>CM077824.1:15132045-16332045 GCA_039720395.1 Liquidambar formosana
ATGCACACAGCGTCACTCCACCTTCTGAAAGCCCCGTCAGAAAAATAAATAATAACTAAATTTACCCATGATATCATTCCAAACCCTAGCTACACGATCCAAATTGTAGGTATAATCTTTTCAGAGAAGTTTTGAAGAAGAGTAGCTGAGAAAATATACCAAAATTGAAAAACCAAATCGTCAATATTAATTGCGAGTGTGTTTATAAATAGAAGCATGAGAGGGGGGGTGTTACCGTTGGCAGATCCAGGGCGTGGTGACCGGCGGTGATGGAGAGGTCCAGTGGGTTGCGAACCATGAGGCTTCGACGAAGATGGGTTCAGTTTTGGAATCGTTGTGAGTTTCGATTTCAGGCAGGTCTATCTTGGCTGATCATCATCCATTGCTGCTTCTGTGAGATTCTTGTGTGATGAGAGAAGTTTTGAAGAGAAGCAGTTTTATAATGTGTTGGGGGGAAGAGTTGAGACTCTACTCGCCTTTTCAACTGGGACATTAGACTCTGCATGCTGCCACTTGTTTGAAGAGATTATACTCATGTTTTGGGTATGTTTGTTATTTGTCTTCAATAAGATTTGAAGTTTATAAAAATTGCACTAATTTATTTGAGAATTAAATAATTTAAAAAAAACCCCAATTATCCAAAAAAAAGTATTTCCTCTATAAAAGTAAAATGGTAAAATACATTTTTATCTTTTTCTTTTCTCTCTATCTTTTTTTAACAAATAAAGAAAAAAAAGAAAAAAAACCCTTTTCCCTCTCCCTTACCAAACAAAAAAAAAAAAAAAATTCTTTTTCCTAAAAAGGTTTTTCATTCCTTTCCTCTTTTTTTTTCATCTCTTTTCTTTTTATCCCCCAATCAAACACAGTGGTCAAATAACGGGAGTAGAAACTATTGGTTATGCAAGCAAGCATGAACCTTACTATTTAATGATGGTCTTCCTACCAAATACTTCGTTAGATTCCCAAGTATATAGCCTGTGATAGTATGATGGACTTGTTCCTGCTGTGTAAAAAAACACAAGCGTCCAGCTTTATCTTTGATTTGATTTGGTTTGAAAAAGTAGCAGTCCCCAAACTGAGATTGCTTGTGCGGCTTTGGAATGCAAGGGTCAGCTTTATCTTTTACTTGATTTGAAAACCACCCGTCCCCTTGCATGTGGGTTTCACAAAACATGTCCATCCATGCTGATTTATCCAAACCATTGGTTATTCGCAAGGATGCTTGTGCAATCCGATGGGTAATAGCTCTTGAGATGATATTATATTTATCTAAAATGTTGGATGAAATTTTGAATTGATTTTCTCCATCGTGATGAAGCTAGAGTCAAGTTAAAGGAAAATTACCAATACATTAACCCCATTAGAGGTATTATCCAATGGAATGAAATCGAAAGTTTTTCTTTAGCAATGACGAATAAAGAGTTTGCTCGATATAAGTGAATGAATAGACAGTGCTAACGTCACTCTGACCGCCGCGGACTATCCTTGGCTCTCTCAGCGTGATACATATCAGCTACTTAAAAAACTTCTACTGACAACGGGTAAAAAAGTAAAGAAAGTTGTCAAGCCATCTTTCACTCATTCGACATGCTTTGAAACCACTAAACCACTTCTACTGGCAACCGGGTAAAAAAGTAAAGAAAGTTATCAAGCCACTTTTCACTCATTCGTACACGCTTGAAACCCATTAAACCAAGTGAAGAATTAAGGTAACATAGAATCTATAATAAAATATTTTAAAAAAAGATTTTTCATAAAATAGTGATAATTCTTTTAATAATAAATAAATCTATTCTACAGTAATACATAGATAACCGTTAATAATAGAGTACAATAAAACGTGTGGGAATTTTTTTTTCTTTATAAATGACCAATATGGACAAACATCATGCTCTGTTAGATTGCTACGGAGAGGTAAGAAATAGAAGAAATTAATGTTCTTATTCCTCTCTCTTTCTCTCTCTCTCTCTCTCTCTGTTTGCTTAATGCTCCAATTGAGTTTGAGTTTAGTTTCAACTATCAGCCAAGTTGAGCCAAGGTTTTTATTTTTTTTATTTTTTGGTTTTTCTTTATGAAATCAAAACAATATAAAGAAATATGATTTAATATCCTATTTTCCCTTATTTTCATGAATTTTCTTAGCAGCCGAACAAAAATTAAAAGGAAATAGGTATAAATACCCCTACCCCCCAAATACATATTTTATATATATATATATAGAGAGAGAGAGAGGGAGGGGGGTTAGGATCAGCATATAAAATTTTTTACACAGATTTTAGATAATTTATTTTTAATTTATATTTTATGAAATTTATTTTAAATTAGATAATCTTTAACATAAGTTTGTATATACAAAAAAAATAAAAAATAAATAAAAATAAATACATCAATTAATCTAAGTAAGAACTCCAAAAAATTCCTGACTTTCTTTCAAAGAAACGGGAGTAAAACTTTTGGTTATGCAAGCAAGTATGAACCGTAATATTTAAAGACGTTTCCTACCAATACTTCGTTGGATTCCCTGGTATGCAGCCTTTGAATCTGTGATAGTGTGATGGATTTGCACCGGCTGGGTAAAAAAACACAAGCGGGTCAGCTTTATCTTGGTTTGATTTGGCTTGAAAAGTAACAGTGCCCGAGTGAAAGCACAAGGGTCAGCTTTACCTTCACTTGATTTGAAAACCACCCGTCCCCAACTGAGGTTGCTTGTGTGGTTTCACAAGCATGTCCATTCATGCTGATCTGTCCAAATAACCATTGGTATTCGCAAGGATGCTTGTATAGATAACTAAGAATATTAGGGATTTCAAGGGACTGTCTAACCTGACGAGCACAATTAGACTTTTCTACCTCACTTCACTCGGAATCCGTGCAAAGATAGTGTACTCGGATCAGCAGGAGCAGGTTGTGAGCTAAACCCGTGAGTGTCCTATGAAATCCGATGCGGTAAGAGTAAAGGTGTTTGTGGTTTTGGTTAAAACCAAAAATCAAACCGAATCAAATTCAACCAATTGATTTGGTTTGGTTATGATTCCAATTTTAGAAAATCAAATTAAATTAGTTTAGTTTTAGTTTTCATGTTTAAAAAATTAAATCAAACCAAAAAAACAAAAAAAATATTATATATATATATATATATATATATATATATATATATATAACTTTATATATTATATATTAAATTTAGTTTGTAAGTTGTTTACTCTGATAAGAGAAGAATAGGTAATAGATTCAAAATAATAGTATACTATTGAAAGAAAGACGTTTGGAATGCTTGTTTTTGTAGATTTTAACTTTTTTATTATTTTCCCTTTATTAGATTAGCATGTATTAAACTAGTTATTAATATTGTGTGAGATATTGACCATATTAATTGGAGATTTGAACTTAGATTTACATAAGTCAATTCTTTTCATTTTGATATAATGTTTAATGCTTTTTCAGTTGCTAATATAATGATTTTATTAAAAATATTTTTATTGGAGTTTGGTTAGTCCATTTTTTTTTCATTTTCAATTATTTATTGTTACTTGATAGGATAAAACCAAAAACCGAACCGAACCAAACCAAATCAAAATTTATGGTTTAGTTTGGTTTGATTTTTTTATAGTATGGTTTGGTTTTGATTTGGGCAAAAACAAAAAAAAAAAAAAAAAAAACCGAAATATAATGGGTTTGGTTTGAAATTTACCCTAAAACCGAACCAAATTGAATCACGAACACCCCTAATAAGAGGTTTTGAGATGATATTGTTATCTCAAATGTTATATGAAATTCTAAATTTGATTTATCGTTAGTGGTGAAGCTAGAGTTTTGTTAAGGGGAAATTATCCATACATTAACCCATTAGAGGTATTGTCTAAATAGGATAAGACTGAAGTCCTTCTTTAGTAATGACCAATAAGGATTGATTTAAAATAAGTGAATGAGTAGTGCCAATATCCTATTTTCTTTTATTTTCATGAATTTTCTCAACAGGCCAAACGGAAAATTAAAAAGACAATAGGAATAAATACCCCCCCCACCCCCAAATACATCTGTAATATATAGATATATATATATAATTAGGATCAACAGATAAAATTTTTTTCACATATTTTTAGATAACTTATCTCTAATTCATATTTTGTGAAATCCATTGTTGGATTAATTAGATAGTCTTCCTATAGGTCCATACATGCAAAAAATCAGGTTAATCCGAGATTGAGAGCCACTTCATCTATAAATGTGAGATTTTAAGTATTAAAAAGATAAGTTTTTGGATTGAATGGTTACAAGTTTCGGATCAACTTGATTTTTGCATGCATGACATATGTGGGAAGATTATCTAATGCAATGATTGGTTTCACAAATATGATTTAAAGATAGGTTATCTACAAATCTATGTAAAAAATTTGTATACAAAAATGTGGATGTTAATCCTAATCTTATATATATATATATATATATAGGAAGGCCACCTAGGTCGTTTGACAGTGGGAGAGGTATTTTTTTAGTGTAAAAAAACGTTAAAAATAGATTTTGTCCTTTTGTGGTTGAACGAACCAAAAAACACTGTAGAAAGGGCAAACCTTCTCTTTATTATAAGTTAGTGATTGTAAGTTATAGTTTAGTTATTAGTAAAGATTATATTTGTTAAGTTTACAGCTCACAAGTCAAGCTCATAAGGTGAAGGTCTCAAAGTATATGAAAGCATATTAGATTCGATATTAATTAATGTAGGTTGTGATATTTTTTAATACTTTTTTTCACGTACAAGCCTAATAAGATAATACAGCCTATCATGTAGACAACGAAGATAGGCGCACAAATGAATAGTCCATAAATGACATGGTCTGATACCATATTAAGTTTCTATACAAATTTAAGTTTATAAGTGGAAGTCCAAACAGATATATATAAAAATGTTAGATTTGATATTTAATTGATGTGAGATGTGATTTTTTTTCCAGACAATATTACTATTATTATAAGGCTTTGTGTCTGAGGGGTGTTTGGGTCTGTAAAGAAGGAAGAGGAAGATATTTAGGCTAATCACAGGGTGGGGTAACGTGGGTGGACCACTTAAAAGCAAAATATGTATTCAATCGAAACGGAGTGTTTCAGCAAAAGAGAGAGCAAACCTTTTTTTGTTGTTTTGTGGCTGAACCGAACCAAAGTACTGTAGTGGGAAAACTCTCTTTTATTAAAGTTTGGGCAATACTCGACCCTTCGTAGTGGAGGAATAACTTTTTCTCCTTTTTACTCATATTATATCATGTATAATAATTAATTTAAAAAAAATATAGATATGTAGATACAGATACGTGGACACGTGAATAGAAAATATATAGACATATAATCATATTAGACACATAAATATTTATATATATATATATATATATATGGACATATAGATATATGTCTATAATAACATAACATAAGATACATATACATAATCAATTCTCATTTATTTGTTACACACGTGGCATAACATGAGTGGGAGAGAGAAGCAGTTGTTTCTCTACTGTATGGAGCCAAGTATTATCCTTACAGTTCCGTGCAAAATAGTGAACTCGATTAACAAGGGCAAGTAATGAAGCTGACTTTGGTCAAACCTATGAGTGTCCTACGAATCCGATGGGGTAAGAGCTCTTGAGATGATATTATTATCTCAAATGTTTTATGAAATTCTGAATTTGATTTATCTATCTTGGTCAAGGCAGAGTTTTGTTTAGGGAAATTACCCATACATTAACCCCATTAGAGGTATTATCTAAATGGGTTGGGATTGAAAGTCCTTCTTTAGTATGACCAATAAGGATTGGTTTGATATAAGTGAATAGGCAGTGCTAGCGTTAGTCACTCTATCAAGTCATCTTTCATTCATTCTTACATGCCTCAAAACCCTTTGAGCCAAGTGAAGAATTAAGGTAATATGGAAATTTAACATAAGAAATTTCTAAGATATAAATCCACTTCGAATTCCTCAAGTTTAACATAAGAAATATTTAAACACTATTTTTATTTATTTAGTTTTACTTTTGGTAAGAAAAGGGTAGATTAAAATTTTTTAAAAAATATGCACACTTACTTGAGAAAAATTGAATTTATAGAGGAAAAAGACATACCACTAGATTCAAGGTAACTCATAATGCTACTTTTGAACTTGAGTCCAAGTGTATTATTTCTTGGGATATTTTGCTCTGTACTTATTATTATTATTTTTTTTCTTTAAAAAAAAAAAAAAAGGAAAAAAAAAGAAAGGAACTACTTTTCTTGGTTAATATAAGGTAAGCAAGTTTGCATGAAGCAGTTCAAATACCACTACCACGTGCTCTAAAGAAAAACTTCATATAACTGTGATATGGCCAGGTAATGTCACAAGCTAATGAGAACCAAGCAAAATGGGATTGTCAGTGTACTTTTTTGCCACATTATCCCACTTTGCTTAACCCCTATTGGCTTGTGACACTACCTGGCCGTGTTACAGTTACATGGAAGACTCATTCCGTGCCCTAATATCACAGGGTTACCTACTATTCTACAATTTAGATTCTATTATATTAAATAAAGATATAAAATGTACGATATATGAGTATAGATAACGTATAAATTGGTTTAATATAATGTACAAGACTAGATTAAAACTAATGATTAAACTATTACAATATCATTGGAAACCTTACAATGTTGCATGAAATACTTGTTGTCCCCCATGTAGTAATAGAACGGGTTTTCTTAGTGCTCTCCAATTTAGATTCTTTTCTTTAAATTTTTTTTATTTTATTTTAATGCACTAATTGGAGGTATGAAATGTAAAGAATGAGTTTAGATAATGTACGTATTTGCTTAATAAAATGTACAGTTTTATAAATCAATATAAGAGTTCAAAATTAGTATAAATAAATAAGCCGAGCATAAAAACTTATGATGTGCTCGCCCCAAAAAAATAAAAATAAAAAAATAAGAGAAAAATTGGAGCAAGAGAGCCCAAAGGAGATATTTATATTAATGAGGGTCGACTTTGTTTAGATATTTTGAATTAGCCTTCTACGAATAATTCTTCTTTTTTTTTTTTTTTTTTTTTCCCAAACAATAACAAGATTAAAGGAATGTTTTTGAACTTAAATTCGTTTGAATTAACTGTGTTATATGAACTCTGAATTTGATTTTAACCATCGTGGTCAAGCTAGAGTTGTGTGTATGAAGGAGAGTACTATGAGACGGCCACCACATGCAGTTAGACTGGCTATTGCTCAATAACAGTTCCCGCCTTACGCTGGAACAAACCCGCCAGGGGTTCAACTGGAATCGTTGTGAATAACTGATGGTTCTGCAGAAAGACCACCATTAATGGAGACACTTTAATGCCATGTGAGCACAAGTAACCTCGGTCGGGTTGTGCTATCAGATGAAGATGACCTTGTTGCTTTTAACACCCTAAACTAGGGATGGCAATATACGCCCCGATTTGACCCATTCACGGGAAAAAGACCGTTTTATCCCTCAGAATCGGTGAATGCCATTCTTGTTTATTTCTCTGTTTTGATTAAACCACTCCTATAATCTGTTTGTTTGATTCTTACAATCAGTAAGAACACACATTTTACATGTTTATAATATTGTAATGATTATATCTATATAATAGGATAGTTGTTGGAAATGTTTCTTTCCCGTAGTGTATAATATTGACTCTAGCTTCTTTCTTAGTTTTCGTTCATGTGTAAAAAAAAAAAAAAAAAAAAAAAAATTCCTGAAGTTCCTGTTTCTACTGAGTGTAGAGTGTTAATGGTATCAGAGCATCAGTGTTAGGAATTAATAGTTTTTATTATAGTCTGTTTGAGCCTGTTATCAGCTTATTTATTCTTGTTTATTTGTTAAGTGTTTTAATTGCTAGTTAGTTATTTGATTTATCTACAACCTTAAAACAACCTTGAATAGGGAGTACCGAGGCCTTGACTTTGTTGAAAGGTAGCCAGTTGTGCTTGTGTCCTTTCGTTTGAGTCGGCAACTTTGTAGGAAAACCTAGTCATGGAAGAATTAGGGTGCGTAGGAAAGAAAAATAATCAAACTAATGATTATAAACATTTAGCACATGTACAAGATAAAGACGCTAATATAGGCAATATTAGCAGAACATTAAATTATGTTGTAGATAATCTATCTGGTATGTTTAGTAAATTAGTAAATATTGAGAAAAATCAAGAAAAAATATATGATAAAGTTAATATGTTAAGTGAAATCCAGAATATAGACCTAAAGGATGAAACAAAAAGTTTAATCCAAAGTCTAGAAAATAATCTGAAAAACAATTCAGATAATGTATTAGTACTAAAAGAAAGTACTAGTGAAGAAATTCCAAGATTATACTTTGGAACATAAATTATGATGTTTAAAACCGATAAACACCGAAAAGACTTTGAAGCTATCAAAGAAATTTTAGAATATTGGAAAACCCGATATATTAAAGAAGAAAATTACGATGAACGTAATAAACTTCTAAAACAGATGCAAGACTTATATTCAGCAAATGAAAAATTAATGACTGAATATAATTATGACTTAGCCCTTCAACTAGAAGAGTCAAGTGAATCAGATAAAGAATCTGATATAACTTTTATGCCAAACAGTGTTCAAGAAGAAAGTTCAGATGACGAGCCAGAACCAGAAGGTAGAAAATTTGGCTTATCATCAAGTGATAACAATACTGGAAGTACAAGCAGTACTTCAGTTGATGAAGAAATAATCATTGAAAAAGAAAACAATGATGATAATAATAATGACCCTCAAGACTCTAAAAAAAGAAAAGAGATTGAGACGGATGAAGAAGAAAAAATAATTCCTAGAGGTCAAAGGTATAATTTTGAATCACCTATATTTGATGTCTATGATGACATTGATGATGATGACCCAATGCAAATTGAAGATTTAAAACCTTTAAAAGATGAAGGTTCTACATCAGAACCTGCACCTACAACAAGCATAAGGACTGATTTAAATAAAATCAATGTCACTACTGGAGGAGTTTATCTCGACTTAAAAAATGTCGAATTTAAAAATTATGATCAAGCTTTAAGAGAATGGGCACAATCAATGTCTATTGTCATTAATACATATAAAAGTAGTTGGTCTAAAGAAAGATTTTTAGACTACATCTGTGCAACTCTCCAAGGAGATTGCTTAAACTTCCTTAGAAGATGGGAAGCCTCTGATGAAGGTAAACATGAAAAAGCTAGTTTACTTAATGAATTTAATTCATTTGATAAAATATTAAATGAATTTGCACAAATTCTAAGAAGAGAATTTTGTGGAATTAAATTTGAAGAACAGGAGGAAATTTACAATGAGTATATGTTAACAAAATGCAGAATATGCAATATTTGTGAATTTAAATCCTTTGCAAAATTTTATCAGGAATATTATCATAAACTTAACCCACCAAAAACTGAGTTTTGGTTAAGTCAATTTTTCCATAAGTTACCCTCACCATGGGATGAACTTTGTAATGATGGATATAAAGAATTCTTGAGTAGTTCTAATGGTGGAAAAGACACGTTAGGAGCAAGAATTCAATATGCTGAAAGAATTGTAACTAAACATTGCATAACACAAAAAGCTGTTAAGCAAGTGAAAAATCAACTTAATGATAAATGTTGTAGCAAAGTAATGCGACAACAATGGGAATTTGGTTGCAAAAAATCAACCCCTTATAAGAAAAGGAGAAAATTTAGAAAATATAAATTTGTCAAATGGAAAGGTAAAAAACCTAATCCTAATAAGAAATATGTCAGAAAAAGAAAGAATAATAGAAATACTACATTTAGAAGAAAATCTAAATGTAAATGTTATATTTGCAATGAAGAAGGTCATATAGCACCACAATGTCCTAAGAAAGGAAAGAGTGGTAAACAGATGATAAAATTTCTAGAAGAAAAACAATTAGAAATTTTAGTTGGAGAAGAAGTCTCTGACAATGATTCTATAATATATGAGGTTCAATCAGAATCTGAAACTGAAAGTGAAAGTGAAGACGAATCAGACATGATTTTCATGATGTCTGAAAGGAATGAAAATAAAGAAATTTTTGAAGCTATTCCAAACGAGGAATTACAACTCATAAAATTAGGAGATGTCATAGGTGAAGAAGCATCTATAGACGAATCTAATTTTGAGAAATTTGATAAAATTAAAGAAGTGAAAAAAGAAGAACTTTATCAAATCTCAAAATTTAATATTTGGCAAGCTAGATTATTTGAGCAATTTAGTGGAAATACATCTGCTAAAGCTACTGAAGATGAAATGGTGGAAATACCACTATTCGATGAAAATAAAATTCGAAGGCTTAAACAAAAGCATCCAAAGATTCGATATATTCATATCGGAATAATTCAAATAGAAATTACAGCTCTATTTAGAGTAGGATTAGACACTCCTATTCTAGTAGTAGTCTTGGATAAAAGATTTGAAGATCCTATTAAAGCACTAATAGGTGGAATACAATCAAATCTTGTCTATAGACAAGTTTGGTTTAAAATAAAACCAAATTATTTTATATCAATTGAAGATCCAAATATTTGTGACACGATAAAAATTCGTATCCAAACTAAAGGAATTGATATGAAAAAGAATAGTTATAATTTATCAGTTCAGTGGAAAGCAATCCATGAACTAACAAATTTTACTAAAACTTCAATTAAAGAAATTGATAAGAATATGATCGAATTATTCGAACCACGAGTATTCGACACTGAAATCCAACCAAAATTAATAAATTGGAAAGATTTGGAAATACCAAAAAGTTGGTTAATAAAAGAATTTACAGAAAATCCTAAGCCAAAATTCTATAAACCAATAGAATTTCAAGCATCAGGAAATAATCTTTATTTTACTGATAATCGTCGAAATAATATAAAATTATTAGACGATGCATCAACATCAACATCTAAAAAAGATGAACAAGATGAAAAGGGAAAATCAATTGCTATAAAGAATGTGCAAATACCTATACTTCCAGGTACAACCTACCTTGAAGAACAAAAATCTGTAGTATTTCAACAGATTAAAATTGATGGTAAATATCCAGAACAACTAATCTTTAGCTACCAACAAGGAAAGAAAAGATATATGTATGTTCTTGGAAAATTCAATTTCAAAAACTATAAACCATATGTTTTATCTATTCTGTTAGATACCGGAGCAACAACCAGTGCTGCTAGGTATAATGCATTACCTGAGCATCTATGGATTAAAATGAAAAATCCAATAGCTGCAAGAGGTATTGATGGTAATGAAACCTTAATTATTCTCAAAGCCAAAAATGTTACGCTTTGGTTAGGAGATAAAAAATTCTCTATCCCTAAAATACTTTGTTTCCCAGATATGCATGGTGATGTCATATTAGGAAATAATTTTATTGAAAATTATATGCCTTTTATTGTCAATCGTGACATGTTATTCTAACTTGTAAACAAGAACCTGTTAGAATTCCTCTTTTGCAACATCATAAACATGTTATTCTAACTTGTAAACAAGAACCTGTTAGAATTCCTCTTTTGCAACATCATAAACATGTTTGTGAAAAAGGATTTGCGCCAGTCAAGCGTGGTGAAATGACACCTATAATTAAATCTTTAGATGAAAAACATTGGATTTATAAAAAATTACATCCAAACTTTTCTGAAGACCCATTAAAACTTTGGGAAAAATCTCCAAGGTTTTGTGAATTAAAACTCATTGATTCTAATAAAATAATTAGAGTTAAGCCAATGGTCTATACTAAAAAAGATATAGATGAATTTGAAATTCAACTTGAAGAATTATTAAAGAAAGGATTAATTGAAGAAACAAGAAGTCCACATTCTAGTCCCGCCTTTATGGTAATGAACCATAATGAGATAAAACGAGGAAAAGCTAGAATGGTAATCAATTATAAAAGATTAAACCAAAATCTTGAATTTGATGGATATTTTATTCCTAGAAAAGATGTTCTAGTTAAACAGACTACGAACTCTAAATGGTTTAGCAAATTTGATTGCAAATCAGGCTTTTGGCAAGTAAAGTTTACAGATGAGTCAAAACCATTGACTGCTTTTAGTGCACCATATGGACATTACCAATGGACGGTTATGCCATTTGGAATTTGTAATGCACCACAAATATTTCAAAGATGGATGGACAACATGTTCAAACATCTTCATAAATTTTGTCTAGTATATATTGATGATGTTTTAGTATTCTCTAAAACCAGAGAAGAACATAAAAAGCATCTTGAAATTGTTTCAGATATATTCCTAAAACATGGAATAATTCTAAGTCCCAAGAAAATGGAAATAGAAAAAGAAGAAATTGAATATTTAGGAGTTATTTTAAATCAATCAGGTATGCAACTCCAAAATCATATCATTGTGAAAATAAGAGATTTTCCAAATGAGATAACAACTCTCAAAGAACTGCAGAGTTTTTTAGGTTTATTAAATTATGGAAGAAAATTTGTAAAGAATTTATCCAAAAAGGAAAAGCCTTTAATTGAAAAACTTAAGAATCTTCCTAAAAAAGGAAATTCAGATGTAAAAATAATATGGACTAAAGAAGATTCAGATTTAGTTCAAGAAATTAAAAATATGTTTAAAGACACCCCAAAGGTTTATTTTCCAAAAGAAAATGACCAATTAGTTCTAGAAACCGATGCTAGTGATGAGTTTTGGGGAGCAGTTTTAAAAGCAATCCCAGAAAATTCTAAACAAGAAGAAATCTGTGGATATGATTCAGGAAAATTTAAACCAAATGAAATAAAATATATAACTTATGAAAAAGAGTTATTAGCTATAAAAAATGGAATAAAAAGATTTCATATTTATTTGGCACCTGTTAAATTTATAATTCGTACTGATAATAAATCAGTTTGTGATTTTATCAAATCCAAAAAAGGAGAAGAAAATGCAAGGCGTGTTAGATGGTATAATTTTATTTGTCAGTATACTTTTGATATAATACATATTAAAGGTACTAACAATTTTCTTGCTGATTATCTGTCCAGAAGATACAATGAATAATCAGAATCCGGACAAAGGGAAAAAACCCTCAAATTCTCAAGGAAAGAATTATGGGAAACCATCCCGATTCTACAAGGGCGAAGGAAGCTCAAACCAGAGCAGCTTTCCCAGACTCCCTCAGATCATGGGTAACCAACCCAATGTTCCAGTATATGTGATGCCAGTCAGCTATAAACAAATGGCTGAAATGTCTCAGAATTTTAACCAAATGAATTTTCAAAATCATCCTGAAACAAATCAGGAAATAAAAGATTTTTATAACCCAGGTTTAAACCCAAAAACCTATCATCTTTTAAATAATATTTGGAAAACTCATTGCTTAAACCATAAAGCTGAGTTTAGAAGAAATATGTCCCAACTTGCTGAATTCTTGAAAACACAAGAAGAAAAGCAAACTTTTATTCATTCTGAATTTGCCAAGTTCATTAAACAAGTGGATTGGCTTGAAGATTTTTCTGAAGAAAAAATTACTACTATTATTAATTTAATGAATTTTACTGAACAACAGGAAAATTCATATCTTAATAAAGCTTTAAGAATTTGTTTGTTTAACAAAGCTAAAACAGCTTTACCAAAAGAAATATTTTCCGATATTAATGATCGTATTGAAAACAATGAGATTAAACCCCTTCTCATTGAATTTGCTGAAAATATCTATTTGGAAAAAGAAATTCCAAAGTTGAAATTTTTCATTAACCATGAGCTTTGGAGTATGGAAGCAATTGGTTGGGGAGCCGTCGGAACAATCATCTTCGACTCCTTGGTATCCACTGCATTTGTTGACTTTCCCGCAATGATCAAAACAATGATCTATAATGTGGTGAAACACTACAAATGGAGTAGATATTTGAAATTCAAAATTTGTAGTAATGCAGGATGGCGACAGAGAGAACTATTTTTTCAACCATATCAAATCTGGAGCCTAGAACTTGCAAATGAACAAGATCTCATAAAAAATGACGATCTTAAATTTTTGGATAAAGCAGAAAATCTTGATTTATCCTCTTATTATATAGATAATTATATTACTCTAAAAAGAGAAGCACAAAACATCCACAGCTATCGCTCTTACAAATTTATGATCAGCGATGGGAGAAGATTATTTTGTACAAATCTGATTACTTCTTATGTGGAGACAGTTGCTCAAAGAATGGCAGCTGATGAATTTCTTAATAATATTATTCATGGCCATGTTACCGGTCCTATTGAATTAACAATGGATGCGGAAGAGCTGGTGGGCACACAAGACTATTATGAAAATATTGTTGGCCACGAGTCGTGGGTTACGAAAATACGTATAAAAATTAAAAAGAGTATTTACAAATAAACCTCAATATTTATTGATAATTATATAATTACACGGGGTTTAAAGAAAACTTACATAAAAGATCTTCTTCTTCAAAAACTCTCTTTGTACAGACTCTCTGAGAACTTTACTCAACTCTCTAACTCTTGCCTATACAACTGAAGGACTCATCTATTTAAAGACAAACTTCGGACTTCAAGCCCGGACTTAAACACAACACAAAAACAAAAGATAAGAATCAAAAGTACAATAATTACATTCAACTACCAACAACCCTATTAAAAACATGTTACATACTTTACACTATTCACTTTTTGACTATGAAATAAAAAAGTGAGGCTAGGTTCTTCCTTCCTTCACCGCATCACGTGATTTTGTCAGGGATTGTGACTAAGCCTTCAAAAAGTCTTTGTCTTCTTTTAAAAGAGTCAGGCTAAATGAATGCTGCACATCACGTCATGTCCTTAGATTGTTGAATATTGGACGTACTTGTTATACGTGTCCAATTTTGCAGAATTTCTGGATGTTGCCTGGCTGGCCCCTATCCTTCCATCATGTTCTCGATATTGTGAAGTGTCTCTTCATCAAGAGAGTTCCAGAAACTGTCGCCATTATCTTCTTGATTGTGGCCAACAATATTTTCATAATAGTCTTGTGTGCCCACCAGCTCTTCCGCATCCATTGTTAATTCAATAGGACCGGTAACATGGCCATGAATAATATTATTAAGAAATTCATCAGCTGCCATTCTTTGAGCAACTGTCTCCACATAAGAAGTAATCAGATTTGTACAAAATAATCTTCTCCCATCGCTGATCATAAATTTGTAAGAGCGATAGCTGTGGATGTTTTGTGCTTCTCTTTTTAGAGCAATATAATTATCTATATAATAAGAGGATAAATCAAGATTTTCTGCTTTATCCAAAAATTTAAGATCGTCATTTTTTATGAGATCTTGTTCATTTGCAAGTTCTAGGCTCCAGATTTGATATGGTTGAAAAAATAGTTCTCTCTGTCGCCATCCTGCATTACTACAAATTTTGAATTTCAAATATCTACTCCATTTGTAGTGTTTCACCACATTATAGATCATTGTTTTGATCATTGCGGGAAAGTCAACAAATGCAGTGGATACCAAGGAGTCGAAGATGATTGTTCCGACGGCTCCCCAACCAATTGCTTCCATACTCCAAAGCTCATGGTTAATGAAAAATTTCAACTTTGGAATTTCTTTTTCCAAATAGATATTTTCAGCAAATTCAATGAGAAGGGGTTTAATCTCATTGTTTTCAATACGATCATTAATATCGGAAAATATTTCTTTTGGTAAAGCTGTTTTAGCTTTGTTAAACAAACAAATTCTTAAAGCTTTATTAAGATATGAATTTTCCTGTTGTTCAGTAAAATTCATTAAATTAATAATAGTAGTAATTTTTTCTTCAGAAAAATCTTCAAGCCAATCCACTTGTTTAATGAACTTGGCAAATTCAGAATGAATAAAAGTTTGCTTTTCTTCTTGTGTTTTCAAGAATTCAGCAAGTTGGGACATATTTCTTCTAAACTCAGCTTTATGGTTTAAGCAATGAGTTTTCCAAATATTATTTAAAAGATGATAGGTTTTTGGGTTTAAACCTGGGTTATAAAAATCTTTTATTTCCTGATTTGTTTCAGGATGATTTTGAAAATTCATTTGGTTAAAATTCTGAGACATTTCAGCCATTTGTTTATAGCTGACTGGCATCACATATACTGGAACATTGGGTTGGTTACCCATGATCTGAGGGAGTCTGGGAAAGCTGCTCTGGTTTGAGCTTCCTTCGCCCTTGTAGAATCGGGATGGTTTCCCATAATTCTTTCCTTGAGAATTTGAGGGTTTTTTCCCTTTGTCCGGATTCTGATTATTCATTGTATCTTCTGGACAGATAATCAGCAAGAAAATTGTTAGTACCTTTAATATGTATTATATCAAAAGTATACTGACAAATAAAATTATACCATCTAACACGCCTTGCATTTTCTTCTCCTTTTTTGGATTTGATAAAATCACAAACTGATTTATTATCAGTACGAATTATAAATTTAACAGGTGCCAAATAAATATGAAATCTTTTTATTCCATTTTTTATAGCTAATAACTCTTTTTCATAAGTTATATATTTTATTTCATTTGGTTTAAATTTTCCTGAATCATATCCACAGATTTCTTCTTGTTTAGAATTTTCTGGGATTGCTTTTAAAACTGCTCCCCAAAACTCATCACTAGCATCGGTTTCTAGAACTAATTGGTCATTTTCTTTTGGAAAATAAACCTTTGGGGTGTCTTTAAACATATTTTTAATTTCTTGAACTAAATCTGAATCTTCTTTAGTCCATATTATTTTTACATCTGAATTTCCTTTTTAGGAAGATTCTTAAGTTTTTCAATTAAAGGCTTTTCCTTTTTGGA
This sequence comes from Liquidambar formosana, assembly GCA_039720395.1. Lineage (NCBI taxonomy): Eukaryota > Viridiplantae > Streptophyta > Magnoliopsida > Saxifragales > Altingiaceae > Liquidambar > Liquidambar formosana. Next base: position 15,148,832 of record CM077824.1, read on the forward strand.
TAAATTCTTTACAAATTTTCTTCCATAATTTAATAAACCTAAAAAACTCTGCAGTTCTTTGAGAGTTGTTATCTCATTTGGAAAATCTCTTATTTTCACAATGATATGATTTTGGAGTTGCATACCTGATTGATTTAAAATAACTCCTAAATATTCAATTTCTTCTTTTTCTATTTCCATTTTCTTGGGACTTAGAATTATTCCATGTTTTAGGAATATATCTGAAACAATTTCAAGATGCTTTTTATGTTCTTCTCTGGTTTTAGAGAATACTAAAACATCATCAATATATACTAGACAAAATTTATGAAGATGTTTGAACATGTTGTCCATCCATCTTTGAAATATTTGTGGTGCATTACAAATTCCAAATGGCATAACCGTCCATTGGTAATGTCCATATGGTGCACTAAAAGCAGTCAATGGTTTTGACTCATCTGTAAACTTTACTTGCCAAAAGCCTGATTTGCAATCAAATTTGCTAAACCATTTAGAGTTCGTAGTCTGTTTAACTAGAACATCTTTTCTAGGAATAAAATATCCATCAAATTCAAGATTTTGGTTTAATCTTTTATAATTGATTACCATTCTAGCTTTTCCTCGTTTTATCTCATTATGGTTCATTACCATAAAGGCGGGACTAGAATGTGGACTTCTTGTTTCTTCAATTAATCCTTTCTTTAATAATTCTTCAAGTTGAATTTCAAATTCATCTATATCTTTTTTAGTATAGACCATTGGCTTAACTCTAATTATTTTATTAGAATCAATGAGTTTTAATTCACAAAACCTTGGAGATTTTTCCCAAAGTTTTAATGGGTCTTCAGAAAAGTTTGGATGTAATTTTTTATAAATCCAATGTTTTTCATCTAAAGATTTAATTATAGGTGTCATTTCACCACGCTTGACTGGCGCAAATCCTTTTTCACAAACATGTTTATGATGTTGCAAAAGAGGAATTCTAACAGGTTCTTGTTTACAAGTTAGAATAACATGTTTATGATGTTGCAAAAGAGGAATTCTAACAGGTTCTTGTTTACAAGTTAGAATAACATGTCACGATTGACAATAAAAGGCATATAATTTTCAATAAAATTATTTCCTAATATGACATCACCATGCATATCTGGGAAACAAAGTATTTTAGGGATAGAGAATTTTTTATCTCCTAACCAAAGCGTAACATTTTTGGCTTTGAGAATAATTAAGGTTTCATTACCATCAATACCTCTTGCAGCTATTGGATTTTTCATTTTAATCCATAGATGCTCAGGTAATGCATTATACCTAGCAGCACTGGTTGTTGCTCCGGTATCTAACAGAATAGATAAAACATATGGTTTATAGTTTTTGAAATTGAATTTTCCAAGAACATACATATATCTTTTCTTTCCTTGTTGGTAGCTAAAGATTAGTTGTTCTGGATATTTACCATCAATTTTAATCTGTTGAAATACTACAGATTTTTGTTCTTCAAGGTAGGTTGTACCTGGAAGTATAGGTATTTGCACATTCTTTATAGCAATTGATTTTCCCTTTTCATCTTGTTCATCTTTTTTAGATGTTGATGTTGATGCATCGTCTAATAATTTTATATTATTTCGACGATTATCAGTAAAATAAAGATTATTTCCTGATGCTTGAAATTCTATTGGTTTATAGAATTTTGGCTTAGGATTTTCTGTAAATTCTTTTATTAACCAACTTTTTGGTATTTCCAAATCTTTCCAATTTATTAATTTTGGTTGGATTTCAGTGTCGAATACTCGTGGTTCGAATAATTCGATCATATTCTTATCAATTTCTTTAATTGAAGTTTTAGTAAAATTTGTTAGTTCATGGATTGCTTTCCACTGAACTGATAAATTATAACTATTCTTTTTCATATCAATTCCTTTAGTTTGGATACGAATTTTTATCGTGTCACAAATATTTGGATCTTCAATTGATATAAAATAATTTGGTTTTATTTTAAACCAAACTTGTCCATAGACAAGATTTGATTGTATTCCACCTATTAGTGCTTTAATAGGATCTTCAAATCTTTTATCCAAGACTACTACTAGAATAGGAGTGTCTAATCCTACTCTAAATAGAGCTGTAATTTCTATTTGAATTATTCCGATATGAATATATCGAATCTTTGGATGCTTTTGTTTAAGCCTTCGAATTTTATTTTCATCGAATAGTGGTATTTCCACCATTTCATCTTCAGTAGCTTTAGCAGATGTATTTCCACTAAATTGCTCAAATAATCTAGCTTGCCAAATATTAAATTTTGAGATTTGATAAAGTTCTTCTTTTTTCACTTCTTTAATTTTATCAAATTTCTCAAAATTAGATTCGTCTATAGATGCTTCTTCACCTATGACATCTCCTAATTTTATGAGTTGTAATTCCTCGTTTGGAATAGCTTCAAAAATTTCTTTATTTTCATTCCTTTCAGACATCATGAAAATCATGTCTGATTCGTCTTCACTTTCACTTTCAGTTTCAGATTCTGATTGAACCTCATATATTATAGAATCATTGTCAGAGACTTCTTCTCCAACTAAAATTTCTAATTGTTTTTCTTCTAGAAATTTTATCATCTGTTTACCACTCTTTCCTTTCTTAGGACATTGTGGTGCTATATGACCTTCTTCATTGCAAATATAACATTTACATTTAGATTTTCTTCTAAATGTAGTATTTCTATTATTCTTTCTTTTTCTGACATATTTCTTATTAGGATTAGGTTTTTTACCTTTCCATTTGACAAATTTATATTTTCTAAATTTTCTCCTTTTCTTATAAGGGGTTGATTTTTTGCAACCAAATTCCCATTGTTGTCGCATTACTTTGCTACAACATTTATCATTAAGTTGATTTTTCACTTGCTTAACAGCTTTTTGTGTTATGCAATGTTTAGTTACAATTCTTTCAGCATATTGAATTCTTGCTCCTAACGTGTCTTTTCCACCATTAGAACTACTCAAGAATTCTTTATATCCATCATTACAAAGTTCATCCCATGGTGAGGGTAACTTATGGAAAAATTGACTTAACCAAAACTCAGTTTTTGGTGGGTTAAGTTTATGATAATATTCCTGATAAAATTTTGCAAAGGATTTAAATTCACAAATATTGCATATTCTGCATTTTGTTAACATATACTCATTGTAAATTTCCTCCTGTTCTTCAAATTTAATTCCACAAAATTCTCTTCTTAGAATTTGTGCAAATTCATTTAATATTTTATCAAATGAATTAAATTCATTAAGTAAACTAGCTTTTTCATGTTTACCTTCATCAGAGGCTTCCCATCTTCTAAGGAAGTTTAAGCAATCTCCTTGGAGAGTTGCACAGATGTAGTCTAAAAATCTTTCTTTAGACCAACTACTTTTATATGTATTAATGACAATAGACATTGATTGTGCCCATTCTCTTAAAGCTTGATCATAATTTTTAAATTCGACATTTTTTAAGTCGAGATAAACTCCTCCAGTAGTGACATTGATTTTATTTAAATCAGTCCTTATGCTTGTTGTAGGTGCAGGTTCTGATGTAGAACCTTCATCTTTTAAAGGTTTTAAATCTTCAATTTGCATTGGGTCATCATCATCAATGTCATCATAGACATCAAATATAGGTGATTCAAAATTATACCTTTGACCTCTAGGAATTATTTTTTCTTCTTCATCCGTCTCAATCTCTTTTCTTTTTTTAGAGTCTTGAGGGTCATTATTATTATCATCATTGTTTTCTTTTTCAATGATTATTTCTTCATCAACTGAAGTACTGCTTGTACTTCCAGTATTGTTATCACTTGATGATAAGCCAAATTTTCTACCTTCTGGTTCTGGCTCGTCATCTGAACTTTCTTCTTGAACACTGTTTGGCATAAAAGTTATATCAGATTCTTTATCTGATTCACTTGACTCTTCTAGTTGAAGGGCTAAGTCATAATTATATTCAGTCATTAATTTTTCATTTGCTGAATATAAGTCTTGCATCTGTTTTAGAAGTTTATTACGTTCATCGTAATTTTCTTCTTTAATATATCGGGTTTTCCAATATTCTAAAATTTCTTTGATAGCTTCAAAGTCTTTTCGGTGTTTATCGGTTTTAAAACATCATAATTTCTGTTCCAAAGTATAATCTTGGAATTTCTTCACTAGTACTTTCTTTTAGTACTAATACATTATCTGAATTGTTTTTCAGATTATTTTCTAGACTTTGGATTAAACTTTTTGTTTCATCCTTTAGGTCTATATTCTGGATTTCACTTAACATATTAACTTTATCATATATTTTTTCTTGATTTTTCTCAATATTTACTAATTTACTAAACATACCAGATAGATTATCTACAACATAATTTAATGTTCTGCTAATATTGCCTATATTAGCGTCTTTATCTTGTACATGTGCTAAATGTTTATAATCATTAGTTTGATTATTTTTCTTTCCTACGCACCCTAATTCTTCCATGACTAGGTTTTCCTACAAAGTTGCCGACTCAAACGAAAGGACACAAGCACAACTGGCTACCTTTCAACAAAGTCAAGGCCTCGGTACTCCCTATTCAAGGTTGTTTTAAGGTTTGTAGATAAATCAAAATAACTAACTAGCAATTAAAACACTTAACAAATAAACAAGAATAAATAAGCTGATAACAGGCTCAAACAGACTATAATAAAAACTATTAATTCCTAACACTGATGCTCTGATACCATTAACACTCTACACTCAGTAGAAACAGGAACTTCAGGAATTTTTTTTTTTTTTTTTTTTTTTAACACATGAACGAAAACTAAAGAAAGAAAGCTAGAGTCAATATTATACACTACGGGAAAGAAACATTTCCAACAACTATCCTATTATATAGATATAATCATTACAATATTATAAACATGTAAAATGTGTGTTCTTACTGATTGTAAGAATCAAACAAACAGATTATAGGAGTGGTTTAATCAAAACAGAGAAATAAACAAGAATGGCATTCACCGATTCTGAGGGATAAAAACGGTCTTTTTCCCGTTGAATGGGTCAAATCGGGGCGTATATTGCCATCCCTACCCTAAACCCACTTCCTTTTGACTATTATTATTTTATTGTTTTCTTTTGCTGTACACATAACTCAGGAGTGAGTCTTTCATGTGTCACGATCAATAGAAGCAAAGAAAAATGTGATAAAACAATCTTTCTATATTCTCATTTCTTTATGATATCACATTGGTTATATCATAATTATATATAAGATTTTCTCTATAACTCAAACATCAGTTTGACCGCTCGAACATTGGTTGAGAAAAAAAATTCCTATACAGGACATTAAAACTTAAAAAGGATCCTAAAAAGGACATCCATCTGGCGTTTAGATAGGTTTTAGGGGATCACATATAAGTTGAATTTTAAGGTATTTACAATGTTAATTAACATTTAGGGTACAACCAAAAATGAACAAAGAAAATGTAAACATCCATAATCATCTGCTTGTTTTGCCAAGGAAGTCATAAAAATAAAAGGAAACAAAATGTCGAATTTTAACGGCCCTGCAAAACTAGGCCACCAAGGGGGGCAAGGGAGGTGGTTACTTGTTCACAAAAAGGTAACAGTCCATGTACAAAATATACCAGAAGCTTACAGGGGAAGACATCCAAAACCCTATAGAGCAAAGAGTCTATTAAACTTACATAAATCAATATACTAAAAACTCAAAAGTATATTGACTGTAGGCCAAGTGGCTATAGGCGGAGTGGCATGTCCCACCCAAAGGGTGTGGGGATGTCGCGGAAGTTGTGGGTTCGACTCTGCCTGGGTGCGTGCGTGTGTGCGTGTATTACTATCGCCTGTCCCAAAAAAAAAAAAAAAAAAAACTAAAAACTTAAAAAATTCAAAAATCAAAATCTTAATTACTCTACACGATTTTACGCCTTTGATATGTAATAATATTTTTACTAAATTGCGGTCAAAGGGAATGACTACTTTCACCTTTCCTCACCTCTGCACATTCCTCACAAAACCAATATAAGTCTGCCATTAAATGTTCTGGTAACCTTTTGAGGCAGTAGCTGCAAAATTAAAGAGAGAAGAGTCGATAGTCAATAAACTATCAGATCGAACAAGACAACCTGGGGAATTTTACATTGGTCAGACTACCGGAAAATAATTACAGTTCAATACAAATTATTACTAACTAATAAATAAATTACTAGTAACTTTACAAACAATGACTACAAACTATAATTAGTTTTCGATAGCACGACTAATCTAAAATTCACCCTTTTTTAGAATAGTAAATGAAGGAAACGTTTGGAATCGCCACAAAATAAAGACAATAATTTTGTTCTAAATAGGATTTGAAGAGTTCAAACTAAATAGTTTCTTAATGCATTTCAAATACGGAGTGCATCCACTTTGGTGCAACATTAGTGCATGCATAGAATTAAAGAGTACATGTTTTTTAATTGATGAGGAAAAGGGTAGGCAAAAATGCCGGGACCTCACTCACAGCACCTATGTTGGAGCCAAATAATAGGTCCCACCACATGCTCTGGGCACTAAGAGTAGATTTAGCCCCACCTAGCTTTTGTGGAGACTCAAACCCAAGAACCTCAACCTTGAACCCGAGCAAGGAAATTCAAATACTTACCACCTTAACCTACCGCTTGGTGGTAAAGAGTGCAAAGTGTATAATTACACTGTGTGATCATTTTTAATCTCAGGAATGTTAATGCTTTACAGCTTTTCAACTTCCCATTCAAAGGAATAGATATCAGCCTTCAACACCATTAAAACAGAATGCCTATATCATCTAATATAGATACAAAGAAGTATAAGAGTTGTTTTAGGTTTTGAAATAGGAACGTTTTCCAATCGCATGTGTTAAAAGTATATTAGAATTAGAACTCAAAGGTTTAAAAGCCTTTAGGTGTGTGAATGAGGTTAAACTAAAAGAGATGTAGCTTCTGCTACCAAAAGACCTAATGCTGGCTATTGCACAAGTATTGTTTATTTTAACTATCGAAAATTTTTTTGGGAAGGGCAAAGAAACTTGTATTTGGGGTGAATTGACTTCAATTGCATTAATCAACGAGCAACGTGCAAGACTATACCTAAAGTTTGTGAGATTATGAAGAATCGACTATTTACCTCTCGAATCTGAGCTCGCCCGTGAACCCAAGTTCTCAACACTTGGTGCTGATTTTTCACTGATTCCAATTTGTGATACTTGGCTTCTCAGTTTATGCATGTGTCTATATTGGATTCCATCATATGATGACAAGTGGCATTACATGACTTATTATGACGATTGGTGGATGAACTTCACTTGAAAATTAACGATATGCATGGTTACTGTTCTGGGCAGGTATATGTAGTCAAGCATTTGGAGAAATAATTTGGCATAAGTATGGAAGAGGAGAGCTCTTAGAACATAACAACTGTCCAAGGAGGCAGGGGTTTTTTTTTTTTTTTTTTAAATCAAATAAAGGAGCCCATCATAGAACAACCAGGCCATTGCTTTGGTAGAGAACCTCATTTAGAAAATAGCCAAAGCTTAAAAAGAAAGCCAAAGATTGGCCTGCCTTGTTTTTGTTTTTGTTTTTAGCTATTATATTTGTTCAGAGAGCTAGGTCACAATTTTGTAGAATGACTTACAATTTTTCTTTCAAGCTATGTTAATAGTAAAGAAAGATCAGTTTAGACATGCTACGTCTTTTACATTGTGTATGTTCTAGCTTGACTCCCACTCCAGAATAGACTTGCAAAACCCGTACTTTGAGAGAGAGAGAGAAAGATAGTCCCGCCCTTATAGATACAAACTAAATCATTATTGTAAGAAACTTATTCGGATCCCTTCACCAGGAACAACCCTTTTATATTTGAATATTTTAACTATGATTCTATTTTTTATTTTGCATTTATATTTGAAAATTTTAACTATGATTCAATTTTTTATTTTACAAATCTGTCAATGGTCTTCAAATTCCTAACAGCTGAACTTTGAGCTTTTTCCGCAAATATACGACCCCGTATAAAAAACATCCGTTCTTACATGAGTTTGGAATAAGATTCCAAGGGTATAGGACCTACACCACCTTGGCAGCCATGTGTCCATCAATCGGCCGAACGGTACCTTTAACAATGGTTTTTGATTTCCTAGCAGCCACCCCTTTCTCTATCCCTCTTTCCCCTCTCTCTTTCTGCAGTGTTAGACATGGATCCTCTCTCTTTCTCCAGATCCTTCCCTCTCCAATGCCGATCACTGCAGATTGATCTAGTTTTAGGGTTCGCCGCTAATCTCTCATCTATCTGTGAAATCGCCAGAGAAGATGTCGAACAACAGTTGTGGGTGAATGTCCCCCCTTGCCATCGTGAGCGTGTGATATGAAAGGAAGGCATTCCTGGGGCATATTACTGAAGGTGCTCACCGGTAGTGGTTTGACAGAGGCACAATCTTCTGCTTCTGCTACTTCGATCGCCAATCATTGCATATCACCGAATGTCCCTCATTTTTTTTCTTTTTTTTTTTTTTTTTATCTTCTGGGAAAGAAAAAAAGGTTGCAGCGTCGGTTTTTGTTCACGGGATCGCCGGTGAGGATGAGGATAGAAGGGGGTGAACGGTGGCTCCGAATCTGTAATTAACCAAAAAAAGGGGGTATTACAAAGAAAAAAATGACCTATCACGACGGCCATGACTGCCTCTAAAAAAATAAACTAAAAAATAAAGAAGAAAAAAAACAGAGAGAAAATTGAGAGATGGTGACAGACTATGGAGGCTGTTAGGGTTTGCATTGTTGGTTGTCATTCAATTTTTTTTATTTTGTTTTGTTTTGGCATACCGTGTTTGATTAAATTCAAAATTAATCAAAGGCCGGAAAAAATGGAGTTGCCCTAGGGAGTTGGCCGACCAAAGTGTTTGATTTAATTAAATTTTTTTTAAAATAAAAAGAACACACGTGTCCAGCAAACTCCATGCCTACAATGATAGCAGCATCGACTCATGCCTGCGATGAAGGTGGTGGCGTCGGAAAAAATAGAGTTGGTGAGACGAGGGAAACAGTGATCTGATTCAGGCGTGTGTTTCTTTAATTCCTTTTATTTCATCCCACGTAGCAGAGGCCGCATATAGTCTCGGAATAAGATTCCAACCTCATATAAGAACGGAATTTTTTCGTACGGAGTCAAATATTTGTGGAAAAAACTCCTATACTTTTATATATGTGACAATTCAATAATCATTCATTTCTAGATTAGGGATTGCTATGCCTTTTACATTTTATATTCCTAGGCGAGGAGATGTTGAGACAGCACTCCCGCTTTAGATCTATTCCCTTCTTTCGTCCGTGCCTATAGATTCAAGCTTTGTTTGATTCACTTCGTCTTCACTTCTTTTTCGCAACTCTATCTTCCCTTTAGTACCATGGTAGCGGTTAGGAAACAGCAAGATTAAGATAAGATAAGACAGGACAGGAAATTGACGTTGAGACCGTAACATGTTACACAAAAGTGCCGCTTTCTTCGATTGGTGAAAAGTCTCTCTACCCTCTTAAACAAAAAGGAAACTGAGTTCGAATACAGGTTTGTTGCTATACACCTCAGCCTTTATACCATATATCTGCGTAAGTGAATCTTATCTGTCCATGACTTTCATACCGGATCTAAGGGCTGAGAATGGAAGGCTTTGTTTGAGGTTAAACAGGACCTGTTTTTTCAATTGCTTGTGCAGGTCTTATCTCATCATCACATCAGCTCTCCTCGAATGGCAGAATGGAAGGTTTCCAAACAGGGTTCAAACCCATTTGCACAGCATCAAACGAAGCTTGTCACTCTTCACACTGTGAAGCTCACCCAAATATGGAAGAACTCCACAACCAGCCACATGCACACCACCAGAGCTCAACAGCTACAGTTCCATCTCCACGAATCGCACCGCAAGCAAACTAGTGAGCTTCATTTTCAACTTCTAATTTTTTTTTTCCTTCCAAACCCACCCTCCCACATTGTGACCCTCCCTACGCAACAAACCCACTCACTATTGGCAACAACCCCACTCACTATCGACGAACATTGGTAAGTATTTTCTTTTTTAATTTTAGCCCTTTTTTTTTTTTTACCCCTTCTCTTCCCCAAACCGAGCGGTGAGTGGGGTCACCGGTGGTAATGGGTTTGTGGAAATTGATACTTATTGCTGCAATGGGGAGGGTTACATAGTTTGCAGCAATAGGTATCAATTTCCACAAATCCACTACCACCGGTGACCCCACTTACCGCCCGCAGCAAAAACTCTTGAGAAAATAGAGTGAAGACTCACTTGAGTGTCAGGTCGCCAACTGTGAGGGTTTTTGCTACAACAAGTGGGGTCGTTGGCGACAATGGGTTTACGTAAATTGATACCTCTTGCTGCAATGGGGAGGGTTACCTAATGAGGGTTGAGGTTTTGAGAAAAAAAAAAAAAAAAAAAAAAAAGGCCGAAATCGAGAAAGAAAAGACTTAGCAATGTTCATCGATGATGAGTGGGGTTGATGTCGGCAATGAATGGGGTTGCTGCGGCATCAAGAGTTTACAGCATGGGGAGGGCCACACGGTGTGAGGGTGGGTTTGGAGGAAAAAAAAAAAAAATAGAAATCAAGAATGAAGCTCACCAGTTTGCCGACAGTGCGATTCGTGGAGATGGAGGGTTCGTAGCTTCGGTGTTGCTACGGCAATGAGGGTCACACGGTGTGAAGGTGTTCGCCGACAGTGCGATTCGTGGAGATGGGAGGGTTCGTAGAGATAGAGCCACAACTGTTAAGCTCCAGTGGTGTGCGAGTGGAGTGGCTAGCTGTGGAGCTCTACGAGATCTGGGTGAGCTTTACGATGTGAAGAGTGAAGAGCTTCGTTTGATGCTACGCGAATGGGTTTGAACCATGTTTGGAAGCCTTCCATTTTGCCATTCGAGAAGAGCTAATGTAATAATGGGATAGACAAGATTCACTCACACTGATATATGGTATAAAGGCTAAAGCCTATAAGAACAGACCTGTATCTATATATATATATATATATATACTAGAAGGAACCCGCGCGATGCGCAGGAATAGCAAACTCTGAGACAATGTTACAGGTTTAACTTCTCATTCCCTATTAGGACCACTACTAATTACGTTTCATCTGCGCGTTAGTTGATACCAAGTGAAAGTTATACCCTATTAACAAAAAAGAAATGAGGACAACTCATATGTTCAAAAATATAAATATCTTAAAAAAATGCTAGTGATCCATAATATAATTTCCTAACCAGTAAAGACCCGTGTGATGTGTAGAAATTACAAATAAATATCGTCAACTCAAATGCTTAGTGAAGACGTGACAACCTATTTAAACAAAGGCGAAAATCCCAAAGAATATAAGTTGAAGGAAAAATATTTAATCATTGATTGAACTTTGTCAAATATACTTTCAAAAACCCATCAAAACACAATAATTATTTTTATAATGAATTAAGGCTGTGTTTGGTACGTGGGTTTAGGGGATGGAATGGAATACTTATTCCATTAGTAAAAAACAAAATGAAGTGTTTGTTTGCCAAGGGAATGGAATCATTGTTCTTTGAGATTGGCCATTCCATCAAAATGATGGAATAAGCATTCCACACCCACAAGAGAGAATGCTAATTCCAGCCAAAGAAAGAAAAAAATCAATGCCCGTGGAGCCCACCCCTTGACAAAAATCATTATTCCCATTCTCTTCTCATCTCATCCCCATCTCTCTCTCTCTCAAAAAATCATCTGCAATTTCATAGTTTTTTTTTTTTTTTGGTCAAATAATTTCATTGGCTGTAGGAATTTTGTTTCATTGGCCGTAAGAATTTTGTCGCTGTTGCCGATCTCGTCGCCTTCGCTGATCTCGTCGCCGGCGTGAAGGGAAAGTCATCGCCATCGTCGTTCTCATCACCGTCCCCATCGTCGTCGCGCCTCCATAAGATGCCGTCGTCGCGAAGGGAAAGTCATTGCTGTCATCATTCTCATCACCGTCCCCATCGTCGTCGCACCTCTATAAGACGCCGTCGTCATGGCGATCTGATCACTGTCGTCGTCCCAGTGCTGTCGCCATCCTTGTCCTCATCTCCTCCCAAATTTACACCACTCCAGATCTACACCACTCCAGATCTACAACTCATGGAGCATAACAACCCTCTTGGTTGTGGTAGCCATGGTAACCCCGTCGATTACAACAATTGTCGGATGGGTACGCCATGACAAAGATGATGGAAAAAAAAAAAAAAACACAAGATTCAATCTTAATGATGATGATGACAGTGGCCATAAAAAAAATGGGTATGGATTTGGGATTTGGGTTTCATATGGGTGTGAGGGGGAGAGAGGGGGAGAGAGGGAGAGAGAGGAGTATGAGAGGGGTATACGTATCTGATGAGTGGGCAAAGAGAGAGAGAGAGAGAGAGAGAGAGAGAGAGAAAGAGGAGAAGAGGAGTGGTATGGGAAAGGAAGGGGAAAAAAAAAATCCTGCTGACATCACTGTGTGGGCCCAAAATGAATGAGAGAATGGGATTTTAGAGGGAAAGATTATGAGCTTGCCACGTCATTTATGGATGAGGTCAGCAAAACTCTTAAATATAGTATTAGAATAGATATATATATATATACAGGACATTGGGGATCGTACCTCTTGCATTAGTAGGTTACAGGATACATTAAACCAATGCATTAGATAGTTCAATAATCATTCATTTCTAGATTAGGGATTGCTATGCCTTTTACATTTTGTAATCCTACATACATACATATATATACATATATATATATATATATATATATATATATATATATATATATGATGGTGATCAAATGAGCACATGTTAATATAACTTAATAACTTATATCAATAACCAAATTGGGGATTGCTATGCCTTTTAGATTAGGGTAGAGATCAGTTTACACTTGATATAGTACTTTTTACTCTACACACACTTTATATGTTTTATTTTTTATTTTTTATTTTTTGGATTAGCCATGTTAGATAAAAGTGGACTAAAACTAAGCATGCAATGGGTTCCTCAAGATGTTTTAAGGGAAAGTTCACACAACACCATCCTACAACTGAGCATGCAATGGGTTTCAAAGGTTTTGAGGCAAACTCCACACAACACTCGATCTCCTACAACTGAGCATGCAATGGGTTTCTTCAAAGGTTTTGAGACAAACTTCGCACAGCACCTTACTACAGCATGCAATGAGTTCCAAGAGGTTTTGAGGCAAACTCCGCTTCACACAACATCCAAATTATACCACTGTATTAATTATATAAATATACCACATTAACCCAATATATTCATTACAACAACTACAATTCCTTACTTATATACAATCAATAAGTACAAAGTCATAATCCATAGATACAATGATATATAAATATATCCCAATATACATATAAATATGTAGAGTACTATATATGTATTCTCGAACAGGAGTACCCAAAGGAAACGTCTAGACAGACATATGCTGAGAAGGTTGGCTACTCACTACATCATGTGTAGAAGAAAGCTGTATGTGAGGTCATATGACGGGATCCACCGGTTTTGCGCGACTAAAGAAGGAAGCGCAAAAAATAATTGAAGAAATCTAAAAGTAAGTAGAATAATACGTGTAGCAAAATAAGAACATTCAGTAGACACCGAACACTTTTCAACGTATAAATCAATCGTTTCTTTTTAGACACCATAAGTCTAGCCATATATGTGAATCATTAATATTCAATAATCATGACACTTTAGCAAGCAAAAGGTTCGATCGTGTAAACCACTAATTAAAGAATTTTATTTAAATAAAATTACTTTATTTATATAAGTTTTTCCTTGTTAATTAATTTTGGCAACTACTTTGCATTATTTAATTGTTTTAAATATTATAATAATTTTTGGTTGATATGATTTATCACTTAGAGTTAAGGATTTTTGCCCTAAAAAGCCTAAAAACACATTCCCTTTTTTATTCCACCCCAAGCGGACTTAATTGGGCCCCTATAAGGTTTTTGGAAGGTAAGAGTTTACAAAAAAAGAAGCGGACAAGAGGAGCCCTCTGGTCCAAGATCATGAAAAGGGCTCACATCACACATTGATTGTGACAGATGTGACACGTTGCACACGGATCGTCTTACACATTGTATTACGCATTGCACAAACATTGTGTTGTGCATTGCACAAAGCATGAAGTGCCAAGTTAAAGATGAACTAATTCTCATGAGCTTGATAATTATAACAATGCGGTAAAATTGTGGCTCTTGCACACATTGTACACACTATTAATTCTCACAAGTACCATAATCTACACACAAGAACTAGATTCTCAAAGATAACTAATCTTGTTTGAGCCCAGTTAACCTTCCATCGCAAAATTTAGGCCATTAATGCATCATTTTAAAATATCCATGCAAGATATAAAAGTAGACGCAATCAAGGAAAAAACACTTTAATTTGTAACACACCTTACATTATAGAGTATAAATTTACAATTTACAATATAATCTCGACATACCTTTTATCTTTCCTACACCACCCATTCCCAAAGCTAACCAATAATAGACCTACAAGCATAAACAAAAATCCATAATAGAATGTCCCAAGTGTCAAACAATCCACAGTAACAATACCATATGACATATGAATGAGACAAGAACAGAATTTGCTGAATTGGGTCTGACTAAGGTCAGAAGGTGTATACATATCCGGACACAAAATTCAAGAATGCTTTTACAGTGAATGATCAAATATTATTTTCAGTGGATGATGGCTATTATTTTTAGTTCATAATCACTAGTCAACCTCACTTTTTTTGCTAGTCATGCTGTTAAATAGATATATTCATTTATCTCACAACTAAAAGGTTAAAGCTAAATTTACCCAAAGTAGATATACTCATTTATCTCATACTGAAGGTTTTTTTTTTTTTTTTTAAATCTGCAAAAAGTGAATTTATTAAATTGAAATAGGAAAACAAGAAGTAGACACCCAAACAACAATAGAATCACACCCCACAAAACACACCAACCAGCAAGACTACACAGGAAAACAATACAAACCCCAAACTTGCAACATGGTTACTCAAAATAAAACAAAACCCCACACCCAACCAAAGCAAACCACTCCCTAAACTTGAAAATGCTCCCTGAATATTCGCACACAAAACCCCACCACCATCTAGCAAGCCAAAACCAATTACTAGAGAAAAACTACCTAAAAAGTTGCCTCCAACAAAGCAAAAGGTACAATATTAAGCATACAAATCTCGCAACATGTAAAGAAAAGTGATTAAGCTCAACTGAGAGATAGCTAGTAGATGCATTGATGAATATTTTAAAAGACCAAAAGCAAAATTCATCAAAGATTTGAAAAGACTCCTAGCTATTTCCTATGCAGAAGTAGTTTAAATTAGAGACTTAGAAAAAAGAACTTCGAAGAAGTACCACAAGGTTAACTACCTTTTTTTTTTTTTTTGGTTCACTATAAGATAACAATATTTCATGAACCTGTTCTATTACATCAATTTATCAAGAAATTCTTGATATTAAGTGTTATCTTAACTATTTCTCTCAAGACAATATGCCAGAAATACTCCCTATAAGAGGCATCTATCCAGAGTAGCCTATGGGATATATCTATTGTAAAGACGGAAACAAAGATATTAAAATATTTTTGTTCAAAAATGGATTAATTGCTTTAATTAAAGTTAATAAGTCCGTAACAAAAATAGATTTCCTTGAAGACGAAGTGATTAGTCAACTAATGGTGATGAAAAACGACAATCTGTTTTATGTTGAAGTATTCTCATTGGAACGGTGCCATTAGGAGAAAATCAGATTTCGAGCTTTCACTTACTTAGGATCTCAGCAGACGATGTCGATCCAGACTTTAAAAATGATAATAAACCAAGGGTTATCTCTAATAATTACTTGATTAGACAAATGATGGAAATGATTGACCAAATTACCAAAACATTACAAGAGAGGCCTGCTTACTAGTATATCTCTTACCAAAGCAATAAATATCTTGTACAATTCTTTGAACCTTATGGAAGAGAGATAAAGATAGAAAAATATGAAAGGTATCAACACACTCCTATAGACTTACCGGTAGGAGTCCCTGAGGTGGCATGCCTATCACTAAAGACGAATGGAATCAGAAAAAGAGTAATCGCAATCAGTGATCTTTTTTTTTTAATCCACAAAAATTAATTTTATTAAGATAGAAACATTGCCCATACACCAAGAAAAACCCCCCCACCCCACACACTCAATACAAACACTGCCCCACACACCCAACACAAACATTCAAAAGAAAACACCCAAAGACAAAAACTACTAAAACAAACAAAAAACACTCAAAAGGACAGATAGTATTAGAGCTCCACCAAATCAAGGCCAAAACCACCAACCACAACAAAAGAAGCAACCCCCAATCGAAATCAGTGATGAGTGAAAAAAGAAAAGAATTTGCTTTAGAAAAGAATCAGCTTTCTGAAAAGCAAGATAAAGATAAATCTTTAATAAAGCAAGATGCTTTGTAGATCCCATGTGAAGAAAGAGGAAAGAAGCACATGAAGAAGTCAGACCAAAGGACACCATCTAGCATATTGAAGGACGATGGAGAATCTCAAGAAAACAAGGATTCAAGAGCATCTTATGCTGAAAGACCTCTATAAAACAGAAGAAAGAGAAGTGAGCCGGTAAGAGTTATCCCAGTTCAAGCTTTGTTCAACCATTAGAGACTTAATTCTTTTTTGTATTGAGCCACTTCTTTTTCCTAGTCTAGTGTTGTAATCTTCGAGTGTAGCAGTATGTGCTAGTGTAGTTATGTTGTTCTAAGCCTAATCCAGTCCCTACAAGAGTGAGCTATATCATATGTATGTGTGTACCCAAGTTCCTTCGATGAAATAAGCGGTTTTTCATCAAGCCTACATTTCTATTTTGAATCAACCCGCTCTGTTGTGAATATTGCCTTTTGCCCTTAGACCATTTACTCTACTCTGACCGTAGTGAGCCGTTGATACCATTTGTCTAATCGCCAATTTAGCCAATCAGCCGTGTTCAAGCATTAAGGCATTGTCGCCTACTAGACTCTTGAAGGCAAGGCAAAGACGAGTTTATTCAGATGCAATCATAGGCAAGGATAACAAGAAGAAAGGGAAGAAGAGAAAAAGAAGCAGAAGTTGTAGTGGACCATACCCACTCAACGAAGGTAAACTTTCAGATACTTATATTTGATATATGCTGAAACTAGGGAATTAATGCTTTACTTTATGAATAGTAACCTTAAGGCATGTGAATCTGAATTATCTACATCCAATAGAATTAATAGTTTAAAAGATATTGTAAAAGAATTACTAGAAAAAAGAGACAAGTACGATTATTATCCATATTTTAAGAAGCAACTTACATACCTTAGAAAGACCTATTCTAAACTTAGACAATATCCTACACCTGAAGTTTATACCGAACTTTAGTGGAAAGAATCTATTTTAATATACCATTGGAGAAATCTTAGAGTTAACTACCAATTAGCCATAGAAGTAGCAGAGACCCTTTTAGAAAGGGTCAAAAAAAGACTAGATTTTATTAAAAATTATTAGATTTCTATAGACAATATCACTCTAGAAGAAGTAACTAAGATAATAGAAGACCAGTGATTTAAAAATAAATAATAAGTGGAATTTGCAAGAAAAAATATTTAAATTAATATGGCCAAACCTTAAGATTATCAATAAAGGACTTAGAGAAAAAGAATTGCCAATATACTCTAGTGTGCTACTTAGCTGATGCAGCGGAATATACGCGGTCGAGACTAGCTCACCAAAAAACAAACAAGCTTCCACCAATCTATTGATTGTCGCAAGAACAATGCCAGATAGTAGGCAACCACAATCAATATTCTCACAAGAACATGAAAGTAGGAAAATAAACGAGAACTCTCTCTCTCAATATTATTAATCAAATAATCAAAGTCTGAACTATTTGCCATAAGGCTTACATCCCTTTATATAGAGAACTAATAAGAAAGACCTAGTTCTACTAGAACAAGACAACCTAGTTCTACTAGAACAAGACAACCTAGTTCTACTAAAATAAGAAAACCTAATTCTACGAGAACAAGTAAGAATTAACTCTCTAGGAAACTAATTAATTTAAAGCAATAATAAAAATGAAATAAATAAAGCCTTAAAATAACTAATAAATTAAACTAAGCTAAATTAATAAAAATCCTGAAAATAGCCCATTCGCTTGACCTCTCGACGATCCATCGCCTCTAAGAACTTCAAGGCTAAACACGCGATGCGGTCTGCATCATCCTCCCCGGGTTGGAGAGAATTCGCCCTCGAATTCGCAACCTCATCTTCCGAGCTATCTCCATTGTACGGGACCAAATGCTTGACGTTGAACACATCATGAGTGCGAATATAACTTGGAAGCTTCAAACGATAAGCATTAGGATTAATCTTCTCAATGATCTCCAATGGTCCAATTTTTCTCGCAGCCAACTTGTTGTACTCTCCTACAGAATATCTATCTTTTGTCAAGATGGCATAGACAAAATCTCATACATCAAACTCCACCAAACGCCTCTTCTTGTTAGCAGCTTGCTTGTACTTCAAAGTAGCCTCTTGCAAATTCTTCAAAGTAGCTCTGTGAATTTCTTGAATTTGAGCAATCAAATCTTCGGCCTTTGCATTCACACGCTTCAAGTTAGGAACAGGCGCAAGGTCAAGTGGCGATCTCGGATTGTAGCCACAATTAATATAAAAAGGACTAAACTGAGTGCTACGACTGATAGAACGATTGAAAGCAAATTCAGCTTGGTACAATCTTTGATCCCAATTCTTCCCATGGTCTCCAGCTAAGCATCTCAAGAGATTTCCCAATGAACGATTAACAACTTCTGTCTGGCCGTCCGTCTGCGGATGATAGGCACTACTAAAATCAAGCTTTGTATTAGCAAGCCTCCACAAGCATCTCCAAAAATGACTAAGGAACTTAAAATCCTTGTCGGAAACTATAGTCATTGGCAAACCATGCAAACGATACACCACTTGAAAATATAGTTGAGCCACATGCAGTGCATCACTAGTCTTCTTGCAAGGAATAAAATGCGCCATCTTAGAAAATCAGTCCACCACTACAAAAATAGAATCTACACCCCTTTGTGTACGTGGTAACCCCAAGACAAAATCCATACTCACATCAGTCCATGGTTGTGTAGGTATAGGTAAAGGCATATACAACCTAGCATTAGTCGCAGTGCCTTTAGAAATTTGACATACCCTACAACGATCCACAAACTTAGCAATCTCCTTTCGCATAGATGGCCAAAAATAAGTACACATTACCAACTGCAGCGTCTTATCCCTCCCCATGTGACCTTCATTATATAGCTCCGTTATAATTTTCAGGCGCAAAATACACTCAGGTATACACAACAAATTTCCTTTGAAAAGAAAATCATCATGCACAATGAAATCCACGCGTCTACCTTCCCTTACATCATCCATAATAGAAGAAAAATATGGATCAGTAGACAATAATTCATTAAAAGTATCAAAACCAAGTACCTTTGTCTTCATGGTAGTAAGCAAAGAAGTACGCCTACTAAGCGCGTCTGCCACTTTATTCAATGCCCCAGATTGATGCTTGATAACAAATGTAAATTGTTGCAAATAAGCTGCCCAACCAGCATGTCTAGAATTCAGCTTAGCTTGACTATTGAGGTGCTTCAAAGCATCATGATCTGAATACAAAATAAATTCGTTGTAGGCTAGATAAGAACTCCAACGCTTCAATGCTTGAACAATGGCATAGAACTCCACATCATAAGTACTATAGTTCAATTTAGACCCATTCAATTTCTCACTATAGTACGCCACGGGTCTCCCATCTTGACTCAAAACCCCTCCAATACCTACTTTAGATGCATCACAATGAAGCTCAAACGGTATTGAGAAATTCGATAGCACTAGCACAGGAGCTGTAGTGAGCTTGTGCTTTATCACATGAAAAGCCCTTGTAGCAGCTTCAGTCCAAATAAGCTTTCCCATCTTCATGCAGTCTGTAATAGGCGCCATAATAGTGCTGAAATTTGGGATAAAACGCCTATAAAATGACACCAACCCATGAAAACTACGCACTTCAGTCACAGTGGTAGGTATGGGCCATTGCTTGACTGCCTCCACTTTGGATCCATCAACAAAAATTCCATCCTTTGAAACAATATACCCAAGGAATAGAACTTTGTCAGTCATGAAGTAGCACTTTTGCAATGCAACAAAGAAGTTCTCTTTCCTCAAAACTGACAAAACCTATCTCAAGTGCTCAAGATGCAAAATAGGATTAGTACTATAAATAAGAATATCATCAAAATAAACTACCACAAACTTCCCAATGAATGGCCGAAATATCTGATTCATCACGCGCATGAAAGTACTCGGAGCATTAGAAAGTCCGAATGGCATCACCAACCACTCGTATAACCCCTCACGAATCTTGAAAGCAGTCTTCCATTCATCACCCTCTCGGATACGAATCTGATGATATCCACTTTTCAAATCCAATTTACTGAACACAGTAGCTCCACCCAATTGGTCTAACAAATCATCCAACCGAGAAATAGGAAATCTGTAACGCACAGTTATTTTATTTATTGCTCGGCTATCAACACACATACGCCAAGACCCATCCTTCTTAGGTGTAAGCAACGTAGGTACAGCACAGGGACTCAAGCTTTCCCTAATGTGTCCTTTAACCAACAACTCCTCTACTTGACGCCTCAACTCCTCATGCTCTTTAGGACTCATACAATAGTGAGGTTGATTAGGTAGATTGGATCCTGGCACAAGATCAATTTGATGCTGAATGTCCCTAAGAGGTGGTAACCCCATAGGTAACTCACTAGGAAAAAAATCCTTGTACTCACCAATAATTTTTTTTAACAGGCTCAGGAATTTTCTCACCATTCCCTTCAATAGTTTCTTTACCCATCAGCACATAAACCATCCCAGTTTCAATTGCTTCCTCGACAAATTTATGCATAGACAATAAATTTGTATTTTTTTCTCCACTAGATCTAGGTGCCAATTCTTTATTAGGGAGTAAAACAATTTTAACATGGTTAAACAAAAAGCTATATGTATTTTTCCTCCCATCATGTGCAACACCCCTATCAAATTGCCAAGGTCTACCTAATAATAAATGGCATGCATCCATACGAACTACATCACACCATGCTTTATCTTTATAAGTAGAACCAATAGAGAAAGTAACTAAGCAACGTTTTGAAACGGTTACCTCTGTACCCTTCTTTAGCCACGAAAGCTTATAGGGATTAGGATGTTGCTCAGTAGCCAACTCCAATTTTCTGATAGCTTCTTCAGCAATTACATTCTCGCAGCTCCCAGAGTCAATTACAAATTTGCATACTTTTCCGCCAATAGTGCATGTTGACTGAAAAATATTACTACGAAGCCACGCATCTCCATTGACTTCTCTAGGAGTGAAACAAGTTCTACGCACCACAAGTAATTGCCCTTGGTCACCCTCAACTTGCTCTTCAGGCGAATGGTCACCCTCAGTCATATCAAAGTGCGGCTCACCCTCAATTTCATAATCATGATCACCCATAAATTCTTCATTCTCTACGAATAGCCCTATACCATAACGCCCACCTTTCTTGCACTCTGCCATGCGATGCCCGGACTCACCACACGTGAAACAACGAACACCACTAGTGCTAGGTCCAGCTGTCCTAGGGGGTTGACCTCCAACAGGTGGTCTAGCCGCCGGTGCTGACTGTGTCAGATTCCTCATAGGCGTCGGTCTACTTTGGGTTGGCGAGATGCAAACACTTTGACTACCACCATTCCATGGTGATATTCCATGCTTGCGATTGAGTTGCTTCTCCAATTGAATAGCCCTTTGGTGTGCCTCTGATACAGAATAAGGGTCAAATAAATTTAAAGTATCTTGAAATTGATCACGCAAACCTCCAATATAACGAGACACCAATTGATCCTCTGTTTCAGCCAAATCATTGGGAGACACCAATTTATAAAATTTCGTAGTATACTCATCAACCGTCCGAGTTCCTTGCTGCAAATTCTGCAACCTCTGGTACATCGTTCTTGTATAATTATACGGTAAGAACTCTCCACGCAGATCCTTCTTTAATTTTTCCCACGAATTAATTTTTGACTTTCCTTGTCGACTACGGGTTGTTTTCAATTTTTGCCACCAAGAAGCAGCCCTCTTACGCAATCTCGTAGCCACCAACGGAACCCTTCGATTATCAGGAACCTCCTTAAAATCTAAAATTTCCTCCATAGTAAAAATCCATTCTAAAAATTCATCAGGTTGTAACGTACCTGAAAATTCTGGAATATCAACTCTTATACCACTCTCCCATCGTCGAGTATCATCTACAACCCTAGGTTCCTCGCCCCTTTGCCTCATTCTCCCTTGCGGGACATAGTCAGCGTAAGGATTGTCAAAATCATGATAGTTACGATTATTACCTCTAGGTTTGCGCCTCCCTCGCGGAGCGGGTTCGGTGTCAGAATCCTCGTTTTCACCCCCAACACTCTCTACCTCTACAGAATGTAAAGACGGAGATCGACGACCACGTCTGCCTTCAAGATGTTGTCCTTTGAGTTCAGTTCGTAGCTCGTCTAAAATTTCTTGTCGCTTTCGGGCCATGTCCTCACGATAATGCACGTCCTCCAGATTGGCTTCACGGCCTCCGGCACGTCCTCCTCCTCGTCTTGGCATGACGGCAAGAACGAACTGGGCTCTGATACCAACTGATGTAGCGGAATATACGCGGTCGAGACTAGCTCACCAAAAAACAAACAAGCTTTCACCAATCTGTTGATTGTCACAAGAACAATGCCAGATAGTAGGCAACCACAATCAATATTCTCACAAGAACACGAAAGTAGGAAAATAAAGAAGAACTCTCTCTCTCAATATTATTAATCAAATAATCAAAGTCTGAACTATTTGCCATAAGACTTACATCCCTTTATATAAAGAACTAATAAGAAAGACCTAGTTCTACTAGAACAAGACAACCTAGTTCTACTAAAATAAGAAAACCTAATTCTACTAGAACAAGTAAGAATTAACTCTCTAGGAAACTAATTAATTTAAAGCAATAATAAAAATGAAATAAATAAAGCCTTAAAATAACTAATAAATTAAACTAAGCTAAATTAATAAAAATCCCGAAAATAGCCCATTCGCTTGACCTCTCGATGATCCATCTCCTCTAAGAACTTCAAGGCTAAACACGCGATGCGGTCTGCATCATTAGCTTATGAGTATATTACCGTAATACAATAATACAATCATTACGAAAGAGGATTCGACCCTGACATCTCTAAATATAGCATAATACCTAACTTTCACGTAGACAACACATCATATTTACTCGACCTTAGAGGAACTTAGAGCTACCTTTACATCTATTTTAGTGTGGATAAAACAGATAAGACAACGCAAGCTACCTAATATAGCTTAAGACTATCTAGAGACTAGTAAATAGACTACATTTTAGTCTAGTAAGAGCCGAAAGATTTATTAGATTTATAAAAAAGAAATGAATTTCCTTAACTTATCAAAGGTTTGAAGAAATCTCAAATTTAGTATTAGTCAAGCTATAGACGACTTACTTCGTAATAAGATTTGGATTTTATCAACCTTTCTGACCTAGCAGACAAAGAATTAGATTCAATAAGAGACTTATTGTTCCTACAACCAATCCAAGAATTTCATCAATATATTAACTAGCATTAATAGACTTTTAATTGAAATATACAATTTTTCCCAGAAAGCCTTTGTGCCTACAACAAATTATAGATTTCAGTTAGTAGTATATGAGCATATTCCTGGAGATTGGTAGACTTTGTTCATTATTTAAGAACTAAAACAGACCTGGAGATTGATAGACTTAGTATTACACAGACTCGGAGATTGATAGACTTAGTAGAGAAATTAGTATTAATGAAGAAGTAGAATAAAGCATCTCTTAGAAAAATTGTAACTTTCACATATCTAGACCACATAATTAATTGGCTTTCTATAGTTCAAAGAAGACTAACAAGACTAATAGAGATTAATAGAATAGAAGACAAAGACGAAATCCTTAATATTCATAACGAAGTCCGCAGATATATGAATCTAATAGTTTTTATAAGAAGAAAAAGAATTTGTCAGACTTACGAAAGGATTAGATCTATACCGAATTTTATCTTAACCAAGCAAAAGACGATTTAAATCTAAGAAGACATTGAATATTAGGAATGTTATCAGATTATGGAGACAACGAATTAGACCTAATAAGAGATTATTGGAATTTAATATCTATTCATCAATTTAACAAAAGATTAAGAGAAAAATATAATTTAAATAGACCTCTTATTATCATAGATGATTTCCCTAGCAGACCCCTTACTTTACGAGAAGTAATTGTTAGACAATAAAATTTAGATAAGGCCTGTGACCCTTTTGAAAATAGTAAAAGTTATAGACATTTGAAAAAAGGGAAAAAAGGAACAAAAGGTTTAAGTCAAATCGTCCTTTAGTAGACCTGTGGGACCAGGAGGAAAATAACAAATAGACCTCATTCAAGAACCAATTCAGGCATAATTTCAGGACTGCTAGCATAGTCCTTACATCTAACTTTAATAGGCATAAGTATTAATTGGATTTACATTTTATTAAACATAAATTATTATCCTAGTCTTTGCGTCGATGTTTAGGTGAATTAAATGACAAGTTACCTTCCTAATTAAAGTTGCTCTTGGGATGTGGGTATATCTTCCCTTCAATTGAGCTTTCCCAAGCAATTTATCATAATTAAAGAGACAATAACTTTTAAAAAGGATTACTGTGTGATGCATGTAAATGATAGGGTGTACTGTGTTGGCAGCGCAATGAGGCTACTGGACAGCCCATTTGTCTCTTTTGAACAAGGGCCAAAATAATTCAAGACAGGCTGAAATCAAAGCTAAAATATGGCATGAGCCTTGAAAAGACTGGGTCATACAAATCCCAATGGAAAGAGCCTAAAAAAGGAGGATTAAACCCAGCAGAAAAATGGCTGGTAGCCCATCCCAGAATCTGCTAGAATAAGATCTTGGGATTTTATCTCTTTAAAGAGACCAAGTCCTTAATTTTGAAGTTCCAGTAAAAAGAGAAGATTTATCTCTTTATATTAAAGAGATAAAACCCCTTTTAAAAGGGGCTGCTGGAGAGATAAGTGCGAAGGAAGGGAGGGAAGCCTTTTGATTGGCTGGGAATGAATGAATAAATCTGAAATCTTTGAGTACCCACCTATATAAATAGAGAAGAGGCCTTCACTGAATGAGCAGGGAGAGAAACTTAAGAGAACTCTGCTAAATTGCTACCAAAACAACAATCTGACAGAAGGATTAACAAGGCTCTGTTGAGTTTTCGAGGAGACAAAAGAAGAGTTAAGATATGGAATCCAGGTACACTAGTATTTAGTTCCTTTCTACGAATGTACTCACTTTTCTTCAAAGGATGAAAAAGAAAAAGGGTTTCCTACTTTTTTCCGAGTGCGTTATTCTCTCTCCTTGCTCGCCTTTAATAGGAGGTTTCTCCTTTCTCAAAGAAAAGGAGAATAATTAACATCAGGCTGAAACCCAGTAGAAGTATCGTCCCCACTAAAGAAAAACAAACTCCATTATAATTAATGGAGGAGTTTGATGATATAATTCTCAAGCCACTCCTAAAAGTGGCTCAAAATTTGTATCTACATACTGATATTTTAAAATTATGTGAGTTCTTGGGCAATGTCAACCATTAGGATCTCGATAAGGAAAATGCCAGAGGCTAGAGCCACCTTAAACCACCAACCTTATGTGTCCTAAATGGATAGGTAAAATGATAAAAGTGAGGACTATAATGGTAGCATGTATAGTACAAATAGATAGAAAACCTAAAGTTAGGTTGAATATTATTGGAATGTGTGATTGGAATATAATGTTAGTATGTATTTACATATCTTATTACATGGCTTTTGCCGGAGTGAGAAATATAATAATAAACTTTGTAAATATTGTGAACACATCAAACAAGATATTCCCACATTAACCCAGGACAACCTTATATGACAATAATAGGCGTTTAAAACTACAAACAATATATATATATATATATATATATATAGTTCAGAATTTTTCATTTTTCAATTTATAAGAAAATAAAGAAAAAAAATATGAAATCTTCGTGTATTTAATTTATGTACATAATTAATATTATGCATTAGAGACCCCTTACCACCATGTACTGTCATTCAAGTGAGCCCTCGACTTTAAATCTTCAAAAAGATTGCTCAAGAATCCATATTACTTTAAAGTGCATATATATCCTCCAATGTGCTCCGTAAAAGGGCATCCTTTGCATCTACAAAACCTTTAAAGTTAATAAATTAATATAATTCAAATAAGATTAAGACAATAATTTAAAAAACAAAACTTTACCTTCATAAACAAAATCTCTCATATTGGAAAATTGGACAACAAAACCCTCTTTTGTGTCACATAAAAAAATGTTCTCATTCACATTTGACTTCAATGCCGGCCACATGTATCTCAAAAACTCCAAGCAAAACAGCCCTATATGAAAATTTCATTATTTATAATACATAAATAAGTTTGAACAAAAACAAAGTATAATTAATGAAGCCAAAAAATAAACTAAAATATTTACAAACCTTATAACTACACTCAACTCATGACTACACACCAAGTGTCTTCCCAAGTGAATTTTCAACATTGACATAAAGACCATCCTCGTCAATGTTGCAACTAACCCTAACATATGCACATTGAAGTGCTTCCATCACCATCTCTCTATTGTTTTCAGTATTCGGTAATCTACAATGATGGGAAGTTATTTCTTATCTCCACCCTTTATACGTCGTTAGAGCCTTGATCCATTTTCCTTTTTCCATTTCTTCTTTAGCATTGGCAGTAAACTTAAATTCCTTAGACCATTTCTGCAATATATATTTTAGTATTAAGGAATACACACACACATATATATATATATGAATATCAAGAAAACAAATAAGAGAGCAAAGATAATTAAAAATTATACCGCCTGGTCCAAATTGCTATCTTGTGAATAAGTCAATGCCCTAGCCTGTATGAACAATTAACAAAATAAATATTAGTTTTTTTTGTTTGTTTTTTTTTTTTTTTTTTGGGACAAAACACATAAGACTATTTATTAATTAAAATACAGTACAAAGCAATAAGATAAATCCTTAGCCACTAAACAAATAGAAGGTGGCCCAAAACCATCCCTATACAACTGATTATAAACAAAAAGATGTGGATAAAAAAAACCCTTGAGAAAACATAGAAGTTTTTTTGTATAAAAAATAACAATAACAATAACAGTGCAATACCAATATATATAATATCCCTTCCATCCCAACAATATAATTGAATCCCACGCTTAGAAAAAGCTTCCCTTTTTTCTTTTTCTTTTTTCCTTCTTTTTCAAATCGGCAAATTAAACAAGTTCATTAGATTGAAAAAAAAAAAAGATTACAAGACCACTACTCTTCCATAAGATACACACACCCAATACCATCCACCCTTTAATGCCACACAAAAACCACCCACACAAATAAAAACTCCTAGAGCTAAATACACAACAAAACTAATTATTTATATTTAATTATCAAAGCCATTCAAATACCATACATAGTATCCACTAAAATTCAATAATGCAAGTGATATGTGATGTCCAATTGATTGACCATGTAAATAAAATTAGTCTCACATAAAATAATTTATGATCTGCTACGAAAGGCATTATTTAATAACAACCCCCCACCCCCACATTAAAATTATTTTATTCTAGTTTCATATTTTTTATGTATTCGACCAACACATAGTACATCAATCATACTATATCATTCTAGGTATAATTGCAATTAGCAAATTAACAACTCAATGAAATTTAAGCATAAATAATAACAATAAGGCCAGTAAGTCAAATAAAGACGCGAACTTATTCTCTTATCCATTAGCCTAAACATCTTTGCCAACTTGCTCACCTATTATACTATACCCTACTATATAATACATTAGTAGGCTAGGCTAGGCTAGGTTAACTTAGCCGCTTGCTTCTACTCATGTAGGGCTAAGTAGTCTCAATAAAAAGAATTAAACACCAACCAACGAGTGGCAGATTTGGATGGAGTCTCGCAAAAAGAGCTTTACTCTATAGGGGCGCTAGTGCACTACAACTAGTAACCCCAGTATCATTGAATATAGACACAATCACTTCTTCCATGTTGGTACAAAAAGCATATGGCATCCACACCAAAATATAATTAGAGGGAAAGGGCTTCAAAATCTCAAAAGCATTCAGAATCTGAATTAATATTTTATAGAGAGAAAAAATTGATGTTTTGATCTTGCACGTATACAGAGAGAAGCTAGGGGGGAGGTACAAGTATTTTTGGCAATATCAATCTAAACCTTTTTTTTACCTTAAAAAGGGCTTTGACCTTAAAGGGCAAAATTGTCCTTTCATAGTGAGAACCGAGGAAGAAAAGGAATTTGATGTGGCAATATCGCCACCTTTTATTAATTGTTGGTAGTTCCCTTTCCGAATGTCCTAACTTTTCTAAAAGGCTGAATGGGTATTCACTTTTTCATTCACCCATGGTACTGTCTATCATAGAGCAATACAAAGAGTGTGTTTTTTGAGTCACTCCAATTCTAGTTACCTTTATTTTGTATATGTTTTTGATTCCCTTAAGCTCTAGAGGGTTTTTTTCTTTAGTTCTTGTATATCTCTTATGTACTTGGACTAAGTTCTATCAATACATATTTACTTCATCAAAAAAAAAAAAACTGTAAGAGAGTGGGTGAGTCATGTGGAGTCGTCGAATAGCCTTATTTTTTTTAACTTCAAAGAATAGGAGCAACGATCCCACGGCAACGATCCTTCACAGAGCTTGGTACTACTTATGGCAACAGGCTATACTGTTTTGTAGGGATAACGAGAGGTCTTTAACTATAACAAAGATCAGCATTAATATTGAGACCTCAAAGAGTTCTCAAGCGATGGGTACATATCGAACAAGGAGTAGTTTAGCATTATCATTTGCGTTAATGTGTACTTTATGTTATTCGTAGTAATATATTTTGATGGTTTATATTTGGCCTTGTACTGGCTTGTTTGGTTCAGTTGCATGTACGAACCTATACTTATTTCAATGAATAAATGAATTATTAAAAATAAACTACATACATTCAATTTCTGGACCGATCATGCATGTGAGAATTGGCTATCCTAAAAGGCATTCAATGCAAGAAATTTAGTTTCTGATGATCCTATGTACCACACGTGATAGTTGTCCGCACGTGGTTTTGTGGTGAGGGTATGAGGTTGGGAATGCGATGAGGCAAAGAAAGTCCTCAATGGGGAAGAGATTTTCTCAAAGGTGGAAGAGGAATTACTCATTGTGGGAGGGAGAAAATTTTCAATTTTTGGATCTTCAGCTTGGATAATACCATAAAAGAGCAGTTCAAGGTATTGTATTTTTCTCAAAATTGATTTAGTTGTACAGAGTCACATTTATAGAGAGATTAGTTACAATAAAGACAGAAAAGTGGGATTGAAACATAGCAATCCAGAAAGTATAAGATCAGGTGGTTGCTTAAGCATTTGAAATTTAAATGGAATCATTCACATAGGATCAGATGATTGCTCAACCATTTGAAATTTGAATAGAATCTTTATCCTTAACATTTTCTATCAAATAATAAAATAACACTGTTAATTTGAAAAGTCTTTAAATAATCACAAATAATTTTTGAATATAGAAAATCACCACACTGTTAATATTACATAAGATTATACTCATTGTGATCAAGGGTTTTAATATGAAAAGTAAACATTTTCTATATCCAGATTTCCATGAAGAATAGAGGAAATGTTAAATTAATGTTAAAGTAGCATATATATGTTTTTTAGTATTTAATATTTTAGGAATAGATTTAGTTTTTGATTTATTTTTATTAGATTTTGTTTTATATTTTTTATAAAGAAATAATTTTATGATTTATTGTTATAAGTTTGCCTGTTTAGTTAAAGACTTAAAGTAAATAAATTGCAACTATTAGAAATACACAGTAAAACCTTTAAGTCATTCACCTATAATTTGGAAATGCAGTATTTCATCAAAAAAAAAAAAAAGGGGTAATGTAGTAAGTTCTAGTACTATTTTAGTGACGAAATGCTTTAATCTTAAAAGTATATGTTATAGTAATATAATTCTGATTCTGATTCCGAATTATTTATATGTTATAGTCCTATAATTATGATTCAAAACTAGTGACATTTTGGTAGCAAGTATTTTATATTTTAATCAAATAAATTAGTCTTAGTTTAATAGTATTACATTTATTTTTTATTTTTATGAACATTTAATTAGGATGTCTTTGTTAAAATTGGTGTACTGGTTATATTTAGTTATAAATTAAATAGGAATAACATTTGTATATTGTACTATAAATTTAGTCCCCACAAAGTAAAGGAATGATATTTTTCTATTCAATCTATTATATTCTAGCCAAAAAAAAATAGTTTTTATTTAGTGGTATTAGATTTTTTTATGACTAAATAAGGCTTATAATTGCAAATTTTTAGGGGTATTATAGTGAATCAAAAGTTTTCTCTACATCCAACATTTATAAGTAGTGTAGATATAGAAGAGCTACAATTAAATATACTTTACCTGTAGTCATTAGAGCAGATTTAATGGCCGCTGGTGACCAATGTGGGTGGAAAGTCTTCACATATGCCGCCACTGCACTCACATGTGGACAGGACCTAGATGTTCCTCTAACAATATTATACGAGGAAAACCTAGAGTCCCATTCTACTGTGGTAACTGAGCTTACATCAGACCACGCAGAAAGAATTGCCACCCCAGGGGTAGAAATGTCAAGCTGCAACATTGAGACATTATAGGATTAAACTTGTATAAAAAAAAATACAGTAATAAAATTACATAGTAAAGCAATGGGAGAATCTACTTAGAGAATATCTAATGTCTGCACAAACGGTCCCCTCAATGATTCTTCATTTACAATAGGATAGTCTTGACCTTGCACCTCCTCGCTCCTTGAAATAGTGCAAGTGGGATTATTGTTGAATTATACAAAATAAATTATACAAAATAAAATCAAAGTTAGTATAATTCAACCTGCATTCTCAATTAATATACGAAATATACTAAAAATATACTTTGTATATTAAATAATTTCTACTGCATCATCAGCAACAACAAAAACAGCAGGGCATGGAAACGTGCCCATAGGACAGATGCCATCATCATGTTTTGTCCGATACAACACGACCCCTAATTCCCCATAAATTCCTACTAGTTCGCAATTGGCATTTCGAAGAACAATTTTTCCAGCAAAAAATTCTTTATCTAGTTCTTGTCCCAAATTCCTATTTGCCACAAAAATAAAAATAAAAATAAAAATAAATCTGTTGATCCATATCAAAAAACATAAAGATAGTTCATGATATATTGTACAAGTTCATGATATATTGTACAATCATAAAGTATGCTACTATAACAAGATCTTCCAAATCCTGTAAATGGAGAAACCATAAAATTTGAAATTCTGTAATTTCAAACCCTATTGACTAGTAAAAGCCCATGTTTTTCTAAACTCATTAATTTATTATTACAAAAATAGCAGAGGGTTTTTTTTTTTTTTTATGAAGATTACAAAAATGAAGACCAAAGAGCCAAAAGGCAATTAATTTAGAAATTGAAAGAAGAAACCAATGTACAAGGTCGCAAAACAATTAAGCTTTGCTCAAATCTAAGCAGCACCCAACATCATTTTATCAAGCTTTAAATATGCATGTATATAAATACGTGCACACAAACACACACGTGTATGTACATATATAAACAATAAATATGCATGTATATAAATATGTATATACATAGAGACATATCAAGGAAATAAGCACCAGAATATAGGACGAGTGCTTTGAAGAGTTGTCTGCCCCATAACGAGGGACCATGGATGTCTTTCGACATACAGAGGAACAATAAAGAAAAAACCAAGTTACAAGAAGTGAATTTGTGATTTTGCACACTTACAACCAAAATTTAGCTGGCATCATGATAATCCTTAGATTGTTAAGATTTATTTTACCTTTCTATTTAACTTATTTCATATTCATCGACAAGTGGATACTGCTTGCCTTCAAGGTCAAACGTATTAATGGATGTTCCCTACATGCAGGCGAAAAAGTAAATATAAGTTACCTTCAGTTTGTATATTTTACTGATTCCCTTAAGCTCTAGAGGGTTTTTTTCTTTAGTTCTTGTATATCTCTTATGTACTTGGACTAAGTTCTATCAATACATATTTACTTCATCAAAAAAAAAAAAAAAAAAAAAAATTGAAGAGAGTGGGTGAGTCATGTGGAGTCGTCAAATAGCCTTATTTTTTTTAACTTCAAAGAATTGGAGCAACGATCCTTCACAGAGCTTAGTACTACTTATGGCAACAGGCTTTGTAGAACAACGAGAGGTCTTAAACTATAACAAAGATCAGCATTAATATTGAGACCTCAAAGAGTACTCAAGTAATGGGTACATGTCGAACAAGGAGTAGTTTAGCATTATCATTTGCGTTAATGTGTACTTTATGTTATTCGTAGTAATATATTTTGATGGTTTATGTTTGGCCTTCTACTGGCTTGTTTGGTTTAGTTGCATGTACGAACCTATTCTTATTTTAATGAATAAATGAATTATTAAAAATAAACTACATACATCCAATTTCTGGACCGATCATGCATGTGAGAATTGGCTATCCTAAAAAGCGTTCAATGCATGAAATTTAATTTCTGATGATCCTATGTGCAGTTGTGTGCAAGTGTGGTGATCCTTCGTCTAAAACAATTAAAATGTTTTTTTTTTTTTTAATTATTAATTGTTGGTAGTTCTCTTTCCGGATGTCCTAACATTTCTTAAGGCTGAATGGATATTCACTTTTTCATTCACCAATGTTACTATTTTCCCCTAGTTTGCATATAGCTACTCTAGGTTGAGCATATGAGACTAGAGTTATGACATTCATAAGTTGTCAACTCATCTCATGCAGAGAGGAGATTCTCTCTCAATCAAATAACCCACCGTACCTCATATTCCCACTAAAAAAAATTCAATGTAAGAAATTCAATTTCTGGGATCCTATGTTCAAGTGTAGGGATCCTTTGTCTAAAACGTTTAAAATGTTTTTTTTTTTTTCATCTTTAAACGTTCAATGTTGGTAGTTCTCTTTCCGAATGTCCTAACTTTTCTCAAGGCTGAATGGGTATTCACTTTTTCATCCACCCATGTTAATGTCTTCCCCCTAGTCTGCATATAACCACTCCACTTTGAGCATGTGACACTAGAACTATAATATTCATAAGTTGTCAACTCATCTCATGTAGAAAGGAGGTTCTCTCAATCAAAATAACCCACTGTACCTCATTCCTACTAAAAAACGTTCAATGCAAGAAATTCAATTTCTGAAGATCCAATATGCAAGAGTTGGGAGGATCCTTTATCTAAAACGTTTGAAATGAATTTTTTTTATTATTATTATTAATTGTTGGTAGTTTCCCGTAAATCAACTCTAAGACAAATGCTCTTTCGAATTGTTGAACCTGCTGCTAGTCAGATTATGATAGATGGTGTCAACATCTTATCTATTAGACAGCATGATTTACCGTCTAGACTAAGCATTATCCCTCAGGATCCAACCATGTTTGATAGGACTCTACGAAGCATCCTTGACCCGCTTGAAGAGTACACAAATGAGCAGATTTGGGAGGTGGGATTGGTTTTATTTTGATGATTTGATAGACTTCTATGGGACAACAGGAAGTTTTCATGTAATATATACATTTTGTTCTAATTCACAAATGCAATATCTCTTTAAATCAAAAGAACAAATAGGTTGCAGTTTATTAAATATAATTAATGCTGTTTGTGGATCTATTCGGCATCACTAGCTAGAGTATTTCGAATATTGTTCAAGATATTTGGTGTCTACTTAGTTATTTTGATCAAGTCGCTATTATGCATGTGTTTAGGCAAGCTAATCGAGTACGTGGCTAATTGTGTAGCAAATATGGGGTATTATTACAATGATGTAAATATTTGGAAAAATAGGTTTTCTAGGCTTTTGAATGTGATTCAATAATATTTTAAGAATGTTGCTATGCCACGGTGTAAATGTTTTTTTTTTTATTTATTGTTAATATTATTTTAGTTTTTCAAAAAATAGGAGAGCACTCTATTGGTATCATTTGAGTATTTCGAATTTTGTTCGATCAAAATATTTGATTTCTACTTAATTATTTTGATCAAGTGGTTATTAGGCATGTGTTTAGACAAACTAATCGAATGGCTAATTGTGCAGCAAATATAGGATATTATTATAATGATGTAACTATTCGGAAAAATAGATTTCCTAGAAGACTTTGGAATACGATATATTCAAGAAGATTTTAGGAATGTTGCTATGTCACGATGTAAACGTTCTTCTATTTATTGTTAATACTTCCTCTATTTCTAAATTATTGACTTCATTTTCTTTTTGAGATGTTTCAAAATTATTGTCATATTTTAAAAGTCAATGTTTCTTTTTATTTCATTTCCTAAAACACCCTTAAAAAATGTATTTTCTAATTCTTTCTTTTTCTAATGTTTTGTATATTTGAGAGTAAAATTAGAATATCAAAACAAATATATTAGTGTGAAGGCATTTAATATGATCTCCTAAAAAGGCGTGTTTTTTAAAAAATGAATAGTGAATTAAGGACAAAGAGAATATCATTTTACTTTTTCAAAAAAAAGAAAGAAAGGAGAGCACCATATGATATCACTGTTGCTCCAACAAGGAGAGAAAAGTACTCAACCAGACGGGTCCAGTAATAGGGAGACATGAGGGAGCCTATTTCTACACCTTCTCCATTTTTTTTTTTTTTTTTTTTTTTCGGGTGGGGCTAAACCCACGCCTTTCAAGAATTTTTTTACAATTTGTTTATTATGTGGATTTAGCACAAAAGTGAAATAAGTCCACTCATTACAAAGATGCTTTTAAAACAAATGTTTTGAAACCCAATCCAACCCGGTCGGTTGAACTAGGTTCGACCAGACCGGCACACATTCCAGACGGATTAGTTCAATTTGTTGTATTTTAAATATAAAATAAGTATTTCAAAAATCTAAAGTTTTTCTTGAAAGAGTTTTAGTGGGTTTATATAGTATCCCACTTATTATATATGGTATCATGTGTTGGGATGTAGGGAGTCCTCACGTGCACATGAGACGGAACCCAATCGAGTGATTTATAGGATAGGGGTCCAAAAATTGACTTAGTTAGGCGCGTCACGAGAGTACGACGTGCGCACAGGTGGGGTGCAAATCCCGAATATTTGGCTTTGCGTGTGCGGGCAAGTTGACCCGTATTTTGCTACTTTGATTTTTGGATTACTGGGTTATCCATGACCCAGTTCAACAACCCATTTAAACCAATAAATTTTATGACCGTTTTATGACCGCTGGGAATTTATAACCGGATTTATTTTATGATTTTATGATTGTTGGAATTCTTTATTTTATGACTGTTGGGATTTATATCAAAATTTATTTTGTATTTTATACCAGGATTTAATGTATTTTTTTGTGTGGCCGTTTTTGACTGTTGGGTTCTTTTTCCTAAAGCTTAATATACCAGTTATTTGGTTTAGCAGAAGATAGAAAATACAAAGTCTTTTCGTTTTCATAGAAAAGAGCCTTTTGAGTTCTTCATTTTTACTCCTACACTTGCGAGTGCACGCTTGTGGGAGTCCCGTTGTTGAATCCTGGAGGGTAGAACGCTGTGACCTACTGCACCGAGTTGAATACTCAGAGGGGCGGAACTACTCTTAAGGACAGTGCCTTGTACACGCCTCAACCGACACTGTTTGTATTTCTGCAATTCTTGTACTAGTTTTATTTTATACAGTAGCATCTACTCTATTATTTTCCAACAATCTTAAGAGTATTTCCTTCATGGATGCTGCTGCTACGACTGAGGATAGAGATGTATCATCTCAAATCCATGATTTCCATACCCTAGTGAGTGACCTAAAAATGAAAAAAAAATAGAACTAGTATTGTTATTTCTAACACGCTAGTCTTATAGATCATTTCTATGGGATTCATTTTAGATTGGTTACAATTAAATTTGTTCATACTATTATTCATATAATTCGTATATATGAAGGCATAATTCTTTTTTTATGTGCTATACTTGTGATTTGTTATTCTCTTTGAACATCCCACAGATAATATCAAGATGAATATTTTAGTTGATACTAATTTGTTATATTGTTGCCCAAGTGAGAGCATATCCAGAAGAATTTATGCAACTTTGATTTTACTAATATGTATTTTATTTAGTTACATGAATCAAAGTTTAAAGTTTCATATTTGAGCATTTGGTGTGAGTATTTATATATTATTTGTTACCTTTGAAGTTTGGAGACTTAAGATTGAAGGTGGTACATGAGTCTTCTGGCTCTATCTATCTCATACGTATATGTTTTAACCTTCTAGCAGTATCTTGTATTCATATATGAATGATTGGATTTTTGGTATTTTTACTTCAAATAAAAATTTTACTTGAAGAATTTGTTGATATTTCATTTATATCATTATTATATTTCTTTGCGTTGCCATTAGAGGTACTCCTTATTGGCTAATGAAGTTCTAATTAACCGATTGGATGTGATGAATGGATTTTCCACTTAGTGTATAGCAGTTGGATTTTGGAGTTGATTATGGCTAGTGACTAATTTTATTTTTTATTTTTAGTCTTCATTATATTGCTTTAAATGCTCGGTTCTTTATTGCTGATAGTGGCTGGGGTCAAAACCTTTCTTTTTATTTGGTGCGTTACTAGCAACCTTTCAATGCTACACATTTACCTCTTTTAGTGGAGATTCACGATGGAGATCAATTGTGGCTGGTCATATTTGATTACATGTGGCCGTTTGTATTATTGTAGCTAATAGTGGCTCGATTTAATGCCTTTTATGAGGTTCTCCTTTATTATTTTCAACAGTTAGAAGTAATTTATATATATAGTTCCACTATTAAGTGTTGCTCATGCATGTAAAGCATACGGTAACTATATTTATTTTTACCACGTGAATTATGGTGTGATAAATATGAGAACCATCATTACAGTAACCATTCATTTCTATTGGTTAGAATTTTATAATAGACCTTTTAATGGTTTTTGTTGGGCTAGCTTTATAGCAGAACGGTTATTGGAGCATTTATTCGTATGTTCATGAGTTACATTTTTATTATTATTGTAACGATTTTATAGCTATCCCACTATGTAGCTTCAATCTTTTTCATTGATAATAAAGAATGTGTCTATTTTACCATTTCACGTGATGTGGGGTTTTGGATAGCAATCTCAAGTCCATATTTAGTCTTTTTGTTACATTGATATCTGAGTTCTATTACATATTCAGAATAAATCTGAAATGTATGTATGTTTTTGTTT
The DNA here is from genome assembly GCA_039720395.1 of Liquidambar formosana. Classification (NCBI taxonomy): domain Eukaryota; kingdom Viridiplantae; phylum Streptophyta; class Magnoliopsida; order Saxifragales; family Altingiaceae; genus Liquidambar; species Liquidambar formosana. Next base: position 15,186,499 of record CM077824.1, read on the forward strand.
TATTGAATTGGATAGCTGCTTATGCAAAAATCAGTCCACTTTTGCAGTGTCTAATGTGGAATGTGGAATGTGTATCCCTCAATTTGTTTCTGGCAAGAGTAATGTCAGTGTATTTGCCTATGTAACATGTTGATCATGGGAACTAGTCTAGATGTTGTTAAAGAGACTAAAATTTTCTATTTTCTCAATTTGATATGAAAGATATGGGTGAGGCAGATTTTATTTTTGGAATAAAAATAACTAAAATTACTGAGGGTATTTTTCTTTCACAAGAACACTATGTAGAAAAACTTTTAAAGAAGTTTGGACACTTTGATTGTAAATCTGTATTTACACCTTATGATGCTAATTCTCATTTAAAAAAAAATAAAGAAGAGAGTGTCATAACTCATAAAGCTTACCTAGGTTAATATTGAATTGGCTCATTTTTTTTAAAAATGCATTGGCCCGATAAATAAATATTTATATTTTGAATTATGGTGGCATACTTGAATGTGAGAATGCATGTTTTTGGTTTAATTTTCACTAAGCCTTCTACAACTAAATTGTCGATCCAAATTAGATGGGATTAAGGCTTTATTGGAGAAAATTATAAAAATGTTAATTTTGGATGATTTTTATGGACTACTTGGAGACATGCATTTATGAAAAGGTGAATATTTTCTTATCTTATGTGTTCAGAATGAATTGGTGCATAAAGGAGTTTTTATATTTTGAGCTATGGGGGCATTCTTTAATGTAAAAAAAATATATATATATTGACTTATAGAATTTTTCTCAATATATATATCATGTGTTGATCTCTTATTTAGAGAAGATATAAATATTTTATATTGCTGTGAACCCCGGATGGGCCCACAAGGGATTGAAAGAAAATGGATTTGAAAAAGAAAAAGGAAAGGAGTCGCCACCTTATTTTTTAAAGGAAACAAGGAAAACCCTAAAAATAGTTTGTTTTAAGAAAACAATTTGAATGACTCCATAAAAAAGGAAAGGCAAAAACCAATCTTTTGAAAACCAAAGAAATCGGGGATTCGGAGGCTAAGTTATGACATGGGAAGGTTCTAGGCAAAGCCTATAGGCACCCATGTCACCCTTTCGGTCTCTCAGTTCATTTGGGCTAAATCAAGATCTTTCCATACAAAAATCAGCAAGTATATCATCACAAGAATTGCATGCATATCATATATTTCATTCATCCATCCATGCATAATAAGCGCATAAAAACAGAAAAAGAAAAAGAAGAAAAGAAAACAAAAATAAACCTAGGATGCTTGGATCCTAGAACGGACTTGAGCCTCACGAAGAGCGCCTGCGTACCATGCAACAAAATACATGGATCAAAGTCCACGTAGTTCGATTAGAATTAGGGTTGAATCCTAATATAAACCTATGGTAAAAACCCTAGGTTTCCTTATTTGAATCAAAAGAGTTGAATATGATAGAAAGTTTGATTTTAGGAAAGAAATCCACAAAATGGAAACTTTAATAAAAACCAGAATTTTATTTACGAAGGAAACCTTTGATTAAACCATAGACTTGTATTAAAAATTAACCCTAGATAGGGAGAAGAGAATGAGTTAAGAAGAAAGGTGAATTGGGGTACCTTCACACCCACTTACCTGAGCGCAATTACTCCAAACATTAGCTATTTCAGACATAAGCAGCCCTATTTGCAATAGGACAAATACCACACCTATTTGCACCCTTACAAGTGCTCAAAACCATGCGAAAACACTAACATGCAAATCTGGACAGAATAGTATTATGGCCTAAAATCATCCACTAAGCATGCCAATAGCAAAAACAGCGAACAATAATAAGTCCTAACATATTCCTAGAACCATATTATGCATAAAAACCCTAAAACATACTAACATGCATGCAAAACTATCATGTTTACTCCATATGAAAAACATATACAGCAAACACGAAGAAAAACCAATAAAAAAGTCTACTTTATCATGCTATATGAAAACAAACACGAAACAATGACTCTAAAACCCTAAACTCACAAATATGCTTAAAAACTCACAAGACATACTTTAATCATGCTAAAACCAAACTAAACAGAAATTATATCATGTATATTAACTAACTAAAGCAATATAACATGATGAAAATCCTAACTCTAACATGCAATGACACTAATCCTAGCACAAGGACAAACAGGAGCACAAGAATCATAACTATGCATTAAAAACCTAAAGGACAGCCCTAAAGCATGCTAAACAGTAGATAAACAATAGATATTCCATGTATATTAACTAGCTAGAGTGTTAATACATGATAAAAAAGGCTACTTTTAACATGCAATAAGCCTAACCCATATGAAAACCTAGTTTAAGCTTGAATAGAGAAGGAGAATACCTTATTCTCTCTCAAACACTCAAGTATTAATGCATAAAGTGGCTCCCCTTGTGTTTGTAATTGTTCGTGGCTCCTCAGGTCTTTAGAGTGAATCAAACCAACACGAATCCTCCTCTTTGTCAAAGTGGTATCACAGCAAAGAGATCAAAACTCACTCAACTTTGAAAAGAAATAGAAAACAAAAAGAGAACAAGAGAAAAGAAAAGTGATTTTTGTCACTTTGCAGCAGCAGCAACTTCAATCGCGTTTTTGGGTATGAAAACGTTGGATTTGGACAAAGCTTGTGAAATACAAAGTTGTAGCGAATTGAATTATCTTTCTAACAAGACCAATTTCATCAAATTCTGACTTCGGATGAAAAAGTTATGATTAAAATACGACTGCTGGTTTTCAGAAAATCTGCTGCTGAATTATGACGAATTTCACTCCCTCCAAACCCTCTTCTCCTCCCCCTTGTTTAAAGACATTAAGAGAGTATTTATAGCTGAAATCTGGAGTTTCCCTTTCCTTCCTGGACTAGGTTTCCTTGGAGAATAATCAAAAGGTATTTTATAATGATAAAAGACTTCTAATCTGAATAGGAAAAGGAAATTGTCTTTTATAAAAATTGGGAGACTGACCGCTAACACGCATGCACATGTATCGTATGTGCGTACACACACTCATCACATACGTACACGTGTTAGTGTCATGATAAAAATGGCTAATTTAATAAAATAATTTTCTTTTCATTTTAACCAAAAATCTCATGCTGTGATTCGCACTAATTCTTCAAGGATAATCCGTAAATAACCACACTAAACTCATCATCAGGCCATATCAAAATTGAACTTCATGAAACACTTTTGAGGGTAAAATGATGACTAATGAAAGTCAATTTGAAAAGATTTGGTTGGTAATTGTGAGTCAATTAGAGCTAACCCAAGGAAGGGTCAATTAACCAACTTGAACTACATCGAGCCATTTTAATCCCGAGCCATTGACTTACCAAATTGAACCTAGAAATACCTCTTATGCATCCATATGAACTCCAATTGACAATTTGGAGATCATTTCAAGGTCAAATGAAAAGTTTGGGACTTAAAAGACGATTATGCCCCTCAAGTCACAAAAGCTCTTATTATCCCTCAAGATCAACTCCAATTTGAACCAAAATTCATATCCATTGTCCTTGTGACTCTAGAAAACTAATGCAAGTGACTAGACTCAAAAACAAAACAAAAACATGCATGAAATGATGAGCCCTAGTAAGGTGGTGCAAAAATGGGGTGTGACAGAAGCCCCTCATTGGCGAACAAGTTACACTTGTGAACCAATGATAAAGAACAACCCATTTTTGGCCAAAAAACCCGGAGAAATCACACACTGATACCAACAATGATGGGAGGTTGAAAACCTGAGACTGAAATAAGGAAGTGTACTCAAGTCATGAGTATACTTAAACCACTGAAGGTTGAGAATTGATAAGAGAAGCATATTCAAGCCACTACGAAGGAACATACTTTTGAAATGGAGAAATATATTCTAGTCACGAATATATTTAACCAAGTGATGAGAATGAGATCTGAGAAGTACGTTCAAGTGATGAACGTACCTTGGAAATGGAGAAGTATATTCAGGTCACGAATATATTTAACCAAGTGAGTGACAAAATATCTGAGAAGTATACTCAAGTGATGAGTATACCATTGAAATGGAGAAATATATTTAGGTCGCGAATATATTTAACCAAGTAATCTGAGAATGAAATTTGAGAAGTATACTCAAGTGGTGAGCATACCATTGAAATGGAGAAATATATCCAAGCGATGGATATATTTAACCAAGTAGGTGACAAAATATCTGAGAAGTATACTCAAATGATGAGTATACCACTGAAATGGAGAAATATATTCAGGTCACGAATATATTTAACCAAGTAATCTGAGAATGAAATTTGAGAAGTATACTCAAGTGGTGAGCATACCATTGAAATGGAGAAATATATCCAAGCGATGGATATATTTAACCAAGTAGGTGACAAAATATCTGAGAAGTATACTCAAGTGATGAGTATACCATTGAAATGGAGAAATATATTCAGGTCACGAATATATTTAACCAAGTAATCTGAGAATGAAATCTGAGAAGTATACTCAAGTGGTGAGCATACCATTGAAATGGAGAAATATATCCAAGCGATGGATATATTTAACCAAGCAGGATAAGAATAATCTGAGAAGTATACTCAAGTGATGGGTACACCATTGAAATGGAGAAATATATTCTAGTCACGAATATATTTAACCAAGTAAGTGACAAGTGTGTTCAAGTGATGAACACACCATTGAAATGGAGAAATATATCCAAGCGATGGATATACTTAACCAAGTAAGATAGAGAATAATCTGAGAAGTGTACTCAAGTGATGAGTACACCATTGAAATGGAGAAATATATTCTAGTCATGAATATATTTAACCAAGTAAGTGACAAATAATCTGAGAAGTATGTTCAAGTGATGAACATACCATTGAAATGGAGAAATATACCCAAGCGATGGATATACTTAACCAAGTAAGTGGCAAAATATCTGAGAAGTATACTCAAGTGATGAGTATACCATTGAAATGGAAAAATATACCCAAGTGATGGATATACTTAACCAAGTAAGTGACAAGTATGTTTAAATGATAAACATACCATTGAAATAGAGAAATCTATCCAAGCGATGGATATACTTAAGCAAGTAAGATAGAGAATAATCTGAGAAGTGTACTCAAGTGATGAGTACACCATTGAAATGGAGAAATATATTCTAGTCATGAATATATTTAACCAAGTAAGTGACAAATAATCTGAGAAGTATGTTCAAGTGATGAACATACCATTGAAATGGAGAAGTATACCCAAACGATGGATATACTTAACCAAGTAAGTGACAAAATATCTGAGAAGTATACTCGAGTGATGAGTATACCATTGAAATGGAGAAATATACCCAAGCGATGAATATATTTTACCAAGTAAATGATAATGAGGATCTGAAACTAGGAAGCATATTCAATGGGTGAACATGCTTTTGAAATGGAAGAATATATTCAAGTGATGAATATATTCAACCAAGTATGATAGAGAATGAGAATTTGAAACTGAGAAGCATATTCAAAGGGTGAATACACTTTTGAAATGGAAGAACACATTCAAGCGATGAATATATTCAACCAAGTAGTATGAAAAATCAAGATTTGAAATGAGGATATATGATCAATTTATCAAGATTGAACAGGCATGGTGCAAGAGGAAAGTGACTTAACACATTGTCACTTGAGTTGGCATGACACAGGGGAAATATATTCAACCCTTTTGAACATAAAATCAATTCAAGGAATTGATTTCAAGATGGAATTTGATTGATTTTAAGCTCAAAAAGTGTTGAATATCTCATTTGGAAGGAGGTTTGATCACGCGTCAAGGCGAGACAAAGCGAGGGAGAAAGCCAAAACAAGGTGGCTTGGGTGACCACCAGGCCTCGGGAGGCTAGCCGCCCAGGCCTGGGTGGTTACCCGAGCCCGAAGCGGAAATCCCACTTTGAATAGGAAACTTCCTATTCTGATGGGTTTTTTCCTATTTGAACTTGGATTTGTGACCTTTTCCCTATAAAAACACATCCAAGAGGTTCCTAAACCTACTTGTATTCATTCATTAGAAATTATGGAGGCTCTAGACAAATTTTTAGGAGGGTTTTTGAGAGTTATGAGTGCTAAAGCAAAATCTGAGTTCAAGTGCTTTGGCTTGGATCCATTGCTCTCCTTGAGGCATGTGAGGCTTGAAACGAACCTCTTGACTGCTGCTACATATTTTTGGGATCCTCAAGTTCATGTGTTCCGCTTCAACTATGAAGAACTGTGCCCAACCATGGAGGAATTCTGTGCATTGTATGGAGTTTCAACGGTAGGTCCTTTCATTCTCCCTACTCCTCGCCCAAGCTTTCTTACTTCTTTCTCCAATCTACTTGGGATTCACTCACAATATGCCTCTACGTTTGTAAAGGACCATATGGTAGACTTGATGAAATTGGCAACCTCTTTTTTAGCTTGTGATAGTAAAGGTATTCTGAATTTTACCTTTCCTATTAAGCATGCTCTTGCCTTTTGCCTCATTGGTCGTTTCCTTATTTCAACTGGTACTCCACATGTTCCCATACAAATTTGTGACTTGATTCCTCTCCTTGCCAAGGGCTATAACTTGATTCCCATGGTGCTAGCTGAAACCCTGAATAGTTTGGATAAAGTCCATGAGGACCTAAAGGTTCCTTTAGGAGGTAGCCCCATTCTGCTGCAAATGTGGTTGCTTGAAAGACTGAATTTCTTGTCACCAGTTGCCATTACACCATGCAAGCCCCAGCATTACTGCCTTCGCCGCATTGAACTACCTGGGCAATTTTCATTGAGAGATTGGCTAGGTTACTTCCAAACCCTTTCTTGGAGGAGTGTCAAGTGGTTTGTATTCATATGGGGCTGCAGTGACCAGGTGCTTCTGCGGACTTCTGGATGCGCCATGGTGAGACTCATAGGACTGAGGTCTACTTCCTTCTATTGGCCTTCAAGGGTTCTGCGTCAGATGGGCGCCATGCAAACCATACCCACTTCTTTGAAAGGTGACTATCCTGTGGTGCCCGCGGGTCTTTCTATAGTGACTTGGGCGAAGGACCGATGGCCTAGCAAGTTGATACTAACCCAAGTTACGAATACTGATGGTCCGTATATGATGAGCCCCGAGTATAAGGAATGGTTGAAAAGCAATTTAGGTGAGAGAGAGACTACTCGAAGAGAAAGGATTTTTGGACTTATCAAGAACAATGAACTTGGACCTTGCAGAGAAGATATTATGGAAGCAGTGACAGCAGCTTATGAACACGACTTGAGGAAGAAAAGAAGACATGAAAGAGAGAAGAAGAAAGCTGAGGAGCGAGCTGCAAAGAAGCCCAAGAAAAACTGAAGACTCAATAGAATAGGATATTTATGGCATATTTATAGTTCTTTTACTTAATACCAATGAATTGCTATGTCAATCAATTTTAGTTTTGAATAAATTGCCAATAATAAATCAAATTTGGGATTTTCTTGTTTGATTTAGACCGCACCCAAGGTAACTTTATGGGTTGCCTACGTATCTCCATGGTTTTTTTTTTCTTCTTTTTTTTTTGTTTTTTTTGTTTTTTTTTTTTTTGTTTTTTTTGTTTTTGAATGGAGAATCAGGTCTTACGTAGTTCTCATGCCTTAATTTTTGCCTAGGCCGCCCTTACGGGTTTTCAACCTAGCAGGCTTCAAACATGATATTTCTTCAATTGATCCAAATTAGTTGGACGAGCGAACTCAATTCCATCTAAATCCATGAGGCGAACAGCCCCTGCTGGCAATATCTCTTTGATAATGTATGGCCCACCCCAACTTGGCTTGAATTTTCCCCGCGGATCGAACACTGGAGCTCTGATTTCTTTCAGCACTACATCCCCTTTCTTTAGACCTCGATCTTTGACATGCTTGTTGAATGCTCTGGCAACTCTCCGTTGATACCCCTGAACATGATACAGCGCCCTTAAACGCCTTTCATCCAGCAAAGCTAACTCATCATAGCGGCTCTTAACCCAGTCCACTTCTGTTATCTGGCTCTCCATGGCAACTCTTAGTGAAGGAACTTCCAATTCAACTGGCAACACGGCCTCCATTCCATAAACTAGAGAATAAAGGGTAGCCCCTGTTGACGACCTTATTGATGTTCTGTAACCCCATAGAGCCAATGGCAACTTCTCATGCCAGTCTGTGTGTGAGTCCGCAGTCTTCTGTAGTATCTTCTTGATGTTCTTGTTAGCTGCTTCCACCGCTCCATTAGTCTGAGGACAGTATGGTGACGACAGATGGTGGGCTATGCCGTACTTTTGCAAGAGCTCATGGGTTTCTTTCTGAAAGTACTGGCCATTGTCTGAGATAACTTCATGCGGTACCCCATATCGATAGATGATGCTGTGCTGTATGAACTGTGCTACTTTCTTGGAATTCAAGGTCTTGAAGGATGCTGCTTCCACCCACTTAGTGAAGTAGTCGATGGCGACCAGGATGTATTCATGCCCATTTGATGCCTTTGGCTTGATCTGTCCGATGATATCTATCCCCCATACTGCGAATGGCCAAGGTGACGACATACTTGTTAAAGGCATAGAAGGCAAATGTTGTCCACTGGCGAACAGTTGGCATTTGTGGCACTTCTTGACATGTGCGTGGCAGTCTCTTTCCATGGTGGACCAATAATAGCCTAACCTCATGATTTTCTTAGCTAACATATAGCCATTCATATGCGGAGCCCCTGTCCCTTCATGGATTTCTTTAATCAGATGCTCGGCTTCCTCCTCGGTGACACACAGCAGGTGGATCCCGTCGTATGATCTCCGATATAGCTTTCCTCCACAAAGTACATAGTGACTCGCCAACTGCCTTAGGGTTTTTCTATCGATACGAGATGCTCCTTCTGGGTATTCCCTTTCTTCAATGAACTTCTTTATGTCATGGAACCACGGACGGCCATCATTTACCTCTCCTCCTCGGATTGCACAATAGTACACAGGCTTGTCTCGGCATTCTATCACCAACGGCTTCACATTTCCCTCTTCAGGTATCTCCACTATGGATGCTAGGGTCGCCAAGGCATCGGCGAACTGGTTCTTGTTCCTTGAAAGGTAGTTAAATTCTATCTCTGAGAACTCCTTGGTTAGAGCTTCCAGGTAGGCATGGTAGGGTAGCAGCTTCTCATCTCGAGTTTTCCATTCCCCTTTTATCTGACAAATGATTAGCGCCGAGTCCCCGAACACTTCTAATTCTTTGATCCCCAATTCAAGTGCCGCTTCCAGTGCTAGGATACAGGCCTCATACTCAGCAATGTTGTTGGTAGCTTCGAACCCCAACTTGACCGCTAACGGTGTAAATGCCTCTTCGGGTGAGACCAGCAGGACTCCTATCCCATAACCTTTCTTATTGGCTGCCCCATCGAAGTATACTCTCCAAGTTTTTCTACCAATCTCTAGCACGTCCTCATCTGGGAATTGATCGTTGAACGGAGCGGATGATGACACCGGACAGCTGGCTAGGTAGTCTGCGATGACGCTTCCCTTGATAGACTTCTGATTCACGTACTTGATGTCGAATTCATTGAGGAGAATTGACCATCGAGCAGTTCTGAATGACAATACTGGCCTTTCTACCAGGTACTTCAACGGGTCCATGCGACTTATCAAGAACACTTCGAAGGACATCATGTAGTGTCGGAGTTTCTGCGTCGCCCATACTAGTGCCACACAAGCTTTTTCAATCGCATTGTACTTCACTTCATAGTCTGTCATTTTCTTGCTTAAGTAATAGATGGCATTCTCCTTTGTAGACCCTTCGAGATATTGAGCTAACATAGCCCCCGTCGCGGTTTCGGTGACCGTTAAGTATAACAAAAGTGGCGCACCTTGCCGTGGGGGAACTAAGATTGGAGGATTGCTCAAGTATCTCTTAATGGTCTCAAAGGCCTCTTGGCATTCTTCGTTCCATACTTTTGGCACACCTTTCTTAAGCACTTTGAAGATTGGTTCGCAAACCATGGTTAAGTTGGCAATGAATCGGCTTATGTATTGAACTCTTCCCAGAAAACCCCGGATCTGCTTCTCAGTGCTAGGCGGCTCCATCTCCACAATAGCTTTTATCTTCCCTGGGTCCACTTCGATACCTCTCTGAGTGATCATAAACCCCAATAACTTGCCTGCAGTGACACCAAAAGCGCACTTCTGTGGGTTGAGACGGAGATTGTACTTTTTTGCTCGCTCTAGGAATTTCTCTAGTGCCTTGAAATGCCCTTCTCTATCCACGGACTTTACGATCATATCATCGACATAAACCTCGACTTCCTTATGGATCATATCATGCAATAGGGTCGTAGCTGCTCTTTGGTAAGTAGCCCCAGCGTTTCTTAAGCCAAAAGGCATTACCTTGTAACAGTACGTTCCCCATTGCGTGATAAAGGCTGTTTTCTCCATGTCTTGAGGCGCCATCTTTATCTGGTTATACCCGGAGAATCCGTCCATGAAGGAGAGGAGTGCATGTCCCACTGTACTATCCACCAACACGTCGATATGGGGTAAAGGAAAGTCATCCTTAGGGCTCGCGGCGTTGAGATCTCGGAAATCGACACACATCCTTACTTTCCCATCTTTTTTAGGCACAGACACTATATTCGACAACCACTCGGGGTACTCCACAACTTGGAGGAAACCCGCGTCTAGTTGTTTAGTTACCTCTTCTTTTACTTTTAGAGCCCATTCTGGTTTTAATCTTCTGAGTTTCTGCTTTACCGGCTTCTTTAGGGAATTGGTGGGGATATAATGTTGCACAATATCGGGGTCAATGCCAGGCATGTCTTCATAAGACCATGCAAAAGCCATAATGTTGGCTTTCAAGAGGGAGATCATCTTTTCTTTTTCAACGGGGGAGAGGGTTTTCCCAATTTTAACTATTCTTGGCAATTCATTCGTCCCTAAGTTGATTGATTCCAATTCATCCATATTAGGTTCGGTGACGCCCCTTTTCCTTTGATCAACGAGCTCCGGGGGGACATCGTTCCTAGGATCTATATCCATGCCATAAATATCCATAGAGGAGAGAAAAGAGACACTGCATATATAGAGAAAGAAAGCACACTTTATTGACTAGGAATAATAGGAATGACACACAAAAGAAAGAAAGAAAACAAACAAATCTGTACCAATACTATGACTCCACAAGGTGAGTTAAGTAGATACATCTTATTGAATTAGGGAAATATTACTAAACTAAGACACCTACAAGCTGCTATCAGGTAGGCCAAGGTCTTCTTCTTCATGGATCTCCGCAATGACACCACATTCAAGGTACCAATTCAGAAGTGGCATGGTAGTATGGCTAATGGATAAACCCTGGAGTTCTTCAATGGTCGAGTCTTCCACGGTGAGGATCATGTCTTGGAATATTTCAGTCATAGCCCCTGCATCAAGGTTCTCTGCCCAGTCCTTCTCTTTCTTTTCCCAGAACTCATCATTGATGGCATCATCATCCACCATTTCAGCTGTGATTGGATACCATTCGGTGAAGAAGATTTCAAAACCCGGAACTCGGATCTTGGTAGCTTGGTCAAAGGTGGGCTCTGGAAACCCGCAATATAGAAAATCATCCCCTTCTTTGACGAAGTAACCATTCAAAGTAGGTCGATATGGCGAGATCTTCAGGTCTGGCACCCTTCCCTCGGCTTTGGCTCTTACTTTCTCCTTGTTCCTCTTTAGCATTTCTGCATGATCATTTCTGGAGGGCTCATATCCTAGCCCAAAAGTGTATGAGGTGACACGGCTTTGAATAGACGTAGGGATCCCTTGTTGGCGACGCCTTAGCCCCATGCCTGGAAAGAAACTCATCTTTCTCATTATTTCACCGACGTGCAAGTTGCCATGGGGACAAAAGTCCAAGGGTATTAATTCACCCTTTTCGAGCTCTTTTTCAATGCATTGGACATAGTCAAACCCAGATAGCGGTGCTGATTCAGGTTGTATCTCACATATAGGCACACCTGCGAGTTTCAATTCATAGTCCCCTTGAAGTGTTACTATGGCTCCTTCATAAGGAAACTTCACCTTTTGATGGAGTGAAGATGGCACAGCCCCAGCAGGATGGATCCAAGGTCGGCCCAACAACAAGTTGAAACATGACGGCACATCCAACACTTGGAATTCTACCCTAAATTCAGTGGGTCCCATGATAAGAGGCAAAGTAACTACCCCTATTACTTCTCGGCGGGTGTTGTCATAAGCTCTTACGGTCTGCCCAGATGGCGTGAAATCAGTGGGTCCCAAACCCAAAACAGTGGCAGTTCGGAGAGGACATACATTCAGTGCGGACCCATTGTCGATAAGAACGGTGGGAACCCTCTTCCCCATAGTGTCAACGGTCACATAGAGAGCTTGAGAATGGCTCGGCCCGCTTTTAGGTAGGTCTACATCGGTGAACACGATGGTTGAGTTCTTGGGAGTTGGATTCACCAAATGTACCAATCCCTCGGGGGATGTATCAACAGGCACTTGTATCTGATTCAACAGTTTCAACACGGTCTGTCTGTGCTTATGCGAGGCCATGAGCAAGCCCCAAATAGTAATGTTGGCATTAGTCTTCTTCAGCTGCCTAAGCACTTCATCCTCTTCTTCTTGCAAGCTAGGACGCCTTTACCCTTCCAAATCTTCCAACGGATTTTCAGATTCTAGGTGGGGGGGCTTGAAATGACGACCCCCTCTGGTTATATGGTCCAACTCATCATCGCTAGCCCATATGTCATGGACTTCCTCGGAGTCATTCATCAAGTCATCCCATTCTATCATGTCGATGCTCTCCATCTCTGTCGGCAAGTCATCCCAACCTGAAGGGACTATCGGCTCATCTGATATCTGACTTGGGCTTGAGTACAGCACATAGTAATCATATTTCCCCGACGCTTCACCTAATAGGCCAACCTGAGGATCCCCTGCTTCATATCTTTATTTCAGCTCTTGTTGGATAGATTTCTTTGGCAACAACAAAACCTTTTGGTCAATGAGGTCTTGGATGATCTTCTTTAGTATAGAACAAGCCTCGGTGTCATGGCCGGGTGCACGATGGTATTGGCAATATTGGTGAGGGGTTGATGGTCTTGGCTTTGGTGGAAGTGGCATGATAAGGCTGTTATTGCGGCAAATGGTGAAGAGACGGGTTAAGGTCATGGGGAGCGGAGTGTATTGTCTTATGAGATGGCGAGGGCGAGAGGATTCAACCCCAATGGCATTTATGGTGTTAGGTGGGGGTGTGTTGTTGTGTGATGGGAGAGGATTACGGGTGACATTTGGACGAGTTGGTGGTGAAATGACTTGCTTGTCAATGAGGTCTTGGACTTGGTGGCGAAGGCGAATACAGCGATTGGTGGCATGGCCTTTGGATTGGTGGTACTTGCAGTACTCATTCTCATTGTAACTCTTGGGTAAGGGATTTGGTGGAGGTCTTGGGTTGAGTGGCTTCAATAGGTCACGACTTATGAGCTTTTCAAGGACTCTTTCGAGTGGCATGAATAGGTCAGTGAATTGGTGAGGTGGGTTGACATCATTGAGAGAAAAGGGTTGGATTGGTTGAGTTATGGTGTTGACCTCGGCATTGTTCTTCCCAGTAAAGTTTGTCTTGCGACTCCTCACTTCCTCAGTCTTGATTGTCCCATCATTGATAGCATCTTCAACCTGCGTGCCAGCCCCAATGAGAGCTTTGAAATTTGGGAAATAGTGGGCAAATAGGTGCTTGTGATACACGGGCAGCAGGTTCTTAACCACTAACTGAATTTGGTCCTCCTCATTCGGCCTATCCGTCATTCTCGACCCCTTTTGTCTCCACCTTGTAATGTAAGCGGAGAAAGTTTCATGAGCCCCTTGCTTGGTAGTTTCTAGGTCCCTTCGAGTAACGTCCACCTCTGTGTTATACTTGTAGTGCTCTGAAAACTCATTGCATATGTCTTCCCAAGTCCGGGTTCTATTCTCATCCAAGGATAAGAACCATTTCAATTCAGAAGTGGCCAAGGTTTCATGGAACATTTGAGCTAAAAGCTCGTCAGTAGCCCCTCGAGGGTGCATAGCTCGCACGTACATCTTCAAATGAGTCTTAGGGCAACCCGTCCCATCGAACTTTTCTAACTCCGGCATCTTGAATTGTAGTGGAATACGAGCCGTTGGAAACAGGGATAGAGTCCGCACATCGACCATGTCATCAGCCCTGCGAATCCCTTTTATGGTTCTCTCCAAAGCTTCTACCTTGCTAGCTAACACGGAATCACTGCTAGTACCTTTCCCCTTGGCTTCCCCTTCTAGGTTGGTGACCTCAGGTTTCGAGCTACTTTCCCCCCTTGTCTTGGTGTTCTCATTGGATTGAGGTCCCTCTTCGGTGCCAGCCCCATGAGGTATACCCGAGGAATGGGCCTTAGAGCCATTTTGTTCAAGATCCGCCATCTTCTGTTGGTTCTCTTGAGCCATTTTCAATGCGGTATCGGATGTCTCGGCGGTATGGTCAAGCTTGGCCATGATGGCTTTCAGGCAAGCCTCAAGGTCAAAGTGCCCCTCACTAGTTCTTTCGTCGGCCATGTCTGTCTGATGGGTAGACTCAACACTCACTAGACGCCCTTGTGGATTGCGGATCCAAGCCAGCACGTTTATGGATAGAAAAGTTTTAACCTTTAGCCTAAGGATCTGTCCTAAACCTCCATATTTTCCTTAATGAATTCGGTCTCTACACCATGTTCAATTAATTCATTCCTTTTATCCAATTACCTTTACAGGGGTCATGGATTAAGGGTATGTTTTAAAGAATAGGGCATAGAGTCCTTCAATTAGGTTTAATTAATCCCCTAGGACTAGCACATCACAAACATAGCTTTACATCCTATTTCCTTAATTTATTCCTCCTAACCCATGGCCTTAACGAAGGCTAGGGTTTAAAGGTCTATATTAAGGGCATAAGATATAAAGCCTTACACCACAAACACGGCATAGCATCATTACAAACAATTGTGGGTGCAAAAAGGTGAGACCGTAGTGTCCTACAAGTCTGTCTATATGGACTAATGATAAGGGTAGGCTAGGGTCCTTCACTTGCTTGAGCAATCCTTATACCTAACCACATGTGGCATCAGGAACGCCGCGTGGGTCCAGCAATACGTGATTAACTCATTTAATATACCCAAGGGTACTAGGCAAGAGAGGTTGATAGCTTTCGCCCCAACACATGGAATCAGGAAAACCAAGGTTGAGACTAGGCCGATCGTTGGCAAGGATACATCGAGGGACATCGATCCTAACATGCAAGAGTTTGCGCACACAATGCAATAAATGAAAGCACACAATCAAGCGGATGCAATGTGATTGATTTTAATTAAACATAAGAAATTAACCTAGCCCATTTAAACTTTATAGAGTCTAGCCCACAAATCCCCAGTGGAGTCGCCAAACTGTGAACCCCGGAAATTGGGCCCACAAGGGATTGAAAGAAAATGGATTTGAAAAAGAAAAAGGAAAGGAGTCGCCACCTTATTTTTTAAAGGAAACAAGGAAAACCCTAAAAATAGTTTGTTTTAAGAAAACAATTTGAATGACTCCATAAAAAAGGAAAGGCAAAAACCAATCTTTTGAAAACCAAAGAAATCGGGGATTCGGAGGCTAAGTTATGACATGGGAAGGTTCTAGGCAAAGCCTATAGGCACCCATGTCACCCTTTCGGTCTCTCAGTTCATTTGGGCTAAATCAAGATCTTTCCATACAAAAATCAGCAAGTATATCATCACAAGAATTGCATGCATATCATATATTTCATTCATCCATCCATGCATAATAAGCGCATAAAAACAGAAAAAGAAAAAGAAGAAAAGAAAACAAAAATAAACCTAGGATGCTTGGATCCTAGAACGGACTTGAGCCTCACGAAGAGCGCCTACGTACCATGCAACGAAATACATGGATCAAAGTCCACGTAGTTCGATTAGAATTAGGGTTGAATCCTAATATAAACCTATGGTAAAAACCCTAGGTTTCCTTATTTGAATCAAAAGAGTTGAATATGATAGAAAGTTTGATTTTAGGAAAGAAATCCACAAAATGGAAACTTTAATAAAAACCAGAATTTTATTTACGAAGGAAACCTTTGATTAAACCATAGACTTGTATTAAAAATTAACCCTAGATAGGGAGAAGAGAATGAGTTAAGAAGAAAGGTGAATTGGGGTACCTTCACACCCACTTACCTGAGCGCAATTACTCCAAACATTAGCTATTTCAGACATAAGTAGCCCTATTTGCCATAGGACAAATACCACACCTATTTGCACCCTTACAAGTGCTCAAAACCATGCGAAAACACTAACATGCAAATCTGGACAGAATAGTATTATGGCCTAAAATCATCCACTAAGCATGCCAATAGCAAAAACAGCGAACAATAATAAGTCCTAACATATTCCTAGAACCATATTATGCATAAAAACCCTAAAACATACTAACATGCATGCAAAACTATCATGTTTACTCCATATGAAAAACATATACAGCAAACACGAAGAAAAACCAATAAAAAAGTCTACTTTATCATGCTATATGAAAACAAACACGAAACAATGACTCTAAAACCCTAAACTCACAAATTTGCTTAAAAACTCACAAGACATACTTTAATCATGCTAAAACCAAACTAAACAGAAATTATATCATGCATATTAACTAACTAAAGCAATATAACATGATGAAAATCCTAACTCTAACATGCAATGACACTAATCCTAGCACAAGGACAAACAGGAGCACAAGAATCATAATTATGCATTAAAAACCTAAAGGACAGCCCTAAAGCATGCTAAACAGTAGATAAACAATAGATATTCCATGTATATTAACTAGCTAGAGTGTTAATACATGATAAAAAAGGCTACTTTTAACATGCAATAAGCCTAACCCATATGAAAACCTAGTTTAAGCTTGAATAGAGAAGGAGAATACCTTATTCTCTCTCAAACACTCAAGTATTAATGCATAAAGTGGCTCCCCTTGTGTTTGTAATTGTTCGTGGCTCCTCAGGTCTTTAGAGTGAATCAAACCAACACGAATCCTCCTCTTTGTCAAAGTGGTATCACAGCAAAGAGATCAAAACTCACTCAACTTTGAAAAGAAATAGAAAACAAAAAGAGAACAAGAGAAAAGAAAAGTGATTTTCGTCACTTTGCAGCAGCAGCAACTTCAATCGCGTTTTTGGGTATGAAAACGTTGGATTTGGACAAAGCTTGTGAAATACAAAGTTGTAGCGAATTGAATTATCTTTCTAACAAGACCAATTTCATCAAATTCTGACTTCGGATGAAAAAGTTATGATTAAAATACGACTGCTGGTTTTCAGAAAATCTGCTGCTGAATTATGACGAATTTCACTCCCTCCAAACCCTCTTCTCCTCCCCCTTGTTTAAAGACATTAAGAGAGTATTTATAGCTGAAATCTGGAGTTTCCCTTTCCTTCCTGGACTAGGTTTCCTTGGAGAATAATCAAAAGGTATTTTATAATGATAAAAGACTTCTAATCTGAATAGGAAAAGGAAATTGTCTTTTATAAAAATTGGGAGACTGACCGCTAACACGCATGCACATGTATCGTATGTGCGTACACACACTCATCACATACGTACACGTGTTAGTGTCATGATAAAAATGGCTAATTTAATAAAATAATTTTCTTTTCATTTTAACCAAAAATCTCATGCTGTGATTCGCACTAATTCTTCAAGGATAATCCGTAAATAACCACACTAAACTCATCATCAGGCCATATCAAAATTGAACTTCATGAAACACTTTTGAGGGTAAAATGATGACTAATGAAAGTCAATTTGAAAAGATTTGGTTGGTAATTGTGAGTCAATTAGAGCTAACCCAAGGAAGGGTCAATTAACCAACTTGAACTACATCGAGCCATTTTAATCCCGAGCCATTGACTTACCAAATTGAACCTAGAAATACCTCTTATGCATCCATATGAACTCCAATTGACAATTTGGAGATCATTTCAAGGTCAAATGAAAAGTTTGGGACTTAAAAGACGATTATGCCCCTCAAGTCACAAAAGCTCTTATTATCCCTCAAGATCAACTCCAATTTGAACCAAAATTCATATCCATTGTCCTTGTGACTCTAGAAAACTAATGCAAGTGACTAGACTCAAAAACAAAACAAAAACATGCATGAAATGATGAGCCCTAGTAAGGTGGTGCAAAAATGGGGTGTGACAATTGCAGATGTGGATATATTCCTTTAAATCCACAAATAGTGGGGGTTAACAAATTGTACTCGACCTGATCGATATTGCATATGCTATTAGTAGATTGAGTAGATATACTCATAATCCTAGTAGAGATCATTGGACTGCGTTGTATAGAGTACTTCGATATTTGAAAGGAACTATTTATTATGGTTTATTTTATAATGGTTTTCCTTCTATATTAGAAGGGTATTGTGATGCTAACTGGATTTCAGATTCAGATGAAACAAAATCTACTAGCAATTATGTATTTACACTTGGTGGAAGTGCAGTATATTGGAAGTCTACTAGGCAAACATACACAGCTCGGTCTACTATGGAGTCTGAATTCATTGCCTTAGAGAAGTCAGGTACAGAGGCTGTATGAGGACCTGTTATCTTAATAGGGATTATTACAGCTTAATGAACGATTAGCGTAGCTAATCCCTTGATTTGTTAGATAACCTTGTGTATGGGTAATCCATGTGTATGATAATGTGATGTTTTATGTGATTTGATGCTTGTTTTTATGCACCCAAGTGTTTTAAGTGTATGTTTAGCCTTATTTGCAGTTTCGGGTTAAGATGCTAAAATTTGGCTAAGTGTGGGAGAAAAAAATGAATTTTCGTAAATCTTCGTTTTTAAAGATAATTTTTGGCAGTAATAGAAGTTTATAATATTATAAGACTTCTATGATTTTATGGGATTTTATTAGCATGTTTGGATTGGGTTCCTCACATGTTTGTTTTAGGAAAATCTGTCGGGAGACGGATTTTGTACTAAATCTTGGAAATGAGATTTTGATATATTAGGAATTTGATTTTTCTGATATTTTATTTGAATTCAAATGGGGGGTTATTTGCTTATTTTCATTAAATAACTTAAAGTAAAAGGATAATATAAAAATGGAGAAGATTACTTAAATGTTTTGGATGAAAATAAGGCTGATGTCTGTGCTGATGGAGAGTCGCCTGACTAACTGTCCATTTTCAGCTATCTGTGTATTTCAGACGGCTGAAACATGTTTCAGCCGTCTGAAAGACCATTTTCAGCCGGCTGAAAGTTCATGTCAGCCGACTGAAAATTCCAAAGAGGGTTATTTTGTGTTGGGCATTTTCAGCCATTTTCAGCCGGCTGAAAATATTTTTCAGCCGTTTGAAAGTGTCGGCGGGCAGTTTTAATAAAGGCTTAAAATGACCCTTTTGCCCCCTTTTTTCTATATAAACCCTTTCACCCACGAAAATTCTAGATCCTTCCCTACTTTCCAGCCAAGAGAGAGAGAGAAGGAGAGAGGGAGAGTGACGGGAGAGGTCGTGGGTGGCTTGCTGGAGAATGGCAGCCCCGATCCGACGCCGGCAAGCTCGGATTCCTTATAATTGGGCCCGATCTACGTGCGTGTAGGGATGGTTTGGCATTTGCATCACTCATTCATGAGGTAGGGGATATTTTCTCATTTTAAACCCTTGTTGCATGGGGGTTTGGGCATAAATCATGTAGTTTTACATGTATTTGGTAGTTTTTGAATAAATATCATGCATAGGGTATATATTTGTTAGGTTTTACAAATTGTGGGAAACCCAGGGTTTGATTCACATCATTTTTGTTATAAAAATGTTGTTTTTGAAATCATTCATTTGGAAATGTTTTATGGGGTTATTTATTGTGATTTTTATGAACCCACATATTATATGGTTTTCTTGGAAAATTTAAATATATAAAATTTTCTGGTTTATATGAAAATTATGGAGTTATTTCATATAGGTTCTAAGAACAAACCTATTATGTGGTTTTTGGAAAATTTACATATAATTTTCCGGATTATGTGAGAATTATGAAATTAATAAATGAAAATAAAAGCAATGATGATATGGTGATGAGGGCTACTGGAGACAGGATTACTGCGGTCCCAAAGGAATGGGACGTCTTGCCGTGTTTTCCTATCCTTTAGTCCTGGGCTATGTGCTCGAATATGAGGTTACTTTCTGGTCCAAGTAGGATCATAGTGTTTCCTCATGATGGGGTTACTTTCTGGACCAAATAGGATCCATAGTGTTTCCCCTTACTTTTCGTGCGCGAGGGCTCCGCATGACCTGGGGGAGGATTTATTAGTTTGAAAGACTGATGTTATGGATTGCCGGATATGGCGGGTAATGGTTATTGGCTTATAAGGTCGTGATATGGTAATTGGAAAGAATGATAATGAATTATAAATAACTTGAGTTATTTTTTACCTTTTTAAAAATAAAAAGGGGTGTTGGTATTAAATGATTTAAACTTCCGCAGTTTAATTCATTATACATGTATCAGTTTTATTTATTGCAAATTTTATATTGCAAACGAATAAATGGTTTTGCAGGGTTCTTGGAAATGTATGTAAATTATGGTTTTTAAAACCTTGGGGTTATTTTGAGAAATGTTTTCCTACTGAGCGTGTAGCTCAAACCCCCACAGCTTTCTTGCAGGTCATATTTTCGAAGCTAAGTTGACTTGGGTTTTGGGAGCGCATCGGCATGCTTGCATTCATGTAGAGAGTATTTGAGATAGGCTTAGAGCCTAGGCATGTATTAATTTTAATTTCATGGCCTGTAATAATTAATTGAGTAGTGGATGCGTATCTGAATGAGACCCATGTGACTACGATATAACCTGAATATTTCTTTATGTTGGAATATTGTGTGGATGGCTGGATATGTTTTTAAATGTGTTTTCTACAGGTTTTATAACTAGTCGATAACTTGGTATGTCCTATTTACAGACGGGACCATGCCGAATTTTCTAAAAATATTTTCAAAAGAATTATTTCTATTAAACATCCACCAAATTTGGCTTTAAAAGTTGTTTTCTTACTACTTAACTAACGGTCCCAATTTCGGGTCGTTACAGGCTGAGTGGCTCATAAACCTCTTAACAGATATTCCTATCTGGACAAGACCAGCTCTTAACAGATATTCCTATCTGGACAAGACCAGCTCCATCTGTGTCTCTATATTATGATAGCCAGGCTGCTATAGCCAAAGCTAAGAGTAAATCCTATAATGGGAAGAGTAGGCACATACGTCTAAGACATAATATAGTGAGGCAATTGCTTAGTGATGGGTTATATCCCTTGATTTTGTAAGGTCAGAGTTGAATTTGGCCGATCCTCTGACAAAATCACTGGGTAGAAATCTAGTGAGTAATACATCGAGGGGAATGGGACTAATGCCTATAACAAAGGGTCAACAGTGATGGTAACCCAACCTATATAAATAGAGATCCCAAGAATTAGGTTTATATGGGTAACAACAAGTCACTGGTTGGCTTGGAGTGCACTATCAATTTTATAATATTTTGAGAGTCCCTTCATATGGTGTAGATAGTGCAAACTGCAACGTGTAAAGGTTGAGTTTTAACTCTTAATGGATTCCATAGTCCTTGTTAGGTGGTGTGTTTAGTTGTAGTGCACACTTGATGGATCCACCTATATGAATGTGGAAGTGGGGCCGCTTCGTATGAGAACTTGGACAGGTTCTCTAGAGCATTCATGAATTCCCAGGTATGGCGCATGGCCTATTCGTGCCACCCAGATCAGAAGAACACAGAATTCGAGAATTGGATGTGGGTTGTAAGTTGATTGATTCACGCTAAGGAATTTTGGTTCATAGAAATTTTATATTTCACCAGTTTTCTGTGGGTCACTGCTTACATATCCTAGGTTTGGTTCATAGTCCAAAAGATACCATAACTGATGCATTAAGTTCTCACGCTCCTTTCTTCTTCTTTTTTTTTGTATTTTTTAAATATGTGGGGATTGTTGTATTTTAAATATAAAATAAGTATTTCAAAAATCCAAAGTTTTTCTTGAAAGAGTTTTAGTGGGTTTATATAGTATCCCACTTATTATATATGGTATCATGTGTTGGGATGTAGGGAGTCCTCACGTGCGCATGAGACGGAACCCAATCGAATGATTTGTAGGACAGGGGTCCGAAAATTGACTTAGTCAGGCGCGTCGCAAGAGTACGACATGCGCGCAGGTGGGGTGCAAATCCCGAATATTTGGCTTTGCGTGTGCGGGCAAGTTGACCCGTATTTTGCTACTTTGATTTTTGGATTACTGGGTTATCCATGACCCAGTTCAACAACCCATTTAAACCAATAAATTTTATGACCGTTGGGAATTTATAACCGGATTTATTTTATGATTGTTGGAATTCTTTATTTTATGACTGTTGGGATTTATATCAAAATTTATTTTGTGTTTTATACCAGGATTTAATGTATTTTTATTGTGTGACCGTTTTTGACTGTTGGGTTCTTTTTCCTAAAGTTTAATAAACCAGCTATTTGGTTTAGCAGAAGATAGAAAATACAAAGTCTTTTCGTTTTCATAGAAAAGAGCCTTTTGAGTTCTTCATTTTTACTCCCACACTTGCGAGTGCACGCTTGTGGGAGTCCCGTTGTTGAATCCTGGAGGGTAGAGCGCTGTGATCAACTGCACCGAGTTGAATACTCAGAAGGGCGGAACTACTCTTAAGGACAGTGCCTTGTACACACCTCAACCGACATTGTTTGTATTTCTGCAATTCTTGTACTAGTTTTATTTTATACAGTAGCATCTACTCTATTATTTTCCAACACAATTAACTTAAAAAGTTATAAAACCAAACAACTTAACTAGATCAAGTTGTTTAACCATTGACCTACAAACCCAACCGAGTCAATTTGGCACTAAAGTAATGGTAAAATTAAATTTCAACCAATGAACAATTGCCTTTTCTTGTAATTCTATGTTTTTCATTTAAGTTATTATTATTTATGTTGTTTCTTTTAATATTATGTGCTAATTATGACTTATTAGTTACTAGTTTTCAAATCTAAACTTGAAAATTTAAATTTTACTAATATTTATGTGCCAAATTACATTTTTTAATTAACTTTTTACAATATATTTTCCTACACAAAAATAATTATAACATTTATTCTCATTATATATCTTAAACAATTGATCCATTTGACCCAACCGGTTGAACCAATCCAATCACTTGACCAAATCAATGTTCGGACTAGTTTTCAAAACATTGTTTAAAACTATTAGAATAGACCACAATGGAGTAATGGACTCTCTCCATTTTACAATAATAATAATAATAATAATATGGAAATGCTATAACCGGCTTCAAATTACTCACTTAATTACAACACTTGACATGACGTAAGTTGGTTGACAAAAATACCCTCCAAATTATTCAGTATCACCACAAGAAATCAATGCTATAACGAAGGTAAGCCTTTTGAGGGGGACACTTGCCTCCCCTAGTTTTGTTAAATAAAAAATTTTGTATTTTACACTTTTTTGATGCTTTAGATTTGACTCACCAAATTTTTGCTAACTCCCTTTATTTTCTTTCTCACCCATCTTTTTTTATTTTTATTTTTTTCATCCTTATAAAAGTCTCAATTCTCACAATCTCTCATTTTACTAAAAGAGACCTAATATTCTCTCCTATGTCTCCCATTGAAATCTGATTTATCAATGAATTATTAATTTTTGTAACTTTTTTTTACCTCAAAATCATAAAATAAAAGAAAAAATTTTAACTAAAGTTTCTTCAATTTTTTTTTTTTTTTTAAAGAATGAAAATAAAGTACTAACAATCAATCAAAGTTCACATCCCCTCAAAGAAATTCCTAGCTCCATCCTTGGGTGCTATCTAACAATATATGTTGTATTACAGTACTGTTACGTATAGCATTGCCCAAACAAAAATTGTTACTATGATGGCTAATTTTAAAAATGCCCTCTTTTTTATAATCCCTTTTTTTTTTTTTTTGTTGACAATCAATTTTAAAAGTACCCTTGGTGATATGGTAGTATAGGACATGTCGCATTGAAATACTTAGACCATTTAAATTGCTAAAAGAATAAAAAGAAAGTGTAATTTACTAGGCTTTTTGGGATGTGTTGGTAATTGAGATATTGTTGCAATCGAAACACCAATTATGATATATCCAACATTTCTTAGACAATTTAGAAAACTATTTCTCTTTTTTTTTTTTATAAAAAAAAAAAAAAAAATTTAAAAGAAAGCTTCAAGCATCATAAACCTACCTAGCATCTCACTGAGGGTTATATTACCCTTTTCTCCTTTGCGATTAGGGTTTTCTTTTTTTCCCTCGATTGATTTATAGAACTTCAATTACTACTCTTGCAAACATGGGAACTGTACGTGTTCTTTTGAATCAAAATCCCAAGACCTCAAAGGTATGTTGTCCTTGGGGATTCTTGGAGGATTATGGGTTTGCTTCTATTAGTGGTGGGAATTAAAACACAAAGCCCAAAGCTTCTTTTGTTTTGGAAAGAGGGTAATAAATCCAATATTAATCTTCTTATCTTTCCAAAAATATGTTCTTACTTTATATTGGATTTTGTGTTAAGAGTAATTATTAAAATAATAAAGGGTAATATAAAAAAGTTCAAAAATATTATGATTTGACTTTTCAAAATGTACAAACATTTTGGGACACAAAAAGTATTAAATGGCTTATCTTTGTGGGACAGAAGGAGTAAATAAAAGAGAAACATACCTCAATGGCAAAACAATAATGTTAGATGCTTAGCATTTGAGAGTTGTTTAAGAAGTACACATGCTCTGAGTCCAATATCACCCAAGTCATTCAATCCATATATATTGTTCAAGTTGAACTAGCATTTGAGAGGTGTTTAAGAAGTACACATGCTCTTAGTCCAATATCACCCAAGTCATTCAATCCATATTGTTCAAGTTGAACTAGCTTCCTAAATGGTCAACAGGCCAAGTTGAACTATGCCTTCTGGTATATAACCACCTAGACCAATTGATTTCATGGCTGAGAGGATACATAAAATCTTGCATATATGCAACAACATGGAATAATTATCCAAAAAAACAAAAAAGTTAGTCGTATTAAATCTCAATTGGCCATTGCCGTAGCAAAAAGATAGCACAAGTCATCCAAATGTGCATATCGGTAAGTTCTAGCTCTCCCTCGTCATTTTCCATTTCTCCTCTTTGAATTAAAGAAGGGAAAAACAAAGAGTAGATTTTAGAAAGCTAAACGAAAACAAGAGTACATATGGGAATGGGTAGGTCAGGTTCGAGAGAACCTGAGTTAAAATGGCTACTTTGATAAAAAGTGTAGGAATTAATAAGCATATATCCAAAAAATGATGTGAAAACCTATGGAGCTATGGCTGTTTTCTCTTTCTTAATTAATTAATTAATTTATTTCTTAATGAGGTATATTTGATCTTGACTCCTTGGGCAAAATGATTTAATTTTTATTTTTATTTTTTTGCTTGCTTGCATTGTGATTTGGTTTGTCTGTTTGGATGTTGATCACTATTTCATTTTTTTGCAAATTTTCCCACCTCAAAATAACATGATAAAAGAAATTTTTTGAATAAAAGCATCTTTGATTTTTTGAATTAGGATACAATACTAACAACCAATCAAAGTTTGCCTCACCTCAACCAAAATTTTAGCTCCGCCCTTGTGCACCACTATTCTACCATTAAAAATTTTCCTAGATATACCATTTATATTCAAATGATGCCTATAAACTCAAAAATAAACACAGGGATTTTGAATTCTAACAATAATAAAGCATGAACTTAAGAAAGAAAAAATAAAATCTTTGAATTAGCACGTGCAACAATTGTTGAATAACAAAAAAAAAAAAAAAACTTTTGTGGCACACCTTGTATATGCTATAAAATATGAATTTACAATTTAAAATATCAAACTAAACATACCATTTATATTTCTTACACCAGTACCCATTCCCCACCCATACCCAAACAATGATAGACCTACAAGCACAAACAAAAATCCATGGTGGAATGTCCTAAGACGATACCATATAACAATGAGGAGCTCGGATCTTGCATTTTTTGGGCTGATCTACCTATCTATGGTAGTGATTTTGCATTTTCTTCTTTATTTCGAGGTAGGGCATTACTTATCAACTCCATCTGCACAAGCTAGCTAGCATTATTACAATATTGCTACTCTTGAACAAGGAAAATAGTTTCAAACTGATTGAACCTGACCATTAAAAAAAACCAATGCAGGTTGAATCAATTCGTAGCACTTGTCATTACCATAGTTAATCCATAGCTGTACTAGTAGCATATCCAAAGCAAAACAAAAACCCATTTAACTACTTAAATCATCTAATCCCACATATTATGTTGTAGACATTAAAATCTGGTAAAGCTCAAATCACCGTTGGATGAGTCAAATATTCAAAGTCTAAAATATTTGACTAGTCAAAGACAAATGGGACTCATTCAAACTATAAGTGGACATAGCCCACTTGATGAAAACAGGCCTAATGGTCTAACCCATGCATTGGCCCAACTCACCAAGTCAAATCCAAGTCATATGCCAACATAGCCCAGTACATCTACATGGGCCCACATTTGGCATATGTCATCATTATGAGATCCAAATCATCCTCATAAGAAAGTCCACTCATGAAATATTGCCTCCCATAATTTGGGGAAATTTGTCTCCCCAAATTTGGAAACCTTTCAATAAGAATTTCCATAAATTTCAAATGAAGGAGAAAATCCCTCCTTAATTAATTATATTCCCTAAGACTTTGGGATGACAATCAATTCAAATTTAAAATTAAGGGGACAAATCTCCTTTTAAATCAATATTATTCCCTAAATCAAGGGAAGTCAAATTTGGGGTTTCCAAGAGAAGACCTCCACCCTTGCCTATAAATATAAGGCTCCAATCCATGAAGAAGCACACACAGACAGAGAGCTCATACCGACACTCTGCCGAGAAGAAGCCACAAGAACATCTTCATTACCAAGTTTGAGTTCGAGATTAAGCCACCCGGCCCTCGAGTCCAAACGAAACAATTCAATCCACGTGTCTCTCTTAAGCGATTCAAGATCAAGCACTTACCGCCCTTGGATCGTAAAACTCACGGAGATTTAATAAGAGGAATACTTTTTTTTGTAAAAGATATTCATAGAGAATTGTACCCATTCATTTCATTTAATATAAATTGCAATTTGTCCGCATTTCTCGTTTCTTTATTTCAGGATACGAAATTTGTGTGTACATATGTAAAAAAATTAAAAAGAAGAAGAAGAAGAAAGAAGGAGAAAGAAAGAAGAAGGCCTCCATCTCCCATTTGTGTAGCCACCAAAATGTTCCCTCCCTCTTCTTCAAAGCCAATTGGATATGTTTGGGATTTGGATTTGGTGCATTTAGTCACTTTAAATGCACCATAAAGTTACCGTGTGATGAGCAACACATGGAGAGAGTTGAGATTGGAGGGCTGAGATTGGTTGGGCATGAAATGGTTGTCTCCAATCTCAGTCCTCCAATCTCAACTCTCTTCACGTATCGCTCCTCGCACGGTAACTTCACGGTGCATTTAAAGTGACTAAATGCACCAAATCCACTTCCGTTTGTTTGGGCATAATATATGGTAGCATGCCAGCTCATATTTGACATATGCCTCAGGCACTGCATTTACTATCTAGAATATATAATATTGTGATCACTTAGGACCGCACAAAAGCAAAATATATAACACAATTAAAGCACTAGTGCCCTCTTATCCTAACCAGACTAGACCAGAAGTGTTCAAAAGTAAAGAGAAAGAGAGAGAGAAGAAAAAAGATTGATGCTTACATAATATAACCCAAGAAAAAAGAAATTGTTTCTTGAAGAAGTAGAGAGAGTTATGTTAGTTGTGGGGTGGGGAAAGGGCATGTTATTTCCACTCTTCTTTCTTCTTCTTCCCTTCCACCATTTACATGCATGCATCCATGTGAGTTTAGGGTCCACAACCTGCAAATTAATTTGATGGAGTTAGAAAAAAAATAAAATAAAAATGGACACCTTCTTTCTTGCTCAGCAATGGGGTCTCCCCAGAGGTGTATCTAATTCTCTCCCATCTAATTAGCATATGAAGAAGTCAATTGGGGCCCTAAACCGTTTAAATGTTTGGATTGCTGGCTTTCCCACTCCTCATTCCTTCCTTTGGTTGAGTCTTGCTGGTCCTCCTCACAGATTGATGGCTGGGCAGGCTTTAGGCTCCACATGAAACTCAAATTACTCAGAAAAGCTCTTGTGGATTGGAATAGAAATATTTATGGAATTGCAGAACATAAAATAAAATATTTAGAGGAGCAGATTGATCAGTTTGATAAAATCTAGGAGCAGAGGGATCTCTCCATTGTCGAAAGCGAGCACAAGTCTAAACTCATGCATGATTTTTGGGTTGCTAATAGGGATCTTGAGAGCATTTGGAAGCAAAAGTCAAGGGTGCAATGGTTAAAAGAGGGTGATAAAAATACTAAGTTTTTCCATGCAGTTGCTAGAGGCAGAAGGAAATCCAATTTTATAGGATGCTTAAGGTTTAATGGCGTCATGTGTGATAATCCAGTGACTATTAAAAAAGAGTTCGTTGCGTACTTTAAAGATCTTTTTTCTCCATTCAGTGGTTCAGGCCTTATCTCCAAAGGGTGCGGTTCGTGTCTATTTCTGATCAAAATCGCAGCTGGATTACTCGTCCTTTCTCTGAAACAGAAATTTTTCATGTTATCTCTTTGGTTGATGGTGGTAAAGCTCCTGGTCCAGATGGCTTTAATTTCAATTTTATCAAGAAAGGCTGGCATATTCTAAGTCCAGATGTTCTAGAGTTTTTGTCAGATTTCCACACTCACGAGAAGCTTGTCAAGGACCTAAATTCTTCCTTCATTACTCTGATACCCAAATGTAGCTCCCCTACTTGCCTTAAGGATTTTAGACCCATTAGTTTGGTGAGTTGTTTCTACAAAATTTTGACAAAATCTCTTGTTGATAGATTAGAAGTGGAGAAGTCATCAGTGATGTTTAAAGTGCATTTATTAGTGGGCGGCAAATTTTAGAGGGGGTTCTCATTGATAATGAGGAGATTGATCTTGTTAAAAAAGAGAAGAGGAGCTATTGTGTCTTTAAAGTTGATTTTGAGAAAGCTTGTGATTGTATTGAATAGGGTTACCTGATTACTACTCTTCATAAGATGGGCTTTGGGAATAAGTGGTCCAGCTGGATTCTTAAGTGTCTCTCCTCTGCTCATGTGTCTATTCTGGTTAATAGCTTACCCTCGGAGGAGTTTACAATGGGTAGAGGCCTCAGGTAGGGGGACTCTCTCTCCCCATTTCTTTTTGACATTGCGGCAGAAGGTCTTGATGCTCTTTTTACCAAAGCTAAAGAAGAAGGCATTATAGGTGGTGTTTAGTTTCGGAATAGCAACTTTAGCCTATCCCATTTGCAATTTGTAGATGACACGTTAATTTTTTGTGAAGCGGACATTGAAGAATTGCTTGCTGTTAAGAGACTATTGCAAGGTTTCGAACTATTCTTAGGCTTGAAAGTTAATTTTTTAAAAAGCAGTGTTGTTGGTGTAAATGTTCAAGAGGATGCATTACAGTCTTTCACACGCGCATTAAAATGTAAATCTGATAGCCTTCCCATAAAGTATCTGGGACTTCCTCTTGGGGCCAATCCACGAAGGTATATAGTACTTGGAAACCGGTGATTGAGAATTTTAGAAGAAAAATTATGGGTTGGTAGAGGGGTTATCCCTCTCTTGGTGGTAGAATTACCCTTATCAAATCTATGGTGTGTAATCTCCCTATTTTTTATATGTCCTTGTTTAAGATGCCAAATAGTGTTACGCTTGAATTGGAAAAATTGATAAGAAGTTTCCTCTAGGAGAGAAATAGCAGTAAAAGGAAGATTCACTGGATTTGTTGGGATAGATTGATTGCTAGCAAGAAATTAAAAAAGAAGGGCTAAGCTTATGCTCCTTGCGCTAAAGAACGATGCTCTCCTCTTCAACTAGTGGTGGAGATTCATGTCTGAAGATAACTCTTTATAGAAATCAATTGTTAGTGAAAAATATGGTGCCAGTGATGGTTTTAGGCTTCCAAGTTCTGCCAATTCTAGTAAGAATTCCGTTTTATGGAATGACATATTTAAGATATGGTCTTCTGAGTCATTCCTTGGCATTCATTTGGGTGGTGGAGTTTGCACTATACTTGGAAATGGAGGTAAAGCCAGTTTTTGGGCAGATAAGTGGACCTATGATGTTTCTCTTAAAGAAGTTTTTCCTAGACTGTTTAGA
Source organism: Liquidambar formosana (assembly GCA_039720395.1). Classification (NCBI taxonomy): domain Eukaryota; kingdom Viridiplantae; phylum Streptophyta; class Magnoliopsida; order Saxifragales; family Altingiaceae; genus Liquidambar; species Liquidambar formosana. The sequence continues at coordinate 15,216,902 of CM077824.1, forward strand.
TTATTACTTAATAAAAATACCAAAGTGATTGATATGGGGTCTTGGAAAGGGCTCATTTGGTGCTGGGATATCAAATTTTGAAGATTTTGACTGGGAATCTCAATTACTTCGTGCTCTTTTTGCAAAGCTAGATGGTGTTAGACTGTGTAAAGAACTGCGAGATAAATATATCTAGAAATTCACACCCTCTGGTCTTTATTCAGTGAAGTCCTGCTATGCCGCTATTGAAGAAAAATCTTCCCAACTTTTTGATTAGTTAAGCTGCTCTATCTGGAAGGGTCTGGTGCCTCTTAAGATTGAGATTTTTTGCCGGCTTCTTCTTAACAATAGAATTCCAATTAAGTCTCAACTTAGGCAAAGATATATTCTTCCCACAAATGTTGACTTTTCTTGTCCCTTCTGTGGTGTTGAAGAAGAAAATGTTAATCACCTTTTTGCCCACTTTAGTTAGTCTTGGTCTATATGGTCAGAATGCTTGAAGTGGTAGGGTTAGGAGTGGTTTTACCCAATTTTTGTTAGAGATATTTTCTCTAGTTCGATTATCCCCCCATAAGGATGGGGCTTACAAAACCATTTGGGACACATTATTTTATGCCATTGTATAGTCTATTTGGCTAGCCAGAAATGAGTTGGTCTTTAAGGATATAAGAATGCATTGGTCCGATGTAGCTCGCCTTTCCATTGTCAGAACTGTTCTTTGGGTGAAAGCCCTCAGATCTGAATTTGGTTTCTCTATTAATGATTTCCTTCGAGCAATTGATGGTGTTAGATCGTTTCGCGTTAGAAACCCAAAAGTTAGACAACTCAAGGTTTGGCAGCCCCCTCCCACTGGCTCCCTAAAATTCAATGTAGATGGCTCAGCTAGAGGTAAGCCAGGCTAGGTGGTATTGGTGGTGTTCTAAGGGACGAGAATGGAGTTGTGCTATGCTTCTTTTCTTGCCCTGCTAGTGTTATTGACTCTAATTTAGTAGAGCCTTTTGCAGTCAAAGACGCATTAAGAATTTTTTGCTCCTCTTGGGTGGGAATCAAAAATCTCATTATTTGAATTGGATTCTGCAGTAATTGTTTCGTAGATTAATGGGACCTCTAGAATCTGAAAATATAACTTCATTCTCAACGAAATCTTCTCACTCATTGAGCATCTTTATTCAGTTGTTGTAAAGCATGAACTAAGGGAAGTAAACAACAAAGCTGATTGGCTTACTAAGGATGGTGTTGGCAGGTTAGTTCCTTTTGTAGTTTGGCTATAACCTGGCTAGCAAGGGAGGTTCTGGATGATGTTGCTGAGCTTTGCTCGTACATATTCTTTTTGTCTTATCTTGGGTTGTGATTGTTTTGCTTTATCATCTTCTCATTATCTGTTGGTGTTGGGGTTGGGGTTGTTTTCTCCCCTACTTTTTTGTATCTACCTATTCTCTTAATAACATTCTCAGTTTGCTCATCAAAAAAAGAAGAAAGAGCAACAACAATGGCATATGATTGGATGAAGATAACAATGGCATATGATTGGATGAAGATAAAAACAAGTTATTACTATACCTGTCCTCACACACGATGTATTCCACTGCTTTTCATCCAATCTTTCACAAAGGTCTTTGTACGGGGAAAAAATCTGACCGTAAATGAGCAGTTATGGAATAGAACTGCAATCTCACCGAACGATAGACCTGCAAATAGTAAAAGACAAGGTCAGAGGGTGGCCGGAGTGGGTCCGGCCAAAACCTCTCCAACGATCTAGTCAGTGACTAATTTTAGAGAAAAAAATGAGAAAATGTTTTGGGGCCAAGGTTTCGTCATACCTTGGTTGGTTTAAGATGTGTTATTTATAAATAGCTGTACGGACTAACCCCAGTTTGGTTTAATAATCATCTAGGTTAGGTTAGAGTTGACCTTAGTTAGTTCAAGCTCAGCTCGGACCATATGTGGAGAGCTTGAGCTCGGGCTATGTGTAGAGAGCTTGATCGAGCTCGGGCCATGTGTGGAGAGCTTGAGCTCAGACCATGTGTGGTGAGCTTGAGCTCGGGCCATGTGTGGAGAGCTTGAGCTTGGACCATGTGTAGAGCTTAAGTTCGGGTGATGTGTGAGCTTGAGCTCGGGCTATGTGTGGAGTTTGAGCTCGGGCCATGTGTGGTGAGATTGAGCTCAGGTCATGTGTGGTGAGCTTAAGCTCGGGCCACTTGTGTACTGCTAAGTTGCCTGTGCTAACTTATCTTAGCATTCCCATGCTACCATTCCCAGTCCGGGATTTTCCCACACAATTTGCCCCAATTATTATTGCCCTGATCTCGGGGTAATGATAATTTATAATTATACCGATTGATTGTACCAGGTGATGGGACTCAACTTCGATAGTGAACTCACCTCATAGAGTTCAGTCGTGTTGAGTTTATTATCTACTCTTGACACACACTCTCTCAGTTCGGGCTCTACTATAGCTATGCGTGTCTTGCTTTAGTCTGAGCACTTTTCGAGCTGATGTATTTCTAAGCAAGCTCGATCTTTAGGCGGGTCTTAGTTCGGGCCTATTTTTGGGTAGCTTTGGCTTGGACCTATTCTTAGGCAAATACTTAGTTTGAGCCCATTTTTAGGCAGATTTTTGCTTAGACCCATTCTTGGGCTAGTCTTAGAATAGAGCCCATTCTTAGGCGATAATTGACCTGGACCCATTCTTAAGCAGGAGCGTTTTTGCCTATTCTTAGGCAATAATTGACCTGGACCCAGAGTTGGGCAGGAGTGTTTTGGGGCCCATTCTTAGGCATAAATTGACTTGAACCTAGAATTGGGCAGGAGCATTTTAGATTGAGCCTGTGCTTCACCAATTTAGGTGTCGAGTTAGTCTTATGCTAGGCGCCAATTGTACGGATGCCGTGCTGGTTGGTTGTTTGAGTAATAAACATGTTGACTTGTATATATGACATAGGGTTGAAATAAATCCATGATGGGCTACCAAACAAGAAGTTTGCAATGCTATACTACTGAGCTAGGTGCGAGGAGCTTTATTGGGGGAAGAATCTGTATATAAGGTACATATATGTGTCAAATGGATGATATGTGCTAGAATTCCGAGCTGCTATACATTAGAAGATAATTAATTCCGAACTGAGCTGGCAATATTTTGAGCTGCTAAGTACGTTCACCACTTGTTGTAGTGCTAAGTTGTCTAATTTTTTGGAAAGTGTGAAGTGGGCATATGTGCCAAACGACTGATCAAAGAGTCAAGTAGAGTGCAAACCATAGTGCCTAAGCGGATCAGAATATGGACTACAAACAATGATGAAGGACCTAGAGCAAATTTCACCGATTGACCTGAGTTGGACTTCCTTCCAAGCCTGGATGGTTAGTTCAGGCTGAACTGTGAGATTTTGCTTCCCTTCATATCATAAGATGTTGGATGCCATCTTGCCCCACTTTTTCTCCTTTCTTTGGTAAGGATTGAATATACACAGTTGGGTCAATTGGCAACTTTGCTACAAAGAGATTCATTAAATTGGCTGTGACATGAACTCTGGTTTACACCGTGCTCGGGTCATGCCATACTGGGAGTTGGACTTAGAGGAATTCCTTCATGCCCACACAACCACCAAGTTCAGGTCATGTCGTGCTTGTATATTTCCCGTGCTACAAGCTTGCCGATTGAATGATCAAATTGAGGTACAGGATGATTATTAAGGAGCTGAATAGAAAATTTATAATACTGATGTGCTCCTTGTTAATAGGCTGAGTAGGCTGGCCATATTGAGGTGCGAGAGCTTGGGCGAGCTTTGTTGGCGAGCTAAGTAATCGAGTTTGGCTAGTACTGAGCTGGAATATGGTTGCCTAAGTTGCATTGTATATACTGTGTATGTGTGGGTCAAAATGTGACGAAGGACCTAGAGTTGGTTTCACCAATTGACCCGAGCTGAAATTCCTTTCTAGCCTAGATGCTTAGCTCGAGTTGAGTCATGAGACTTTATTTTGCTTCTCTTCGGATCTGGGCTAGCATGATCGAGCTGAGCTAAAATGACCTAGGTGAGCACCTAGGTTGGATTTATCCCACACACTTTGGTTGCCATGGTGTTAAGCTCAGAAACACGCCACGTATGTTGCTCTGCTAAGTTTTCCCATGCTGAGCTTCTGTTGTGCTGAACTAGCCAACCATGCTACCGTACTGCATTTCTCGGAGAAGGCAGTAAGTAATTCTCATGCCATATGTACCTGCATGAATACTTATATAGAGAAGAAGGATCTAGATTATGAGTGTGGTTTTCATCTTCTCTTAGTGGGCCACACGAGAGTTCACGTGAATGGCATAAATATTGGTAGGGGTGTAACGTAATCCTTATGCACATTTTTTTTATTATTTATTATCATATGAACATGTGGCAATGTCTTATGTATGCAGCATAAAGAAAATTGTACATACATATATTAAATAATATATATCCAACATCATTTGAAAAGAGGCAGTGTACCCTTTCACGTGATAAGAGTGTCAAATATTGACAAAAGCATTATTTTATGCCTTTATTTATTATTACCGTTTTACTTTTCAGCTCTTTGCATAAACTTTATGATAGAGTAAGATCTACTCTCACAAGAGAAAGATCACAATAGTTGAGAGTAAGGATTACTCTCCAGGTATAGTACAATCTCCCAATTAAATATTTTGTAAATATACATTTAATATAATTATTTAATGGGATATACACTTCATGAATATAGTGAGTGTGGTAATTGAAACCAACTAGTATGTGCACTAGTGGTGGGCCAATGGCATGTATAAAAAATTTATTTCTTTCTTTCCAGTAAAATGCACTATGCACCACAAAATAAAGCTAGACATATATATATTTATATATTATATATGTGTATAATATACATGAACCATATGTAGATGGTACATGATTTGGTAATGCGTTGGACAGTGGGTTGGCTATTTACGTGACGGACTTTCTAGACACTCACATCAGCAGTATAAAAAGCTGCATGAAACTATTTATAATATTTTTGCAGAATGTTTTAAAGAGAGTAAGATCTACTCTCATGAGAAAAAATGGGTAATAACTGAGAGTACAGTTTACTTTCCACCCTGGTGCCCCTTTTTCACCAGTCAACAAAGTGGTTCTCTAATAAGGGCGGTGGATTAAACATTTTGCCCAGCAAATGCAGTGTAGATTTTGGAAATCGAGCATTTAAGACGTAATGAATCTAAATTAATAAGAAGAAATTACAAGTTGCAGAAGCACTCTCCTGAAGGTTTTGTAGAGAGCCACCATTGAAACGTAAGATTGAACAATCCAGAGCTCATTGCGAGCCAGATCTGGATGCTATTTTTCATGGCTATGGCTTGTGAAGATGAAGGAAGAAGCTTTTTGCTCGATTTCCCATAGACAGCGCCAATTGTACGGGGGAAAAAATCCGACCGTAGATGAGCAGTTATAGAATAGAGCTGCAATCTCACCGTACGATAGACCTGTAAACAGTAAAAGACAAGGTCAGAAGGTGCCCGGAGTGGGTCCGGCCAAAACCTCTCCAATGATCTAGTCAGTGACTATTTTTAGAGAAAGAATGAGAGAATGTTTTGGGCGCTAGGGTTTTGTCATACCTTGGTTGGCTTGAGATGTGTTATTTATAGATAGCTGCATGGACTAACCCCAGTTTGGTTTAATAATCGTCTGGGTTGGGTTAGAGCTTACCTTAGTTAGTTCAAGCTCAGCTCAGACCATGTGTGGAGAGCTTGAGCTCGGGCCATGTGTGGAGAGCGTGAGCTCGGACCATGTGTAGAGCTTGAGTTCGGGCGATGTGTGAGCTTGAGCTCAGGCTATATGTGAGCTTAAGCTTGGGCTATGTGTGGAGCTTGAGCTCGGGCCATGTGTGGTGAGATTGAGCTCAGGTCATATGTGGTGAGCTTGAGCTCAGGCCACTTGTATACTGCTGGGTTGCCTACACTAACTTATCTTAGCACTCCCATACTACCATTTCCAATCCGGGATTTTCCTACACAGTCTTCATATCCCTTTTATCATAATTCGTAGAGAACTCTCTAATAGATTTTCCACTTGCAAGGTATAATATCAGTTAAACTCATGAAGACCTTGGTCGCCATATTTTGTTGCCACCTTCAAGCTACCAACGATTTGAAGACAATTTGTAATTGATTATCGAGGAGGATGAGGAGAAGGAGTTAGATGGGAAACTCCAACGGTTCAATACGGCGGGCAATAGCCAATAAACCGTGGGTAATGACCAACAAACCGTGGTCATTCTGTGGGTATTGTTAGCGTGGGTGTAGGCAATGAACACGGTAAAACATTACCGTCCGTATGTGCCCACGGAAATATACCGTCCTCGAGTAAAACAATAACTACGGAATGTTTCGTCACTAGTTACCGACATAAGCACTTCCATCCATAACTACCCATAGAAATTACCGTGCATATTACCGTCCCCAGCAAACAATATAGCCGTTGTAGAATTTGTACATTTTTTTTATTAATTTAAATATTCCTGTTGCAATTGTGTTGTTGCCAAATGAGGCACACTTATGTGCAAAAAGTATATTTAAGTATTGAAACTTTAAACATCCCGTGAATAAATTCACAGATTATTAAGTACCAATCCTCATTAAAACATTCTATAAATTAGAATCCAATCCATACATAAATAATGAAACTTTCAACATTCATTAATTGGTTCAATATTGAACAAATTTAGCCAGTAGCACAAACTAACATTAACTATATTAGAAATTCTTATATAAATATATCGGTATCTCCACTGATGGTTCCCTTTCAAAGAGTTTCCCCATAACCTCTATCAGTAATATATCTACAAAAAACATGAATTCCATTGATTAATTTTTCTTGTGGACAATTGATATCTGCAAAATTGAAAAACAAAGACAAAATTACAAGGAAGCCAATTGGAATCATCAAGGAATGCTATGCAGAAAATAATACGAAGCAACATATATATGAAACAATCCCAACAAAGTTTTTGCTTGGTCTAACATGGAAATTGTGTAAGAACACCATCCATAATGGCAAAAAGTATCAGAAGTTCAGAACTACTAGATGAAATTTAGGACTGTAACTAAGACCAAATAAAAAAGGGGGTTGGAAAACAGGGATATACGTTAATAACTGAGCTGTTTGGCATGCTTTCTTCCTTCTTTGGCTCCCAAACAATAAATGAAGATGACGATATCTAGAACAAATTTTATTAAATGAGGATGACGATAAAACACCTAGTAAAAGATGAAGGAAAATTTTGAATAGACAGTATTACTTGTATTTTTCTCATTGATGAAACTGATTTTATAATTAATTACAAGCAGAGTAATGATACCCACAAATTCCTACCAGTCAAGTGGCTTTTCCTGCAAAAGGTTAAGGAGATTTCAAGTGATGCTAAAATTAAGCGAAGCACTCACTGCTCCATTAGCAAGGGTGATCCTCAAGATAGCAGCAGCTTTCACAACCCATGATAAGAGGGCTTCACATTAGGAATGTGCAAAAAACCACCCAATCCGCAAAACTAAACCGATCCGCTCCATTCCACATCGATCCTCGCCGTTTGGGAGGTTAGATGGCGTGGTTTGAATAATAAATTTAGTGGTTTGGTTTGGTTGGTGGGTTAAATTTAATCGAACCGCCAATAAACCAAACCGACCCGCCTTTAATAATATATGTATCAAATTATAAAAATAACATATCTCCAATTTCATATTTATGTAATTTCTTATTGCTACTTTGTTAGGCCAATAGGCTTGGATACCTCTAGAAATATTCTAAGCTAATTTAACATTAACTATATTCAGTTTCTTCAACATTAATCAGGTATTCATTTTCATAAAGTCACAATTTACATCTTCAACATTAAAATATTGTGTAAGTGTGTATCAACTATCAAACATTACATAACAACCTTGAATAGTTATATTTTCTAGAATTATTTACAACAAATCAATTAAGACCCAAAACATTAGAAAGGCCTTAATTGGAAAAAGCATAAAAAAAACCCGCCAAATTCGCCCAAACCACTAGTGAAAACCGCCCACTAATTTAATTAACCCATCGGTTTTTAGCATCTACAGTTTGGCAATGGGTTAAAAATTTTGCAACCCACCATGAGCGGGTTGGTTGGTGGTTTTCTTCCTAAACCACCCAAACATACCGGCCCACATCCCTACTTCACATTAACACCAAAACTTCAATATTTTTACTCAATTGAAACACACTACAAAGATGAGGTTTTGGGAAGATATATGGATTATAAACACTTGAACTAACACTTTTTGAATCAGCAAAACGTTGCTTTTATAAAAATATATAGATATACATTTACCAGTTACAAGTTACAAGCAGACCAAAACAAAGGGACCATAACCTTTAAACAAGCACAACAATAATTCAATACATCAGCCATAAACCATATATACTACGCCAAACCAACCTTATTGAGAATCCAAATAAAAAGGGAGAATGAAAGACAAAGAAGGTAATACATGCCTGAAACCCCCAACAGCATAAGTAACCAAAGAAACACCTAAAAGCATCTCCAACAGAGGTAGCAAAGTTGGATTTGCTACCTCTACTTCCAAAAAAACACCTCTAACAGAGGTAGTATTCTGTTGCAAGAGGTAGCAAAAGTATAGAATCAAATTTGCTACCTCTTTCTCTCACTTCAAATTTGGAAGAGGAGAGAGAAGGTAGCAAATCTTACTTTTGATTAAAAAATTGTGAAGCACTCACATGGAAATCCCAAGCTATCACAACACTTAATCATCTTCAATAGATTTTCCCGGGAACCACCCTTTAATCATCGGCACCGGAGGAACTCGTCACGTCGCCGGAGTTCAACATTAATTCAAAAGAAAAAACAATTGTTCTGTGAGTTTAAGAAATGGGAAATAAATTGAAACAAAACGAAATGAGAAATAAATTAAAGCAAATCAAACAAGGACTCACTTGGAAACTCTTCCCATACCGTGGAATCGATGAGAAATACTCCGATTGGCGGGGGGGGGGGGTTTTGATTATGGTTGTTGGAGGGTCTCTTCACCACTAAGGGTTTTTGAAAAAACAAAAAAACAAAAAAAAAAAAAAAAGAAAAAGAGAGGAGAAGGACGGTGGGGATAGGAACTAGATCGAGTGGGAGTGAGGGAGTCGGGGGAGTGGGGGTTTGTGAAGGGGATGAAAAGCAAATGATGGGAGAGGGGTAGCTTTTTGGGTAAAGGGGTGGGTGCGTGTGTGGCTAGGATTTAATTGTGGGTGTAGCGGGATAGAGAAGAGGAGGAGGACCATCCAAATGCCTCCATTAAATTTTTTTTTTAACCATTTTGAAAATCCAATTGTTCTGATCCTTGTGTTTTTTACCATTTTGTGTTTGATCAGAATAAACGGTATAAAAATGTTACCGTTTATTTTGTTTTTTTTTTTTCCCGTATTTTTTCTCCTATAAATATTATACCAATTCCCTCAATCAAACCATTCCCAAATCATTTATTCTACAAATTTTTTCTTCTAATTTTGTCTATTCTTGTTAACTTTTTAAAGATTGTTGCTCTACACTTCTTTTTTTTTACTCCCATTTTCTCAATTTTTGTAAATTTTTTCACGATTGTTCTACATTTTTTTTTTTTTTTTTTACTCTCAACATGAATTCTCAAAACTCCCATGGAGATTATTTTTATATATCTCAATTTAGTACGCAATCTGAAAATTTTCAATTCTCATCCCAATTCCCTATCCAATCATCTCAATATCCTACCCAACATCAAAATCACCCACCCTCATTCCCTCAATATACCAATCAACCATCACAACTTGATGCTCAATCCCCTCTCGATCACGAAGGCACTAGCTCTACTCGTTCAAGAAGTATCAATTTTTCTATAAAAGAGGATTGCATGCTTGTGATGGCATGGCTCCACGTCTCTACAGACACCGTGGTTGGAACCGATCAAAGTGGTAAAGCTCTTTGAACGAGAGTGTTTAATTATTTCCATATGTACAAAGACTTTGCATCCGAATGAAATTATAAGTCACTTCAACAACGATGGGAGAAAATCCATCTTGCAACAAATCATTTTTGTGGGGCTATTGCACAAATTAAAAATAGACCCCTTAGTGGTGGAAACCAGCAAGATAAGGTAACATTTTAAATATATAAGTTTTAATTTATTTATTTTTATTGATTATTACGTTTCAAATGTATTAATTATACTTTTTATTTTTATAGGCTGAGGAGGGAAAACAACTGCACTCCACCCACAACAATAGGAAGAAATTTCCTTATATGCATTGTTGGAACATGTTGAAGAACCGCCCAAAATGACACTAAGAGCAAAAAAAGATTAAAGATGCTGAGAAAAGAGAAGATGGCAGAAAAACAAACAGTCTCAAATTCCTCTCCTAGCATCCCATCTCCTAGCATCTCATCTCCGTCTATGTTAGAGACTCCCATAGATCTTGAGGGAGACAACGCCCCAAGTTTGGCAAGACCACCAAGAAGGAAGGCTGAGAAATGAAAGGCAAAAATGTTGAACAACAACATTTAAGATTTGCCTATTATGAATATACTTGAAAAATTGAAGGAATGGCGAAATAAATCTAATGAGGAGAGAAAGCAATCTAATGAAGAGAGAAAGTAGTGTAATGCAAAAAAAAAGAAAAAAAAAAGAGCTAATTCAAAAGAAGATCGAAATGGAAAGAGAAATGGAAAGAGAAAAGGCTCAAGGGGATAGAGAAATAGCCATGGAACAAGCTCAAGCGAATAGTGATAGGGGCCGAGTTGAACAAATCAGGGAAGAGAAGAGAATAATGCTGATGGATACGAGTGAAATGTCTCCTCATCTCCAGCAATTTTATCAACACTTTCAAAAGGAAATTCTTGGAAGACTAGCCAATGATGAATGAAGACTTGTATTATCAGTATTATTGTTACTGTCATTTTTTTAAATTTTTTAGCTAATACTTATTTTGTTAAGCCTATTATGTATTAATGAATTGCATTTGAGTTAATTTTTTGCATCTTGTAGTTTTGTTATAATAAAAACCAAAAATTCATTCATAAACAAAGAACAATATAGAAAGTTAAAGTAGATAATAACAAACAACAACCAAATACAATTAGTAAACTTAGCAGGACATTGACAACAAGTTAAATGTTCTAACAAGTTCCCTGATATTGTCACAGATGTTCAATAAGATCTGCTTGTAGTTGAGAATGTGCTTCTCTGTTCCTAATATGTTGGTGATTTTGAAGGAATTGCACAAAATCCATTGTAAGCTCATGCAACAAATCAACATTTTCCTCAAATACTTCATAATTGTTGTTATGCATGTAAACACCATGTTCATCTTCAATAATCATATTGTGCATTATAACGCATACTATCATGATATCCTTGAATGTTGTAGGATCCCAAAAACGAAAAGGTCCATAAACAATCGCAAAATGTGATTGGAGCACTCCAAATGCTCGTTCAACATCTTTCCATATCAATTCTTGAGCTGTAGCAAAATTTTTGTGCTTATTCTCTTGTGGGTGTAGAATTGTTTTTACAAATGTTGACCATGGAGGATATATTCCATCTGCAAGATAGTATCTTGTCGTATAGTTATGGCCATTGATTGAGTAATTGGCTGCAAGAGCATGGCCTTCGACGAGATTAGCAAACAAATGAGATCGTTCCCACACATTGATGTCATTATAAGATCCTAGTAAACCAAAATAAGTATGTCATATCCAAAAATCATACGAAACCACTACTTCAAGAATAATTGATGGATCATGGATGTCTCCACGGACATACATACCTTTCCATGTGATCAGACAGTTCTTCCACTTCCAATGCATACGATCAATACTCCTCAGCATCCCAGGAAATCCACGACTCTCTCTTTCGGCTAGCAATCTAGCTACATCGACGTTATTTGGTGATCTCAAGTACTCATCACCAAAAACTCCAATAACTGCTTTAACAAATTTTTTCAAACTTTCAATTGTTGTGGTCTCACCAATCCTCATATAATCATCCATAACATCCGCCGCTAGTCCATAAGCTAGCATTCTCATTGTAGCAGTGACCTTTTGCAAATATGACAAACCTAGGACTCCAGCTACATTTCTTTTTTAAACAAAGTATTGATCGTGAGCTTTCACTGAGTTGACCATTTTTTTTTTTTTTTTTTTTTTTTTTTTTGCTGAGAAGACCAAGGAAAAGAAAGAATGACAAACCAAACAGACAAAAGAAAAAAAAAGAAGAGAAAGACAACACTAAAACCACCCACAATTGTCTAGAAGATAGGCGTCCATAACTGGGTTAGGGAGGGAGGTAGCATCAAGGAAACCTGAGTAACCTACTCTGAGAGCCCACTTTGCTATAGCATCAGCCACCCTATTTGCCACTTTTGGAATTTTTCAGAAAGAAGCTGAGCTCACTTGACCCAATCCATGACGAATATTTGAGATAATGACTTCGGGGCATCCAAAGACGGGGAAAAAAGGTCAATAATGGCCTGAGAATCTCCTTCAACCCAGATTTGGTTCCATAGCTTATCTCTCACCATCGTAATAGCTAATCTAGCTGCTTTAGCCTCGACAACAGCCAGATCCACACCTACAGATATATGGGCCCAAACACCTAAAACATTGCCAAAATGGTCACGACCCACTCCTGCTGCACAACATGTCAAAGGACCGACTATAGCATCAAAATTCACCTTTACAAAATCAACTGGAGGCCGTTGCCAACAAGTCAAGGAGTTGGAGCTACGAGAGATACCACTAGCCTCTAAAGGAGTAGCAAAAGCAAAGAAATCAGCTTTTTTGGCTTCAATATCATAAAGCATTCTAAGGGGTGTAACATGACAATCCTCAAAGATAACCATATTCCTGCACTTCCAAAGAATTTGACAAAAAAATGCAACCCATGCAAGGAATTCAACCTCGTCAGAGAGTTGGATAGTGAGAATTGAGGACGGATTTAAGATAGCTTTGCACCCGTCAAGCAAACCAAAATGCAAAAAAGAGTCTGTTCGAAGGCTCCATCTACTAAACCACATAGATCTCGCAATAGGACATTGGAAAAAAAGGTGTTCCGACGTTTCAATCTCAGCTTTGCATAAAGGACAATAAGGTTCCTCTATATGGAAACGAATAGCTAGTAGTCCTTTGGTGGGTAGAGCCCCTAAGAACATTCGCCAAAGAAATGTCTTGTGCCTCTCATGAAGCTTAGATTTCCAAAGCTTTTTCCAAACCGCTGCATCCACATCAGCCATATGGCCCCATCTCATTTGTTGATCAAGGAAATGGGCAGATTTCACAGAGAATTTACCTGAGCGAGATGCCACCCAAGCTAACCTGTCGCTACAATCATGTTGGGGCAAAGGAATATGTAAAATAGCTTGTACATCAAATTCGTAAAAAAAATCCTCAATCAAATTTTGTTTCCACTCTCCATATTCCAACAATTCTGTAACTTTTGTTGGAACCTCATCCACATCTTGTCTCGGTGAAATCTTAAAATTATCCACCAATGGTGCCTATGGGTCAGTCCAGATGTCAATGGACTCCCCGTTACCAACAACAAAGCAGCCCTTTTCAACACAATATCTCTCGAATCTAAAATGGCTTTCCAAATCTGTGAGTCAGATTGATGTTTCTGGCCATGAAGAAACGAATTCCTTGAACAATATTTCTTTAAGAATAGGGAAACCCAGAGCTTATCCGCTCCACAAGCCAATTGCCAACCCAACTTGGCAAGAAAAGCCTTGTTAACATCTTTTGTTCTTCGAAAACCCAAACCTCCCAGATTTTTCGGTTTGCAGATCTGGTCCCAGGCTTTTAAGCATAAATTACATTTGTTATCTGCTGAGTGGCCCCACCAAAACCTCCTTATTTTGCTATCAATATCCAAACACAAAGTAGCAGGCAGAGAAAAAGAGGACATGGCATAAGAAGGAAGAGAAGATAGAACTACTTTAACTAGAGTTGATCTCCCAGCATAAGAAAGCATCTTACTTTTCCACCCTGCAATTTTTCCACACTTTGTCAAGAAGAACTGGTTGGAACGCAGCCCGCTTAGCTCGACCTACAAACATAGGGAGCCCAAGATAGATAGCATCCCTTTTAATAAGCTTGAAGCCCAAAGCAAACTTAATCTCAATGGCTTTAACATGGGTAATATTCTTTGTGAAGTAGACTCCTGACTTCCTAATATTGACCTCTTGCCCAAACCAGCCACCATATAGCTCTAGACTCTCCTTGATGGTCTCTACTTCTTGAACATTAGCCCTCCCAAAAATGATCAAGTCATCAGCAAACATGAGGTGAGAGATGGAGGGGCAGTTCCTTGCAATTTTTACACCGTGAAGCTCCCTATGTTCTTCCTCTCTCAACAAGATACGAGAAAGAACTTCAGCACAAATGATAAAAAGGAAAGGGGAAAGAGGGTCACCTTGTCGAAGCCCTTTCTTGGGAACAATGTAACCCGTAGGCCCGCCATTAATAAGGACAGAAAAAGTGGGAGTGGTAATGCACTTCATAATCAGCTCAATAAAAGAGAAATGAAAACCCAAATTTCTTAGGACTATTGCAATAAAATCCCACTGTAACTTGTCATAAGCTTTTGCCATATCAATTTTGGTAGCCATCAAAGCTCCTTTCCCGGATTTCTTGGAAAAAGTATGAAGAACTTCTTGTGTGAGAATAACATTCTCAACAATATAACGCCCAGGAATGAATGCCGCTTGATGAGGCGATACAATCTTATTAATAACCATCCTTAACCGTTTGGTCAGAATTTTAGAAATTATCTTGTATCCCACATTACATAAACTGATTGGACGGTAATGAGAAGTCTGCGAAGCACCTTGGGTCTTAGGAATGAGCACAATAAAAGTATGATTTAACTCATTGGCCAGGCTCCCATTTCTGAAAAAATTCTGCACCATAGCTACAACATCATCTTTGATCGTTTCGCAGTAAGATTTATAAAAAAAGGCTGACATGCCATCAGGACCAAGGGATTTGTGGGAGGGCATAAGAAAAACCACTTGCTTAATTTCATCTTCTGAAGGGAGGAACAAAAGGCAAGAGTTGTCATCATCAGTGATAACCGGAGAAACAAGGGACTGGGGATCAGACGGACAAGAATGGGGGGATTCTTCAAAAAGTGTAGCAAAATGCTTAACAAACAAGTTACCAATCACCTGCCTCCCATGAACCCAAGAACCATCCTCAACTCTTGGCATTGAGTTGACAATTTGAAGAAAGAGAGATCACCTCATTCGAAACCTCTTCCGAAAATCAGCAGGACTGTACACGGGGTTTTCTGCAAAATAGTCTTTGTAGAGTCTATTATGCCCTTCAATTCGATCTCTGTCCTTAGTCGCGTGGCCTTGAATGGATCCGCGGCGACGTCTGCTTCTTTTATCTGGATTTAATAGTTCTTGTTGCAAAGCAACTACTGCCATGATTTCCAACTCATCGTCGGATGAATTTGAGTTGAAGTCGAAACTATCAAGAAGTAACTCTATATAAAACTCCATATAAAGATCGTCTGCCATGGAAAAAAAGAAATGTGTATAAAAAATTTAAAATTAAAAAAAAAAAAAAAGAAAAAGAAAAAAAGAGAAGAGTTTATAGGATATGAAAGGAGATAATATCGGCAAGTTTGTGAAAATTAAGAAATGTGTATGAGAATGGGGGGTGAAGTGGTTCTATTTATAAAGAAAAGAAAAGAATATTTTGAATTTGAACTTCAATGGTCATATTCGCTAAAAGACAAAAAAAGTCGCAATAGGTAAAAACAAAAAAAAGGGTAATAAATTTAAATACAAATTTGAATTAAAAAATTTATTGGCGGTTTGAATTCAAGCAGACAATTGTCACCATTTTTATATTTTTAAAAAATAATAGTTTTTTAAATTATTTTATACTTTATATTTTATTAAAATTAAATTCAAACGTTTCACGTTAAAAATTTGAGTTCAAATAACATTTTAAAAATTTATATCTTTAATCATGGTATTTTTCAGAATAATAACGTTATTTTAACAATAATATAAAGATATTAAATAATTTTTTATTATTCAAATATATTCTTTTAACAATAATAACGATTGTTTTTTGTTCCAATGGTCTTAAAATTTATAAAATAATATTCAAATATATTTAAAGTATTAAAATATTAAAATATATGAAATAATAATAAAATATTGAGAGTTGCTACCTCTCTTGGAACTCCCTATTTTGGAGAATTTGCTACCTCTTGTTAGAGATGCTCTAAATACAAATCAGCAACATCTCAAATGCTATAGAAAATCTAAAGCCCAAAAACTTGATCCAAAGCCCCATCTATTATATATATACTAAAACGGAGGAAAGTCCTCCTGTAGCTTTGCCACGCGTCAGTTCCCCTTTTTTGTTTTGTTTTTTTTTTTTTTTTTTTTTTTAAATCACATGCTCAACAGTGAATTTTTTTTGAAAAATTACCTTTTGGTTATCCTTTTATAACTTAATACCAATAAAGGATATAACTTATCAACTTGCTACAACTTAACTATATACATGCGTGAAATGACTATTAATTTATTTTTTTAATATTACATTGAAAGTTGATCACTAAAACATAATTTTTTCAAAAAGTTACTTTTAGTGACTTTTGAGGAAATTACTTTTTCAGTGACCACTTCCTATTTTAATACCAAACAAAATTTTTTTGAGGAAAAACTTTTTTTTGGTATTCACTACTCTTTTTCATGCAAGTAAATTGTCGTTTGGTATTCATCATATATCTCTTTGTCTTTATGTGAGAGAATTGAAAAACCTATACTATACAATATTCATCCCAAACTTTGTAAACTATCATATTTATTCGTTTTCTTTATACCTATTCATCTTCTCTCCAAAAAATTGAGCGTATAAAATTATAAATAGTTAGGGGTGCTCATGGATCCGCTCGGCCCGCGAAAACCGCCCAATCCGACTCTATCCAAAGGCATTGGGCGGATTCAACCGATGAAGTGGGTGGGTAGTGGTTTAGGATTTTATTTTTTTGCGGTTTCGTAGGTGGTTCGCGGTTTTGAAAGAAAAAAACCGATTCAAACCCACCCACCCGCATATTTTCATACTTATTAAATTATACATCTTACATGTGATAGTATATTATCGATTCTTGACTTTTATTTCTTTTTTAAGTATCAATATATGTTTTATAATTTTTATTTTACTGTTCGTGCTCTTTCTCCCTCTTTCTATATATATATAAAATCAACATATGTCTTGCATTATTTATCCCTTTGTCTTCTTTTTCTTTTTGTGTTTTTAAGATATAAAATGGTATAGCCAAATTGAGGGAAAAAAAAATTGGGAAAAAACCCAACAAGATCCAACTAAAATCCCAACCCGTAGACCCACCCGCAATCCACCCACAACCAGATGTGTTATGTGGGTCAAAACCGCTCGCTTGTGTGGGCGGAAGTGGGTGTGAATTTAGTTCACCCGTCAAGATGTGGGCGGGTGACGGATGAACCCCAAACCCGCACCCACCCGACCCGTGACCACCCCTATAAATAGTCATAATAAGAAAGAGAGATAGTTAGAAGAAAAAATTATTACAAAAAAAACGACATGTCGAAATCTTCAAATTCTCCCGATCTATCTTCGACGAAAAAAAAAATTATTTTAATCAAATTCTTCAGATGGTTTATTACCTAAAACTAAAAAGATCTATATGTTCTCTTATCTTCTTTTCATTCCCTCTTTGCTCCACCCATTCTCTCTCTCTCTCTAAACTTTTCTTTCTCCCTCTCTCACTTCCCAACTAAATAGCAAACAAAAGAAATTGGTAGTCATTTAAAACCTGTATATAAATTTGTAGCAAGTTGATTGATAATATCCTCAACATGTGCCCTTAAGTTATAATTAAGAAGATAATCATTATATGGAAACGGTGAAAAAGCATAGAAAATGGTACAAATTACTCACAAAACTATAAAAGTATTTAAAAAATTGTTCAAATACATTTTTACCAAATAAGGGATATCTCAAACCGTTAAGCCCAAACTAATCTCACATGATGCACAAATCATTCGCAAGTCTATGCATTCGATAATGAGGGAACGAAGACACGAACTCGAAATTTGATTCCTGAGCCGTGATTCTTTACCATCTAAACTACCATTACGAGTGTATATTATATATCTATATATAAGATGATGATCGGGTAAGCATGTGCTGATATAAATTATATCAACACTCACATTGGGGGTTGCACCTCATGCATTAATGGGTTAAGGGATACATTGCACCAATATAAGGGGTACAACTCCCAATGCATGATACTGATATAACTTATATCAATACGTACTGACCTGATCAGTACTATATATATATATATATATATATATATATATATATATATATAATTTTTATTTCTCATAATATTTACTTTTACAAACTTTCCCCGTGCAACGCACGGGTTATAAACTAGTAACACAACTATATTCCAAGAATAACGAACCCCAACCATTTTAAGAAAATGAAAAGAAATACTACATCCACCCCTAACCATTAACAGAAAATCAAACCCCAGCCATTTTATTAAACCAAAAAAAATAATATAATTATATAATTATTAAAAAAAAACCCTCACTTTAAAGCTAACACAGAAGAGAGTGAGTTCCATGGAGGTGATGGAGCTATTTCGGGCACAATAGATCGAGAACACACAAACCTAAAGCAAACATATCTAACAATCAATTAGCTAACGCAGACCACAGAGACAGACCAAAAACAGAAACAGCAGTGTACACAATTTAAGCGAAAAAAAGAAAAAAAAAGAAAAAAAAAGAAAGAAGAGAGAGAGAAGTTAGCTTACTCAGACTCCAAAGACCTCTACGGCTGAACATAAAAGGGCCTATATGAACATAAAAGGGGGTCCTTAAGTAATGGCTTAGTTTGTCAGTGATAAGGAATGACGTCTCCTCTTTACCTTATACTCCGTAATAGGTGTAGTCGTGTAGGAAAAACAAATCATCAATAAGGGCCTATATGAATATATATGCTCACTGTTTTGGGGCTGCTGTATTTTTCTTTCCCATTGTCTTGCTTTCTTTTATTTTCACCATCGCCCTAGGTCGGATTGTACCCAATCTCAAAGCAAATCATAAATTTTAGAGGCAAATTAGTTTATCAGATGCCAAAAATGACACTTGACAGCTGTTTTTAATTTCCACATCATTAATGCATTGTTTTCAAATACCCGGGCATATATAAATTATGAATTTACAATTTAAAATACCAAAATAAATATACCTTTTATTTTTCCTCCACCACCCATTCCCAAAGCCATCCACCAACCACTGATAGACCTATAACCACAAACAAAAATCCATAGTGGAATGTCCTTAGAACCATATGACATATGAAGGATCCAAGAACAGAAATAAGAAATTCAAGAATGTTATACAGTTAAGAGATCAGATAGTACCCTTCAGAATCTTGAGCTTCACACTTCCATAAACCACACCCAAAGTGAAGGCCACACGAGCCACCTGCCCAGAAACCCAACAAGAAAAAATAAACTTAACCCAACGAAAAAAAAAATGTAAAATTTTATTATTATTTATGACCTAATAAAATTTTTAAAGACAAAATAGTGAAAATCATAAGAAGTAATATTTCCATTTCCTTTTCTCTTTTTCGAACTTTTCGAGGCAAACAAACAGTGTAAAAAGGATATCAATAGAGATTTACAGTAATGCGACGGAAATAAACCAAATTTGCCAGAGCGCGAGTCATGGTGCTTGGAGGGATGCCACCATTGTGCTGCAGTCAAGAGCCAACCGATAAAAACCCTATTGTCAAATAGATCACAATGCCCCTAACTTGCAAATTAATGAACCCTCTGATGCAAAAACGGTGCTGATAATGAACGATAACATTACTGCGTGTCGAGGAACGGCAGAGGGTTGTCCTAAGTCCGAACCTTCCTGCTGCGACTGCACCTTTACGCGTGAGTGTCCTATATATCGACTTTAGCGTGTAGAGATGGTGAAGGTGACGCTAGGGTTTCGTGCTATTCAAGCTGCTGTGTTGCTCAGTTCAGGCCCCTGCAGCAATAATGATGGTATTCAGCTTTTTGGTAAGACCCATTGTCTCTTTCCTCAATCTGGGTATTACCCCGCGGAAGCTCCGTTTGAGGGTATAAGAATACAGTGGTCTATAGGGAGTCACGAGTGGGCTCATTTCCTCACCATCACGGACTAGTACGGGATATTATTTTTTTGGATAAATTACAATAAGACCCCTCTAAAATCTGACTATTACAGATACATTACCTCACGTTTTTAAAATTACACTGACACCCCTTATTTTACAAAATAAACTATAAAGAGACTCCTCCTTCTAACTTCCGTCCATTAATCCATTAAATCATATTCAAAATTTTTCAAAATACCCTAACTATCCTTAGTGGATGATAACTTCCATGTCAAATGCGTATAACTCACTAGTCCAATAGTTCATCCAATACTTTTGAATTTTTTAATTATTATTGATAAATAACTAAAAGATAATATATATATATATATATCTAAGAAAAATGCTAAAAACAATTTAAATTTTCTGTCCAACTGATGTGGCTGCTGTCAAATTTGCTGTTTAGAAACAATTATTTATTTAATTAAATTTTTAATTGATTTGCAAAATAAAAAATAAAAAAATTGATTTGCTAAGTTGCCACCTCATTTGAGTAAGTAGATTTGAGTATAAAAAAAAAGGGTTATGTAGCATTACTCATATGTAGAAATAAATAAAAAGAATTATTACAATGGAGATGCACGTATAGAGGTGGCAAATGAAGTGACAACTTGGCAAATCAATTTTTATTTTTTATTTTTACACATCAATTAAATAGATAATTGTTTCTAATGAGCAAATTTGATGGCTACCACATCAGTTGGACAAAAATTTAAGCTCTTTGGCATTTTTCTTTTATATATATATAATCTTTTAGTTGTTTATCAATAAATAAATAAATCAATCAAATGTACTGGATGAATGTGTTGGACTGATGAGTTATATGCATTTAACATGGAAGTTGTCATCCAATAAGGGTAATTAGGGTATTTTGAAAAAAATTGAAAGTGATTTAACGGATTATGGACGGAAGTTAAAGGGAGGGGATCTTAATGTAATTTCAGAAATGTGAGGGGTCTATTTGTAATTGTCAAATTTTAGAGAGGTCTTAATGTAATTTATCCTTTTTTTTTTTTTGGTTTTTTTTTTGTATTACTAAATCCACCCCTCTCAAGACATTATTATTTTTTTATTTTTTTATTTTTTTTTATACGTGTATGTGGCACAAAAGGTGAAATGAGTCCACTCAGTATATAGATATTTTTAAAAATATTGGAATACGAGTAGATCACAATGGACTCACTCCATTATACATAAAACAAATATAATTTCTATTATATGGCTAATTTTGAAAGTGCCCTTGATGATGTCCATCACTAGTTTGCCATACAACATTGCCAACAGAAATTACAGTCCGTAGTATTTCGAAATCAACCTTTTTTTTTTTCTTTTTCTTTTTTTACTTCAAAAATTTAACTTTCCTGTACCAATTACAAAAGGAGACATTACCCTAGGCAGAAAGAGACGCATCTGTAACTGAAATATATCACTACTATGAAATCACAACGTCTAAACTAAACTATTACAATGTAGGGCAACGAATGAACATAATTTTAAGTCTTTATGATAGAAAGATGCAAAATGAGTCATGACACATACTTCGTATTCAAGTAGAAAAGACCTGTATTCTCCATATTACATCAGAAATGAAATTGTATTGTCCAAGATGAGGTCCAGTAGCAGTCTCCTTCTAAATGATTTTTTCAAACTTCATTTTCTTCTATCCCAGCTACACTCTTCTTTTCCTCGCCTCTAGTAGTATCCTCAACCGTTCTATGAATCTGCAAAATATACAGCATATATCGTTTAGAAAAAAGTATGACCTGTTGATCATTTAGTCAAGGATCCTTTTTCTAAACAAATTACAAAAATATGCCATTTAAACCCATGAAGATAAACACAAAAACTTTGAAAGGGCCTCTCTTGATCATTTAAAAAATATAAATTAAAAAAACAAAATTATAAAGGCCTCTTTTGATCATTTCCAACACACCAAGCAGCTA
Source organism: Liquidambar formosana (assembly GCA_039720395.1). Classification (NCBI taxonomy): domain Eukaryota; kingdom Viridiplantae; phylum Streptophyta; class Magnoliopsida; order Saxifragales; family Altingiaceae; genus Liquidambar; species Liquidambar formosana. The sequence continues at coordinate 15,239,095 of CM077824.1, forward strand.
TGAGACCTGTTTATATCTCCCTAAATTTTACCCCCATAATTTTTCCAATTTTGAAAAATTAGTAACAAGGACAGTCGTGACAGTACCTAGCGCAACAACCTCAACACAAAGAATTCCAACGTGAATATCAGGGCCAAAAATGTGTCCAACATGCAATACAAGTGTCCCTGTTTTTTTTTTTTTTTTCTCTCTCAAAAGTAAAAAAGCAGAGCTGAAGCATCAAGTGTCCCTGTAACATAGTATATGTATCCAAAATCTCAAGTATAATTAACTAAGATGTCTTAAGCCTCAAATCTAGCTATATCTTTCTGAATGCCATGAACCATCATCGCAATTCACAATGTGCCAAGGAAGATAATAATTATCTAGAAAAATCCTAATATTGATTTGTGAGTCACTTTCAACTTGATCTGTTTGGTGATCCTTTTGATAATATTTTGTGCCAAGCTTGAAGTAAACCATTCCTAAGAACCACATACTCTACCATCAAAACTAATGCATCACAAAGGTTTAAGTGTTAATGCCAAAAGAACGTGTTGGTAATTTTAACCAAAAAAAGAAAAAAAAGAAAAAAAAGAAAGAAAGAAAGAAAGAAGAAGAAGAAGAAGAAGAAAGAAAGAAAGAAAGTAAGTGTTGGTAATTGAGTAATTGTTGCGCGCAATCAAAATATCATACAACTGATCGGTCTTAAGGCCTCTTGCCAAATAAAAGGTTTTAGGTTTAACTCTCACCACTCCCCTTCAAAGTCACCCCTAGTCTTTGTCATGTAAATGCTTGATGCATATGAGACAGGAGAATTGCATGTGACTAAATGGATTAGTCTAGGTGCAAAGCATCTGACTAATTCTCTTATTATTATTATTTAGAGAATAATTATTCTTAGATTTGATTTAATAATGATCCTACTTTCCCCTACAAGCTCCCCAATCCCTAGTAGAATTCTTGAAAGCAGCCAGTCACGAGTACAAGAGATTGGTAATTTGGTATCATTTGTTCTCTATTTCAGGAGAATATAAAATAATTAAATACAAATTTGAACTAGACATTGGTAATTTGGTAGCCTCTAGATAATATGGTCAATTGGTTCAAGTGTAATAGAATCGATGAAAGCAGCCAGTCTTCAAACTTTCAAATTAATTTACAGCCACCTCATCAACTATTAGATGCTAAAACTTAAAGAAAATTGGTGAGTTCAAATAAGCCCCTCCAACATACTGGCAGAAACAAATACATCAAACATTATGGAGAACATCCTACACCACAAAATAATAATTAAATAAAGGGTACTCCCAACGGGCTTATACTGTCAATGGAACAAAAATATAATAAAACTTCACCATACCGTGGGTATAACTTCTTTGTTCTTTGTTTTGGTACAATGAAAGGTTTCAAACCCCTATCTATCCTACTTTTCCAACAGAAGTTGCTATAGCCAAATAAAAACGTTAGATATGACAGAATTGATGCCGTCGCCAACTTCAGAGGCTAAGTAATATCAAAGAGACAGTAAAATACCAAGAGTATCCATCACTAGTTCGCCATACAGCATTGCCAGCAGAAATTACAGTTCGTGGTATTTCGATATTAACTTTTTTTTTTTTTTTTTAACTTCAAAAATTTAACTTTCCTGTAACTGAAATGTACCACTACTATGAAATCACAACGTTTAAACTAAGCTTTTACAATGTAGTGCAACGAATGAACATAATTTTAAGTCTTTACGATAGAAAAATGCAAAATGAGTCACGACACATACTTCGTATTCAAGTAGAAAAGACCTGTATTCTCCATATTACATCAGAAATGAAATTGTATTGTCCAAGATGAGGTCCAGTAGCAGTCTCTTTCTAAATGATATTTTCATACTTCGTTTTCTTCTATCCCAGCTATACTCTTCTTTTCCTTGCCTTTAGTAGTATCCTCAACCGTTCTATGAATCTGCAAAATATACAACATATATCGTTTAGAAAAAAATATGACCTGTTGATCATTTAGTCAAGGGGCCTCTTTCTAAACTAATTACAAAAATATGCCATTTAAACCCATGAAGATAAACACAAAAACTTTGAAAGGGCCTTTCTTGATCATTTAAAAAATATAAATTAAAAAAACAAAATTGTAAGGGCCTCTTTTGATCATTTCCAACACACCAAGCAGCTTTGAGACCTGTTTATATCTCCCTAAATTTACCCCCATAATTTTTCCAATTTTGAAAAATCAGTAACAAGGACAGTTGTGACAGTACCTAGCGCAACAACCTCAACACAAAGAATTCCAACGTGAATATCAGGGCCAAAAATGTGTCCAACATGCAATACAAGTGTCCCTGTTTTTTTTTTTTTTTTTTTTTTTTTTTTTCAAAAGTAAAAAGCAGAGCTGAAGCATCAAGTGTCCCTGTAACATAGTATATATATCCAAAATCTCAAGTATAATTAACTAAGATGTCTTAAGCCTCATTGACATTGTTGATTGTCCGCTCCCAGATATAATCAGAACATGATAATATTTTGGTGAAGGTAAAAGAGCAATTTTGCAAATTCGCAGTCCTGGCAATCAGTTCATCAAATAATACAGCAAATCATACTTCATGGGCAAGGAGAGGGGTTTGCAAGATTCTTCTGTAATGAATTCTCATGCAAGGAAGGGTAGCAGGGTGGAGTTTAAAGACAGTTCCAGTTATGAAAATGCATATCAAAAGTTCCAACCTAGTGCCACAACTACTTTGAAGCATAGAACAATGATCTCACAAAAAGAAAAAAATGTATATTATTTAATAATTCAACAACACAATGACCAGAAAGGACAGCAAATTGCAATTTGACTTTTGCCACACAAGTTTAGACATATGTGATTAACTTACAAAATATAAACCTAGAAATTTTCTTTTCGCATTTCCAATTTAAAAAGAAAAAATCAAACGAAAGGAATAGAAGCATAACACCATAACGTCACCTCAAGATATTAACAAGGGGTCAATTTTGAGACATCAAAATAGTCAAACATGGAGATGCATCTTGACATCTTGCCCACCCCCACCCCCCACCCCCTCCTCTCTCTCTTCCCCCCATTTTTTTTTTCTTTCTACAGTTTGTCAAACAAGTATTGGGGTAGAAATATAATACTATCCCTCCATTTAGTATTCCAAAAGCAGATCATAAGTTATGATTCATGATGATGTGAAACATGTTAACAAGAAAAAGGAAAATTGGAGCTATGTTACATGGACACTTCAAAGTATATGAAGTACCCTTGTTGGACACATGTGACATGGGTGTGGGTACACCTACTGGACACCTCAAAATCTTTGAAAAGTAGACAAATCCAACACTTAGACGCTTACCCGTACCCGACACCCATACGCGAGTCCATAAAATATATAATTGGAGTTATGTGGGGTATTATTGGTATGGGAATGGTTGTATTTTATATAAGGTATTTTAGTAATTTATTAGGTTTAGGATTGGGGTAGCTTTGTGGGCTTTATGTTGTTATAGTGGCTTAATTACTTAAAGAAGTAGTAATTAGAAGACTAGTAGAATTTGAAACTCGGTTAAAGTTGCATTTTTTTTTATATGAAAAACTTACTTAGTTAAAGTTGCAATTTTGGGACACCAAAAATGGAGATGCAGGACAAGAATGAACTATGATCCGACTTGTGGCCCTCAGATTGAGGTTCCAAGAGGGCTCCAGAGACCCTCGTAACACTGCTTAGGCTCATGGACAAGATCAAGCTCGGCCAAACATATACAAACCAAGTTTGAACAAGATAGTAAAGCTCTGGTCAACCTTGCCAAGCTTACGCACAATACCTAGCTCCACTCGGCTCATTTGCAGCCCTAGATGTAGAACAAAACCAGCCCAAACTGATTTGACTTCCTACAAGGATGCTCTCTCTCTCTCTCTCTCTCTCTCTCTCTCTCAAAATTGAATCTATTCTCTCCCAAAACAAACATTCCAGGTACCAACAATGGGGATCTCAAACAATCAAAGCAGAGTTGCAGCTACAGGCTTCCATTAACAAGATAAAGAAGAAAGAATATGTAAAACAAAGGGTATTGACTATATATGTTCATCACAAATGATTTCACATTGTCAGATTCTGAAAAAATAGCCTTATTTGATAAAAATCTACGAATCCCAAACACCCAAACCAGGTTAAACATGGCAAAAGAAGACAGTAAAATGACAACAAAAACCAGAGAGCAACCCATATGACACTGTGTACAATTAGAAGATCAACAAGAACCAATTTCTTTTTCAAAGTATCATACATAGAAATTAAAAACTAAATTGATATATTTCCTCCATTCAACCCAAAAAAAAAAAAAAACTCATCTGAGAACTGCAATCCGTGACAAATTACCATCTAGAATTCCCATCTCACTTAACATGGATTATTTCCTCCCTTCATTACAAAGAAATATTAGGAACTGCCAATGCCACATCATTTGGAGTATGATTAGTGTGGGAAATTCATGAATAGCATTCATAAACCATATTTCCTTACATGGTACATATCCAACATCCTAACTAGAAACAAAAAAAACTAAAGGAGTATCAAGACCAAGAAATTACATCACGGAATAATGAGCTTCTTGCCCGCATAGATGGTGTCCCCAGTAAGCCCATTGGCCTCCTTAATAGCATCAATTGTTACCTAACATTAGACACAATGAAACAAGCATATTAATTAAAACCCAAAAACACAATATTGAAATTGGAATATAGATTATGTCTCCATTTGTTCCAGTGGAAAATGTCTCTGGGGAAAATTTTGTTCAAATAAAATAAATATTGGATGGAAAGACATAAAAGATTTTCCCCAAGCTCCATGATCAGCGATCAGCTATCGATCAACAGAAATGGAGCCCTGCCCTCTGTTTGGTCTTTGAGAAAAATTTAGGGACCTGTTTTTTTGTCCCCTGAAAAATGAATGGCTCCATTCATCTCCTATATAAATTCGAAGGCACAAATCTACCACCTTGAATGCAACCATTTAAAATAGTTGAAGCCATCATAATTGATGGTATAGGATCAATTTTAGGACTCAAGAAATGCCATTTTTATTGTCACTTTTTATGATGGCTAGCTACCATTTTCTTGAATGAAGCAATTCAGTTTCTATAGGACATTCAAACAGGCTCCTAAAAGAGAAGAGAAATTAAAATTTAATCTTTATGTTTACTTTGCTTCGCCACAATGTGAAAGAAGTCACTTCTAGTTCTCTCTCGTCCCAACTAATTAAAACACCAAGATTTCTTTACCTTTCCCATTTCCTACATTTTCTCAGAAACGCAAATGTAGCATTGAAGAAATTTATAATTTTCCCCGGAATCTTTTTTTTCCCGTGAAACAAACGGAAATGTAAGAATTAAAATGTAAGAAATGGAAAGATAAAGACATACTCCGTATTTTCTAGAGAGACCCCAAAGAGTATCCCCCTTCACTATCTCTATTGTTCTCCGCGACGATTCTGGCTCTTTCTGGTCCGCACAAGTAGTGAGTGTCTACAAAACATCAAACAAATCAATATAAAGCAATGGGTTTCTACCAAAATCAAACAAATTAACCAAGGTATATATGATCAATATATGTAGAAATACTCAGTCAAATCAGAAATAAAAGGCTGAAATCAAAATTCCGCATGTATCATATACCAAGGATCAATGAAAAATGGGAACTATACATACATGGGCGAAATGTGTGATACCTTGGGAATGATGGGTTCTCGAGGAGGCAAAGATTGAGGTTCTTGAATAGGCTGAGTCGATTCAGTGAGCGAGTTCATTTCCTTTTCGTCCTTCTTGTTGTTGTAAGGGTTGAGAGCTTTGAGGATGCTCATGGCGATGCCAGAGAAGACGACGAACCCGGCGGTCTTGGCGACAGTGGCGTCCTTGTCGTTGCCGGAGCGGTCGTCGCCGTCACCGGCGTCAGCGCGTGGATTGGACATCGGGAAATGATGGTACCGAGGGGAATGTGGGGTTTGGTTAGGGTTTTTCGTTGGGACAAGGAGTGGCTTTTTAGGGGAGGAGGTCACACAGATTTGAACACTCCTCCAGGTAGTGAGGCAGTCTTGGGTCGAACAGAATGAGGTTTGTCTTAATCTGAGTGGTTTCACGCGCATAGTTTCCACGCGCGCTTCTCAATCCAATATTTGCGACTCTCTTGTTCATCAGTTAATCACTGACTAATCCTAACCCAAGGGTACGTTTATAAGTGTTTCGGAAAGCGTAAATGGGCTATTCAAAGCTTTACAAAGATATTGATCTTTTTTTAGGTCACCCTGACCTTAAAGGACCTAATAATTGATCCGTACATATAAGATTAAGGGACTTGCATGTCAAATGATGATTGTTTATATTAGAAATATAAAATAAAGATACTTTGCAAATTTCTAAAAAGTGACTCTATGACATGAATTAGTTAAACTTTTAAATTAATTTTATTTTGGTATTATGTAAATACATTATTATGGTTTAATCTTCATTCAAATGACCAAATGGGCCCTTAAAGTTTTGGAAGATATATGTTTTTTTTTTGCTTAAGGCCGACAGAGGAAAAATGATTAACACTTGGCCTTTATTTGGATCTCAGATAGGGTAAATGAGGAAAGCAAATTATTAAAATTGTTCAATAAAGGAAACCATTTATAAGCAATTTTAAGGATTTTTATTTCATTTTCCTCCAACTTTCCAATATCGACACAAAGCCCTTAAGTTAAAAAATACCATTCTTATAATCTTACCTAAAATCAATGGTTAGGCAAATTGATTATGTATTATAATACTCGTAATTTTTAAGTAAAATATTAAGAGTTTAATACTTTGTTAGTATGCATATTATGAGATATTGTCGGCTTTCATTTATGTATGGGCATGGCATGATATTGATTTTTATATGCATTGCCATGTTTATTTTATGTTTAAAGTCATTTTAATGAATTAGGGAAGGATCCGAGTGATTTGGAAGCATTTGGATGAATTTTTGTTGAATGCTAACAAAAACTCACAAACCGTAAGGGTTCGGATCGATCGGGGTTCTGAGGCTGATCAATTGGAATCCCTCTAGAAATGGTTATCATGGACTGCTACCCTCCCCCTGGCGGATCGATCGAGGTTAGGGCCCAATCGATCGAATCTTTACTGAAATGGTTTTTAAGTGCTGAAATGACGCATATGCCCCTCTACTAACCTTATATACTCATATCACAGACTCATACACACCAAATCTAGGTTTTTTACCTAGAAAGAGTGTGGGAGAGCTAAAGAGAGAAAGGGAAGGATGAAGAGAGAGAAAGAGGGTTAGGGTTAGGGTTTTTAACCCATTTTGCTCTTGCATATCACATTTTGGGACTAAATCAAGCTCTCCTCATCTCATAGCTGCATTATTGAAGCATGGTTCATCATCTACTCTCCACCATTGTTACTTTTGGAGCTATTTCTTATTCTTGGAAGGTAGAATTTAAGTCTTAAGCTTAAATTTCATAGGTTTTGGCATGGATGTTCATCCTCACCAATTCCTTTGTATTTTGAAGGTATTTTCTCACATTTTAGAGCTAAGGTTTATAATTTATTTTGGATTATTATCTCATTTTTACATTTTTAGGTTTATTCATATATATTTGGGAGTTTTGGTGGTGATTTGGAGTTGAGACCTCCATTATCTTCATCAACCAAGTCATTTGGGAGTTAGGGCTTGGATTGGGAGCTTACATGTTTATTTTAGGACTTAGATTTCATACTCACAACATCAAAGGTTGCATTTTCTACACATTTCATGAAAGTAGGTGCAATTTTCATAGGTTTAAACTATTGACATGATAATAGGGTATATATTATCATGATAATTGTTATTCTTGGATTTAGAATATGCATATAGAAGATTTGTGGAATAAATCTGGAAATGGAACTTTGAGTATTTAATTTGGGAATTATGTTTATTGAGAATTTTGGTTTATTCTATACTTTTTGGGGAATATTAACGTATGAATTTTATGGTTAATTTCCATGTGTAATTAATACTTTTAGTTTATGATTTTAAAGTTGTAATCATAAATGAGTATTTATGTTGTTTAGCTTATCATAATTTGGTACAATTATAAAACTACTTTGACTATGGTTATGTGACATATTTTTGAAAATGATTTTGAGTAAAAATCATTTTATGGTTTATTACATTTCATGTTGGGCAAATTCATGCATGAAATGGAATTAATAAATACTTGGTAAAAGTATTAAAGGGTCTTTGAAGTTGGACTATTACGGTCATAGGACATTTTGCTGTGTTTTCTACTCCATTGGTCCTGGGGTAGTACGGTCCCAAATAGGGATGTCGTGCTGTGTTTCCAAATAGAGGCTGCTGCATGCGGTCTCAGGTAGGAATGTTGTGTTGTGTTGTCCTCTTGGAGATTGGATCTAAATTCTCTGTTTTCACGTGAAAACTCCTATGGGAGTGGTTGGTAATTGCTGGAATTGATGTAAATTAGACATGAGTCATATGCATTGGGTATTATGCATTATTTACTTAAGTTATGAATTATAACTTGATTTGGATTCTTTTAATATACTTGGTTAGTATATTTTGATTTAAATGATATAATCGGATTTTATTTATATCATTACTTTAATTTACTATGTTAAATTATATCTACTGAGATGTTGAACTCATACCTATTATTTTAAATATTTTTCGGATGATCCAGGGATTAGTTTATGCTATCATAGGCGGAAGCATGCTTAATGGAAATTTCATTATATTGATTATTGATGTATTTTCAAGGAAAAATACAATGTAATTGAAATTAAGGGTTGTAATTCTAATTATTTATGGACACGAGTATATATGGAATGTAATGCATGGAATGATACCACTCTTTTTGGATGACAAGAAATTTTATGGGATGGATTTTCTAACAGGTTTTTATGATAGTACGTCCTATCTATGAATGAGTTATGCTCGGAAAAATTTAAAATGTTTAAGATTTTGACACGTGTCATCTACGTTTTATCAAAGGATTTATTAAATAAAGCTTGTTTTATTACTATTGATCACAGCTTAATTAATTTGGGTCGTGACATATATATATAATTCTGTTCAAGTGAACACGTGCTCACTTAACTTAAATTAGCATCATGCATTAAGGGTGTAACATGTGCATTGGCTAATGTACCCGACTACCCGTAATCCACTAATACACGAGATACAATCCTGACCAATGTAGGGTTGATGTCATTTATATCAACATGTACTCACTTAATCATTATCTTATATATATCACAAAACGGAAAAGGACTCTCCATTAACTAGATGGACAAGTGAAATCTAGACTATCCAGATAATCGAGAAGAGCCTTACCCTAAAAAAACTAAGTATCTAGACTATCTAGTTAATCGAGAGGAGCCTCACCCTAAAAAAACTAAGTAAATAAAAAGAGAAGAAAAAACATAGGCTAACTAATAGACTATTTAAACAAAGGAAGTTAACCAAAATATAAGTAAATAAAAAAAATTGATGAGAGCATTCTCATGGGTGTATTTGATGGACCTAAGGATTCAATCCCATTTGTTTTGATGATAATAAAGTAAAGTTGTTTTGTTTAGTTGCTAATAAAGATGAAGTTTTGTTTTAAGACATGTTAATATCTGTTATACAATTCACTATAGCAACTGGAAGTCTTAGTGCAATCAAGGAAGCAACAATGCAATCAATGGATTTCAAAAGGGCATAATATATGTAACTCATTTACAATTTGGAATTCAACAATGGAGCATTCAAGCCAAGGATTGTGAGAGTTTAGGATTAATATGTAAGATTGGTTCAATCTTTGCTCACTTAGGATACATGGGCTATAAAATGAATAATTAATTTGGTAATAAACTAATTGAACTTAGTTTTTAATGCTAAAATGGTCTTATAAGCCATTTGAGTTATTTTAAATTATTGGACTTTATTTGCAAAAATTCGTATTTTGAAAATTGGGTCTCAGACGTCCAAGTAGCAATTTAGACTTCCAAGTTTAAACTCAGACGTCCAAAAATATCAGAGACTTTGCCCTTCAATTTGAAATTCTTGGACGATCCTCTTAGACGTTCGAAACCTTCGAGACAGATCTATAACGCTAGTTTTTAAACGGCCTTTTGAGCATTTATTGCCTACCAAACTTACTTTCTCAGCATTTATTGTTACAGAACGGTCATATTTAATCCTTGGACTATTTATATACCACTTGAACTCATTTATGAGTATTCATTAAAATCAAACGACAAAATCACTATCATATACTCTCAAATCCTAAAAATATTCAAGTGAACATTTATTATGAAATCAATCATAGTTGAGTGAGCTTTCAATTCAGTGTTATTTACTCTTTGCGAGAGTTCTTTTTTACATAAACAATTAACAAATCATCTTCTATTTATAGGGTTGTGTGAACCCAGATTTGTAGCTATTGAAGGGAACTTTGTGCAAGTGTTTGTGAAGAACACTTGTGACTGTGTAAAGATTTAATCTCCACCCGCAAGGAGATTGGTATAGTGGATTGGTGAATCCTCAAACGAGCTCTTGAAGTAAGGACGTAGGCGGAGAGACCGAATTTCATTAATATCGTTTGTAATCTCTTTCTCTTAATCTCTCTATTGATTATCTTATTGCTTATTCTTGGATTTATTCTTACTTGCAATAAACTGAATTTTAGATTACAATTGATTTCATATTCAGTCGAAAACCCTATTCATCCCTTTTTAGGGTTGTTCACTTGGGACAACAGTATTGATGAGTTTTTTGAAAAATGCTATTGATCTGTAACTTTTCTCCCAAATTTCAATTTTTCATGTACTATTGATGTAACATGCATTTACACAAAATAATAAATAAATAAATAAATGAGATTGTATATTGTTGATGTGGCTTCCCCTACATAAATAAAATTAATTAAGGAAAAAAAGATAGAGATAAACAGTATTTTTAGTTTAAAATACTCTATATTTCTTAAAAATAGAGTAAAGATTCTCCCCGTTACGATGGACAGTTTATTGAAATATGAACTGTTCATACCATATGAGTAGTCTTGAATGTTTTGGTAGGTCCTAAATGGTATGAACAGTCTAGATTTTATTGGACCATTTATTAAATAGAGAAAATCTCTTCCCAAACAAAAGGTGTTCTAAGCCATTGAGTCCATGTTGAATAGAATCCCCGCAAAGGCTCTGACTATAACATTCTATATTATAAATATAATGTAGTTTAATCACGCATGCTAACCAAAGTTTGATGTTTCCTCATTCAATAATGTTTGATCAAGATTTTCCATCAATCTCAACTTATGTGCTTCAAACTTTTGACCTTTGAATGTGGACCCATTTCATAATATGTTAGACTAGTTTTATTTTAATGGAATGTCCTTAATGTGATATGGTGCATGTCTTGAATCACATACTCAATAATACGAGTCGGTGAAAATATGGTAGGAAGCCTCAACGGCAGGACAACAAACAGTCGGCATAATTTGAAGCGTGCAAGAGAGACTTATCCACGCAGCGACACGTGCTATGTACCAGCGAATCATACTCTGCCATAAGCCAATGGAGTCCGTCTATGATGAGGGCACCCTCATTCCACTTACTGTGTTTCTCCCCTTCATTTTTCCCCCTTGTTTTGAGAATGCAAGTTAAGACATGCACGATGATACATATTGTCAATATTTTAATAATGTAAAATTAAATGAAACAAAATATTGGAAGTATGAGAGAAACTTGCATACAAATACAAAGAGTGTTCCAAATTCCAATGTGTAGATTTTTTTTTTTTAAAACTTTTTTTAAGATAATGATTTCACGTGTTATTACAAATATAAGAGAAACTTGTATACAACTGTGATACGGTCACTTGGTGTTACAAACCAATGAAAGCAGAGTAAAATGAGATTATGAAGTCAAAAAATGTCCTGATAATTTTATTTTATTATATTCTTATTGACTTGTGACACCACATCAATTAAGTCACAGTTGCATACAAGTTTCTCACTACAAATACATGTTCTCACATGTTTATGTGTCCACTATTGCTAAAAAGCAAGTAATTATATTTTAATATTAAAGTATTAAACTTTGGTCCGAGCATATGAAATAATCACAAGAATTTTATATATAAGATCCTTGTAGGTTTTTTTTTTATTTATTTTTTTCTTTCAAAATCAACTTTCGCTTAGATTTGAGCCATGACTAATCCCACTATATATCCTAAAAATAGGCAAAGCCCGTCGGTACACCGATGATGCCGCCCGCATTATAGCTTTTCTCTAAGCCAACCCCAGATTCATCCAAGGTTCGTCTAGATTCTTGGAGAACACATGGTCCTAAGAATGCCATGTCAGCATTAAAGCCTTCCACGCCAAAATTTCTCCCTCCTCAAAATTTCCATATATTTCCATTAAACCCACAAAAAAATCTCACTCCTTCCATTTCTTCCCCATTTTTCCTGTCTCCACTCTCAAGACTCAAAAACACCAGACATTCTTTCTGCTTATTACATGCTTTGATGGCTCAATTGCTCTCTCCTGTCTGCACTGACCCCCTCAAATTCCAAAACCCACTACGGAGCTTCTGTTCAAGAAGCAGATGGCGCATGTTGTCAAACACCATTAGGCCTTGGAGTTCGATGGGTCATGGCGGCAGGAGGAGAGGCTGTGGCAGAGTAAAAGTTGCGTCCAAGGACTCGGCTTCATCGGAGGCCGTCGCCGATGACTATTATGAAGTCTTGGGTCTGGTATTACTCCAAATGTCACTATATATGTGTTTGGTCTTCTCATTCTGGTTGGTTTTGCTTTTGTTGATTTTCTTGTAACTTTATATGAACTTTAAGTCATCTTATTTAAGTCTGATTTATTCATCACCATAAAACTATGATCCAAACACTGTATACGTATTTCTATTTGAGTAAAGGGAATTGATCATGTGATTATGGTGAATGTTAATCAAGGTGGACTGTAAATGGAGCTGCTTATATGGTAGGCCCTCGGCATTTAAACAGAAAACAAATGCTTTTTGTGCTGAATTATTACTCTAATCGAGCTTCGATGGCATTCCCTGAATTTTGTGCTTTCAAAGTGTGTACCCCATTGATTCATTCTAGAGTTTCCCTTTTTTTTAAAAAATTTTTATTTAATTTTTAATTTATTTTTTATTCCTGGTTTTATTGGAGGGTGGGCAGGGCAAGGGACTAATTGTTGGGAGAAATTAACCTCCCTACCCCACACACAGCGATTAACACGAAAAAAAGAATTAAAGAAGAAGCAAGAACATGGAAGATTTACGTGGTTCCCTCTAGTTGAGGTACGTCCACGGCTCACACACTGTTCCACTATGTTATGAGGCAAAAAGGAAGAGAATACTAGTTACAAGCCTTCTGACCACCAGCCCCCTATATACAACCCTGCAGTAATTAGGGTTAACATAGAATCATAGGAAAATACCTAAGATACCCCCCATAAAAAGTACGGCTTGGTGGGGCTCTGCCCCCCAAATCCCCCGAGCCAAACCTGCTGACCAATATCATCAGACTCCGCATACCACAACACTAATTTGTGTCTAAATGATTTAAATATGGAAAATAAACAATATATTTTATGGGAAGAGGTTAAAGTTGGTTTCATCATCTATGGAATAGTCTTTCCTGATATAGACAGAGATCTATTTTGGGGTTGCAAGGCTGTAGTGACTTTAGGTTTTGTGTGCTTGACAAGCCGATGATATTTATTGTTACATCTAATGATAACATTCTTACTCTAGGGAATTTTGGAATGAAAAATATGAAGAGTTATGGTTGATACTCATACCCTCACATGCAAATTTTCTGTGCTTTTGATAAGGAAAAAGATTTTTCAGGTGCAAAACCAAACTAAGAGTCATTCACAGCCACAAATTTCTAATCTTTTGCTTGTTTTAGTTGACGTGATGGTTGAATTGTCAGATTGGTTTGGGGAGAAAAGGCATTCAGATTTGTGTTGATGGAGTTTATATGCAAGCCGTTTCTTTGATGTGGAGTGGTTAGGACTTCTAGGCTATGTGACAAATGTAACAATGATGCTTCTCTCTCTCTCTGGATTACAGCTTTTTGCATGACACCATGTCACAATTCATGTTAGACATCTTGTATCTGTGTCAGAACTGGCACCCGTGCTAGCGTCCTTGCTTCATAAGTAATAGGAAAGATGCAACCTAATGAGATGCATTATATATATATTTTCAATTATAAGATTGGTAAAGGCTTTATTGATGATTTTATAACATTTAGGTAAAATCTCTTCACACTGAGGTTAATCATGAGTTTCTTTAAGTTTCCTCTCTATTATGAGCTTATCTGTAGGTTTCTTAATCAACTCCAACTGTTTTCTCGAATTCTGGTTTTCCTATTCTTTTCTGAGTCCTACTTCCTGCTCTCCTTCCCTGCCATATCCTGTTCCCACTTTGTAACTGCTAGTTACGGTTTAATTAATAGTACAAACGTGTAGATGGCAAATTTGGACGGCTGTTGGGTGGGTAGATAAGTTTAATTGGGATGTTCTTTTGTTAGGAATTTTTTCAGAACACAATGTGGGTTATAAACTATTGATTAGACCAGTGCCTTCTTTAAACTTTGTTTGCGTCAACCCTTTGTCACATGCATTATATATATTAAGAGTTTGTTAATTTAGTATGGGGAGGAGGTTTCCTGGTAATCATAATTGTTTCAAAGGTACTTCGCCTGTAATCTTCAGGTTTTATAAATGTTCTAAGTCTTTTGGGTATTATTAGGTATGCTTTTCCTACCCGTTGGGAGTGTTTGTTTATCTGTGATGTTGCCTTTAGTAAATAATTTTTTTGCATGAGATCTTCATCATATTTGTTGTTACTGTTGGTCTGTTGCTTTGATATAGTTTGCAACATCGTCCTCTGTAAAAAGTGATAATAAGTACAAATTTTATCCATATGGTCTTTTTGTCAAGTTGAAGCCATGGGATAAATGTAGAACATGGTTATCATGAGTCATGACATAGGGTTATTACATTCAATAAGGCCTTGCCTTGAATGGCTTGGAAAGTGGACGTCAATGACCACCCTATAATTACAAGTGCTCGCCTATTTTTTGGTCAAATCTTCTTCTACTTTGAGTAATCCCTTATTAATAAAATTGAGAAAACCCTGTTCTATTTGAGGTAAACAAACATCCATAATGGCTACTAACTATTATTAAAATGGATGATCTATGTATTGTGGGTTGCATCATCGATTTAGGAAAGCTGAAATTTAGGCCACTTTTGAATTGAGTGCAACCACATCCACATGATTTGATATTCTTTATGTTTTATCCTATTCCTCTGTGATTTTCCTTTGAATGCCACAGATTGGATGAGTAGGTAGTGAAAATTTGGGAAAGAGGAATGATGCTGTAGATAATTTGGAACTTAGCAGTTAATTGGGAAAATATTGTAAAAAATCTTAGAATCCAATTATAGTGACAGAATTTAACATGAAACTTGGTAATAGTTGGGATGATTTCAATTATGGATTTGAGAATAGAAAGCTGATCCTTAGAATAGGAGCATATGTTTTCATCTTAGATTCAGAATAAATCTAGGAATCTTGTCCATGATACTCATGGATGTTTTGTGTATTATAAAATGGTATGCTATAGTCAGGTTACTCGGTTTTCATGAAAAGAACATATATTTTAGACTTTTTTGAAAACATTGAGAAAATTATGTGACAATGAAAACGTTCAAAGGTTATGATCTTTAGCTAATTGTCGATCCAAATAATTTACAACAATAGATATGGTAAATGCAAATTAGTGTGGTTGGTTGTTTTTATTATAAATTAATGTTACTTGATTCTTCAGGAGCAAGTGCATATCCTATGAATATTATGTTTTTCTTTAATTGTGAAGTACTTAGTCTTTTGCAATGTGTAATATTTTTTAGCATGGTTGGCCCATCTTACCAGCTTCCAGATGCCACACCGGAGCAGATTAAGAAAGCCTATTATAATTGCATGAAAGCTTGCCATCCAGACTTGAGTGGCAATGATCCAGAGACCACAAATTTCTGCATGTTCATCAATGACATCTATGCGGTGGGTTTCCTGATTTGAAATGGAATGCTTTGTACTCCAAGGTTTCGCAATTTCAAGTCATCTGCTATGCTTTTATTATGAACGCACCGTTGCAGTGCAGGTGCTCAGCGACCCTGTGCAGCGGATGATCTACGATGAAATTCATGGGTATGCATTGACCGCAATCAACCCTTTCTTGGATGACTCCAGCCCAAAGGATCATGTCTTTGTTGATGAGTTTAGCTGCATAGGTATGCAGAAAATTGATTTCTTGGAAATGCACAGTTAAATTGACATTTTATTTTGTAAATATCAGACACCTCTCCAAGGTCTGAAAAAAATTACGAGCTCTTATGATATTTTGTCAGCATCATTTACTCCTCTTTATTTATTTATTAATTTTCCATTTTAGACTTTTTTATTTGTATCCTTATCATGGGAAGTCTTTGTATCCAAAAAAAATGAAGAAATATATGTAAAGGAACATGATGGTGACATCCAATGTAAAGTGATGTAAGGGATATTACATAAACCTCAGGGGAGGCCTGTGACACTCCTAGAACTCTAGAAGCATATGTTGTATCAAACTATGAGTTTTGATAACTTTAGAACCTCAATATTGTAATTTTCCCAACAGGCTGCAAGAATTGTGCCAATGTGGCCCCGCATGTATTTGGAATTGAGGAGGACTTTGGAAGAGCTAGAGTATACAGCCAGTGTGGGAACTCTGAATTGGCTCAGCAAGCAGTTGAGAGCTGGTAGGTTCTCACTTAGCTATGACTTGATGTTGATGCTTTTGTTCTGTGATTATCGCTTATTTACTGAGCATATTTATGAGAAAAAACTTCACTAACCCATAGTTTCACTTTTATATTGTTTATTCTGGAAAAAACCAACATGTATTCTGTTAGCGATATTTTAATGTTATTACAGTCTGCTTAAGGCTGTAAAATAGAAATGTTTTATGTCAGATGTACACCTCATTCTATCCAGCTTCTTGTAATTGTTGAAATATAAATAAATTTAAGCTGAAAATGATATATCTAAGTGACATCATAAAATTGTATGATCATAATATCCCTGTGACAATGAATACTAATATGTGATGGAACTTGAATTGGAAAGTGGAACAGACACAAAGATAGCTTACTAAACGAAATTTAATGAAAAGACTCCCCATGTAAGCTAAACTACAAATGTAAATGGAACCCGCAGCATGTTTTAAACAACTTACATTGAGAGTTTTCAGCCATCTGCTATTGATATTGATCCACCATTTTAATTGCCTCGATTTTTCTGCCATGGATGATGAGCAATGTAATCTTCAGCATGTTTTATTCCTCTTGATGTGAGGGTTTTTAATCTTCAGAGTTCAGAAATGGATATTGAGAGACGTAGAGGGAGAGAAGGAGAGAGGAGGGAGGAGGGAGGGAAGGAAGGAGAGAGAGGGAAAGAGGGTTAATTGAAGGATAGATTGGGGGTTGGATTACTTCCAATTTCATATTTTACTTACCAATTTTTTTCCTCCTAGAATTTTTGTTTTATGTTATTGTTGTGATGAAAATTATATTTGGTTCGATATAAATGATACAATGTAAGGGTTATGAAAAGATTTAGGCACTGTTTGGTTGCACTTGTTTTAAGATCTTTTTTGCTTTTGAAAGCAAAAAGTTGTAAAAGCAAAAAAGCACTGTTTGGTTAGAAGAACTAAAAAGGACTTCTAGAAAGCAAAAAGCAAAATATTTTATTTTAAGCAAAAGCAATAAAGATTTGCTTCTAAAAGTCATTTTTATCTTTCGGACGAGCTTGACCTTAACTCGAAAAATTTGCGATCGAGAGAGGTTGTGTTTGTCCTAAGCTTTCGTTTGGGCAACGATGATTCGGTAGAGTTTTCCATTACATCCAAAAGATCACCGGTGAAATCAATTTTACCAAACGCACTTTTGCTTTTGTTGCTTCTACTTAAAAGCAAAAAGCAAGAAAGTAAAAAATGACTTTTTCTACTTAAAAAAAGATCTTTTAAAAACTGCAACCAAATGAAATCCTCAACACACTAGTTAAAAAAAAGATCTTTTTCTATGCACTAGTTAAAGCTTAAATTTCACAAATTTTTTTGATGAAGTAAAATTCTTAAATTTTAAAAGAAATCCTCTCCATGACAGTTTCTTCTCTGTTTCAATTCTAACTGATCCACAAATGTTTCTTCTGTCTTCCTTTTAGTGTTACCAGCTTTTCACAGCTACTGTCCTAGTTCTTTTATAAAAAGTTTGCTCAAATCTCAACGTTCTCGATATTGTTGTTGACTATAATTGTCATTTGGGGATATTATTTTCTTTTCTGTCATTTTACTCCATGAAGCATTTCTGACTAGGGGTATATTGAGTTTTTTTTAGACTGGTTTCTAACAAGTTTTTTATTTATTTATTTATAAGCAAATGGTTGCTAACAAGTTGCTACCATCCTTTTAAGGCTTGGCACTGGTGGGCAATATGATACTGCCACCGTTAACTATTGCATGACAATATTCTTTGTTATATAGGGTCTGCCATTTTAATAAACTCTCATCCTAGGTTGTGTTAGTAGTTTGAGTCATTTGAAAAAGTTTTCCGGGCACTTTTTTACTTGCTGCCAATTAAAAAAGTTTGGAATCTTATGGTCAGTGGATGAGATATCACAATTCAATGATTTAAATACTATTCCAAGTGTCAAGAAAAGTGTATTTAGCTCAAGTACAATGCCTCTAAACTTCCTTTCATGTGAGAAGACTCGGAACATTTCTGTAACACGCATCTTTTATTTTTTTTGATCAGCAACACTCGTCTTTTATCTCCCATGATTGTTGGCAATGTTGTTAGAAACTCCTGGTCTGTAATCCAATATAAGTGTCTTTTCTGATAAGAAACTGACATGTATATCAATGGTTGGAGATTATAGTGTTGATTGCATTTCAAGAAGTTGCTAGGATAGATCAATTTAGGCAATTGGTTGATTAAATGTTTTTAATTTCAGCCCAGTTGATTGCATCCATTGGACTTCTGCTGCACAACTATCCTTGCTTGAAGATGAAATGCGCCGAATGGAAAGAGTAAATGTAAGGCGTACAATCTCTATGTCTTTGCCTCAAAGTTTATGATTATAACCTAGATCTTTTTTATCCGATATCATCATGTTGAACTGCTTATCTTGCTAACAAACTTTGTTACTTCCATTCTGGGTGATAATGTGTCTAACTTCATGGTATCAAGAATTTTTTTCACTGGGAATTCAACCAAGGATTGAGCTAGGGCTTGTTTGCTAGGATGGCTCAGGCCTGAATCCTTTATGACATACATATACTAAGGATAACACGCAAATTTGTCTGGGTCTGGCCTAGCCCTATGGACATTTAATAATTCTGAAAATTTTGCATGTGAGAAGACTTGAACTTGACATATGAGCTTTGTACCATCAGAATTATAATAGTAGTTACATTTAGGAAGAAAATAATTATTTCATTGTGGGAAAGAAAGAGCTATGCTATTGACCGACCCTTTTGTAGTGACTTCGAATCAATAGGCCTCCCCTTTTTCTTTTTTCTTTTTTATCTCCTTTTTTTTTTTTTCAATTTTTTATTTGGGTGGTGGTTTTCCTGGTGTCAACGACCAGAATATCCTCAATATTACAAATTCATAACACTCCTCTAGTTGGAGTAACGATATCATTGATGCTTATCATTCACATATATCATAAATGGATGGTCACACTAGGCCTTTGCGAACATGTTCACAAGTTGTTCATTATTGGATTTGAGTTTAGAAAGCTAGGTATTTTTAACTTGTGACTTGTATCTTTTGAGTTGTTCCTGATGAAGTTATCTTTACTAATCCAATACACTGTATTGTTGCAAAATTTTATTTTTTGTGAGTAAGCATTCGAACATGTCTTCTTTTATTTCACAATTTACATGCAATAAAACTGTGTATGATGTTTTTGTTTCAGTTGTCGTGTTCATGCAAAACAAAAATTAAGACGGCTAAAATAAGGGTATTTTGAATGATGATCAGGTCGCATTGATGCTTTCAGGAATGGGATCCGCATCAGCAGATGTTTTCAGAATGGTAAAGCAGTTATTTTGTTGATTTCACTGTAACATCAGTTTAATTTCCTGTGGTTTGATTGCACTCCAATTGCTCTTAAAAATTTCATGAAATAAAGTTGCAGCTTGGGCTCAACTTGAGCATTTGATCGTTTCAGAAATAACCTCTGGCCCTTTCTGTAGGAAGTGAATTAATGTTTGGAACTAAGTTGATCACTTTTTGATAAAGAATATTTGGAACTAAGTTAATCATCTTGGTAAAGTTTTAAGTGCCTAAAAATAGTTGTTGCTGCTGGCTGTGTGTGTTGGGGTTTTATTTTTTTTGGTTTGGGGTTAAGAAAATACATGTAAAGGTCTTGAAGAACAAAAAAGGAAAAAAAAAAATACAAAAAACTAATGGTTCCATGAATGGATAAACTTATTCCATCAATCATAAAATAACTTTTTAATAGTCTGCTGGAGTTGGAAGGAAGTTTGATGACTATTCTCTAGACACTTGTCTGGTATCTCTATAAAGAAATACATACTTGAATATTTCCTCTCTCTATTTCTTTCTTTTTTTTTTCTTTTTTTTTCATATCAAGAGGTTACTTGAATATTTCCTCTTGTTTCTGTTCCTAAAATCATTGTTGTAGTTATGGCTGGCTAAGTTCTTCATAGATGATTTACATTGTGCCATTTTAGCAGATCTGATGCTTTCCACAAGCTGTGAAAAACTAATAGAATTTCTGAAGTTTGTAAAATTTTCTTGCTCTTTAGTCAGAATTTGTGCTGTCTATGAAGTAGCTTTAGTACAGTTATTTGGCAATTGCATAGTGAACTTCAAAGAGTTCTGAGTAAGAGAGCTATTTGTTTCTTATGAAATTTGTAACTCGTAGGCATAGTTTGGTTAGCATTTTAAAGTACCTTACTTGTTTTGGATTGCAAAAAATTGGTTTGATTTCTGCTTTCAAAAGAAAATAAAGCACTTTCAAAATGCTACCCAAACAGAGTCTTGGAGCTCATCGTTTTACAAGATTTCTCAAATAATAATAGTTGAACTTCTAGCTTACTTTTAATCTTTTATAATTTTTTTTGGTGGGTATCTCATTTTATAATTGGCATAGAAAAATCTAATTTACTTACACCTATTAACATGGCAGGCAAGCTCTCGATGGGAAAAGAGACAATCAAAAGTCTTGGTAGGAATTCTGATATTTCTGTTCACCTTTATCTACATCTTACTCCTTTTCTTTTTTCCATTTTTTTTTTCTTTTTTTGTACATTGGGAGGGGTTCAAACCCCTAACCTATCTACATCTTACTTCAAGCTAATGTTTTTAGTATTGATAGGTTTTTATGTTGCACATGTTTTTCTCTCATAAAAATGCTTGTTTCAATTTCTTATCTATTCACTCCCTTCTGCATTGTCGAGTCACATTGGTTAAAAATTTCATAATGATATTTGAATAAACTATTCTTCCAAAAGAAAGAAAAAAAAAAAATATTGGACATGCAATTTAAATGATTCGTTGAGTGATTATTTATTCAAAAGTTTGCTGGATATATATGGCAGTGAGAATACAAAATTTCAGTTAAATCACTCAAAGTTCATTGTGTGGAATATGTACATATATAATATATTCACACTTGTCTTATAAATGTACAAATATGTACAGGAGATTTCAAATAATTGAACTCCACTGAGAATTGGGCCCTGTTCTTTACGTCAATATTATAGATTCTCAAATTAATGCATATACATTGAGAGACCTGAAAAACACTATAAAACATGTACAGCTTTGTTAAGCACTTAAGGCCCTGGGTATTCCTACATAAATTTTGAAGAATACAAAGTAAAACAAAATAAACCCACATTTAACATATTTCACACCAAAGTAAAAGCATTCCTTACTGCAGATTTACAGGTAAGCCCCTTTCAGATAAGGACCAGATCATTGAAAAGCCTCATGCTTATGTGAGTGTCAGATTCCTATGTCAACCAAGATTTCTAAAAGAGAGTTCGAGATCTATATAGATCTTAAGGATGTGATATCTATACTACCTATAAAAAGATGAATGTGAGAAAAACTTTTGATTGACTAATATACCCTTATTTTAATTTTTAAATACACAACTACCCTTCTGCATATATAGGAAATACAGTAATATAAAACACATACCTTAATAAGAATTCTAAGGAAACTATACAACTACCCTTCTGCATATATAGGAAATATAACAATATAAAACACATACCTTAATAAGAATTCTAAGGAAACTATAATTCGTATAATAATTAAATAAAACCAAACCCAGATAGGAATTCTAAGGAAACGGAAACTATAATTTGAATATAATAAATAAACAGCTGGATTGTAAATTCCACTTTCTCCATCAAGAGTAGCTTCAACCTTCTCTCCACCTTTTCCATTAACGGTGACTTCTCCATTCTCTTGTAAGTTTTGCTCTGCAAATTATAATATATATATATATATATATATATATATATATATGGTACTGTGTTGGAAATTTGTTGAGTTGGGTTTTGGTTTGAATGCTAATAATCACATTAGGTTTTATTTAATTTTGTTCCTCTAAGAAATTAATTTTATGCAATCATATTTCATTTAAATTCTATATATCTTTCTTAGAGTTTTTTTTATTCAAGCTTTTGGTTTTGTATTTTTTATTTTTGCTATGAGTATTCTCACTTACTTTTGATTTGATTGGTAGAGTTTCATAAGCAATTTGCTAAAATGCTTTTGTATTTGAATGCTAAACCCCTTATTTTACGTGGTAAATCATCTAATTATATTTTTTCTTTTGATAAAAAATTGCTCTTGGAAATATCCGATGGGAATTGAAAAGCTATTTTTATATGCTCATTCTCTTTCTAAGTTTTTCTTACTATTAAAAAATCCCTTATAAGAGGTATGTATTTTATTTTGTTATTTTTTTTAAATGCTCAATCTCTATGTTGTCTTTCTGATTATTGATCTTGAGAAGCAGCGAACTTTTATATGTTTATTTAGGAAAAATAATTGATTATCTTTAAATCATTTTATTGTTGACAAAAAATCCACGTGCAACGCACGTGTGCAATAACTAGTATATGAAAAATGTATTCATTAGCTTTGCTGTGGCATAATAAGACAAATGAGCACACTATGAACTAACCGACAAGTAACAAACATTCAAAACCCAAGTTGCTCTGTAGGTGATAATAGAGATAAAGAACTATAATATTGTAATCAAATAGAGCCAGGGTTTCTTAAATAGCTATATAACCAAAAGAAAACGGGGTGAGATTTTAGTTGTTCTATATAAATTATACTTAAGTCTTTGATGCTTTGACCTCAAGAGCTATCTCAATGAATTGCCAACATTTTACGCTGCTCTTTTTATCTTATGTGTCAGAAAGATTCTTGATATAATGATATGTGTTCGGTTTGGGTAGTTGAAGCTCCACGATAGAATGTACATTCTATTCATGATTGAACCACTAGGTTTGACGAGTGATGACTCATAAATTTGTTTCAGGAACAAGCTAAAGTAAGGATGATGAAGCAGAAAGGTTCTGGTAAAAGTGAATCATTCTGGAACAACGTTTGGGGCAAGCCCAAAGAAGCTCAAAATACAGGTAAGGGCATTTTGGTGAAGCTTTCTTTGATTGCATATTATTTTTTCTTCTCTTGCTTCGAATATTTCTATTCGTGTGGATTTACACATTGATGTTTTGCATTGCTCATTTTCTGAACAAGTCGTAGATGCATAGGCATGTGGTATTTCATGAAGGGTCAAATGTTCCCAGTTTGGTACACCAAGAACTTATGGCCTTAGCAAAATAACTATTGATGTTGGCTGTGTAGTTTTCAACGTTTTACTCTTCCCTTTTTCTCCTAAATCTCTCTAGAACAGATGAGGTCTCTGAAGTAACAGTTTCTGTAGTAAGAGAACCAGGCTGATTTCTTAATGATTTAAGCCATATTTTTGTCACAACATGTTTTGCTTAAGTTGTGCCCTTAACGGAAATTTAGAAGATGTCTATGGCTTTTCAATGCAAGCAGAAGCTACAGATACTATTTTTTTTTTTTTTAAACTTAATGGATCATGGTGTTATAATTAATTTTGTGATATTATAATGTTACTGGGAATCCTAAAATTCGAAGGTGGATTTAATATTTTGGCCTTTAGTAAAATTTACCTTGTGTTCCCTTATATTTGCAAAGGCCCTTTGTTTTTCATTGAATTTTTGACATCTAGATTCTCTTCATGCTCATGTTAGTGAATGATTTCTTAACCCAGAAGTCAAGGAGGAGTTTTGAGTTCTAGATGAAATTTGACTTCAAACAATATCAACTGCTTTCATCTTCATATTTTGACAGAACCTGATCAGTTAAACAATAGTAGAGGAATGCTGAAATATAACAAAATTTGGAGAAAAAATTAGGGGATTTAGGGTTAAACTTCATTTGCAATTTTTTAATTATAATAGATCCATATTTTGGTCCAGGTGGTAGGTGGGGTGTTTTAGTGGAGCTTTTAACATTCAATGTTTTTGTTACTCTAGAATCAAACGGTTCTAAGATAAGCTCTATGACATAACAAGGATTGTAAATTTTTTCATTGTATTAGTAGGATTAAAGATTAAGGAATAGTTTAATGACAGCCAGAGATACCCACAATCAACTATTCCATTATCTTGGTTCCATTATTCAAAGAGCAAGTGGTTAACATGGATGTTTCCCATAGAATTAGGATGGGATGGATGAGGTGGAGAGGTTCTAGGGTTTTGTGTGATTGACATGGTACCAATTAAATGGGATATAGAGCCTGAGTTTCAAGACATAAAACCAGACAAGCTTTATGAAATTGAATGTTGGGCTCTAGAAAATAAAAATGCCATTAAATGGACTAAACAAAGATCATGATTTTTAAGACTACAACTCTTAAAGATAAAAGCCACTGGGTTCATGATTTTCAAGATAGCATGAACTAATGACAAGATAAGAGAATATAGACTGAGATGATATAGGTCATGTTCAAAGAAGACAGAGGGCTGCATACCTGCACCAATAAGGAGCAACTCATATGCAATATGGTGCAAGTTGCTGACTCAACAACGAGAAGGGAAAAGCTAGAAAAAATGTAGGTTGATGTTGGGAGAGTAGATGGTTTATTTTTCCAGAAAATAGAACGGACATGATGACTTATAATTTAATGAAAAATATGGCTGCAACTAGTGAATTGGTTCAACATGATTTTGGTTGCTAAGTTCAGCACTTGCTAAAGTTTCAGAAAAGTGGAAGGTAATTTGTGGTATAACCCTGAAGGAAACCAGTCCTTTATATATAAAGATGGAACAGGTGCAAAATCATTCTCCAATAAACCAGTTGATAGGTTTTGGTGGTCATGAGTTTGGTTAGATGGTTCAAGATGCATATAATTAAAACATAATGCCTGAAGGCAGTCCGAATTGACGTAATTATTAAACCCAATTGAAATTGATTTAAATAATGCAAAATTCAGAAGGGACTTAAAACATGTACGAACAGAACATTATTTTCTTGTTTCTAAAACATTATTTCCTGGGTGGTTCTTCATTAGTTTCATGAAGGAACTTTTTCAACCAGGTTTTCAAATTTCTGGTAGTTCTATTTTATATCAGTAACTTCCATTTGATTCTAACTACTTAGTGCCACCTTCCCCAGTAACTAGTGATTTAACCATTTTTGAAACTGTCAGTTATATGCTGCTGGGATTATATAGCTCCTTATTTCTGTGAAGAAACATTGATATTTCTTTATGCTATGAGACATTTTCCTAACTGTTGCGGTTCCTATTCTTTGTTAGGCTCGAAACAGAGTACACAAACATTTCTTCTATACCTCTTTCTATTTTATGGGTATAATTTAAGGTAGAAAATTGTGTGCCCTTAGAATCCACACACACTTGGGCCATGTTTGTTTCGCTAGAATTGAACGGATGGAATGGAATCACATTCCGATTTATTCCAAACAGCGTGTTTGGATAAGGTAATTTAAATGGGAATGGAATTAAACAGTGTATTTGGACAGCTATTTTAAAACTTTTTCCATTCTTGACTACTTCAAACATGGAATCAAATTCCTCTTCCATTCATTCCATTCCAGCTACATTCATTCCATTCTAGCTAAACAAACATGGCCTTCAATTATTTGGAATTGTACAATTCTGATCAGTATCCTAATTAATCCGCCACTGTGTGTTTGTGTTTAATTATAATAAATTCGTAACTTCACATTGCTTTGGGCTCTGTCGTTAAAATGTTTATGGAAAGAGGCTCGTGATAATCAGGGTCTTGCAGTAGTTAATTACCATTGTACAGTTATAATGACCACCAAAAAGTTGGCCAGTTTTTGGTTTATGGCTTAATGTGGTTTGTGGTGTCTATGGTTGAAATAGAAATTAATCAAAAGAAAGCTTTGCTCCTTGATTTAAATCAAGGCTTATATGTGGGTGTTGCAGAGGAGGAGGTAAAAGAGAGATCCAAAAGGGCTGCTGCAGCGGCTCGAAGATGGAGGGAGTACTCAAGGAGGGGTGCTGATAAACCTCCCACCTATAAACTTCCAGAGGCAATCTCCAACAAGGAAAAATGACCTGTAATCTCTGATATACCATTCTCAATTTGACATTCACATGTAATTAATTTATTTGAAAGTTTCTATCTGATGACATACCTGGCAAATCCTACCCCTCATGTAATTAATGTAAGATTCACATTGATCTTACAACTGTGTAATAAAGATCACTCTAAATGCAATGGAAGTAATAGATGATAATAGAAAAAATGAATTATAGAAAAAAGTGTTTTCAAGTTTATGGTTTGTTTTGTTTTCTTGCATCAATAAGCTTCACACTAGTTATCTTCATTAGCTTAAATGACAGACCGACAGTAACATATACAAACCATTTGCTTCGAATGGCAGCTTAATCTTCACTGTTTGATGCCAAAACATTACTTTGCCAAATGCCCTTTACCTAAATCAAAACTATGAGCACTGGCCTTGTAGCCTAAGTTAATATGATAATGATATTTGACACTTCAAATATTTATTTGTAAAGTTAGTTTTATAGCAGTGTTATATTTTTGCAACTCAAAAATATGTACAACAATGGAAATAAACTTAATCTGCACCAAAATCAGGCCAGGGTTGATTATGAAGTTTAACAGTATTACCACCCAAAAAAAAAAAGTTCAACCAAGAATTTATCTAAATGAAAGCCAGAAAGGATATAATATGTTTAGCGTGTAAATGAATGTCACATGTGTCGGTAAGCAAATCCGGTAGGTGAAACTGGTGGCTCTAGCACTCCTACGTGTGGAACTTGGGACCTAATGTTTGATGCACATGGAGTGGTCGGCTTGTCTTGGACACGGTTCCTTTGTTTCCACACTTCATGGGGCAGTCTCAAGCTAGTCTCAGCAATCGCGTAGCCCCAATTGAACCGTATAAAAGTATTAACTGGTGGGCAAGAATGGTAGTTACTTTGAGTCAAACCTGGTGCCATATAGAGATGGGTTTTGTTTGCCGAAATTGGTCAACTTATTAGGTGTTGATTTGTAGATGAGTTGCCTGTTAAACTGTATTTGGTCAACTTGTGGGTTAGAGTGATTAAACCCTAATCTATGAGGGTCTATCTTAAGTCATTAATTTTATTCATTTACCCTCCATTTGGTTCATGGATTCTACCAAGAAAAAAAACAAAGGAAGGGAAAAAGAAATGAGGAGGAAAGAAAATGAAGGGAAAAGATAAAATCATATCAAGCCAAAATTATTCAAATTATTCTTTTTTTCTAATTTTTTATTACAACCAAATAAAGAAAAGTATAATTCCTTATATTTTATTTTTTTTACTTTGATAAAATCCACAAACCAAATAGAACCTTAAAGAGAATCCTAGGATTGATTAGTCTAGATTATGTCTAGAAAAAAGGTCTAAATAGATTTTAAATTTGATAAATACAATACACACAAATTATAGTCCCAAATAAATACATAGAAATGGTCTAGATGTCTTTTAATTTTTTTTTTTTAATAATAATCAATAGAACCTACCTTTACCTCTAACCCTTTTTTAATATCAACAAATGAGTATCAATGTTTCTCTATAATCTTGAACCCAAGATCACTCGCTTAATAAGTGAAGCAAATGCCATTAGGCTACCATGCCATCAGCGTCCTGATGTCTTATTTGGGTAGAAGACTTTCAAAGATTATTCACTAGTGATATGTTTGTTTGGTTGGAACGAGGGGGAATCGGAATGGAATAAAATAAGATTTTAATAATAAGCACAACCATTCACCATTGAAATATCATTTCATTCCATTCCAATGTTTGATAACACCCACTGTAGTATAGCCCCTGTGCACCAACCGAATTTTTCAATTTCAAAACTTTTCAATACTTGAAATTTTTAAAAATGTGACATGTTGAGTTATTGTGCTTACATGGTTATTCCTAATTATAATCTTCAAAAATTATGGTAACAAACAAACTTGTTGCCTAATCAATGCCCTAATAATTACAGCAAGTGATCGATAGATTCTTATTCTAAGGAAAAATCATTTGTCTCTCACCATCCGCGATATATTGTTTGGTGATGAGAAATTCTTTTCTAAAGGTAGTTTGCAAAAATATAATGCCAATAAACAAGGGTTTTAGAGAGATTTAACTTTTCTTCGCTAAAACATGTGTGGGGGTTGTGGTCTCATTATCACATTTTGCTATTTTACGAAGGTGTGTTAGCTTTAAATGGGCATTGTATCCTAGCCTGAGTACAAAATGTCTCTTTCATGTAAAGTTGTAATCCAATTTAACACGATTTACCAAACGATAACAATTGCTTAACAATTTATAAATAAAGAAAAAGAAGGAAAAGATGAAAAAAAAACAAAGAAAATTTTGTCATGGTTTCACAGCCTTTTAGACAGCCTCTTAAGCTTCAACAGAACTTCTTTGCACGTGAGTCTGTGCAAAATGGGCCTAGAGTGGTCAGACTTCTCTGTTTTTTAATTTTATTTTTAATAATAAAATTCAGATGGTTTGTAGTTGCAAAAGGTGGCTTTTATCGTCATAAATTTTTCTAAACATTCCATTTATTTGAAACTTTTTAAGATTTTATGAAAAATAAAAATGGTTTTCGTAGAAATGAACGTGTCTTATCCACTAACAAAACATCACTTTAAATAACTTTGTAAAATAAATTTTTCTTAAAATCTGTCATTTAAGTTGACGTTTTGATTACTTTTTATGAAAAATGATGTAAAAATGAAACAAAAATTATAAATGCCAAAAAGTCCACTTAAATAACAAATTTTGAGAAAACTCTTTTTTACAAAATTTTTTGAAAATGATTTTTTCTAGTAGAACTTGCGAATAATTTTCGTGAAAATCTTTTATATCTTTTATAAAAATTTGTGAGTTTAAAATAAATATGGTGCTTACGAGATTTTGTGGTGGTAATAATATGCCCCTTTGCAAAATTCAAATGCCCTTGCAAGTCAAGAAAACTTATATGCAAGCACCCCATCCCTCCACCCCTGCCATTAGGCCCTTTTGAAAACACCTTAATGTTAAGCTATATGTTTTTATAAATAGTTCATTAAAGTTTATATTTTTTCCTTTACCCATAAATCAATAATTAGATCTTGAATGAAGACGCCATCCTAATTTTAAGTCATAAGCTTTATTTATAGCTTTAAAAAATTTTTATTTTTATTTTTTAGCCAAATGAGTACTTATTGTACCAAAAAATTTAATATTAAAAACATAAACAATGGGCAATTTTTTATCTTACAAATTATTGTTGTTATTATTATTATTTGTACTTTCTTTTTTTGGGGGCTAATTATAAGTAAAATAGGATAACAAAACATAGAAGACCAACAAGACCACGAAGCAAGGAAAAAAAAAAAGAAAAAAAGAAAAGAAAAAACACCTAGAAACCACTACACCCATCTACAAGAAAAGCTTTCATCACAGCTTCAAGTAGATTGAAGGCATTCAAATAATCGGTGAACTTCATTGCAAGAGCCTATTTACCTAATTCATGAACAGCTGTATTAGCCTACTTACTTTCTTGAACGATGAAGCCTTCAACCTAGCAACACAGGATTTCGTATCGGATATGATAACATCATAAGTCCAATAGTAAGAGTGAGAGAAAGAAAAGATATCATTAATAATGGCTTGTGCAAATACAAACCTTATGTTTCGATTATATATATTTGATCAAATACATAAAATCTTAACAGTATAATAATGT
Source organism: Liquidambar formosana (assembly GCA_039720395.1). NCBI lineage: Eukaryota > Viridiplantae > Streptophyta > Magnoliopsida > Saxifragales > Altingiaceae > Liquidambar > Liquidambar formosana. The sequence goes on from CM077824.1 coordinate 15,269,545, forward strand.
ATTATCAAATACATTTGGGTGAGAGACTCATTCTCAAATAATAAAATTAGGTTATTGCGCGCGCTATGCCACTGGTTTATTGTTCATTACTTTAATGGGGCTGGATCAAACTATTATTTAATTGATCGAGCTATTATTTAACCAACTTAAGAAAGCATCTACAATTTCATACTTCGTATATTCGTCTAAGCCCCCTGGTTATTGATTCTTAATTGATTGGTTGTTACTATAGTGGCATCCAAAAAGAGAAGCCACTTTGGCCAATCCCTCTTAAATCTGAGGGGTGTATTAAGAAGTCCTAGAGTCTTTTACCAAACAAAATGTCTTTGGTTCAATTCTCACAACTCTTTCTTAGAGCTACTCACCTACCCCATAAACTTTGTCTTGTAATTGTTTGATGGTGTGTATAAGGGATTGTTTGGCAAACTTGAAAATCTGGTTAGCTGAAGATAATTTTGATCAGTTTTGATTTCATACTATTTGGTAAAGTCTATTTTTCTTACTAAACAGTTCAGTTTTATTTCAAAAATAAAGCATAAATACAAATTTTTTTTTCTTTTCAAATCAATTATGAATTGGTTTATTTAAATTCTAGATAACAAATATGATTTCATACTATCTGGTAAAGTTTATTTTTTTTTGGCTAAATAGTTCATCTTTGTTTTGAAAATAAGATATAAATACAATTTTTTTAAAATCAATTGTAAGTTGGTTTATTTAAACATTAGATAATAATTATAGATTGAACCTAATCTAATCTAGTTTTTAAAATTATCAAACAAACCCTAAGATAGGTTGTTTGACTGCATATACCTAAGGATTAGTAGAGATTAGATTAGTATATTTTAGTTTAGATGTGTAAATATCTAAGATGGGATGGATGAATGCATATCCCTAAGGATTAGTAGAGATTGGATTAGTATATTTTAGTTTAGATGATTAGAAGAGATTGGATTAGTATATTTTAGTTTAGATGCCTAAATATCTAAGATGGGACGGATGAATGCACATCCCTAAGGATTAGTAGAGATTGGATTAGTATATTTCAGTTTAGGTGCCTAAATATCTCAAAATCTCTCGATATAAGATAAAAAACCCTTCTTACCCTTTTGAAAGGAAATAAAAATAAAATAAAATATTTGAAATATTTGTGGCTTGGAGCTAAGAAAAGTAGGAGTGCAAATTACTCCAGCAACAAATCAAATCATAAGGAAACCAATGGGTCTCTTCCGCTTTATTTACATTTACAAACTTTCCAAAAGAAACCCACGAAATTACACCTAAACAAATTTATTAAAAAAAAAAAATTCAAAACCTAATTCAACACAAAATTTAAGAGTACAAATAAATAAAAATACAAACAATGCCGTTGGTCATCTTACAGTAGATGCAACCGTATGAGCCCAAAACCTGAGATTATCTTTCATATCCATTTTATTACCCGAAGCTGGAATTCTCCAATCCATTAACAATAATGGCTGCTCAACCTCTTTCCGATCCAAAACATCCCACGCCTCAGAAAGATAAGGCCTCGAAACCACAGATTCATCAACTTCTTTACCTTTCTCATCATCATCCTCAACCCCTTTTCTTCCCAATCTCTGCAACCCAGGAATGATCGAAACCAATCTCGAATCCTTATCTTCCTCAGAGAACACAAAACCCAGATCCATAAACCCTTTTACCTCCTCAAATTCAAGGTCCGACAAGCTCTTACTGTTACCACGTTTCCTTCTCCTTCTCATCCTACTCACTTTTTTCTTCATGGGTATCTCTGTTTCCTCCTGTTTGGCAGCTGGTCGACTTCGGCGAATTCGAAGACTTCTTTGCCGGAAAGTATGGGTTCAAGCCTTGGTGTATGGAGGACTGACTTTGGCGATTGAGAATCTGAGATGAAGCTTGTGTTGGAGCATAATAACTGGTCACTGTGAGACCTGACATGAATAGTGAGTGCACGAGAGAGCTTTGGCTCTTCTTCATGTTGCTGCTGCTCTTCTTCATGGATTTGGTGAATGTGAACTGGGTTTGTTGTAGCAGGAGGTGGTGAAGGTGGTTTGTTCGTGAAGATTTCATGTTCGTACCAGTATGAGTCGAAGAGGCTTAGAACTCGTTCCGCCTCCGCCATGGAGATGTGAGATTGAAGAAGGAAAGGACTGGTTTTTTGGTGATGAAGGCGAGGGTGAGGTTTTGAGATTTTATATAGTGGCTGCATTACGTTATTGCCCCTGATTTCATCCCTATATTGCGGAAATATTATGATTAGTTAATTAATTACCTGCTCCACGTTTAATTCATTTATTTATTTTTTAAAATTTGAATTCCTTTTCAAGAAATAAATTATTGTGTCATCGCTCCTTTCATGTTCACATGAGCTCGTCAAAACTTAGACAAAGTCCATGGCTCATAAAGTTGAACTACTCAACCCTTTGAATTGTATCTCTCGCTGTCGTATATGAGTTTGTCATAATTTCTGCAGCAGTATCACATGTGGAATCTGTTGAATAAATAATAATAATTACTCAAATTATATCTTGCACCTTTCACTTTCAGTTTTTTATTTTATTATTTTGTACAAGGTAAAGTGGATTATTTTAAAATCGGAACATCATCAAGTTGATCTTGATTAATTATTTTTCATGTTAATCAATGTAGAATGGATAATCCGTGAGGATAATGCAAATAACGAAAGATCAGAAGAGCTCAAGAATTGATGATTCTGAGTTCAAGTCTTTACTTTTTCACTATAAAATATATGGATTTGTAAGTAGACCATGTAAATTAGAAAATTAATTAAAGTCCAAACCTGACTCTATTTGGTTTGCGGATTTTATCAAGGAAAATAAAATAAAATAGAAAGAATTATACTTTTCTTTATTTGGTTGCAAAGGAAAATTAGAAGAAAAAGAAGAATTGGTATAAGTTTGCTTTGATATGATTTTATCTTTTCTTTTCATTTTCTTTCCTCATCATTTTTTTTCCCTTCTTTTTTTTTTCGTTGATAAAATCCATGAACCAAATAGAGGTTAACGAGAGGGAAAAACTTGTTTGTAACTATGATATGGCTGATGTGGTGTCATAGGCGAATGAGAGTCAAATAAAATGAGATTGTCAGAATACTTTTGAACCCTATAATTCCACTTTCCTTGACTTTTATTTGCCTGTGACACCACGCGGCCGTGTCATGGTTACATGGAAGACTCACTTTCAACGAAAGTAGGTTTAGAATACCTCTCATTTAGGAGGAAAAGAATGAACAATAACCTTTTTTTTTTTTTTTTTTAAATAGGGAAAATGCTAGTTAGCCTCACACTTTACCTTACAAATGTTGTCCTAATAGATAGATTTAATTTTGTTTTAATTTTTAAGATTTAACTATATCAATTGATTTCATAACTTTACATCTTATTCTTTCGTAAGATTTGTAAGTTAAAGTGGAGGGCTAACTGCATTTCTCTCTCTCCCTTTTTTTTTTTTTTTTTTTTTTTTTTTTTGTCTAAACATCCACATGCCTAGTTGGGTTAAAAAAGACAAAAACAGGAAAAAGGAAAAAAAGAATAGGAGTCGGGTTATTTTGGTAATTACACAGTAGCATCTCGAATCTTCCGATGCTCATAATTTGAATGGGCCCCGAGTAATGCGTAAAGTTGACGAATCAATCTTGCCATCCTCTAAAAGGTCCACGCGTGAGGTAAAACTTATCCTTCCCATACCTAAAATGCCCCACCACTTACACAATAATTGCAGCATCGCCTAGAATATTCTGCTCAGCAAGGAGCAGAGTACCAAGTAGTACCGTGCTTTTTTCTGTCCTCATCAGAGGATTTCGAAATTTGAAAAGGGTGTTTACGTAATAACGCAAAGGAGATTGACATAGAAAGTGGCCGGCAAAGTGGGTTTATGTAGCATTTATTATCACATTGTGCTTCTGTTTGTCATGTTCTTAATTTTTCTTTTAAGAAAATATAATCTGTAGTTAAGCCCATGGTGTTCCTAAACGTCACACTCAAGCACAATAGAGAAACATCCCTCCTCTTCCTCCCATTTTTTTTAAAATTTTTTATTTTATTTTATTTTAAAACAGGAAGTAGATTTAAACTCATGTTGTGGGCTTCAAAGTAATCATAAGTTACTGTCATATCAAAATAATCGAGACAAGAGTTACACTTGACTCATTTATTTTATGAGCAAATTAAAGATAAACATTTTATAATGACAATCTCCATTCATGTTAGAATAATTTGTTTATTTAAAATATTAATAAATTAATCATGCCAAGAAGTATTTTACTTGAACTATATCAATAGAATACTAATTTAAAATAAATAAAATTAAACTTCGTTTATTTTATGAGCAAGTTCGAATGAGCCTCACATATAATCCATCTCGAGCTGGCCTAACTTGGCATAAGCAACTATTGTAGTGCTAGACTTGTATACTACATACTATATACTATGTTAAGCGTAATTATTATCTATTTGATTTTATTTTTAGCCATGGCAGCCTTCTCTTTATTTCTAACAAAATGATACTTCCTCCGTTCTTAATTGACGGTCCCCTTTGAAAAAACACTTTTTTTGTTTTTGGGTAGGAAATCCCATTAAATGCTTTCACATTAAAGTATATCTTTTGACATTCCAATTTTGCAATCAACTGTATAGAACATTGGAAAAAGATCAAATACCCTTTTAAGGGTATTTTAGGAAATGAAATAACAAGAATCATTGACTTTCAGAATGTGACAATAATTTATAAACATCCCACAAAAGAAAGGAGGCTAATAATTTATAAACGGGTGGAGTAATTTTTTTTTTTTTTGGTGAGATTTCAAACTCTTCATTTTTCTTGGCGCATCAACTATCTGAATTTAATAGGTGGTGGATAGTCGTATTGTTTTAAAATATAAAGAGAAAATACCAAAGCCCTCTTGTTCAATAATAACATACAACCCCTATGAAGTCGATGTGTTGGGTTCAAATCTATCGAGTTAACTTGTTAATGCATGCATTTATTTGGCCACTCGAAGTCTGGCAAATGTTTTAGAAGCCTAAAAAATGTATTCCTTCCATCCCATAAAGACAGGTAGTTTAATAAAAACGATCATTACATTAATTTGTTATTTATTAAATTTCTTGATTATCTCTTTTTTGGTATTGGGTTTAGTGTTGAGAGTAATTATTGAAATAACAAAAAGTAATATAAGAAAGTTCAAAAAATTTATAATTTAACTTTTTAAAATAGACAAACATTAAAATATAAAAAATAACAAAAATAACCTATCTTTAAGGGACCCAAAAAATATACAAAACACTTCAATGTGAACATTTCTCTCCTGTAATTTAATACGTCATTGGTTGCTTTCAAAATTGCACGTTGCAATAAAAAAAAAAAGACAAGTAGGGCACGTGATTCTTGATATTTTGGCAATGGGGGGCCGATGGACTGGTTTAGAAGGGAACTAGCTTCGAATCCCGTGCGATGCACAGATTAATTTATAAAAAAAAATATTATTAGCAAATTAGAATTTTAATAGAATACTTATTCTCTAAAATAATAAAATGTATTTATTAATATAATATGTCAATTAAATTTAAAAGATATAGACATAAATAAACTTTGATGTTCAAACAAAATTATTTTTGGTGTGATGTTAGCGTAATGTATCATATAAAATTTAATTATACTCTCGAAAAAGATAAATTATTTTGAAAAGCAATTAATTTAGAAATGCATGACAACGATGAATCTTGGCCTTCTATGGGGTTTTGAGTGGGTTTCATAAAGAGTGAAAAACCATGGGGAAAAATATTAAAATTTGTTTGAGATTAGAGCATAAAAAGATGAAAGAAAAATTTAGACTGAGAAAGAGAATAGGAGAAAAAGTCAAAGGGAGAAGAAAATAAGAGAAAGTATAAATCTTTTCAACTTTATGTAATTAACCATATGGAAGAATTTTGATTAAAATAGATTTTTTCTTACTTTTTTCTTACATCAATTTTTTTTTTTTTTAGGTGTTAGAAGCAAATTGGGAGAATTTAAAGATTTTGGCGGATCTCGTTTTCTTTTTTAATCCTCATTTCCTTTATTTGTCTCTCTTTTTAATTATGATTATTTATAATTTTATATGTTCAATTTTTAGAAGGGGAAATGAATAGGCATAAAGAAAACAAAAAAATATAGTACAGTCTATTAAATTTGGGTTGAACATTGTATAGTATGAATTTTTTAATCCTCACACATAAAAACAAAAGAGATATGCAGTGAATACTAAGCGTCAACTTACCTCTACTGCATGAGAAAGAACAAGTAATACAAAAAAAAGAAAAAAGAAAAAAAAAAGGTGAGAAATTTATCTTTTGGTGACCATTTCCCAGCTTAATACCAAAGAAAGAAATTTAATAGTCCTATAAAGTCAGTTTGTGGTAAGTTGACAAACAATGTCCTTTATTTGGTATTAAGTTGGAAAGTGATGACTAAAAGTAGTTTTCTCAAAAGTCACTAAAAGTAACTTTTTGGCAAATTTGCATTTTAGTGACTACTTCCAAAATTAATATGAAACAATGGAAGTTAGTTATCATATTTTAGCACATATTTGTAGTCAATTTGTAATAAGTTGATAGAAAATATCATTTTTTGGAATTAGATTAGAAAACGATTACTAAAAAGTAATTTTCACCAAAAACGCAATTCCGTCCCTGTTTCAGCATGTGAAAGGAAAAAAAGAAAAAAAAAAAAAAAATCTCATTTTGATACATGGCACACAAAGGGGTGCCAATCCTCCGTTTTAGATATATATAATAGATAATAGATTGGTTGAAGGGTGAACCCAAACCTGCACATGTCAAACATGAAGTTCAAGAAAACGTGACGCACGTTGTGTCCGGTGGGCCGAAATTCAGATTTGACTGAGCCATTCAAAATTTGACTGGGCTCAGCAAAAGCAGTCCTCAATTGAGTTTGGGTCAGTCTACAAGCAATTTGCTAACTCTTGCTGGTTGGGCACTTGGGCTTATGGATTACAGGTTGAATTGGCTTATCCAGAGGAACCTTGATGTCTCCCTCATTCAATGGAGGGAATGGCTATTGCAACCTCCCATTCCTATAAGCCCACCCCTCATCCTTTAGGTTTTTAAGGTTTTATGCAAAATCTAAAATGTTTTTATGAAAACCGGCCGTGATGTCCACTAGAAAACATCATTTTGAACAACTTTGTAGAAGAAAGTTTTTCCAAAATTTATCGTTTAGGTAGACTTTTTGGCAAAAAATGAAATAAAGGCTATAAATGGTTAAAAAGTATATCTAACGATAGATTTTGGAAAAACTTTCTTCTGTAAAGTTGTTCAAAATGATGTTTTCTAGTGGACAACACGGCTGGTTTTCATAAAGACATTTTATATTTTGCATAAAACCTTAAAAACCTAAAGGATGGGGGGTGGGCTTATAGGAATGGGGGATTGCAATAGCCGTTCCCTTCAATGGAACAAGCAGAGGCCCTGGTTAACAATGAATAATTGGCCTGAGCTGAACTGCAAAAGGTTAAGATGCCATTACAAGCTTGATCTGAGTGCATGCACCTTGAGTGGGTTCAGTATAACCTGCTGAACTGGAAGCCTAGATTGACCTTCCAATCTGCCTAAGTTGCAATCCTTTTGATCCTTGAAGGGCCTAGACCATGATCTTCATGGCAAGTTACTTTAATAAGCTCTACTGAATTGCCTATCAAAGTAGTTGGGCTTGGGTTGAGATCTCGGATCAACTTACTGCTATTGGTCTTTGATATGCAAGTTATGAATTGGGCATTATATTGTTCAATAAATTTTTTTGGTTTTTTTTTGTTTTGATATCAGGAGGTTTTAGATGCTTTGCATCGCATTAATTCCCTGAGCACATGCACCGGGTGATTATAAGATAAAGTCCATGGGATGGCCTTAAGAGAGAATGGTGAGAGTTGAACTCAAAACCTCTTTCTTGGCAAGAGGCCTTAGGACCACTACTTCCACCCACTCAAGGTTTTGTTTGATATATGGTAGTTCTAAAAGTTGAGCCAAATACTGGACATCTTATAACCCAATTGGAAAAAAAAGAAGAAAAGAAAAAGAAAATTCCAGTGTTGTACAGCAAGAATTTTCTAGCCTATTTGAGTCCTAACAAGATCATGTGAATCCTTATTCCTTGGACTAGAAGAAGAAACAAAAAGGGGTAGACAAGGCGACAAGAAACAGATGTAAAGATATGCTTTTCCTATATATTCACAAGAGGGACATGTCAATGACGACAGGTAGACAAAAGTAAGCAATGGGAAAATGAGCTCACAATTATTCAGATTTTACATTGAAACATCAACCATGGATGTACAAAATATTAAAAAAGGTAACCATAATACAATAACCAATAAAAAGGGAACATAAAACCAAAAGGTGATCCAAAAGACAAATCTATAAAGGAGTGAATTAAGGAAGAAGGCAGTTGCTAAAATCCAATGTGTCTTCAGCCTTCAGCCTTTTTCTCCTTTTAGGTGTCTGCCATAGACAGTCATGAGAAATAGGGGAATGGTGGTTTTGTCACAGCTTCGACATGTACAGTGTTGTTTGTTTGGCTCTTTCTACATGTGAGAGAATGTACTCCCAACTTTCGGTTGATATTTGCCTGTTGGGTTAGTAGCAATCTTCTTCTTGTGGGGTATATTTCTTATTTATGGACATTTATGATAAAGTCGCTTTTAATTTTGGATTTATTTGAATTTTATTATGCATGACTTTCATATGAATCAAATTTAATGAATCAAATAGTGCCAATGACCCTTAGATCTACTAGTATGTTCCATCCTATTAAGAGTGTGGGGTTTGCGGAGGTCTTAGTCTCGACTCTGTGTGATGTGTGTGTGATTTCTCCCATCATTTGCACCAAAAAAAAAAAAAAAAAAAATTCAACCATTTGTTTTAAAAGGGTCAATTGCAGATAACCTTCCTGAAGCATGGGGGTCAGAAGAAAACCTCTTAATGTTCAAAATCAAGGAACTTCTCCCATTAACTATTTTAAAAACTACTTGATTTTGATTATTTGGGGGATATTCTTTGATTTTAAAAATTAAAAGGATTTTTTGTTGACTTCCCATATTTGAGAGGAGTTATTTAGAATTTTTATTTTTAAAAAATACAAATCATGAATATGAATTTTAGAATGCACTTATACAACATTACATTTTTTGACCTATTTGATATTAAAATGACTATATTTTGTATAATTGTTGGGAAATCAGACTTTCTTGTTGTAGCATGGGACTTTTCCCTGGAGACAAAAAGGAAGCAAACGAGAGGCTCGTGATAAGTGATTCACTCATTCACTATCTCTGACTCTAGTACAGTAGTCCTCTTCTCATGCAATGCAGTCCAAAAAAATCCAACTCAGCCTTCTCAGTTCTCAGTGCTTGGCCGTGCATGCATGGCTATATACTTGCGATTAAAGCTGTCCCGCCATAACTGCAGTTGCCTATTGGTTGGTACTTGGTAATGACGACACCAATCTTCCTTCCCTTGTGGGATGACAATTTATAATTAATTTCCTGCAGTGGAATTAGGACTATCATTAATCAAATATAATATTATTTTTATTAAAACAGGATGAATTTCATCATGACATGCAAATGGCGAGCATTTTCATGGTTCAAATTAAAGGGGTATTGCCCAAGAGTGTTGGTATTATCCACTCTATTAAATTTCTTGAACAGATGTAATATTACTTCTGGCCCACATTCACTGAGTTATTCTTTTTTGTCTTTTTCTTTTTGATATCAGGAAATTCCTGAAATTCCGATATACTTATCTACTCTACTAATTTTTCTAGGTATATGTAATCGTCTTGTCCTACATGCATGCATTGAATAATGAGTGGTGAGAATTTAACGTAACACCTTTTTACGTGACGAGAGACCCTATGATCACTCTGTTCATCTCTTAAGATTGCCAAAAAGTGTTGCTTACCTTTATTTTTACATCTCCCTATTTTTGTTTGATGTAGTTGATATTGTAAGAATATTACATCAGCACAAAATACTCTTAGTGTGACTCACATGGTATCATATCCTTTTGTCATTACTATAGATTGGCATGGATGATAACATATATTTGTGTATGTTGATATGACGTTATTAGGTAACCTGTCACTTTAAGCATGGCACATTTTAATTAGTCAAATTATCAAAAACCATATCTTTTGGATGGTCTTGAAAAATCTTTATTATGGAGAAGAACTTTCATGCAACTGTGACACAGGCACGTGGTGTCACGGATCAATGAAAGTCAAGCAAAATGAGATTATGGGATTAAAAAGTATTTCAATAATCCCGCTTTACTTGACTTTCATTGACTATGACACCATGTGACCGTGTCACCGTTGCATGGAAGTTTTTCTCTCTATTATGATATGGCACAGTGTAATTGGCTGACACAAGGCAAGAGTGTTAATCCCAGAGAACTGAGCCTATGGGGTTGGAAGTAGTGAAGTATACTTTCGATACTATACAATTGAAATGACATTTTAATGGTTAGGCGTCTTCAGGATCCAACACCAAGGTACACACCACTTTCAATGTAGTGTAGAATTCTATATAAGATAGGCCACGATAACCTAAAATGTTCAAATTAAGCAAGAGAGAGAGAGAGAGAGAGAGAGAGAGATGGTGGCTAGGGTGAAAAGGTGTATGGTGCTGCAGAGGAAGCATAAGCAACTACGTTCCGTTACTAGATCCACACCTGTAATATAATCAAACTTCAATTCCATTGGTAGTTCTTCTCATGTTTATGAGTATATATAACAGCGACATGCATGCTGCTAATGTAGTTTTCTTCTTCTTGTTCTTTTGGTGTACGTGTGAAGGTAAGGAGGAGCTCACTTCGAATGGATGCATTTAACTATATTCAGGAATTGAAACTCAAATTGCAGGCAATGATTAGAGAGTACACAATCATATTGGACCAAATTCCAGTGCCCACGGTCTTCTCTCTCTCTCTCTCTCTATGTGTGTGTGTGTGTGTGGCCGGGTGTGAGAGAATTTGTTTGATGGACCAATAACTTTAATTTAGTAAATGAAAGGGGAAAAAAAGGAAATCAAGAAAAGGGAAGAAGACTATTTTGATAAGGGTGGTAGTTTGCATGTCGATCATTTAATTTTCAAAATATGCATCATCATGCATTGACAATCATAGGGAAATATATTTTTCTTTATTATCTATTTTATAAATTTTTGATATTTTTAAAAATCCTACAATCATTGTGTTGATGATGTGCGCGCACAAAACATCATGGGCTAATTAGTAGGGCATGTGTTGTAGCAGGAAAGAATGTTTAATTTCTTGGATGGCTTTGAAGCCAAAATTACCTGGCATGAATTCTTCTAAAGTTGTCTTAGCATCATGGTAAAGGCATCTAAATAGGTTGGTTTGTTTCCAATGGAATTCTTATCTGTGATATAAGAAGAAAAAAAAAACCCTAGGTTTGCATCAATGTGTTTTAATCGAAGAATTATATTTAACGGTTCAAATTAATTAGTTTTAGATAGAACTAGCCTCCTAGGTCAACCCAAATATGCCAAACATTAAACTAAACAAATTTGCAGGTGTGGTACTCATGTTATCCTTTTGTGATTCATTGACAGGAAGTGAAAGCTGAGAGGATTGGGAATGACTTTCTTATAAAAGTGACTTCCAAGAAAGGGCGGAACGTACTGGCTTCCATCTTAGAGAGCTTTGAAGAGATGGGTCTGAATGTGCTGCAAGCTAGGGTTTCATGCACCCATTGCTTTTCCATGGAAGCCATTGCTGAAGCTCAAGACAAAGCCTTGGAAGTTCGACATGTGACTCAAGGAATCCTCAAGGCAATCGGAGAACCCAATGGAGAGAAACATACATAACCCTAGATGTTGTACTTTGATTACCTCTAAGAAATATTTTAATCTAATTGACTCCTGGTGACTATCCATTCACAAGATTCACAAATATGAAACTATTGGTCTTTTTCCATTCAAGTTAAGACCGAAAAGCAAAATTATTGCGCATGATTAGACCTTTTTTTAACCTTAGCTTTATGATTTTCTTCTTCTTCTTTTCTTTTATGGGCAAAATATGATAATATAATTGTTGGTTAGTTCAACTAAAATATAAAGTTTGCATCGTTTATCAGTTCAGATAGAAAAATAAAAATAAAAAAGGGTTTAGTACATGCAGATGCGCAACACTATAAATTATGTTGTTTAGCATCCAATTAAATCTCTTCTCATCTAAGTGCTAAGCACCGAATCTAAGTTCGATGTTTATCCAAATACAAAATTTTTCCACCATATTGTCTTATCTTTCCCATGGAAATCTGCTTTGGCGTGGCCTTTTTGGCTGTTTGCACTGGTGCTGGTGCTGGTGCTGGAGCTGTACTTATTTAAATTCCGAGAAATTGTGAAGGTAAGAGTACAGAGGCCCATTTTGAGTTCCAACAACATTGTTCCACTTCTATCTTCCTTAATGATTGTCATTACATGCTTGGAACACTTATGGCACAGAAACCAATTGAGCAAGAGCTTGCTAGCTAGCTAGGGTTTTGGGCATTATTACCTGAGTGTTAGAAATGAGGTTACCTATTTTTTTCCAACCACTTTATATATAGTGGTTTTGGGCCAAAATAAATAAATACTAATGCTAGAAAGACTCAATCATTAAGTATCAGTTACCATTTCTATCTCTATGTCCATCCAATTTGTTCATATATTGTTTCCTTTTTCTTATTATTCATGTATGCGTTATTTAATTTCCGAGAAATTGTGAAAAAAAGAAAGAAATCAAAATATTAGAATCATAAAATTTTCATTATCTGGAACCCAAGGAAAAGCCTGCATATTCAAGTGAGTGTAATTAATCAATATTTGACTTACCTGTGGTGAGATTTTCATTTTTCTAGAAAACTAGATCAAAAGTTTTAATTTTTCTTTTCTTGTCCTCCACTTTCACATCAACCAAACAGAAGGATAGATCGAGGTACGTTTGATATTTTGATAAAATCATTATGATAAAATGAGTCTTTTACCATTAATCTTGAAGAAATTAAGTGGAACTAATACATTACTATATGACCATCAGGCATATTAAACAGATAGTATAGACATACGGTAACATCAATGGCCTATAATTATCTAAGCATTTTTTTTTTCTTACCTCAGGTTTGGATATGGGGCACTGGTCTGGGCTGGGCCAATCACAGAAATATAATGGGAACGGCTATTGCCCCCTCCATTTTGATCAGCCCCTTTTATGCTTTATGTTTTTAAGGGTTTATGCAAAATATAAAAGATTTACGAAAATCGATTACGTTGTCCACTAGAAAAATATCATTTTGAACAATTTTTCAGAAAAAAGCCTTTTCAAAATCTATAATTTAAGTAGACTTTCTATCCATTTATAACCTCTATTTCATTTTATGCCAAAAAGCCTACATAAACGATAGATTTTGGAAAAACTTTTTTTTGAAAAGTTGTTCAAAATGATGTTTTCTGGTGGACTTTGGGTTCGTTTTTTGTAAAAACATTTTATATTTTGCATAAAATCTTAAAAACTTAAACTAGGGCTGATCAAAATGGGGGGCAATAACCGGGCCCAAATATAATTTGTGCCTAAGCTTGCCAATAGAGCAGCCCACTCTTTGGCCCGGTGGGTAGCTCTATGTGTAACTATTTTGGTCCCATCACCATTTAATCACTTCCGCGTTTTGTTCTTTGTGCAGACTTGGATGATGAGGATGGGGAAGAAATTGTTCTTGCTTTTTCATTTATGGGTTCAGTTCAATACAATATACTACTAACTTTGGAATAAATGGCTACTAACTTTACTAAGAACGACTACTAACTCTAATTATTTACCCACAGTCCGACGAATCCGTAATTCCCCCTTTATATAATTCATTTTCTTAATCTATACTACCTATTAAAGGGTGAATTTTAGAAAAACTTTTGATTCTCTAAAATACCCTTATTTTAAAATGTGATGACATCAATACCCTTAAGTAATCCAAAAGACAAAAAGAAAAAGGATACATAATTAATTAAATCATGGAGAAACATACTTTAATTAGAGACGTATGAGTTTTTCTACTTCATAAATATTATTATTATTTAATGCTTTGATGTCTTTTGATTTAATATAACATCATTGAAATTGAAACGGGAAGAGATTAAGCAAGATTAAACTTTTAGAAATTCACAGCCAAGTAAACTTTTACTTCCTTAAACTGTTTACTTTTTATATATATAAAGAGAAAAGGAAAGTGCTATTAAGCATCATAAAGAAACTCAAGATCCCAACTATGTTAGCAACTTGAGTTCTTCTAATCATATTCTATTTAAGTCCTTGGATATATATACAACAAACATATTACTTAAAAAGGTTTACGTGCAACACACATGTGCACAAACTAGTTATCAAAAGGAATGAAGAAAAAAAAAGGGCCTCTTTGTTAATTTTTCCCATTTTTGATAGAACGCAACATGCAAAACAGCAAAAGGACATAAGAATTCTCGTAATATTGCATTTGTTCATCGACCATGGCTTAGTTAACTACAAACCCTTTTTTGTTTCTTGTTTTTTTTTTTTTCCCAACTATTTTTCAAAATGAATGAGAATTAGTTAACTAATAACAATTTCTTAGAGTTGAGTTTGTACGGGCCAAATGATCTCACTAAACCTAGTCTCAGAACCCAAAGGATGTCTGTGGGTCTAGCAAATGTGGCCCATCAAACATTATCATAGATTTTTTTGTTTAATTATTTAGACTATTTTATTAGAGGGGACTTTCAAGAAATTAGTGTGATGCTTGAAGCAGAAGGAAATTCCCATTCCTTTAATTATTAGCTACCAATTGACAAAAGTTCACACACACACAGAGAATTGATTAAGTATAATTTGACATTATCATTCAAATGAGTCACAGACTACTACTATTATTATAAGAGATCCATAAAACTACTGAAGAAATTTTTCCTACTTTTTTTTTTTTTTTTTTTTTTTTGGAGAAACGACCTGGTACTTTATATTAATAAGAATTAATAAGATCACTGTTGTAAATTAACAAGAAATTGGTCCCTAATAAATTCCAAGACTTCCTCAATCCAAACACAAAAATCCTCAACATCCTTACCATATCTTGCAAGGCTATGTGCCACCTCATTACCTTCACGACGAGTATGAGAGAACGTCACCACATCGAAAAATTGAGTTGCATCACTTTGGATATTCTCGATGATGAGGCCTAAGGGGGTAAACAAGACCATGTTTGCGGTAAGAGCATTAACAACCTCTATACTGTCCCCTTCCACCTCCATTGAATGCAAACCCAAATCACTCACCAAACCTATAGCAAAGCGAACTGCCATGGCTTCCACCACTGGTGCCGGGAAGCTGCCAAAGATTTTCTTTGACCTTGCAGCAATTACTTGGCTCTCACAATCTCTAACCATCACACTTAAACCAACACAATGATGTTCTGCAAATAGGGCTCCATTAACATTGATTTTGAAGACCCCGGCCCTCAACAGATGCCGTAAAAGCCTTGGCTTCATACCTAGACTTGCCTGACTTTCTACGACTTTTGAAAAATCCTTCCATAACTTGGCCACCCATCCTACAACCTCACTTGGCTCTTCTGAAATTTTTCCTACTGACTAGAAGTTACGCATAGCATTATAAAAATAATAAAATTATAGCAAAAGAAAAAAAACACACACACACACACACACACAAACACATACACGTAAGAAAATTTCCTTAGAGCATCTCCAATGGAAGTAGCAAATTCAGATTTGCTACCTCTCACTTTAAATTGTCCACTAAGGTCATTTTGGTCATTTCAGTAGTAACTTTTGATTTTAAATCCGAACTGTCTAAAAGTCAATCCAAGGGTCCATTTCACCTCGGCACCGTGCTGAGTTTTATCAACTCAGCATTGAATCCTCTCCCGTGTTTGTTCAGGGTATCAATGGAATAAGGCTTTCTTTTTTTAGGTGGGTTTTTTCTTTTTTTTTGGGGGGGGGGGGGGGGAGGGGGGAAGAGGGAGGAACTAGGTTTAGAGATGAGTGTATTTCATTGCTTCCCTAGTTTTGTTTTAGGTTTTGTAGATTGATGCTGGGTAGAAGGCTCTTCTTGGATATGATGGCGTTGTGCTTGTTTTGGTTGAAGTAAGGAATCATAAGTTTGCAAGTGATGCAAGTTTTTTGCTCCTAATAATATATAGTCAATACTAAGCTTTTCAATTGTGTTGCGGATCGTGTGTTCTTACGAGAAACCGTCACTATGAAAATAATATAGGTCGCCAGTCTCATGCCTGCCACCAATCTTCCCGGTCTTGAGATCCTGAAAGACACACAATGAGAGGGAAAGAATGTTATAGAACAGTTGAGAGACTTAGAATCCTACTAATAGACATAAAACTATCTCAAGAGTGTGATTCTTGTAGTTTCTTTTTTTTGGGAGAAAGGTTGGCATAATTTATGGATTGAAAGTGATTCCTTGGTTGTTATTTCCTCCTTGCAGAATTATACATTTAAGCTTCCTTGGTCCTTGTTAAATGAATGGCGAAATTGTCTTTCTCTTATTAAGAAAATGAATGTTATTTTTTCTCATAGTTACAGAGAAGGTAACTCTGTTGCAGACTAAATAGCTAATTTGTCTCTCAATTTTTATGATCTTACTTGGTGGCATGCAAATTCTTGTGTTGTTCCTTCTGAACTTGCTAGAGATATGTTGGGACTTCCTTTTTATAGATTTGTTTCTTAAACTCTTTTTTGAAGATGGTTTCCTTCTTGTTGGAGAGTCTTCGAATGCCTTTTTATTTTATTTTTTCCTATGTGAGCTAGATTGTGGCATTATAAGCCACCAAGACTAGACAGTTTGGTTTTTGTTTCTTTATATCTTTATATGCTTACTTATTTACTTTAGTTTTCTTTTTTTTTTTGATAAAATTTGGAGTTGAAAGCAGATAATGGTGAGTGCTTTGGGTGTCAACCTAGTTGGGATTCTTTGTTCCTCTTTAATGCTTTTAGCTTTCTTTCTGGATTAAAAAAAAAAAAAAAAACATAAGACTACAAGGAAATTTTGGCATAAATAAAACCGAGGTAAGTGAAAAATTAGAATAAAGATTAGCAGTGCCTAGACTAGAGTTAGGTGTGGTGGAGCCATCCGCTAAAGTAACAGTCGATATAGAAACACATTGTTGCAAATTAGACAACATACCTATTGTGCCAGTCATCTAATTTGAGTTAATTACCCATTAATTACGAGTGGTTAGGAAGGTTGTAGAAATACCAATTTAGGCAAGAATAGAAATGGAGGACGGAGTAGTAGCAGAGCTAAATTGCGCAGAAAAAAGGTAGTGATACTCATCCTTTGGAATAGAAATAGCCAGTGAAGCAAGTAAGCAGTTAAAGTGCTAAGTTGAATCGATGAGGTAGCTGGAGTAGTAGAAGCACTAAATTGTAACTCAATATCATCATTGTGAGCCGGGTGTTTGCCATGAAGCTTATAACAATAATAAACTATGTGATTCCTACCACTATAATATGAGCACTTACGAGGACCACAACCACCTCTAAAGTTCCCATCATCCCCTTTGGTGGTAGTAGCTAAAGCAGATTTCTGAAGAGGGTTAATCTTAGAAGAGGTATTACAGTCAGATAGAGAAGCTTGCTGAATTCAACTGAAAACCTCATTAAGAGAAGGAAGTTCCTTAGTTCCCAAAATTTGAGATCTAACAGAGTCTAAGAAAGGTGGCAAGCTAGAAAGAAATCGAGCAACATACATACATTCACTCAAGTTTTGCTGTAGATAAGAAAACCAAGCTACAACTAATAAGAGGTTCCATTATGTTCGATAAGCTACTTTGAATCTGGGCATCCTCAGCTCCTGAATCGACGTATGTCTTATAAGTGGGATCATTAGTGAAATACTGTAAGTTCTTCCGTCCCAAGATGAAACCTCAATGGCTTGAGCCTAATGGGCATTAGTATTACCATTCAACTATATAGATGTAATTGGATGCAAGTCTAATGACAAAAAGAAACCTGGGATTCACACTTTCCTTGGATTCCATAATACAAGGAGATAAAGAGAAAATAGATGCTGGTCCACCTGAATATATATAGAAAAGCAAAACAAACAATAACTATAGAATCAAACAAAAATCCACCAAACATCAATTTTGGGGTTGCTATAAAGTACCAAAATATTCCAAAATCATATTTGTCAAACTTCCATACACTGCAATAGTGGGTTCTAGAAGGCCAACCATCATTAAGTTATAAAAAAGAGAAAGGATGGGGCCTTAGGATACCATTAACACCTCCTATTAAGTTTCCAACCTTAAACCCTAAACTATTAATTAAAGGGCCAACAAATATATGAAGTCATATTAAAGTTTACATTTAGTCGATGTGGGATGTGATACTTTCCAACACTCCCCCTTATGTACAGGCCTAACAGGATAGAAACGAGCATGTCACATGGACACAAAGACGAGCACACAATGAAACGGCTCAAGAATGACATACTCTGATACTATGTTATGTTTCTAATATAATAGCCTAAACTATTAAGTGGAAGGCCTAAACTAGTATATGAAGCCATATCAAAATTTATATTTATACGATGTGAGATGTAGGATTTCCCAACACTCCCCTTCGCGTGCAAGCTTAACAAAACAATAACGAGCTTGTCACATGGATAACAATAACGGGCGCATAAACGAAATAAGCCCAACAACAACAACAATTTAGCTTTGAAACCATGTTAATCAATGTGGGATGTGGTACTTTTAGGAGTGAAAGTTGGTTTGGGTAGACCTGAGAACCAGGTCATTCTGGGCAGGGCTAAATAGTAACTGGTTCGGTTCTCGAGCCACAATTTCTAAGTATCGATAAATTTGGTTCGGTCCATGATTTAAGGGGTTTCAAAACTAGTCCAAACTGAATTCCTGAATTTCGAATATATATATATATATATATATATATATATATATATATATATATATATACGGTTATGTTCCCATTAGCATGTGTTGATATAAGTTATATCAGCACCATGCATTGAGGGTCATACCCCTTGCATTGGTCTAATGTACTTTATATCTCACTAATGCACAAGGTACAACTCCCAATGCGGGTGTTGATATAAGTTATATCAGCACGTATTTACGTGATATATATATATATATATAATTATATGTCTATGTTAAAATATTATACTCCATAGATAAGTATTATTGAATAAATAATAATACTTATTCAATAAAGTTATTACCTTTTCATCGGAAAAAAAAAAATGAGAACTAGACCGTTTTTGTCAGTCTAGTCTAATACAATTTCCGATCCGGTTCTAGTTCATTTATTTAAGGACCGAATTAATTCGGTCTGGTCTAGATTTTGAGTTGCACCCTTAGGTACTTTACAAAGACACCATAGGAGGGTGAGTTGGTACCCTAGAAGCTGTCGAAGAAGGTCAACAAGGGGAAATCTAAGGCTATTGATTGAGAACAGGTTGAAAATGGGCTATCAACTTAGTTGGCCTAGTCTAAGAGGATCGTCGGAATGTCTTAAGGGTTCACTGAAGGTTATGGTGGGTTGTTGGAGGTTCAAGTTGGTCGCCGATGGGTGTCAATCTGGTTAGAAGATTTGGTCTTCGTGTAGGTAGGATAGGAGTTGAATTGGCTTCTTCTAGAGTGATAGTAGGTTGCCACACATGATAGGGAAGGTATGATTAGGTCATTGTGCTTTGATACCATGTCATAATGATAATTTAAGGTTTTATAATTAACCCTAGCACCCAAATATTACTTATATAAAATTTTTTATGATAAGGAAATCCCTTGGGAAAACCTTAGACCCATGTAAAACCCTCTAACCCACATGGACCCCACATGGACTATGTAAGACTAAGGTCCATGAGAACTAGGGAAACCTTTTCAGGTGGCCCCAAGGGGATAGCAAGAGTCGAACCCAAGTTTTCCACATTTTGAGACGAGATCCCTTGCCAACTAAGCTATACCTAAATAATAAAACTAATATATAAAAGACCAAAGTACCCCTATATAGGTCTAAGTGCGGGATATCCCAAAATATTTCGCACGATGATAGCTATCTATAGATGACACGCATGTGTTCACGCACACATGATCGCACATGTCACCCATAGACGGCCGTGATCATATGGGATATCTCGGACTTGATCAAAGATGTATATCTATATATACATAGTCTTGATCAAATCAACATGTGTTGATATAAGTTATATCAGCACCATGCATTGGGGGTTGTACTCCATGCATTGGCCTAATGTACATCGTAACACACTAATACACAAGGTACAACCCCTAATGCAAGTGTTGAATATAAGTTATATCAGCACGTGTTTACCTAATTATCATCCTATATATATATACAGGTCTAGTCAGGTGGGCTGAAGCTGATATCTTGGTATATCAGCATGAGTGATCTTGGCCATCCGTTCAAAATGGGAGCAAATCAACGGCTGGGATGATTTGTCGACAAAGCTGCAGCTTGTGTCACATCAGCGTCCTTTCTCGTCTCTCTCATCACGTTTCCCTCCTTCCAGATCCAGACGGGCTGTTTGAATTTTGAAAGCTTACTCTCTCTCTCTCTCTCTCTCATGGCAGTCGGTCTTCATTTCTCTCACATTCACCTCACCTCTGTTTGAAAGCTTGCGAACCAACCTCCGTTTGATGTACAATGAGCAGCACCCTGCATCGCAGCAAACCAGACGGGCTGTTTGAACTTTGAAAGCTTACTTTCTCTCTCTCTCTCTCTCTTTCTTATGGCAGTCGGTCTTCATCTCTCTCACGTTCACCTCACCTCTGTTTGAAAGCTTCCGAACCAACCTCCGTTTGATGTACAGTGAGCAGCACCCTTCATCTGCAAACGCAGCACCGCTTCATCGCAGCAAACGGAGCCTAAACGGAGCCTCACCTCACACGACCTCTCCCTCTCTCTCTCATGGCTTACGAACCTCACCTCAGACGACCCTCACCGCCGACCATGGCTGCTCCTTACTGTTAGCAGCAGCCACACGACCCTCACCGCTGCCACACGTGAAGCTTCTCACCGCCGCTGTGAAGCTGCTCGCCGCCGCTTACCATCGCCGCTACTCACTGCCGCGAATCGTTGCCGCTGCTCTCCACGAACCTCGCCGCCAGTTGGAATGGCAATGGGGCGGGTCAGGGGCGGGTCGACCATATACCATCCCCGACCCTAACATTGAAACCGTAGTACCAAACCCGCTCCTAAACCCGACGGGGCACAGAATCTAAGAACCATCCCCGACCCTATGGCTTCCTGGGAAAACCATCCCCGCCCCGCCCAAGCCAAAAAAAAAAAATTTCAGCCTAATTTTTACAAATATAAGAATATCAAATAATATAGGAAAACTAAAAAAAAATGGTAAAAACAAAAGCTCAGCAAGGCAACAAACAGATGTAGATATGGCGAGAGCAAGTGACTTAAACCAATGAGTTTATCATATAACCAGATAACCTGTCAACCACATACATTTCAAATATTCATACACAACCTGTCAAAGTAAAAACACAAGCTCTAGCAAGTCTTAAACACATACTTTTAAGATTAATATTAATCATTGCAACTAAAAAATATAATTCAGTGCAATTAAGAAAATCCTTTCCATTTGACATCAGTTCATGTAAAATATATATTGAAATTTGAGAAAGAGAATAAAATTAACCTAGGCAGATCTGGTGAGTGTCTTACAGTGGTTAAAGGAGAGAGACAGAGAGCTAAGAGACTGCGAGAGAAAGTGAGGAACCAACTCAACCAAGGCAGATCTGGTATAGATCCGGCGGATCTGGTGTAGATTTGGCGAGGAACCACAGCGAGAGACGGCGAGAGAAAGTGAGGGACCAAGGCAGATCTGGTGTAGATCTAGCGAGAGAAAGCGACAAACCACAGCGAGAGATGGTGAGGTCCGACGAAAAAAATTGTACTTATGCGGCGGTCCGTGAGCCCGTGATTCCGTGAGAAAAAGTGTACTGATGCGGTGAGGTACTGAGGTTGGGAGGCCATGAGGGTGAAGCAGGGACCAATGTAGGCGACGACGGATGGCGGACGATGAGGGAGTGACCGCAGTGTGGGTGAACTGTGAAGTGTGCTGTGTGAGTGACTGAGTGTGTCGCGTGAAGGAGGGAGAGAGTGGCTGAATGAGGGAGAGGAGAGGCGGCTAGGGATTTTTGTGGCTAACTTAAGGTTAATAGGTTATATAAATATAAGGGTAAAACTGTAAAAAGACATGCAGGGTGGGGCGGGTCTACGGTTCGGTTCAATTCTGCGGGTCGGGACTAGTAAATACCATACTCGAACCGAACCCGATAAAAAATTTAAAATCTAACCCATACCCGAATTGAGAACCGAAAATTTTCAAAAAAATCCGCTCCTATGAGGGCGGAGCGGGGCGGGGCTCCTATGGGGCGGGTCCAAATTGCCATTCCTAGTTGCTGGCAACCAGCTTCGGTGAGTCCTTCATGTTCGATTTCTGAATTTTTTTCCTCCTTCTCCAAACCCTCACCTGACTTTCCTCTCCCTTACAGCCACTTGCACTGGTGACCTAAGCCCTTTTTGCACAAACCCATCGCCGGTGACCAAAGCTCCCACACAACAGAACCTCACCGCCGGCGACCTGAGCTCCGGTAAGCTTCTCTCCCTCTGCAATTTTTTTTCCCCCTATTCTCCAAACCCTCCCTCTGCAATGGAACGCCTTGTCATCAATTTTTGTTCAAATTGGTTGAAAAAAAAATAGAGGATCACTAAATTCGAAACAGAGGATCACTAAAAAAACAGAAAATTATAAGAAAATTCTCTAAATTATAAGAAAATGAATTATAAGAAAATTCCAAACCTTATTTTTTTCTATTGAATTATAAGAAAATTGATTCATGTTTTTCTATTGTGAACATGTAAATTTGAACACAGGAATACTATATTGTAGGATATGCATAAGAATCTAAATTTATGATATTTTGATGCCATGAAACTAGGTATCATATCATATATAAGAATTATGGATTTGAAGAAGAAGAAGAGGAAGAAGAGGAATTCTGTGTCTATGTAATGCCCGCATCATTTAATTAGGATAATCTCACCTTTAATGCATGATTTACATGTATATTAGTTGATTTGTCGGGTATTGTGGTGCATAGGCATCACATGGGTACGATGTTGACATGTTTGTGATTTCACACTTTTAGACTGCTGAAATTTGGCTAAGTGTTGGGAAAAAAAGGATTTTCGTAAAACTTCGTTTTTAAAGATAATTTTTGGCGGTAATGGAAGTTTATAATATTATAAGATATCTATGATTTTATGGGATTTTATTATCACGTTTCGATCGGTTTCCTCGTACCTTTGTTTTTGAAAAATCTGTCGGGAGTCGGATTTTGTACTAAAACTTGAAAATGAGATTTTGATTTACTTGGAATTTGATTTTTTTGATATTTTATTTGGATTCAAATGGGGGGTTATTTGCTTATTTTCATTAAATAACTTAAAGTAAAAATTACTTAAATGTTTTTAATGTAAATAAGGTAGTGGTAAGTACTGTGGGAGTTCATACACATTTGCCTGAGTTACTGGGCATTTTCAGCAAGTGACGATCGATCCTGGCTTTGGGACGATCGATCGTCAGTGCCCTGGAAATGCAATTTTGCTTCTGTTTTTCACGATCGATCGTGCCCTCAACCCACGATCGATCGTGCATCGCGGATTTTGCAAATTTTTTTGCGTAAATGACGCATGTGCCCCTCACCCCTTATAAAACCCTCATATCACGATTCTAACACCCATTTTCAGCATTTTGAGTGTTAGAGACTTGAGAGAGAAGGAGAGAGAGAGAGGAAGATAGGAGAGAGAAATGGAGTGTTTGGAGACAGAAAATCACATTTTTCTCTTGCATGCATGGGTTTTTGACTCTCTCTCCTCATATCAACGCTTGGATTCACGTTCTAGGGGCTGGATTTGAAGATCTACACGTGCTTTGAGAGGATTCAAGCCTGATCTGTAGAGTTTGGAGCTCATTCTTGCCTTCTAGGCTCAGATCCGACCCTCCCAACACATTTTCTCTACGTTTGGTACAATATATGTGAGGTAGGTGTGATTTTCATGGGTTTTAACCGTAGGGATGATAATGGGTTAGTATATAAGCCCATGTATGTTGGATAAAAATGTATTTTGGCATTATTTATGAATTTACGTGATTTTTGGGTGTATTATCATGTGTATTTTGTAATGCATGTACTGAGGGGTCTAGTTTACATAACCCTATATTTAGGAATATTACTTTTGGGAGTATATGGGTTGATATACTTGCCATATTTTGGTTTATTTTGAAGGTACATGCTATGTAAATTCTTGTTGGTCTATATTTTACATGTTTTACATAGCTCCCACATGTTATATAATTATGAAATAATTATATATTGTTGATTTCTGGAATAACTGACACGTGTATGAGTTTTTATGCTTTTCATGGCATTCATTGGCATAAAATGCATGAAATGGACTTAATTAATTACTTGGTAAAAGTATATTAAAGGGTCATTGGAATTGGACTACTAGCGGTCAAGGGACTTAGCGGTGTTTTCCATTCCTTTGGTCTTGGGTACTTTCCGGTTCCAGGTAGGAACCCTTGTGTTCCCGAATCAGAGGCTACTTTCCGGTTCCAGGTAGGAACCCTTGTGTTGTCCTCTTGGAGGTGGGTTTAAATCCTCCGTTTCCGCGCGAAGACTCCTACGGGAGTGGTCGGTAATTATGGATTATGTTAAATGGACATGAGTCGCATATCATTCATGACATTGCATGGGTGTTAATTATTTTAAGCATGGTTTTAATTGGTTATATTATCATGCTTTGGTTATTTCTATATGAAAATTATATCTACTGAGTTTTATACTCACTCCTATGTTTTATAAACCCTTTTCAGATGATTTCATAGATGGGGAGACCTCGCCTTGAGGTGTTATGCTTTGTCGAGATCGAATTTTAATATTATGGTTATGTATTAACTAAACACTTTGTATTCGGCCAATGGGCACTAGACATGTAATAACTTACGGTTTGTAATATTTTAATTTCGTAGGTCTCTTTATATGGTTTATTTAGTATGTGATGATACCAATGATGGATGACAAGAACTTTATAACTATTTTGTACAGGATTTTGTTACGGTATGTTCCATTTGCGAATGGGTCATGCCGAAATTTTCATTGAAATTGCAGGTTTTCTAACATGTGTTATTCACGTGCTTCCTAAACGATTTTCTTAATTAAACTGGTTTTATTAATATTGATCACGGCTTAATTAATTTGGGTCGTGACAGTCTATCTTATATTCTTGATTAATTACATGTTTGATTAAGATGTATGTGGCATTTTTACCCTAAAATGTGTCATGTGACTAACTATGCAACAATGTGGATATTGGCATAATGTGGATATTGGCATAATTTTTCTTAATAATATCTATTTAATTTGTTATCCCGGATGGAGAATTAGGATCATCATGTAGTCATGATTTTGATCACCATAACTCATTGTAACTTAATTTACTAGCTAGTAGCAACAGATTAAAAACAAATCCCTATTCTCTAATGACACCCACATCACACAGCTTCTCTGTATTTAGTTTAACTATTGTTTTAGCAATTAAGTTGATTGCTTGTTGCTTTTGATATGTTCTTTCTTCATTTGTTCTCCTTAATTAATTTTTCCAGTTTCAGTGGATTCATCTATGAAATATGTTTTTTTTTTTTAAAATAAAAAAATAGTATGGTTCCTTCTTAATACAGATCAATGGAGGACTTTGATGTTGAATTAGGTGAGTCAGAAACACAACACCATGGCTCCTCCTCAATCAATTCAGAAATGTGTTATATTCCTAATGTAATGCAAGGACGCAAACCTTTCATAGGACAAGAATTTGACTCTTTGGACATGACTTATGCCTTCTACAACAACTATGCGAGGCAAGCTGGGTTTAGTGTTCGAATTGGGAGTAGTAATAGGAATCGTGAGAATGAAATAAGCAGGAAGGTGTATACTTGTTCAAAAGAAGGTGAGAAAATAGTCCGAGCACCAAAGCCTGATAGTAAACAACCAAAGAGGCGTCGAGGGATAACATGAAAGAGTTGCAATGCAAAACTCGCCGTTCTCAAGTCGGGTGATAAATTTAAAGTGTTTATATTTGAGGAGGTGCACAACCACACTATTTCATCCCCGGCAAAGTTCAGCTTTTGCCATCCCATCGGCATGTCTCATCGGCCCAATGGGTACTAGCACAAACCTTCAATAATGCAAATATCCCTCCATCCCAATTGATGAGTGTTTTGGAGCTACAGGTGGGTGGTTTACAAAACATTGGCTGCACTGAACAGGATATGAGAAATGCTAAAAGAGATGCAAGAAAAGCGACTGATGGCCATGATGCAGACATGCTGAATGAGCATTTCCTTGCTCAAAAAGAGAGAAATCTAAATTTCACATACACCATTGAGACAG
Source organism: Liquidambar formosana (assembly GCA_039720395.1). NCBI lineage: Eukaryota > Viridiplantae > Streptophyta > Magnoliopsida > Saxifragales > Altingiaceae > Liquidambar > Liquidambar formosana. The sequence goes on from CM077824.1 coordinate 15,296,137, forward strand.
ATGATGAGAATCGGATTTCACATATATTTTGGGCGGATACATCAAGTAGAGAGGCGTACAAACATTTTGGGGATATTGTGGTGTTTGACACTACCTATCAAACAAATAGGTATGATATGATTTTTGCACAAATATTGGGGGTTAACCATCATGGGCAAACGATAACGTTTGGTTGTGGTTTCTTGTGTGATGAGAACCATGAATCTTTTATTTGGTTGTTTGAGGAGTGGATGAAAGTTATGCCAGGTGAGCCACCCAAGATGATCATTACTGATCAAGATCTAGCCATGGAGATTGCCATTAGACATGTATTTCCAACAACATGTCATAGGTATTGCATTTGGCACATCTTGAACAAGTTCTCTGAGAAAGTTCGTGCTCGCATATGTAGCCAATACTACGAAAGCTTTCGTGATTGTATTTGGGATTCAGAGGACCCAGAGGAGTTTGAGTATAGATTGGCTGCTCTCATTGAAAGAAGTGAGTTACATGAGAATGGGTGGTTACAGACAATGTTTAACAAGCGGGATAGGTGGGTTCCTGCTTTTGTTAAACATGTTTTCTCAACTAAAATGTCATCTAGTCAAAGAGCAGAGAGTAACCATTCATTTGCAAAGAAGTATGTGGACAGGCGTAATTCTTTGTGGGACTTTATTACAAGGTTCAATAGGGAGCTTACCAAGCAAATGTACGACAAGTTACAAGCTGACCATGTTGATCATAATGAGAGACCCATGTTGAAGACTCCGGTTGCATTGGAGGGACAAATGGCTGATATTTATACACGTTCTATCTTTGAAAATTTTCAAGATGAGTTGTGGGAATCTATGAAATATGGGAGTACTGTTAAGGTGGATGATGAATTCCAAACCATCTATGAGGTTGAAAGGCGGGTGTTTGATGGTGGCAAAGGCAAAGGCAAAGGTAAAAGCACCCAAAGGCAAAATGAGGATGGTAAAAAAACAATATCAGATAGGGTCCGGTTGATTGTGGATGATAAGGTTTTTGATTTTGCAACCTGCAGTTGTAAGAATTTTGAGTAGGAGGGAATTCCTTGCAGACACTTGTTGCACTTTTTTTTTCTTTTTTTTTTTTTTTTTTGTAGAAAACAATATAATGAGTTGCCAGGTAAATATATCTTGAAGAGGTGGACAAAGGGTGCAAAGTGTCTAAGTTTAATAGAGGGCAGTGCGGTGAACATGGAGGATGCCGGAGATAGGGGCGTGTTAGTTCGCCGTAATGATTTATGTGGAGTTTTTGCAAGGGTAGTTGATGGAGTCGTTTTAAGTGTAAAGGGAACTGACATGTTGAGAGAAGATTTGTTAGCTAGTGAAATGAGGATCAAATCACTCTCTATTGGAGAGGGTAGCAACAATTTGGGAGTTCCAAGCAATTGTCCTCCAATCAATTCTACTCCTATATTGTTAGAACCCAATCAAGTTAGGGCTAAGGGATGTGGGAGAAGAATAAAAGGAGGAAAAGAAAAGGTTAGGGAACAAAATTTGAGAAAATGTAATGGATGTTGTCAATAGAGACAGTCCCATGACAAGAGGAATTGCCCAGCCTTAATGAACATGTAAGTTTACTTATTTAATTTATACAAAAACTTCGACAATGTAATATAGATATATAGTTGTTTGTGCCATAGTACATTATTGATGGAATTGCTAATATTTATTCACTTCTATTATCACTTTATGTTGTTCGAAAATTAAATTGGATTGAGTTGATCATTTTACACATTTAAAACACTTATTGTCTATAATTTATTTTTATAACTTCATGCTAATAGTTGAGTATTTGATTTTTTTTTTAGACCCGCTCCTAGCACTAATGTTAGAACTTTACATAATGGTGATCCTATATCCAATGATGAAGTGTTTTCTTCTACGGGTAAGTGAATAAGATTTAATAGGATTTATATTTACTACATAGTTAGTTGATATATGTTACAGTTCATGATAAAATTTAATTGTAAGTACTATTAACTTGGTTAATTTATTTATTTGGTTTTCTTGTATTTTTTTTTTATTTTTATTTTTTGTTGTCATTGTTTGGTTTTGTTTTTAACATTATTATTATTGTTTTATTTATTTATTTTTTTTGTAGGGTTCACAGATAGTTGATGGGACAGTGGGAGCAGAAAACTGTTTTGGCACACATAAGGTCCAATTTCATTTCTACTTTTATTCATTTTAGTTTGGCTCATTTGTTGATTTTATAGTGTGGAATTTGATTTGATATTTGGAATAGAAAGTCATTGATCGCATGAAATTCTTATCATTGTGAAAAAGTGATGATGATTAATCAGAAGGGTTACCCCTATATCTTTGTGCTATTTATTTGCATATGAGGGTTTAAATAATAAACCCAAAGAAATTGAAGGGAACCTTAAAAATATATGGATCTTTAATAGTTTGCCTATAGAGTGGGGCATAGGAAGTCTATACAAGATATTTGAATTTCATTTGGGATGTGGAGGGAGGACTAGAGTAACTGTCTCGAGGAATTTATGCTATTTTTGTTGTAAGTTTAAGATTTATTGTAAATGGTAGAATCATTTTCTAAATTGAGGTTTTTTGTTCGAATAATTTGGATGGGGTTGCATGTCTTGAGGAAAATTATTGATTGCACATTTTGGATAAGATGATTTAAGTGATGGTCACAAATTATTTTTCTTACAATAGCGTACATTTGGTGATTCAATTGGAAAGGTTGTGAATTAGGTCATAATGAGAGAATTTGGATATCTTTTATCTTTTCAAAAAAAATGAAATAATTTTAAATCCACACTTTGAAATGGTATTTGAAGACTATTCAAATCTAAAATTTAGTTTTACCCTTTTGCTCAATGGTTATTGATTTGGTTTGAAAGAGGGTTTAGACTTTAGAGAATGTAGGGGTGCTCTTGCAAGGTTGGAAAATCAATTTAAGAACTAGACAGGCTTATGTTCTGTCGAATTCTTTCCTTTTGGTATCAAGCGGATGAATTTGGACACTTCTTCAATGTGGTGGAAAATAGTTTGATAGAATATGTTTTCTTTTGAAGTTTTCACATGAGTTTAGAATTGTATTTTTTAATGAATCTTGTTTCATCTTAGTTTGTATTGCCATTTTGGCCTAGTTAATCTTTCTTTTTATTTTATAAAAAATTATTTTTAAATTAGTTTTATATTTCAAATGTTATGGAAAATTTTAAAAATTAGATATGATAAAAAAGGGATTCCATAGCAATCAACCAGAGACATTGTGAGAGAAGCATGTGTGGGCAAGAGTCTCGGCTTGGTGTGTGTCCCTTTTTTGTCCATTTGAATCCAGCTCAAGCACAACCCTCTGAATACCATCTTTCCCATGCTCAAGTAGTCAAGTTGGCCTTTGTCACCTCATAACTCTCCTCCCAAAAAAAAAGTAGCCTTTGTTTAGCCCAAAAGGGAGCCAAGAGCTATATGGGCAATAGAATTTCTCACTTGCAACATAAGGTGCCATTTAAATCGAATAAGTACCATAGTTCTAATAAAATGTTAGAACACTGCCCAATTTTAGAGTCACCTTTTATATGAAGATTTTTAATATCTAGTCTTTTAACTAACAAAAGGCCATTCCAAAAAGCAATAGCTTCCATTTTAGGAATTGTTATATCATCATCGATTTTTAATGATGATTTAGTTGTGTATATTGAAAGAAGGGGATTTGATAATATACATTGTAATGAAACTATCATATAACGCTTTTAAAAGATGAGACCTCATCGAGTACAACTGTAAATGTATTCAATTGAAATTTAGTTCATCTAATATTAATGTGGGTATGTGATTTGTATTGGATCCTTTTGGTATGACATATACAGCTATGAGTTCAAGGTTCATGTTGAATCCTTTTTCTGCCCTGCATTCTAGATTTATTAGATTCCTAATTAGAGCTTTTAATGTTTCATGTTATAAGCTTAATTCAGTTTTTTAAAGTTCTTTCGTGTTATCTTTAGTGCATTATAGTAATGAGTTCATGTGGATAAGAGATATATTGTTGTGATTCTTGCCTCAGAGTTGAGTAATCTTATATTTATTAATGTTCTTCCTGTTGCAGTTTTAGCAAGAGATACAGATAATGCACGCTGCCCTCGAGGGCATTGACAGAGGTTGTAGTCTGGAAGATATCAACAGGAAGAAGTGGAGAATGGAGGATGTCATCAATGAACTTCAGTTGTTAGACTAACTGGTTTATCCATATTGCTTCTCTGAGGATGTGGCAATATTCTACTAAATCTGTAGCCATCATAAATTAGCACCAGATCAAAACAATTATGAGTTTCTTTTTTTAAGCTGAATTTGCCATCAAAACAATTATAAGTTTCTTTTTTCAAGCTAAACTTGCCATTAGGATGTGCTTATTGAGAAATTATATTTATCATCTTATACTATGTTCTTGTACGGGCTATCATATGTAATGATAAAGCTTATACATTTTTTTTAAGGGTGGCGATATTGCCACAGCTCCAAACGCTGCTTCCACAGCAGCTAAAAATATATTTCACTGAATGGACCATTTTACACTTGCAACAAGATTCAAAACCAAATCTGTCCCCTCTTCTCATCCTTTGGGCTCCAATCACTCCATTTTTTTTCCAGCAGCCATGGCTCTTCATCCCCCACTCCCTAATGCTTAAACCCCACAAATTGGGAGTCACAATACTATCATGGGAAGGGTCCCAACAACGAACAAAACATTAAAGAGAAGAAAATTTTGAAAAAGAAGAATGTGACATCTAATTGGTGCTCTTCTTCTTAACTGGTGGGAACGATCATGTGAACCTGTGATGAGATGGGGCGTGCCCACTTAGTGGAGAAAAATGGGGCCTGCCCTCTTAGTGGAGAAAACTCAATGCAGAAAAAAGGATCTTTTTCCAAAGAGGGAAGGTTCAGATTATGTAACAATAACATATGATTAAATAAATGAAAAAAGGTTCCAATTAATTACTATACTAATCTTCAATTAATTATAATAATCTGACTCCACCACTACCACCGGAGAAAAAAATAATTGGCATAATACAAAGGCTGAAGTCTCACATAATAATATATAATAATAGATCCCAAATGCCAGTGTGCCAAGCCATTCCTAAGTCAAGGTGCCTAAAAGTCATATACACAGGGAAATTAAGAAACTAATTTCTAAACATCCACATTCATATTACAATGATTAGTAGCAAAATTATCAAACGCTTCAACATTAATATTTCGTCGCGTATTGCTCGAATCTGGTTATCGTTTCCAATCTGGTTCTTGTTTCCTTGCGACAATGGTTGGCTACCAATGTTTTCATATCTTCCCCGCCTACCACTCCAACCTTGTCCGTCACGCCGTCGCCTTTGCAATTCATCCTCCCATACACGAACCCACTGCACAAATCCATTGCATTCCCCAACCTAATCATAGAAACAATAATGAGTAACAATAATTAGTTTCGCATTACAATAATAATGGGTGATAATACTATGATTAACAATAATTAGTTTCTCACATTGCATGTTGATGCATAATAATGTTTACCGAAGTTGTCAATCTTACTATACGCAATCTTGATTTCACATGGCATTCGGCGACTGCAATCACAAAATCTTAGCAAATCTAGACCTGTACTGCATGAGCTTCCTTCGGATGCCATTCATACACCCTATAACTAAAATTCCCTAACAAATTTCCAACCATTAATGGAACTATATATATATATATTTTATTGAATGTGAGCATAAATTTATGTTTAAAAAGAAGGAAAAAAAAATTACATAAGGAATATTCAGATGATTTGGATTTCAATAAAATATAAACAGGAGCTAAACTGCACCTACACATATTGTGAGTAGTGGCATCCGAGATACAGATGTTCAACGAGTTCCTTAGTACAAACATATTCAACTATTTCCTCGTACACTTCAACACTCATATTTAACATAAAAGATTCATGGTTTGTTTTATCTTATCCTTCTCAAACTTTTAAGCAAAGTTCAAGCTTTAAATTCATTGTTTAAAAGTATTTCGGGATCAAAATTAGCTCTTGGGGGGACCATTGTTCACAACAGAAAAACATGAATCAATTTTCTTATAATTCAATAGAAAAAAATAAGGTTTGGAATTTTCTTATAATTAATTTTCTTATAATTTAGAGAATTTTCTTATAATTTTCTATATTTTTAGTGATCCTCTATTTCGAATTTAGTGATCCTCTGTTTTTTTTTCAACCAATTTGAACAAAAATTGATGACAAGGTGTTCTATTGCAGAGGGAGGGTTTGGAGAATAGGAGGAAAAAAATTGCAGAGGGAGAGAAGCTTACTGGAGCTCAGGTCGCCTGCGGTGAGGTTTTGTTATGTGGGAGCTTTGGTGGTCGGCGATGGGTTTGTGCAGAGGGAGCTTAGGTCACCGATGCGAGTGGTTGTGAGGGAGAGGAAAGTCAGGTGAGGGTTTGGAGAAGAGGGGGGAAAAATGCAGAAATTGAACATGGAGGACTCACCGGAGCTGGTTGCAGGCAGCGAGGTTCGTGGAAAACAGCGGCAATGATTCGCGGCGGTGAGTAGCAGCGATGGTAAGCGGCGAACAGCTTCACAGCAGCGGTGAGAAGCTTCACTCGTGGCAACGGTGAGGGTCATGTGGCTACTGCTAACAGTGAGGAGCAGCTATGGCCGGCGATGAGGTTCGTCTGAGGTGAGGTTCGTAAGCCATGAGAGAGAGAGGGAGAGGTCGTGTGAGGTGAGGCTCCGTTTGCTACGATGAAGGGGTGCTGTGTTTGCTGCGATGAAGGGTGTTGCTCACTGTACATCAAACGGAGGTTGGTTCCCAAGCTTTCAAACGGAGGTAAGGTGAATGTGAGAGAGATGAAGATCGGTTGCCATGAGAGAGAGAGAGAGAGAGAGAGAGAGAGAGAGAGTAAGCTTTCAAAATTCAAATAGCCCGTCTGGTTTGTTGCGATGCAGGGTGCTGCTCACTGTACATCAAACGGAGGTTGGTTCGCAAGCTTTCAAACGGAGGTGAGGTGAATATGAGAGAGATGAAGACCGACTGCCATGAGAGAGAGAGAGAGAGAGAGAGAGAGAGAGTAAGCTTTCAAAATTCAAATAGCCTGTCTGGTTTGTTGCGATGCAGGGTGCTGCTCACTGTACATCAAACGGAGGTTGGTTCGCAAGCTTTCAAACGGAGGTGAGGTGAATGTGAGAGAGATGAAGACCGGCTGCCATGTGAGAGAGAGAGAAAGAGAGAGAGTAAGCTTTCATAGTTCAAACAGCCCGTCTGGATCTGGAAGGAGGGAGACGTGACGAGAGAGGACGAGAGAGGACACTGATGTAACACAAGCTGCAGCTTTGTCTACAAATACCCCAGCCGTTGATTTGCTCCCATTTTGAACGGATGGCCAAGATCACTCGCGCTGATATACCAAGATATCAGCTTTAGCCCACTTGACCGGACCTGTATATATATATATATATATGGGAAGGGTTCCTTTGACACCTGATGTAAAAGTTTTACTCTTACACCTTTTTGCAGCCCTAGATGCTTTTTAATCCAACGACCTGCCTTCATTTATTCTTTTTACAGATTTCGGGTTATATTACACAGATCCGGGTCAGATCCCATTTCATTCAACTTCAATTTCTTATGTACTCTTTACCTCTGTTCCCCTCTCTCCTATCTCACTCTCAAGTTTGAAGCCATAAGTTATGGCCATGGCTGTTTTCTTTGATGATTGATTTACCACTCATCTGATGGTTGCAAAAATGGTTCTATGCCTCTTGTTGAGCTATCAATTTTATGCGTTACCAAAAGGAAGGAAACGCTGAAGTGATCGAAAGAGAAGAAGTAAAACTAAGGGAAGGGCAAAACAAATTGAGGGTTGTTGAGGTGAAAAGCAAAAGGGCACGATCCCTTTAACCACTGCTGTTTGATCGGAAGGGATGAGACCGATGAAGAGGGCAGTGTCGCAGACCTAAATTGGACGGCTCTGTTTGTTTCGTGCTGTGAATCAAATTACTTGTTCTTTCTTTCTTTTTTTTGGTTGTGGTGGGTGGAAGGGAAGTTTACATTGGAGTATTCTTGAAGACTTGTGCACAGGAAGACCATCTCTGTTCTTCTTCTTCTTCTTCTTCTTTTTATGTGCTACGTTATCCTATAAGTAAGGCTATGTGACTCAAATTGTATCTAAATCTGATTGTAGAATAATAAAACTAGCTAGAAACTGGAGAGTTTTGGTCCAGTTGTAATTTGATGCATTCTATTTTATTCTCTACAATTTTTCTGTTGTTCCCCTGTTTTGGTAATAATGCAAGTGTTGTGTTCCATTGTTATCTAAATTGAGTGTTTTTTTTTTTTTTTTGGAGTAAGGTTAGATGAAATTGAAAGTCGCTGGATTGGAATGGAAAAGGATTTGCTGCTTTGACACTATTTGTCTCATGTTGTAAGACGGGAAGGGTAGCTGTACCACATTGGCTATGAAGCTGGTGGTAGCATATACCAAAATTTCTAAATGTAACTCATGAACACTAACTGAGTACAGGTTATACTTTGATTAAAATCAAGAGATTTCTATATACCACTTCACTTTTCACCTTAAATAGAGATTTTAGAAAAAAACTTTCTCCTAAAATAGGATATCTACAAAAATCCTTCCCTTCCACGATTTTGCATTCTCACACCTTTTACTTTGCATTCTCACACCTTTTTCTGGGGGAAAAAAAAAAAGAAAAAGGTAGAATAAGAAGAACTTTAGCTACAGGAATGGAGAAATATCGGAAGAAAGAAGAAGGATGCACTTAGAATTTGCGATTATTGATCTATTGGTGGAGAAGTCCTTTGTGAGAACGAGAGAGAGGGTAAAGAGAGAGAGAGAGAGAGAGAGAGAGAGAGAGAGAGAGAGAGAGAGAGATGTAGGATCTAGTAGGGGTTGGAACAGATTCCTAATTAGGTGGAGTGGGTTTATGGGTTTAGTTATAACCCGACCTGAATCTGGAATTAAATGAATTATGTACAGCCGTTGGATCGAAAAGCATCTAGGGTTGCAAAAAAGTGTAAGAGTAAAACTTTTACAACGGGTGTAAATGGATCCCTCCCTTATATATATATGCGTGTGTGTGTGTGTGGAAGTGTAATAAATGGTCTGGTTGAATTTAGGCTATGTACTTTTAAGATTCATCTGCAAGCTTTATAAAAAATGAAAGGGATTTTGATGCGAGGCCTAGGATTATCTACTTGCGTTCGATAAGGTTTTATATCAATGAGGTTGCACCTTTCAGTCATCCCAACCTTGGAGCCTCATATGGCATAATGAACGGTGGATCAATGATTTATTTATGTTAGGGTTCAATTCTTAAATGGGGAAATATTTCTTTTCTTATTCTTTTATTTTCTATTCTTTTATTATTTATTTTATTTTTTTTTTTTTCCAAGCAACGAGGTGTCTGAATTGTCAGAGTCCGACTAATCCTTGCCCCCCATGCGGGGCCACTATCCCATGAGATCGTTTAACGTCCAGGCTAATAGTCCTAATTGGTGGCTAGCCAAGAGAGATTGGTTGGTTTCGAACATGAGATGTCTGAGTTTATAACTCCTCCATGATTTTGCTACGTGTTTTGTTTGATATGTAGCCTTAAAAGTAGAATAAGTTTTTGGGATGGGGGATAGTGAGTTTTATTCATTAATTCACCTTGTTTGTTGTAGATTTTATGCACTTTTTCTGGTCATAGGCCTTGTGGAACATTTTTTTTTTTTTTTGGGGGGGGGTGGGGGGGGACGAGGGGATGGGGATGTTAGTTTTGGTGGGCGGAACAATCACAGGCTTATCAAGCTGTGAGGTCCAAAAAACCAAGTTCCTAGCAAGGATGCATGCATATGATAGACATATGGGGCTCTTTTTTATTTTATTTTTTAATTTTTTTTTATTTATTTTTGGGGTGCACGATTCTAAATTCTTATTTCTGCAATTCTTGTTGCATAACTGAGGACAAAGAACCTGTTTACAGCTAGAAGTTGTTGATACTAGAGGTTCTAATTCATATTTTTCACTTCCACTTTGTTCCCCTTTTTTGATCTCTCTCTCTTGCACTCTCTATGTTCGTTTCTTTGTTTGATTTTCTCAATGTTTTATTCCATGATCTGTCATACAAATATATGGCGATCAACTGAGTCTTCCTTTTAGGGGAGGTGTTGGATTTTCTCAATGACAAGATTTTGAGGGATTGAAAGGGAATAAAGGAAACTTTTCGTTTTGTGGTGCATTACTTATCGTAGAGAATAAGCTTAATGACCATGGGGGCTTGCTTGTGCTATGTCAACCGGTGCTAGACATTTGCCTCCATTTTCTTCTCTTTCCCTATCATTTTTTTGACTTATCCTTTCTTTTTGTTAATGTATACTCTCTCTGTTCCTAAATAAGTGGCCTATTTTCCTTTTTGGGATATTTCAAAATTATTATCATATTTCAAAAGTCATTGGTTCTTTTTGATTTATTTCTTAAAAATGTATTTTCTCTTTTTCTAATGTTTTGCACACTTGAGGGTAAAATTGGAATCTCAAAACATATGCATTGATGTGTAAGCATTTAATAGGATTTCTTTAAAAAACGTGTTTTTTCAAAGGGGATGGTCAATTTGAAATGGAGGGAGTATTTTGTTTGATTTTCTCGAATGTTTGTTGGGTGAAATCATCCTTATTAGAGATACGCGTTGAGTAGTCTAGTGTTCTCTTCAAAGCAAGTGTTGGATTTTTACGGATAATGGGTTGTGTTCTCAGGTAGACATGACAAGCCTAAGATACTTATCCAAAAAAAAAAAAAAGACAAGCCTAAGATATCCCTAATTGTTTTATAAAAAAAAAAAGTGCACATAATGGATTACTTAAGCTTACTTTGTCCATTGGTAACACACATAAACTTCAGGTGGCATAAACTTAATGGATGGATCTCATGTGTGCCGGCCACACGTATCACACAAAGCAAGGATTGATAAAATGAGGACAATATACTTTATGACTCCATGTTCCCCTACTCAAAGGATAGGATTTCACCTCTTTAAGGGTAGCATCATAGCCTGAACAAGCAGATTTGCAGGAATCTGGACCACTTGGTACATGAGCTCCTCATTGGCACGGCTAATGGGCAATTCAAGGTGGCCCCTAATTCTCACACTGGCCAGCTGAGGCATTTTTGGGAAACCTGCACCTTTGTGAATATTTGATTAGGGATTTGAGAATATTTGAGAATATTTGATTTATCTCCAATTCATATTTAGATTGGCTCTAGATTTCTATTTAAATCTTGACAAATATATTTTGTAATCAAGCAATTTGATTATGAATAAGAATAATTTTTCTATATGGTATCAGAGCGGGTCGATTGAACCTGAACTTTTCTTCAACGGTTTCCATGCTTTTGGCGGCAGGCGACACTCTGCCGTCTGTCCAGTTTAAACATTTCTTTCCTTCCCATTTTCTTTAGAATTTTAGGGAAAAAAAATAAAATAAAATAAAATAAAACACCTTTATCCTCTATTCCCTCTTCAAATAACTGAGTTGCCTTGTTATATTTAAGTCTCTATGATATTCATTTTTTGCTTGTGTAGGAGTTCAATTAGGTTTCAAAACCTTGGACTGATGATTCGTTCGGATGAAGAAGAACAACAACAAAAAGAAAGACTTGAGGACTATGAAAAATCCCAAATTATTGATCCATTGAGGCATATCGTGGCACAAAGAAGCCCTGACCCGCGCGTAGAGACCCTTTTTTTTTTTATTTTTTTATAGCCTATGAGGCTTATTTTTGTTCTCAATTTCCATCCAAACGATCTACGTTAGCAAAATCTAGTGGTAAAAGGACACCCAACCAAGCATACAAGCAAGCAACAAGGTGATGATTTCAATAGCAAATCCATGAAGATTTTTCACTAAAATCCTCCTGAATTTGAAGGGGAGTGTAAGAGATCATAAATAGAAGTATTATAATAATGTAAATGAGATACACTAAATCACTATTAGTATATCTCATCACAATCTTAGATTAGGTTGGTATGATTTGATTAGGGATTTGAGAATATTTGGGAATATTTGATTAGACCTAATTTATCTCCAATCCATATTTAGATTGACTCTAGATTTCTATTTAAACCTTGACAAATGTATTTTGTAATCAAGCAATTCAATTATGAATAAGAATCAGTTTTCTATAGAAGCCCCTTTGATGAGTGCAAGGATTTCAAACCCAGCAACCAGGTCAGGCCTAACTGCATCATATGCGCCTATGCGGTGGTAATTTTAGCAATTTCGACTATGGCTTCAATTCTTCTGATAGGACTTGGCAGTTAAACTATTCTACAAACGCAGGCAATTTCAACTATTGATTAGCAAATCATTTCGTTTTCGATAAACAATCATAAATGATTGAAGAGACTACGTTTATATTAAACTTCTAAGCCCTCATGACTTAAATCATCATCATTGGGATGCTTGAAACTACCTACCAAACGTATTTAAATTTCTAAGCCCCCATGACTTAATTCAACGTAATTGGGATGCTTGAAACCACTCACCAAACGCATTTATCACGGATAAATTCAGTTGGCCAAATTTATAACATATAAATTCTAAATAAAAAGGGTGCAATTTCTTTTTTAAGAGTTGAAACGCACGAAGCTCTCAATATTGGAGTAGAAAATAAATAAATAAAAAACTCCCTCTCTACCACATCTCTAACATCCCCAATTCAAGCTAGCCATAATGAGAAAGCCTCCCACTGATTGGATTCAAGCATTAGATAATCAATGTTTATTCCTTTGCTCGGACTACTAGCTACACTATGAAGATTGAAGAACCACGCCTACCCCACGCAAATAAAGTTAATGAAATCACAAGCCCTTGCGTAATGATCTCTCAAGGAGAATGAACATCAAGCATCCAATGGGATGACCTGGTTCAATATTGAGATTTGCCAGGTGCATGTGTGACTGGAATTGCATGTGCCCAGACAGATTAGTCAGGTGCAAAGCATCTGAATCCTCTTGATATAAAAAAAAAAAAAAAAATCATCGAATGGAATGACCTGATTCAATTAATATTGAGATTCCCCACACACTACTGAGGCAACCCTAGAAATCCGACACTTGGACAAAACGCCAAACATATTATATTCAACCAAGTAGAGCCCTAAGATAATATTATCACCTGAAAAATAGTCAATCCTCCAAAATACAATACAATACAAACCATCACAATAAAATATTTGAAAACATCAAAACGAACAGATATGCTTATCTGCTCCTACTACTCTCCTTCCTCTCCAAGGCATGGCAAGCAAACTTTAATCTTCTGATATTCTCTTATATCTAATGGACATTGTTGGAAATGCAGAGACTGTTGGCCATTTAACTTCGGTTATAAGAGACAAATATATATGAGACAAACATATATATATATATATATATATTAGTATGAATTTACCTGATCATCATCCTATATCGATTATGTTCCCATCAGTACATGTTGATATAAGTTATATCAGCACCATGTATTGGGGGTTATATCCTTTGCATTGGTCTAATTTACCTCATAACCCCACTAATGTACAAGGTACAACTCCCAATGCGGGTGTTGATATACCTTATATCAGCACGTGCTTATCTGATCATCATCCTATATATATATATATATATATATATAACTTTGATCATGTGCGGGATATCCCATACGATCACAGCCGTCCGTGAGCGACACGCGTGTGAATACGTGCGTATCATCCACGGACGACCGTGATCGAACGGGATAGTTCGGGATATCCCACACATGATCATTGCTCTATATATATATATATATATATATAGCGCTGATCATATGCAGGATATTCCGGAGTATCCCGTTCTATCACAGTCGTCCGTGAGCGACACGCGCGCATTCAAGCTTCCACGCGGATCGCTCATGGACGGCCGTGATTGTGCTGGATATCCAGGATATCATATATATATATATATATATATATATTAGCCAGCAGTATCCATAAAGACCAGGTTGAGTTATGGCGGTAGCATCTGCTGAGCTCTACTCCCCTTGAAAAGAGTCTTAGTCGACATCATCCACAAAGTGCCGTCTTCTGGACACTAGGACACAAAGCGAAGCCGTCTTCAGCCATGACAGGTTGACGGCGACAGAATTAGATAGCGTTGTCGGCGTTGGCACAGGAGCTATGGAATTGATATCTTGTGTTCTTCCTGCTTGCTAAGTTTCTGAAGAATTTCATTGTGACAAAACATGAGATACGGTGTACATCAGTACACCATATTATTTACTTTAGGTTTATAACTTCCAGGAGAGAGAATCCTAATTTCCCATGTAGGAGAAAAGATAGGGTGTATGATGGTTCATTGTAAAGAATGAACCATCACACCCTATTGGTGATTGAATAGGTATGACTATTGAGAAGAGGTCATGAGTCATCATAGGTGTCTAATGACCATTGAGATCATCTCAATGGTCACAATAGATACCTTTTGGGTGTCTATAAATACACCCTACAACAACCCTTCTCAAATCATCAAATAAAACAGTACGTATGTATTCTCTCCTTCCCAAACTCCTACATGTGATACATAGTCTGACGACAGTAGGGAAATCTTTCATTGTTCTACCTTCCAGAATCCATCAGTGGTATCAGAGCCAGGTTCACATGTTGATGAAGAGAGTTGGTAATGCGAGGGAGTACGCAGAGAAATTAAGGGTTAACCATTCAAGAGGATTGTTGGACGATATTCGTTGTGTTCTTGATAAAGAAATTTCAAGTGTAGACACAACGATTCGTTTTTACAATCATCATTTGAATGTTGTTAATCCTCAAGCCTGCCCATTGACAGTGATTATTAGTGGTACGGATGCAAGAGATTTGAAAATCATTGAAAGTGAATACAACGAGAAAAAGAAGGCTCAAATTCAAGAGGGTTTGACAAAATCTCCAAATTCTTCCAAAATTTTTAAAGAAATTCAAAGTTCTAATAAAGGGAAGAATGTAATTATTGAGATTTCAGACAGTGATTCTGAGAAAAATCTCAATTTGGGTGCTTCACAGAAGTCTTTTTTGCAGAAAAACATCAAAAACACTGGTTTTTTGCAGAAAATCACGAACAGGGTGAAATTTTCCGTCGGACCCGACCCGTATCACTTCCGGATCGCAAAATAACCCAGTTCAGACCGTTCACGCGCCCACACGCGCCCCGAGGAGTGCCCACATGCCGCCACGCGCCGAGGAAAGCCTTCACGCGCTGCCACGCGCCAGGCCCGCGTGCCACGCGCCAATACGCGCACGGTCCGCGCTTCACACGCCAGCAATCAGGCCATTTTGGCCCCCCGCTCCGCGACCCGCATTTGACCCGCCCGTGCGTGTTTTTGACCCGCCCGCTCTTGACCCGCCGCTTCGACCCGCCTGCCCATCAGCTTATTTCGGGCCAGCCCACTTCTACGGTCCAAATTGGACCCGGTTCGGCCCAATTGGCTCGGATCCGGCCCGTTTTTCTCGGTTTTGTTAAAAACCAACCCAGATTGCTGATACATTGGGTTTTAGCCCAATTAGAGGTCCAAACGAACCCGGATTTGCACCAAATTTGGTACCCCAACAAAATTTCGCGTCCTGGACGCAACCGTGGGATCAAAATCAATTTTTGGACGCAGCAAAAGTCACTTCTGAGCAGGCTGTACAAAGTGTATTACAAGAAGAAATTGGTGGACAAAAGAAAAAATTGCCTTTCGAGGGAGAGTTAATTCAGGCTTGTTCTAGTAGTTCTAGTAATTAGAATTTTATTTACTTAGAAACACATTATTATTTACACATTTTTTTTACACAATTTCTGTAATACACAATTAGATATTATATTTGTTTATTTTATTTTTTTTTAATGGCAAAGGTTATGTTTGACACAGTTAAAATAGAAAAATTAAATAATATAAATTTTCGAATTTGGAAAAGGAGAATTTCATTTCTCTTAATACATGAAAAGACCCTATATGTTCTCACAAAAGAAAAACCAATAGAAATTTCAGATGACCCAAACACTTTGAAATTAAAAGAAAAGTGGGAGGAAGATGATATGCTTGCAAGAGCATCCATCTTAAATCATATGCAAGATGATTTAATTCCTCTCTATGAAGATTTTAAGTCTGCAAAAGAAATTATGAATGCTCTTGAGGACAAATATGGACCAAAATCCGATACCTATATACAATTATTATTAGATAAGTATACAGGACTTCAAATGTCCGAAAATGATAGCATAGGGGATCATGTGCTAAAGATGGAAATCATAGCAAAAGATCTATCTATCGCTGGGCATTCAATTTCCGACAAAATGCAAGTATCCACTATCCTTAATAGTCTTCCAAAATCATGGGATCATGTAGTGACTTCAATAACTTATGGACAAGGAAAATTGTCTATGAACACATTACCTGCACTATTGGCTCTTGAAGAGGAAAGAATGAATAGAAGAAAGAAAGATAAAGGACGTGGAAACTTGATGTTAGCAGAGGAAACTTCAAAACAACAATCAAAGAAAAACTCTTGGAAACCAAGAGGCAAGAAATCAAATTCCAAAGTGTCCAAGTCAAAGAAAGATAAAACTTGTTTTAATTGTGGTAAGAAGGGTCATTTCCAAATCGATTGTCGAAGACCAAAGAAAAAGAAAATCAATGATAAAAAAGAGATGGTCATGACAGTCTCTGAAGCAATGGTATCACAAGAAGCGGAAGATCATTGGTGGATCGATTCAGAAGCTACAAGACATGTTACAAAGAATAGAAATATCTTCACAACTTACAAAGAGAAGGCACAAGGAGAGCACCGACTCTACATGGGAAACGATACATATATAGATGTACTAGGTGAAGGTAATTGTAAAATTTCTTATAAAGAATCAAATTTAATACTTCAAAATGTATTGTATTCTCCGAATATTCGGAGAAATCTGATTTCTGTGTCTGTACTTGAAAAAAAGGGATTTGAGGTTCGATTTAAATCTGGTCATGTAACTATTGGAAAGGATGGACGTATCCTTCTAAAAGGTGTAAGAATTAATGATATGTACTCAATAAAGGATATTCCATTTTTCGATTATATTATTATCTCTACTATAAATAATGATTCTTATTTATGGCATTTAAGATTAGGACACACAAATAAAGCAAAAATGGCAAGAATGTGCCAAATGGGATTACTACCTAAAATAAATCCAATTGAATATGATACATGTGAACCATGTATCAAAGGTAAACTAACTAAGAAATCTTTTTCTAAAAGTTGGAAATCATCGGATTTACTTGATGTAGTACACTCAGACATATGTGGACCTTTAAGAACAAAAACACATAGAGGAATGGAATACTTTATAACATTTACTGATGATTATTCAAGGTATGGGTATATCTATTTAATAAAATATAAGTCAGATGCTATCGACAAATTTAAAGAATTTAAAATAGAAGTAGAAACTCAATTAGGTAGACCCATAAAAGCTTTGAATAATGATAGAGGAGGGGAATATGAAGCTTTTGATGAATTCTGCAAAAACTATGGGATAACGCATATTTACACTATGCCATATACTCCAGAACAAAATGGAATTGCAGAAAGAAGAAATAGAACTCTAATGGATATGACAAGATCCATGATGGCATATGCTGATTTACCTTTACATTTTTGGGGTGAGGCCCTGTCAACTGCAGCATATATTCTGAATAGAGTTAAAACAAAAGCCAAACCCTTAACACCTTATGAGTTATGGACTGGCCATAAACCTGACATTTCAAACTTAAGAGTTTGGGGATGTAAGGCGCATGTGTTGATACCAAAACTTCTTAGAAATAAATTAAGTAATAAGACATGGGAATGTCGTTTTATTGGATATCCTGACAATGGTAGTGGATATCGGTTTTTCCATTCAGAAAAGGGATTAATTGAAAGTAGGGATGCCCATTTTATGGAAACCACTAACGTGGTGACACCTTTGGAAAATATAAAACTCTTAGATGAAGATCAAGAGATGCCCACTTTACAAGAAAATTTCCCTATTAATCAAGAAATGATTAATAGTGAGGAAATTAATGAACCTTCTCCAAATATTCAGAATAGTGGGAGGAAAAGACCAAGGGAACCATATGTAAAATTGAAAAATTATTATGTCTTCAGTATAGAAGATATAGAAGATCTAAGTGAAGACCCTAAAAGTTTCTCTGAAGCCATGAAAATGGATGATAGCAAGGAATGGCACAAGGCTATGAAAGAGGAACTAGACTCTATAGAAAATAATGGAGTATGGGAACTTGTTGATCTACCAAAGGGTAGAAAATCAATTGGATGCAAGTGGGTTCTCAAAAAGAAATTAAAAGCAGATGGAACTTTGGATAAATATAAAGCAAGATTAGTGGCAAAGGGTTACACACAAAAACCCGGTATAGACTTTGTAGATACATATTCACCTGTGGCAAAATTTACATCAATTAGAATTCTCATGTCAATTGTGGCTAGATTAGATCTAGAGCTACATCAGATGGATGTCAAAACTGCATTCCTCAATGGGGAATTAAAGGAAGACATCTATATGAATCAACCTGAAGGTTTTCAAACAGAGGGACATGAGAATAAAGTCTGTAAACTAAAAAGATCTTTATATGGACTCAAACAATCTTCAAGACAATGGTATTTGAAGTTCCACCAAGCTATCCTTGGATTAGGATATGAAATGAGTCCATTAGATCACTGTGTATATATATTAAAATCCAAAGAAAAGTTAGCAATATTATCATTATATGTTGATGATATATTACTAGCAGGAAATGATATGGATATAATGAACAAAACAAAGAAATACCTAGGATCTAGATTTGAAATGAAAGATATGGGAGAAGCTTCCTATGTATTAGGAATTAAAATTTCTAGAGATAGGAATTCAAGATTATTATATCTAGATCAAGAAAAATATCTAGAAAAAGTACTTAAAAGGTTTAACATGGAAAAATGAAAGGTTTAACATGGAAAAATGTAAACCAATAAGTACACCTGTTTGCAAAGGCTTAAGCCTAAGTAAGTCTATGTGTCCACAAAATGAGGAAGAACAAAAAGATATGATACAAATCCCCTATGCCCAGGCTGTGGGCAGTCTCATGTATGCTATGACAAGCACAAGGCCTGACATATGTCATGCAGTTGGATTGGTAAGCAGATATCAAGCCAATCCAGGAAAGACACATTGGCAAGCAGTAAAGAGGATATTCAGATATTTACAAGGAACTAAAGGTATGAAACTTTGTTTTGGTTTAAAAGATCTAGAGATTGTAGGCTACAGTGATGCAGATTTTGCAGGTGATATAGATGATAGAAAGTCTACTAGTGGCTACATATTTATGGTAGGCGGAACCGCTGTTTCTTGGTTAAGTAAGAAACAAGGTTGTGTTGCAAAATTCACTATGGAATCTGAATACATAGCATGTAGCACCGCAGCAAGTACTGCAGTTTGGATAAAGCGCTTTATGGATAATTTGAAATTAGGTATACCAAATAGACCAGTCAATGTGTATTGTGATAATCAGTTTGCCATCGCTTTGATAAAAAGTGGAGCAAATAGCTCAAAAGGAAAACATATTGACGTGGGCTACCACTATATACAAGATATAGTAGAGAGGGGAGAAATCAAAATTGAATATATACCCTCTGAAAGGATGGTGGCTGATCCCATGACCAAGGGATTATCTTTGGAAAAATTCAGAGAGCATGTGGCTACAATGGGATTAAGAAACACCTAGGTGTTGTAGAAAAGCATGCAGTATAATGCATCATTGGTTGAATCTCGGGGACGCCTGAGAAGAACAAGATGATGCGACTCTATCTATTTATAAAAAAAAATGTTGGTAAAAAATAAGATAGAGGACACTAGCGAGGTAACGAGGTTATGACGAGAACGATTGAGGATGTAAAGTTCACAATAAACATCTAATTGATTCTGCATAACACTTAGGCACATAGTGTTAAAGTCGCTAATAAATTGAATCAAGGAAAACCTTTGCGATGACCTAGAAGGAAGTACTTGATCTAAAAATCGAGCGCAGGTCAACACTATTTGTGTTTGGCTGAAGTCGCCAGTAGTAACTGGGGTGGTGAACTATGGTTCCCTATTACAGGTATATTGGTGCAATTCACTTGAAATAGAGTGAATAGAAGTCGTCTATAACATATCAAGAAATTGATATATTGGGAAATAGACGCGGTTAGAAAAGAATGGTAAAAGCGTGTGCACGTATGGTCATACCATTATCTAACGTCGATCTGAAGAAAATTCAGATGAAAGTTAGTGCCCAATTGAAGAATTCTGGAGGATATTCAACAGTGGTAACTAACTAGAGGAAGTTATCATGTTATCTCATATTTGTCAAGTGGGAGATTGAAGAATTTCATTGTGACAAAACATGAGATACGGTGTACATCAGTACACCATATTATTTACTTTAGGTTTATAACTTCCAGGAGAGAGAATCCCAATTTCCCATGTAGGAGAAAAGATAGGGTGTATGATGGTTCATTGTAAAGAATGAACCATCACACCCCATTGGTGATTGAATAGGTATGACTATTGAGAAGAGGTCATGAGTCATCATAGGTGTCTAATGACCATTGAAATCATCTCAATGGTCACAATAGATACCTTTTGGGTGTCTATAAATACACCCTACAACAACCCTTCTCAAATCATCAAATATAACAGTACGTATGTATTCTCTCCTTCCCAAACTCTTACATGTGATACATAGTCTGACGACAGTAGGGAAATCCTTCATTGTTCTACCTTCCAGAATCCATCAGTTTCAACCCAATACGATCCGCTATAGAGATGGAAATTAAAGAGACAGCACATTCAAGGGTATTTTGGTCATAGAATTAGTGCTTCTTTTTTTTTTTTTTTTGATGAACTTATTAGAGGTATCTTAGGTTTTACTTCCGCCGAGGTTTCGACTTAGACTATTCTTCTAACGGCCCGTGTGAGATGCCCTATACCCACACAAGCAGCGATCTATGCAACGAGTTGAAACGATGACTTCTGAGGAACACACTCAGGGCCTGATCGCTCAACCAACCCTACAAGGGAAATTAGTGCCTCTTCAGTTGTTGTAATTTGTTCCCGTTTGTAGAATTTTTCATATCCTTCAATATGTCTCCTAATGGCCTCTGATGGACACTACTTGCCTCCACTCCAAGGTGGAGGAGTTCCTCCCATCTCCATTTATTTTCTGCCACGTATCATAAATATTTTTAAAAAATATGAATTCAAAATCACAAACAAATAAATAAGCAAATATGGATACGTAGGCACACATTCATGTTAACATAAAAATGTAACACTTAAATATAGATTTATAAAAATGTGTTCATAATTATGTAAACATGAAAATACATACACACAATTAATTCTCCTTCATGGATATGCCAGAGATACCAAAAAGCCCCTCGCCCCACCGGTGTAGCCATGTGCACTCCTCTGACGCCATTGTTCTGCACGATTCATCAGCCGTCTGTCAAAAATAAAACATATATTACGCAATGAAACTGAGCCTTTTATATTGATATTTAATGCGAGGTCAAAGCAATTTTATTTTATTTTTTTCTCTTTTCACATTAGATAAGAAACGAATAATCAATATGATGAAAACCATAGCAATTTTTGCGTTAGTGTCATATTCTTAATTTGCACCAAACAAAAGAAGATTTTTCAGACAAGCCCATTCAAATTTCCATGCAATTGAAATGTAATTCACCCGTCATAAGAAATGGAAATGACCAGAGAAGACTAATAACTGTGAAGGCCTCGCACCTTTGAAAGCTTCTTGTTCATGGCCTTGCTCATTATAGCAAACCAAAGCATTCATAATTTACGAAATGAAAACCAGAAGTTTATAAGTACCAAATTACGTACACAAACACATATATATATCTTCACACGAGCCTACGTGTGTGCACGTGTATGGTTCGATAAGTTAAACTCCCTCCGTCCAACAAAGATAATGTTTCACAAAACATGCCATTTTAAAAATCATCCTTTCGGTGACTTGTCATTTATGAAACTCTATATTTCCAAAAATACCTTCTCCTACTTTTTGTTGGGTTTGTGTTTAAAGTAATTATTGAAATAACAAGGGATAGAATAAGAAGTTCAAAAAAGTTATAATTTAACTATTCAAAATGGACAGACAAACATTTTGGGACAAAAAATGTTATAAAAATTGTATATCTTTATAGGACAAAGGGAGTATATATATACATAACCCAGTTTGCTTATGTGTCATGTCTCCTTGGCTTTCCTTTAATTCTCCTTATTATTGTGACCCTGCTTTTACATTTACACGACACTTTTACATTAGTTCAAGAAACTAATTTAAGAAAGAAATCCATAAATATTGACCTGACACGTGGACAAATTAAATAGGAAACTCAAGAATTTTAGGAAGGAGAAAAAATAATAAATAAGGTATGATATTAATATTGAATACCAAAAATTACTATACTTAATTAAACCATCTGAACTCAGGATTCTTCAAAAGAAATCTTATTATATATTTACTAGTTCATTGACGTTGCATCCACCTAAATGCTCACGTTCATTCTCTTTTCTCCTTCACTCTACCCTACTACTAAGCTGATGTGGCTCTATGTCATTGGCTAAAATTATATATTAAAATCATAATTTAAAATTCAAACATTTCTTATAGAAAAGATTGATCATTCCATAATTAAAATCAGAATCTCTAAAAAAATATTCCTTATTGAAAATGTTGACCATTCCATAATTAATATTAGAATCTCCAAAACCCAAATTACTTTTCTGCATAAAATATATACCCTCTCTTTCATGAGGTTTTCCTTTCTCTAAATTCAAAAGTTTCCCAAAAATATTTCCAAAAAACCCATTGTGTTTACTTTTGAGTAGAATAATGATCATTTATATTAGGGCCAGGCTATTGCCACCACATAAAATACTCTAAGCCCCCTGTTTAATTTACATTTTTAAGGTTTTATGAAAAATATATAAAAAAATTTATGAAAACTAATCACATAGTCTACTAGAAAACATCATTCCGGATAACTTTGTAGAAGAGAGTTTTTCCAAAATCTGTCATTTAGGTAAACTTTTTGGCAATTTTTCATGGAAAATGAAATAGAGATTGTAAATGGCCAAAAAGTCCACTTAAATGATAGATTTTGGAAAAAATTTCTTCTACAAAGTTGTTCAGAATGATATTTTCTAGTGAACAATGTTATTAATTTTCGTAAAAACCTTTTATATTTTTCATAAAATCTCAAAAAGTGTAAACTAATATGGGGCTTTGAGTACTTTATATGGTGGCAATAGCCTCACTCTTTATATTATGGGAAACTGATGTTGAAATAATCTCTCTCCACAGAAGACTGAAACATATTCTTTCGACATAAAGACTACTACTTAAAAATTAACAGCTATAACTATTTTTTTTCAAAATAAAAAAGAAAAAAAAAATTAAAGAAAAGAAAGAACTAAAATGGGAATATGTTTCGCTTTGTGTCCAGTGACGTTTGAAGACAGTTTTTGGAAAATAAACATAAAATTTTGGGAAATTTTACAATACCAAAATACAGCACCTTATGTGATACTATGTGTATAGACCAAAACTTTCAATTTATTTAATAAATCTTTTTTTTGCTGATGTAGGATGGGTACGCATGGGATGTTGTACAAAAGGTGCTTCGTATAGCACCGCCCTAAAATTTTTTGGAAATTAAAGTGAGACGTTGGAAATCACGAGGGGGTACGTACGGACATACCTCTTATATTCTTCGTTGGAATGGTGAATACGTTTGTCAACCCAATAGTGCTCTTCCATCCTTATTTTGGTGCGGGACGCTATTTCTTCCTCATCGATATTCATTTCCGATTCTTCCTCATCGATATCCATTGCCGAGCAATGATCGATTGTTAGCCATTGAGGCCAAGATTGCAGCCACCTATAATTACGGTGCATATATGAGGCCCAAGGGATAGGCATTGCAGCATCGTTGGATTGGGAACAATCCTGGTCATTTTTCTGGCAAATTGGGTGGACACCAAACTTCTTCACCATAATACCATAACCCATATCAACTGAAACCTCCACTTGGTCCCCTCCATCCGCGTCATTCAAAAACCTCCAATTCATATCCCACTCATCACGACGTTCCATGTTATACTCAAACTTCCAGTAACTCAGCCACGTTATATCTTCTCCTACATTACTTAAAAACGCTGAGAGGTTGGGCTCGTATATCCAGTCCAACATCTTGGTTTTGTTAGTGAACAGGAATTGAGGAAAAATGCAGCAAGTTTTGACTGATTCCTCCCGTACATAAACAAGGCATACAATAAAGCCTAAAATCTTATGGCCCTGATGTAGCGGTGGCAAGTTAAAAGATATTGGATCGCCGGTACTTTGATAGGTGAACCATACTGGAATCTTGCTCCCGGGAAGAAAAATGCTATAAATACCATGCTCATAGATTCCCTGTTACATGAAAAGAATGATGTTTACATGAAAATAATGATGTTTAGAGAGAGAGAGAGAGAGAATTGTTTAGAGAGAGATCTCGAACCTGGAGGGGACTCCTCTTTGAAGTCCCTGTCAGAGTGTTAATAATTTTCACACGAACGCTTTCTACAGATTCTGCTTTTAACAGGCCCTGAATTCCAAGTACTTCTTCAACAAATTTGATTCCAATGGGTTCCATCTTAAAAATCCCCTCAACCTCAACCAATTTGTTGCATCCAATAAGTTTCAAATTTGATGTGGCAAAAAAGTTTTCCAGATTTTTTCTTTCCAATGAGGTGCAACCCTCTGCACAGAATGTTAATAAACTCGACTGAAACTTTGGTACAATTTGAAGCCTTTTGCAGTTATCTAACCAAATATGACGGAGTTGAGGAAGGCTACCGATGCTATTTGGTATGCTGGAAAAGTTGTTGCCGCATAGTTTCAACTTTTGCAATGAGGGTATACTCGTCCCAAGGTCACTAGGAATAAAATCCTCCATCAAATTGCAGTAACTGATATCTAATTCAATTAAACGAGCTGGAAGCAAACCAAGGAAATGGGTATCTTTCTCCGGTGACGGTATAAGTTGACATGCACGCAGGGACAAGCTTTGGAGGAATTTCAAATTTCCAATGCCAGGTGGTAATCGAGTTATAGCAGTTTCATCAATTTCAAGCAGAGTCAATGATTCCATATTTCCCAATCCCTCCGGCAACAAATCAAGTTTAGAGCAGGCTGAGAGAGTAAGAACTTCAAGTGATCTCAGCATACTGATGCTTTCTGGAAGATCCCTAAGGTTTTTGCATCCTTTCATATTCAAGGAAACAAGTTTGGCAAGGAGTCCAATGGACTCATGAACCTCAACCAAACTAATACAATCTTTAAGCAACAATATCTCAAGATTAAGGAGCCCTTTAACATCGGGGGTTTTGGTAAGCTCATGGGAATGATTTAGATTAAGGATTTTCAACTTTCCTAGAGACTGTAAAAACAAAAACAAAATACGCCAAATATTAGTATTATTGAGTAATTTTCCTCAAAAAACTCAGTTCACTGAATGGAATGAAAAAGGTCTTATATATCGATCATACCTTTACTCCCTCCCAAAGATGTTTGAGGCCACTATACCGCATGTCAAGAACAACCAGATTCCCAAGATGAAGATCGTTTGGTATGGATTCCAAAGAAAATTCACGCCAGCACAGCCAACTCAACTTTTTAGAAATTTGTCCATAGCAACCAGTGAGGTGTACATGATTGAGTCGAAGCAGTCTTAATTTTTTCATCTTCACAAATGCTTTGGTATTCACTAATTCACTTGATCCTGGCAAGTTGATACTGAGGCCTTCAACTGTTTTTGTGCCCTGATGACAATTAAGGAGCTCTAGATAAGCAAAAAGCACGAAACATGCAAATTAACACTAAAAGACACCAAACATGCAACCCCCCCCCCCCCCCCCCCCCCAAAAAAAAAAATAAAAAAAATATCACGGGGCACGAGACTGCACACCCACCTGTTAAGGGCAGCATCCAACTTCTTGTGTGTCACCCCCATGAGTCACAAAAATTGAGCGATATGAATCATTTTGTTCTTAAAAGATTGTATCATTATTAGAATTCTTCACTGTAAATTGTAACAATAATGATCTGGACACAAATTGGTCAATCAATTGCTTTAATTTACTTTATAATTAGAATTAACTTCTGGATTGACATGTACAAAGTCATGAGCCAAAATATGCGCCATGTACTCACGTAAAATGGGAAAAATGTATAGGCAACCTAGAATCATCGAGTTTATAAGTGACAGATGGAAGTATTTGGGTCCCTTGTGTAAGTAATATGGGTGGCACTATGATTCGAAATCCAATGAAAATTAACCTTTGTAAATCAAAATCCATATTGATCTGAATGCTTATGTTTCCCTGCTATCCCATGCATGTATAATAACAAAAAACAGTCATGCATATGTCTCTTACCGTTTTTTCTGTCAATAAATCAAAGGCCTCTTCATGAAGCCACACTCTACTACGTTTTCCAGGTTCCTTAATACATTGTTTCCGAACAATTGCTTTTGCCATGTCCCGAATAAGATCATGCATCACCAACCTATTTGACCAACTAACGCTCAAGAGACACCTTCTGATAAGACTGTCAATTCCAACAGGGGAGTAGAAACCACATCCATCTAGAATACTAACTACGTAGTCCTTGTCCTTTCCAATGAAGAAACATGCAATGTCAAGGAATATATCCTTCTCCATATCATCAAGAGAGTCGTAACTTATTTCAAATGTTTTCTGAATTTTGTTATTAGGATTTGCTTTCAGTTTCTCCAATGCACTTTCCCATACATTGACACTTTTTCCGGACAATGAAGAACCCAAAACTTCAAGAGCCAATGGAATCCCTCCAGCATAATGGACCACTTTCTTTGAGTATTCAATGTAATCTTTTATAGGAGAGTACTGATTAAAGGCATTAAAACTAAAGAGTTCAAGAGATTCATCATCATTCAATTCCTCCGCCTTGTATTGCCAATATTCCAACTGATTTAGCAAACCCTCAACTCTGGTAGTTATTATTATTCTGCTTCCTGAACAAAGCCAGCTGCGATTTCCAAGTATTGTGTGTAACTGCTCCGGCTGATCTACATCATCGAGAATAATAAGAACCCTTTTATGGCATAGTCTTTGCTCAATCACACCACGTCCTATATCAACATCGTATATCGTTTCAAATTTTTTCTTGAGGATTTCATGAAGAAGTTGTTCTTGTAAACGAACCATACGATTGGGTTTTTCTGAAATTTCCTTGACATTTGCAAGAAAACTACTACCTTCAAATCTCCGAAAAATTGAGTTGTAAACTTCATTGGCAATGGTCGTCTTACCTATTCCACCCATGCCATATATGGCAACTATTCGTACGTCATATGACTCAACTTGTAGCAACGAAATCACCTCATCTGCCCGAGAACGTAAACCAACTGGGTGGATGGCAACAAACCTCACAGGATTAATTTTATTTGAAATCTCATTAACAATGTCCCGAATAAACTCTGACTCATGCCTGCCAGTTTTTTATTCAAATTGAAAATCAAAGCACAATAAACAATTAATTTAGTTAGAATCAGATATAACACCAAGAAAAAATATTTCAATAAATTGTAATTAATAAAAATATGGGCGGTGCTATACGAAGCGTAGCACTCCTGTGCAACACTCAACCCACATCAGTAAAAAGATACCTATTAAATAAATTGAAAGAGTTTTGGTCCACACACATAGTACCACATAAGTTGTTATATTTTGGTGTTGTACATAGCATTTACCATAAATATTTTATGTCTAGTTTTGGTCGATGTAGGTACGTAACATCTACACGTATGTAATGTTGAAAAATGGGATGGGTCAAAAGTTTAAAGAACCGCCAATCTAACCATTGTAGGAATAATATTTCCCCAATCCAACCGTTGGATTAAATATTGTACTCATGCACGTCATACATGCCAACTTTCAAATTAATAAGATATCGGGAAATATTTGATCTGTAAACGTACATTTTTTTTATTATTATAAATAATTTAGGGGACTTTATGAATGACATAACTCTTAATCTCTGATTAACTTGAAATTCAACATGCATGACATGCATAAGTAGAGTATCCATCTAATCTAACGGTTAAATTGGTGAAATATTAGTCTTACAAAAAGATACTGAGAGGTGTAAAAGTTTTATATAAGGTGTCAACGGATCCTTCCCCGTATATATAGTATGTAAGAGAGATAAGAAAAGTGCCTCCATAAATACTTAAGAGTTAATTACTTTGTCCTCCCTTTAGGTTAGACTTTTAATTATAGGGACCTCCCCTCAAAATATGAAATATATTATTTTATCCATTCTATTTTGGTTGTAAGTAAAAGATTTGTCCCTATGCATGTCAAAGGGGCCATGATAAAATCTGATAATCTTATGGTATGTTTTTATCTAAATGCCAATTTTATACTTATTTAAGTTCATAATGATGCAAATTTAAAACTATTACGCACTTAATGAATGTGATCAAATGAAGTGAAATTATAGAATTTATTTTCACCATGTCATATTTTAATTTAAAAGACCTCTGTAGCTGATTGATCCCACTTTGTAGATCAACAGCACTACTACTATATATTGCTGCTGCTGCTACTATTTTATTAGCTCTTTTGGTTTCTCTATTGATCACTTTCCAATAAAGTACCAAATTTATACCTATTACTACTTTGTAACTAGAAAATTAAAAAGGCTGAATTGAATAGCAAATGACACCTTCTAGTGATAAGGATTAAGGATGAGTGATTACTTGAGGATGAGAGCGGGTCAGGATGGTGATGAAGAATTACAGACATATCTCATCACAAAACCCAGTCTAACTATGGTTGAAGTGGGAAGGATGGGGTTGACATATATATTTTTTTTTGGATAAGTGGGTTGATATATTGATAGTGGTGCCAAATGAAGGTGAGAGCAAAGGGTGAATTATATTAATAGAATATACAAGAGATACAGAGAGCTCCAAAACAGAGAGCGAAACAAACCCCAAAAAGACAGCAAATAGACAACAAGTGACAGACCCCAGCTAGTCTCACAGACTCCCCCACCCACAAAACAGAGAAACAGAGCAGATGAACACAGGAAATGGATTTCACTTGTTTTGGTGACGGTGAGATTTCCCTAGGTAAAGTAACATTAGAGAGCAGGATATTTTATTAACATTATATAAAAAAAAACAAGTGAATCCATTACTATATAAGTTTGCATAAAGGTAGCATCATTAGGTGAGTTTTTGAACATACAAAAATTAATTTCAACTCAACAAAACCTAATGGGGTCGATAAATTTTTTTTGATAACAAGAAAACCGATTTGGTAAACCTTGGATCCATATAAGACCTACAACCTATGTGGCCCAACTAAGTCCAAGGCTAATGAAAATCATGAAACCTTGTGTGGGTGACCCCAAAGGATTTTTCAAGAGCTGAACTCAAAACCTTCATTTCATAAGGTGTGATCTCTTACCAACTAAACTACCCCTTAGGGTACAAATGGGGTCAATATTTTTTATTAAGAGGAGACTCTTTTGGCAAAACCTAGGTCCATATAAGACCTCACAACCTATGTAGCTCAAAAAAGTCCAAGGCCCAACCACGAGAAGCAAAAACCCTGTGTGAGTGGTGCCAAAGGTTTCTGTAAGTAAGACTAGAACTCAAAATCTTTGCTTTATGAGTTGAAATTTTTTTTAATACATAATAATTTTCATTATAAAAATTAGAATCTTTCACTGTCCATATATTCTAGCAGTTTTCATATTCTGTTTGGTAAATGTTGGAAATATATCATATCTCACATCGATTAAATATATCTTCACATAACTATTGGGCTTTCCACTTACAAGTTAGACTTTTAAGTTGGAAATTTAACATAGTATTAGAGCATATCGTTCTTGGTCCATTTCTCTCGTGAGCACGAATTCTAGCAAGTTAAACATGTGTTAGAAACTTAAAATTAAACACTATTTTTTGTTAATTTTTCCTTTTTAGCTTAATTTTGTGTAAGGGTCCGACAAAATCCAAAACACTCATGCATGAGTGAGAAGTGAGAGAACTTACCCATTAGGATGACTAAGTAAATCCATCCCCTTGAGATTAGCAACTTCTGTAAGAGCAGCCCTCCACCCATCAACCCTACCCGTATCTTCCTTGAAACGCTCTTCATGTCTTGCAAATGCTTCCCCAAAGCTTCCCTTCTGTTTACGGACATCAGAAGGTTCCACATCGTAGAACACAGGAATCACCGTCTGGCCAAGCGTTGCCTTGCATTTTAGGATGTGCACAAGCTCATCCAGGCACCATGTGGACGAAGCGTAATCTCTCGAGAAAACAATTATCGAAAACTTGGACTCTTCAATAGATTGCAGCAGTTCAGACATGATGTCTTTGCCTCTCTCCATTTCATTGTTATCTCTGTAAGCATGAATTCCGGCCTGGATGAAAGCAGCGTAGAGATGATCGGTGAAGCTTTTGCGAGTGTCACCTCTGAAACTCAAGAACACATGGTACT
The DNA here is from genome assembly GCA_039720395.1 of Liquidambar formosana. NCBI lineage: Eukaryota > Viridiplantae > Streptophyta > Magnoliopsida > Saxifragales > Altingiaceae > Liquidambar > Liquidambar formosana. The sequence goes on from CM077824.1 coordinate 15,326,827, forward strand.
TCCACCTGGAGGTGGATGACGATGAAGAAGAAAATGCGGCCTCTCGGTTCCTCTTAGATGCCATGACGGGATCCAACGCGAGAGATGCAATCAATGGAAGGCGCCAGTGGTGAGGGCACCTGCAAGGCGATGAATAAGATCTGGCTCTTCTTTCTCAATTGTAAAGCTTCACTTTCCTCTTCACCTTACTCAGGTTGACTCGTCTCAAACAAATTAGTGGTCTCTCTTTATTTATTTTCTCTATGCATTTTCCACGCCACATACACCACAAGCTCTTTTTTTTTTTTTTTTTTTTTTTCTTGGGGTTCTCTTTTCTCATTTATTTCGTTTACGATCATGTTCATATGCTCCGTACCATCTTCGGAGTTTGGGCTCGGTGTTGTAATACGAAAACTTAACGCCATGCCGAACCCATCTCAATTATTAGATGAGATTTTAGACGATTAAAATTGAAAGATCAACAAACTGTTATTGAGATGATTTTAATAATTTCAACAATAATTTTTTATCTTTTAATTTTAACCGTCCAATATCCCATCCAACGACCAAAATGAGCTTAACATGATACTAAGTTTGTCAAACTCTTATCGATTTTCCCTTTTGTTTTTTCTTAACATGTTTTTTATGGGTAAATCACAAAAAAATTCCCCTACCAATATATGGGAGTTTCTTCACATAATCTCATAAAGTTCAAAATGTTATAATATTCCCCCAAAATTTTAGATCTCTTCCTTTTCTCCATTTCACATCAATCAAACCGCAGATCAAATGTTGTGATATTTATAATATCATTATAATAAGATGATTTTTTTACCAATAATTTTGAAGAATTAAGTGGAACTAATACATTACTATATGATCATCAGCCATATAAAACAGATAGTACAGATGTTCAGTAAATCAATGGCTTAAAATTATCTATGCTTTTTTTATTTTTTTTTATTCCTAATACCATTTTATAATTTTAAATGGGAGTCTTTTGCGTCGGGTTTGGATATGGGGCACTGGTCTGGGCTGATCCAATCGCCGAAATATAATTTGGGCTGGATCTAAAATGGCCCTGTACAGTAGACCCATTCTTATGACAGGCCTAGGAAAAGCTCACTTGAATGAAACAATTCAGAAATTCCTACCTGTTCAAATTAAAATAAAAAGGAGACCCATGAATCATGATACCCCTTACATTTAATGTACACGAAGACCTTTTGATTTGTGGAATGCGAAGAAGCTAGGGCCCTTTTGTCCCTCTCTTCTTGTTGGAATGTAAAAGGCTGTGCCTAGGCTTACAATAGAGCAGCCCACTCTCTGGCCCATTGGGTTGGTCGGTATGCAACTGTTTTGGTCCCATCACCATTTCATCACTACCGCGTTCTGTTCTTTGTGTGGACTTGGATGATGAGGATGAGAAGAAACTGTTTTTGGTTTTCTTTTTTTATAATTCACTTATTTATTAAAAAATAATATTTTGTTTTATTTTATTTTATCCCATTTTGGATATAACACAACAAAAGGACATAAAATTCTCATAATATTTTGCATTTTTTTTTATCTTGACCATCATTTGCTTAACCACTATTATTTTTCAAAATGAATGAGCTAGAATTAGTTCAAAACCAACAATTTCTTGGAGTTAGTAGGGGCCAAATTAATGACCCAAGGGATGTTTGTGGGTTTAGCAAATGTGTCCCATTAAACATTAACATAGCTTTTTTATTTATTTAATTATTTATTTTATCAGAGGGGACTTTCAAGAAACTTGAAACAGGAGGAAGTTCCCATTCCATTAAGTTTTAGCAAACAAATGACAAAAGTTTACACGCGCATATACAGAGTATTGGTTAGGAGGCAATTTGACATTATCATTATAAAATTAAAATAAAATAAAGCGCGCAATGGGCCCTCAAATATAAGATTATTATTATAAGATGTTGAAATAACATGCCAATGGTGAATGGCCTTTTGATCGTGCCATTGTTTATATAATAATGTTTGATTCTTGATTAAGATATGAACTAACATATCCTATCCTTCTATTACTATTAAACTGTCATTAATGATATTATCACTTTGTCATTAGTCAAATGCTTTGTACCCCATTAATCTCTTGTGCACATGCAATCCCTCCGTTCCACATATGCGCTGAGCAATTACAACACAAAGTTCACTCCCTGAGAAGGAGTAGTGAGAGTTGACAATCATAGGGAAATATATTTTTCTTTATTATTTATTTTATAAATTTTTTATCTTTTTTAAAATCCTACAATCATTGTGTTGATGATGTGCGCGCACAAAACATCATGGGCTAATTAGTAGGGCACATGTGCTGTAGCAGGAAAGAATGTTTAATTTCTTGGATGGCTTTGAAGCCAAAATTACCTGGCATGAATTCTTCTAAAGTTGTCTTAGCATCCTCGTAAAGGCATCTAAATAGGTTGGTTTGTTTCCAGTGGAATTCTTATCGATCTATGATATAAGAAGAAAAAAAAAACCCTAGGTTTGCATCAATGTGTTTTAATCGAAGAATTATATTTAACGGTTCAAATTAATTAGTTTTAGATAGAACTAGCCTCCTAGGTCAACCCAAATATGCCAAACATTAAACTAAACAAATTTGCAGGTGTGGTACTCATGTTATCCTTTTGTGATTCATTGACAGGAAGTGAAAGCTGAGAGGATTGGGAATGACTTTCTTATAAAAGTGACTTCCAAGAAAGGGCGGAACGTACTGGCTTCCATCTTAGAGAGCTTTGAAGAGATGGGTCTGAATGTGCTGCAAGCTAGGGTTTCATGCACCCATTGCTTTTCCATGGAAGCCATTGCTGAAGCTCAAGACAAAGCCTTGGAAGTTCGACATGTGACTCAAGGAATCCTCAAGGCAATCGGAGAACCCAATGGAGAGAAACATACATAACCCTAGATGTTGTACTTTGATTACCTCTAAGAAATATTTTAATCTAATTGACTCCTGGTGACTATCCATTCACAAGATTCACAAATATGAAACTATTGGTCTTTTTCCATTCAAGTTAAGACCGAAAAGCAAAATTATTGCGCATGATTAGACCTTTTTTTAACCTTAGCTTTATGATTTTCTTCTTCTTTTCTTTTATGGGCAAAATATGATAATATAATTGTTGGTTAGTTCAACTAAAATATAAAGTTTGCATCGTTTATCAGTTCAGATAGAAAAATAAAAATAAAAAAGGGTTTAGTACATGCAGATGCGCAACACTATAAATTATGTTGTTTAGCATCCAATTAAATCTCTTCTCATCTAAGTGCTAAGCACCGAATCTAAGTTCGATGTTTATCCAAATACAAAATTTTTCCACCATATTGTCTTATCTTTCCCATGGAAATCTGCTTTGGCGTGGCCTTTTTGGCTGTTTGCACTGGTGCTGGCGCTGGTGCTGGAGCTGTACTTATTTAAATTCCGAGAAATTGTGAAGGTAAGAGTACAGAGGCCCATTTTGAGTTTCAACAACATTGTTCTACTTCTATCTTCCTTAATGATTGTCATTACATGCTTGGAACACTTATGGCACAGAAACCAATTGAGCAAGAGCTTGCTAGCTAGCTAGGGTTTTGGGCATTATTACCTGAGTGTTAGAAATGAGGTTACCTATTTTTTTTCCACCCACTTTATATATAGTGGTTTTGGGCCAAAATAAATAAATACTAATGCTAGAAAGACTCAATCATTAAGTATCAGTTACCATTTCTATCTCTATGTCCATCCAATTTGTTCATATATTGTTTCCTTTTTCTTATTATTCATGTATGCGTTATTTAATTTCCGAGAAATTGTGAAAAAAAGAAAGAAATCAAAATATTAGAATCATAAAATTTTCATTATCTGGAACCCAAGGAAAAGCCTGCATATTCAAGTGAGTGTAATTAATCAATATTTGACTTACCTGTGGTGAGATTTTCATTTTTCTAGAAAACTAGATCAAAAGTTTTAATTTTTCTTTTCTTGTCCTCCACTTTCACATCAACCAAACAGAAGGATAGATCGAGGTACGTTTGATATTTTGATAAAATCATTATGATAAAATGAGTCTTTTACCATTAATCTTGAAGAAATTAAGTGGAACTAATACATTACTATATGACCATCAGGCATATTAAACAGATAGTATAGACATACGGTAACATCAATGGCCTATAATTATCTAAGCATTTTTTTTTTCTTACCTCAGGTTTGGATATGGGGCACTGGTCTGGGCTGGGCCAATCACAGAAATATAATGGGAACGGCTATTGCCCCCTCCATTTTGATCAGCCCCTTTTATGCTTTATGTTTTTAAGGGTTTATGCAAAATATAAAAGATTTACGAAAATCGATTACGTTGTCCACTAAAAAAATATCATTTTGAACAATTTTTCAGAAAAAAGCCTTTTCAAAATCTATAATTTAAGTAGACTTTCTATCCATTTATAACCTCTATTTCATTTTATGCCAAAAAGCCTACATAAACGATAGATTTTGGAAAAACTTTTTTTTGAAAAGTTGTTCAAAATGATGTTTTCTGGTGGACTTTGGGTTCGTTTTTTGTAAAAACATTTTATATTTTGCATAAAATCTTAAAAACTTAAACTAGGGCTGATCAAAATGGGGGGCAATAACCGGGCCCAAATATAATTTGTGCCTAAGCTTGCCAATAGAGCAGCCCACTCTTTGGCCCGGTGGGTAGCTCTATGTGTAACTATTTTGGTCCCATCACCATTTAATCACTTCCGCGTTTTGTTCTTTGTGCAGACTTGGATGATGAGGATGGGGAAGAAATTGTTCTTGCTTTTTCATTTATGGGTTCAGTTCAATACAATATACTACTAACTTTGGAATAAATGGCTACTAACTTTACTAAGAACGACTACTAACTCTAATTATTTACCCACAGTCCGACGAATCCGTAATTCCCCCTTTATATAATTCATTTTCTTAATCTATACTACCTATTAAAGGGTGAATTTTAGAAAAACTTTTGATTCTCTAAAATACCCTTATTTTAAAATGTGATGACATCAATACCCTTAAGTAATCCAAAAGACAAAAAGAAAAAGGATACATAATTAATTAAATCATGGAGAAACATACTTTAATTAGAGACGTATGAGTTTTTCTACTTCATAAATATTATTATTATTTAATGCTTTGATGTCTTTTGATTTAATATAACATCATTGAAATTGAAACGGGAAGAGATTAAGCAAGATTAAACTTTTAGAAATTCACAGCCAAGTAAACTTTTACTTCCTTAAACTGTTTACTTTTTATATATATAAAGAGAAAAGGAAAGTGCTATTAAGCATCATAAAGAAACTCAAGATCCCAACTATGTTAGCAACTTGAGTTCTTCTAATCATATTCTATTTAAGTCCTTGGATATATATACAACAAACATATTACTTAAAAAGGTTTACGTACAACACACATGTGCACAAACTAGTTATCAAAAGGAATGAAGAAAAAAAAAGGGCCTCTTTGTTAATTTTTCCCATTTTTGATAGAACGCAACATGCAAAACAGCAAAAGGACATAAGAATTCTCGTAATATTGCATTTGTTCATCGACCATGGCTTAGTTAACTACAAACCCTTTTTTGTTTCTTGTTTTTTTTTTTTTTCCCAACTATTTTTCAAAATGAATGAGAATTAGTTAACTAATAACAATTTCTTAGAGTTGAGTTTGTACGGGCCAAATGATCTCACTAAACCTAGTCTCAGAACCCAAAGGATGTCTGTGGGTCTAGCAAATGTGGCCCATCAAACATTATCATAGATTTTTTTGTTTAATTATTTAGACTATTTTATTAGAGGGGACTTTCAAGAAATTAGTGTGATGCTTGAAGCAGAAGGAAATTCCCATTCCTTTAATTATTAGCTACCAATTGACAAAAGTTCACACACACACAAAGAGAATTGATTAAGTATAATTTGACATTATCATTCAAATGAGTCACAGACTACTACTATTATTATAAGAGATCCATAAAACTACTGAAGAAATTTTTCCTACTTTTTTTTTTTTTTTTTTTTTGGAGAAACGACCTGGTACTTTATATTAATAAGAATTAATAAGATCACTGTTGTAAATTAACAAGAAATTGGTCCCTAATAAATTCCAAGACTTCCTCAATCCAAATACAAAAATCCTCAACATCCTTACCATATCTTGCAAGGCTATGTGCCACCTCATTACCTTCACGACGAGTATGAGAGAACGTCACCACATCGAAAAATTGAGTTGCATCACTTTGGATATTCTCGATGATGAGGCCTAAGGGGGTAAACAAGACCATGTTTGCGGTAAGAGCATTAACAACCTCTATACTGTCCCCTTCCACCTCCATTGAATGCAAACCCAAATCACTCACCAAACCTATAGCAAAGCGAACTGCCATGGCTTCCACCACTGGTGCCGGGAAGCTGCCAAAGATTTTCTTTGACCTTGCAGCAATTACTTGGCTCTCACAATCTCTAACCATCACACTTAAACCAACACAATGATGTTCTGCAAATAGGGCTCCATTAACATTGATTTTGAAGACCCCGGCCCTCAACAGATGCCGTAAAAGCCTTGGCTTCATACCTAGACTTGCCTGACTTTCTACAACTTTTGAAAAATCCTTCCATAACTTGGCCACCCATCCTACAACCTCACTTGGCTCTTCTGAAATTTTTCCTACTGACTAGAAGTTACGCATAGCATTATAAAAATAATAAAATTATAGCAAAAGAAAAAAAACACACACACACACACACACACAAACACATACACGTAAGAAAATTTCCTTAGAGCATCTCCAATGGAAGTAGCAAATTCAGATTTGCTACCTCTCACTTTAAATTGTCCACTAAGGTCATTTTGGTCATTTCAGTAGTAACTTTTGATCTTTAAATCCGAACTGTCTAAAAGTCAATCCAAGGGTCCATTTCACCTCGGCACCGTGCTGAGTTTTATCAACTCAGCATTGAATCCTCTCCCGTGTTTGTTCAGGGTATCAATGGAATAAGGCTTTCTTTTTTTAGGTGGGTTTTTTCTTTTTTTTTGGGGGGGGGGGGGGGGGGGGGGGGGGGGAAGAGGGAGGAACTAGGTTTAGAGATGAGTGTATTTCATTGCTTCCCTAGTTTTGTTTTAGGTTTTGTAGATTGATGCTGGGTAGAAGGCTCTTCTTGGATATGATGGCGTTGTGCTTGTTTTGGTTGAAGTAAGGAATCATAAGTTTGCAAGTGATGCAAGTTTTTTGCTCCTAATAATATATAGTCAATACTAAGCTTTTCAATTGTGTTGCGGATCGTGTGTTCTTACGAGAAACCATCACTATGAAAATAATATAGGTCGCCAGTCTCATGCCTGCCACCAATCTTCCCGGTCTTGAGATCCTGAAAGACACACAATGAGAGGGAAAGAATGTTATAGAACAGTTGAGAGACTTAGAATCCTACTAATAGACATAAAACTATCTCAAGAGTGTGATTCTTGTAGTTTCTTTTTTTTGGGAGAAAGGTTGGCATAATTTATGGATTGAAAGTGATTCCTTGGTTGTTATTTCCTCCTTGCAGAATTATACATTTAAGCTTCCTTGGTCCTTGTTAAATGAATGGCGAAATTGTCTTTCTCTTATTAAGAAAATGAATGTTATTTTTTCTCATAGTTACAGAGAAGGTAACTCTGTTGCAGACTAAATAGCTAATTTGTCTCTCAATTTTTATGATCTTACTTGGTGGCATGCAAATTCTTGTGTTGTTCCTTCTGAACTTGCTAGAGATATGTTGGGACTTCCTTTTTATAGATTTGTTTCTTAAACTCTTTTTTGAAGATGGTTTCCTTCTTGTTGGAGAGTCTTCGAATGCCTTTTTATTTTATTTTTTCCTATGTGAGCTAGATTGTGGCATTATAAGCCACCAAGACTAGACAGTTTGGTTTTTGTTTCTTTATATCTTTATATGCTTACTTATTTACTTTAGTTTTCTTTTTTTTTTTGATAAAATTTGGAGTTGAAGGCAGATAATGGTGAGTGCTTTGGGTGTCAACCTAGTTGGGATTCTTTGTTCCTCTTTAATGCTTTTAGCTCTCTTTCTGGATTAAAAAAAAAAAAAAAAAACATAAGACTACAAGGAAATTTTGGCATAAATAAAACCGAGGTAAGTGAAAAATTAGAATAAAGATTAGCAGTGCCTAGACTAGAGTTAGGTGTGGTGGAGCCATCCGCTAAAGTAACAGTCGATATAGAAACACATTGTTGCAAATTAGACAACATACCTATTGTGCCAGTCATCTAATTTGAGTTAATTACCCATTAATTACGAGTGGTTAGGAAGGTTGTAGAAATACCAATTTAGGCAAGAATAGAAATGGAGGACGGAGTAGCAGAGCTAAATTGCGCAGAAAAAAAGTAGTGATACTCATCCTTTGGAATAGAAATAGCCAGTGAAGCAAGTAAGCAGTTAAAGTGCTAAGTTGAATCGATGAGGTAGCTGGAGTAGTAGAAGCACTAAATTGTAACTCAATATCATCATTGTGAGCCGGGTGTTTGCCATGAAGCTTATAACAATAATAAACTATGTGATTCCTACCACTATAATATGAGCACTTACGAGGACCACAACCACCTCTAAAGTTCCCATCATCCCCTTTGGTGGTAGTAGCTAAAGCAGATTTCTGAAGAGGGTTAATCTTAGAAGAGGTATTACAGTCAGATAGAGAAGCTTGCTGAATTCAACTGAAAACCTCATTAAGAGAAGGAAGTTCCTTAGTTCCCAAAATTTGAGATCTAACAGAGTCTAAGAAAGGTGGCAAGCTAGAAAGAAATCGAGCAACATACATACATTCACTCAAGTTTTGCTGTAGATAAGAAAACCAAGCTACAACTAATAAGAGGTTCCATTATGTTCGATAAGCTACTTTGAATCTGGGCATCCTCAGCTCCTGAATCGACGTATGTCTTATAAGTGGGATCATTAGTGAAATACTGTAAGTTCTTCCGTCCCAAGATGAAACCTCAATGGCTTGAGCCTAATGGGCATTAGTATTACCATTCAACTATATAGATGTAATTGGATGCAAGTCTAATGACAAAAAGAAACCTGGGATTCACACTTTCCTTGGATTCCATAATACAAGGAGATAAAGAGAAAATAGATGCTGGTCCACCTGAATATATATAGAAAAGCAAAACAAACAATAACTATAGAATCAAACAAAAATCCACCAAACATCAATTTTGGGGTTGCTATAAAGTACCAAAATATTCCAAAATCATATTTGTCAAACTTCCATACACTGCAATAGTGGGTTCTAGAAGGCCAACCATCATTAAGTTATAAAAAAGAGAAAGGATGGGGCCTTAGGATACCATTAACACCTCCTATTAAGTTTCCAACCTTAAACCCTAAACTATTAATTAAAGGGCCAACAAATATATGAAGTCATATTAAAGTTTACATTTAGTCGATGTGGGATGTGATACTTTCCAACACTCCCCCTTATGTACAGGCCTAACAGGATAGAAACGAGCATGTCACATGGACACAAAGACGAGCACACAATGAAACGGCTCAAGAATGACATACTCTGATACTATGTTATGTTTCTAATATAATAGCCTAAACTATTAAGTGGAAGGCCTAAACTAGTATATGAAGCCATATCAAAATTTATATTTATACGATGTGAGATGTAGGATTTCCCAACACTCCCCTTCGCGTGCAAGCTTAACAAAACAATAACGAGCTTGTCACATGGATAACAATAACGGGCGCATAAACGAAATAAGCCCAACAACAACAACAATTTAGCTTTGAAACCATGTTAATCAATGTGGGATGTGGTACTTTTAGGAGTGAAAGTTGGTTTGGGTAGACCTAAGAACCAGGTCATTCTGGGCAGGGCTAAATAGTAACTGGTTCGGTTCTCGAGCCACAATTTCTAAGTATCGATAAATTTGGTTCGGTCCATGATTTAAGGGGTTTCAAAACTAGTCCAAACTGAATTCCTGAATTTCGAATATATATATATATATATATATATATATATATATATATATATATATATATATATATACGGTTATGTTCCCATTAGCATGTGTTGATATAAGTTATATCAGCACCATGCATTGAGGGTCATACCCCTTGCATTGGTCTAATGTACTTTATATCTCACTAATGCACAAGGTACAACTCCCAATGCGGGTGTTGATATAAGTTATATCAGCACGTATTTACGTGATATATATATATATATAATTATATGTCTATGTTAAAATATTATACTCCATAGATAAGTATTATTGAATAAATAATAATACTTATTCAATAAAGTTATTACCTTTTCATCGGAAAAAAAAAAATGAGAACTAGACCGTTTTTGTCAGTCTAGTCTAATACAATTTCCGATCCGGTTCTAGTTCATTTATTTAAGGACCGAATTAATTCGGTCTAGTCTAGATTTTGAGTTGCACCCTTAGGTACTTTACAAAGACACCATAGGAGGGTGAGTTGGTACCCTAGAAGCTGTCGAAGAAGGTCAACAAGGGGAAATCTAAGGCTATTGATTGAGAACAGGTTGAAAATGGGCTATCAACTTAGTTGGCCTAGTCTAAGAGGATCGTCGGAATGTCTTAAGGGTTCACTGAAGGTTATGGTGGGTTGTTGGAGGTTCAAGTTGGTCGCCGATGGGTGTCAATCTGGTTAGAAGATTTGGTCTTCGTGTAGGTAGGATAGGAGTTGAATTGGCTTCTTCTAGAGTGATAGTAGGTTGCCACACATGATAGGGAAGGTATGATTAGGTCATTGTGCTTTGATACCATGTCATAATGATAATTTAAGGTTTTATAATTAACCCTAGCACCCAAATATTACTTATATAAAATTTTTTATGATAAGGAAATCCCTTGGGAAAACCTTAGACCCATGTAAAACCCTCTAACCCACATGGACCCCACATGGACTATGTAAGACTAAGGTCCATGAGAACTAGGGAAACCTTTTCGGGTGGCCCCAAGGGGATAGCAAGAGTCGAACCCAAGTTTTCCACATTTTGAGACGAGATCCCTTGCCAACTAAGCTATACCTAAATAATAAAACTAATATATAAAAGACCAAAGTACCCCTATATAGGTCTAAGTGCGGGATATCCCAAAATATTTCGCACGATGATAGCTATCTATAGATGACACGCATGTGTTCACGCACACATGATCGCACATGTCACCCATAGACGGCCGTGATCATATGGGATATCTCGGACTTGATCAAAGATGTATATCTATATATACATAGTCTTGATCAAATCAACATGTGTTGATATAAGTTATATCAGCACCATGCATTGGGGGTTGTACTCCATGCATTGGCCTAATGTACATCGTAACACACTAATACACAAGGTACAACCCCCAATGCAAGTGTTGAATATAAGTTATATCAGCACGTGTTTACCTAATTATCATCCTATATATATACAGGTCTAGTCAGGTGGGCTGAAGCTGATATCTTGGTATATCAGCATGAGTGATCTTGGCCATCCGTTCAAAATGGGAGCAAATCAACGGCTGGGATGATTTGTCGACAAAGCTGCAGCTTGTGTCACATCAGCGTCCTTTCTCGTCTCTCTCATCACGTTTCCCTCCTTCCAGATCCAGACGGGCTGTTTGAATTTTGAAAGCTTACTCTCTCTCTCTCTCTCTCATGGCAGTCGGTCTTCATTTCTCTCACATTCACCTCACCTCCGTTTGAAAGCTTGCGAACCAACCTCCGTTTGATGTACAATGAGCAGCACCCTGCATCGCAGCAAACCAGACGGGCTGTTTGAACTTTGAAAGCTTACTTTCTCTCTCTCTCTCTCTCTTTCTTATGGCAGTCGGTCTTCATCTCTCTCACGTTCACCTCACCTCTGTTTGAAAGCTTCCGAACCAACCTCCGTTTGATGTACAGTGAGCAGCACCCTTCATCTGCAAACGCAGCACCGCTTCATCGCAGCAAACGGAGCCTAAACGGAGCCTCACCTCACACGACCTCTCCCTCTCTCTCTCATGGCTTACGAACCTCACCTCAGACGACCCTCACCGCCGACCATGGCTGCTCCTTACTGTTAGCAGCAGCCACACGACCCTCACCGCTGCCACACGTGAAGCTTCTCACCGCCGCTGTGAAGCTGCTCGCCGCCGCTTACCATCGCCGCTACTCACTGCCGCGAATCGTTGCCGCTGCTCTCCACGAACCTCGCCGCCAGTTGGAATGGCAATGGGGCGGGTCAGGGGCGGGTCGACCATATACCATCCCCGACCCTAACATTGAAACCGTAGTACCAAACCCGCACCTAAACCCGACGGGGCACAGAATCTAAGAACCATCCCCGACCCTATGGCTTCCTGGGAAAACCATCCCCGCCCCGCCCAAGCCAAAAAAAAAAAATTTCAGCCTAATTTTTACAAATATAAGAATATCAAATAATATAGGAAAACTAAAAAAAAATGGTAAAAACAAAAGCTCAGCAAGGCAACAAACAGATGTAGATATGGCGAGAGAAAGTGACTTAAACCAATGAGTTTATCATATAACCAGATAACCTGTCAACCACATACATTTCAAATATTCATACACAACCTGTCAAAGTAAAAACACAAGCTCTAGCAAGTCTTAAACACATACTTTTAAGATTAATATTAATCATTGCAACTAAAAAATATAATTCAGTGCAATTAAGAAAATCCTTTCCATTTGACATCAGTTCATGTAAAATATATATTGAAATTTGAGAAAGAGAATAAAATTAACCTAGGCAGATCTGGTGAGTGTCTTACAGTGGTTAAAGGAGAGAGACAGAGAGCTAAGAGACTGCGAGAGAAAGTGAGGAACCAACTCAACCAAGGCAGATCTGGTATAGATCCGGCGGATCTGGTGTAGATTTGGCGAGGAACCACAGCGAGAGACGGCGAGAGAAAGTGAGGGACCAAGGCAGATCTGGTGTAGATCTAGCGAGAGAAAGCGACAAACCACAGCGAGAGATGGTGAGGTCCGACGAAAAAAATTGTACTTATGCGGCGGTCCGTGAGCCCGTGATTCCGTGAGAAAAAGTGTACTGATGCGGTGAGGTACTGAGGTTGGGAGGCCATGAGGGTGAAGCAGGGACCAATGTAGGCGACGACGGATGGCGGACGATGAGGGAGTGACCGCAGTGTGGGTGAACTGTGAAGTGTGCTGTGTGAGTGACTGAGTGTGTCGCGTGAAGGAGGGAGAGAGTGGCTGAATGAGGGAGAGGAGAGGCGGCTAGGGATTTTTGTGGCTAACTTAAGGTTAATAGGTTATATAAATATAAGGGTAAAACTGTAAAAAGACATGCAGGGTGGGGCGGGTCTACGGTTCGGTTCAATTCTGCGGGTCGGGACTAGTAAATACCATACTCGAACCGAACCCGATAAAAAATTTAAAATCTAACCCATACCCGAATTGAGAACCGAAAATTTTCAAAAAAATCCGCTCCTATGAGGGCGGAGCGGGGCGGGGCTCCTATGGGGCGGGTCCAAATTGCCATTCCTAGTTGCTGGCAACCAGCTTCGGTGAGTCCTTCATGTTCGATTTCTGAATTTTTTTCCTCCTTCTCCAAACCCTCACCTGACTTTCCTCTCCCTTACAGCCACTTGCACTGGTGACCTAAGCCCTTTTTGCACAAACCCATCGCCGGTGACCAAAGCTCCCACACAACAGAACCTCACCGCCGGCGACCTGAGCTCCGGTAAGCTTCTCTCCCTCTGCAATTTTTTTTCCCCCTATTCTCCAAACCCTCCCTCTGCAATGGAACGCCTTGTCATCAATTTTTGTTCAAATTGGTTGAAAAAAAAATAGAGGATCACTAAATTCGAAACAGAGGATCACTAAAAAAACAGAAAATTATAAGAAAATTCTCTAAATTATAAGAAAATGAATTATAAGAAAATTCCAAACCTTATTTTTTTCTATTGAATTATAAGAAAATTGATTCATGTTTTTCTATTGTGAACATGTAAATTTGAACACAGGAATACTATATTGTAGGATATGCATAAGAATCTAAATTTATGATATTTTGATGCCATGAAACTAGGTATCATATCATATATAAGAATTATGGGTTTGAAGAAGAAGAAGAGGAAGAAGAGGAATTCTGTGTCTATGTAATGCCCGCATCATTTAATTAGGATAATCTCACCTTTAATGCATGATTTACATGTATATTAGTTGATTTGTCGGGTATTGTGGTGCATAGGCATCACATGGGTACGATGTTGACATGTTTGTGATTTCACACTTTTAGACTGCTGAAATTTGGCTAAGTGTTGGGAAAAAAAGGATTTTCGTAAAACTTCGTTTTTAAAGATAATTTTTGGCGGTAATGGAAGTTTATAATATTATAAGATATCTATGATTTTATGGGATTTTATTATCACGTTTCGATCGGTTTCCTCGTACCTTTGTTTTTGAAAAATCTGTCGGGAGTCGGATTTTGTACTAAAACTTGAAAATGAGATTTTGATTTACTTGGAATTTGATTTTTTTGATATTTTATTTGGATTCAAATGGGGGGTTATTTGCTTATTTTCATTAAATAACTTAAAGTAAAAATTACTTAAATGTTTTTAATGTAAATAAGGTAGTGGTAAGTACTGTGGGAGTTCATACACATTTGCCTGAGTTATTGGGCATTTTCAGCAAGTGACGATCGATCCTGGCTTTGGGACGATCGATCGTCAGTGCCCTGGAAATGCAATTTTGCTTCTGTTTTTCACGATCGATCGTGCCCTCAACCCACGATCGATCGTGCATCGCGGATTTTGCAAATTTTTTTGCGTAAATGACGCATGTGCCCCTCACCCCTTATAAAACCCTCATATCACGATTCTAACACCCATTTTCAGCATTTTGAGTGTTAGAGACTTGAGAGAGAAGGAGAGAGAGAGAGGAAGATAGGAGAGAGAAAGGGAGTGTTTGGAGACAGAAAATCACATTTTTCTCTTGCATGCATGGGTTTTTGACTCTCTCTCCTCATATCAACGCTTGGATTCACGTTCTAGGGGCTGGATTTGAAGATCTACACGTGCTTTGAGAGGATTCAAGCCTGATCTGTAGAGTTTGGAGCTCATTCTTGCCTTCTAGGCTCAGATCCGACCCTCCCAACACATTTTCTCTACGTTTGGTACAATATATGTGAGGTAGGTGTGATTTTCATGGGTTTTAACCGTAGGGATGATAATGGGTTAGTATATAAGCCCATGTATGTTGGATAAAAATGTATTTTGGCATTATTTATGAATTTACGTGATTTTTGGGTGTATTATCATGTGTATTTTGTAATGCATGTACTGAGGGGTCTAGTTTACATAACCCTATATTTAGGAATATTACTTTTGGGAGTATATGGGTTGATATACTTGTCACGACCCAAATTAATTAAGCCATGATCAATAGTAATAAAACAAGCTTTATTTTAATAAATCCTTTAATAAAACGTGGATGACAGTTGTCAAAATCTCAACCATTTTGAAGTTTTTCAGCATTTTGGACATGACCCATCCATAGATAGGACATACCATCATAATACCTGTTATAAAAATCCATTGATAAAAATTTCGATGTCATCCATGAAAGTGGTATCATCCCATGCATCGCATTCCACGTATACACAACATTAAATAATTACAATTACAACCCTGATTAATTTCACATTTACATTGGCCCAATAAAATGAATTAATACATATCCATCCCATGAAGATCCATCAATAATTAACATAGGTCATTTCCCGTTAAGAGCATCCCCGTGTAAAGCATAAATCCACCTGAAAATAATCTCTGAAAAACATGGAAATAAATAGGCGTGAGTCCGACGACTCAGTAGATACAATTTAACATAGTAAACTAAAGCAATGATATAAATAAAACCCATTATATCATTAAATCAAAATATACTAACCAAGTATATTACAAATTCCAAAATAAGTTATAACCCATAACCTTAAAACAAATAATGCATAATGCCCAATGCATGTGACTCATGTCCAATTTACATTAAATCCATTTATTACCAACCACTCCCGCAGGAGTCTTCGCGCGGAAACGGAGGATTTGAAACCCACCTCCAAGAGGACAACACAAGGGTTCCTACCTGGAACCGGAAAGTAGCCTCTGATTTGGGAACACAAGGGTTCCTACCTGGAACCGGAAAGTACCCCAGGACCAAAGGAATGGAAAACACCGCAAAGTCCCATTGACTGCAAGTAGTCCAATTCCAATGACCCCTTTTTATGCAATACTTTTACCCAGTATTCATTAAGTCCATTTAATGCATGATTATGCCCAACATGCAGTGCAATAACCCATAAAATGAGTTTTTGTAACCAAAATCATCTCCAAGATATGGTATATAACCCATAATCAAATAACATCATAATTATACCAAAATTATGATAAACAACATAAATTTCCATTATGATTATAATCTCAAAATCATAATCAAAACATCAATTAAATATGGAAATTAACAAGAAAATCCATACATCTATATTCCATAGAATGTATAAAATAAACCCAAATTCATAAAGAACATAATTCCCAAATTAGATTATCAAATACCCATAATCTAATTCCAAGATTTATTCCATAAATCATGTATATATACATATTCCAGGCCCAAGAATACCAAATACTATGATAATATATACCATATTATCATGTCAATAGTTTAAACCTATGTAAATTGCACCTACCTCCATGAAACGTGTATAAAAATGCAATCTTGATGTTGTGGGTGTGTAGATCCAAGCCTAGGATGCACATGCAAGCTCTCCAAAGTAAACCCTAACTTCCAATGGCCATGGATGATGAAGAGAATGGAGATTCCAACTCCAAGATGCAGCCAAACCTCATGAACACCCGGAATAACCACAAAATATGAGGATATGATAAATAAATCCCAAAAGAAATGCAAACCCTAGCCTTATACATGAGAAATTACCTCTCAAATCCGAAATAGAGGTAATCCATGGGTGAATCCAAGCTAGAAGTGTTGAAATGCAAGCCCTAAAGCATGAAGTCCAAGCAAAAGTAGAGAGAAAACCCCCCTCTCTCTCCTTCGTACGCCCCAAGAGCTCTCCCAAGCTCACTCTCCCTCTCTCTCGCTCTAAAATGCAGGAATGAGGGTTACAAGTCGGGGTTGAGGGGTTTTATAACCTCAGAGGGCACATGCGTCATTTCAGCAAAAATAAGCCTTCAGACCTAATTCAGTCGACTCATTTAGCAATTCAGTCGACTGAAATGACAATTCAGTCGACTGAATTGAGGATTCAGTCAACTGAAAATCCCAGAATTGGAACTCCTCAGCTTCTGTGTAATTCAGTCGACTGAAATCACACTTCAGTCGACTCAAACAGGCAGAATACACTCCACAGTCTTATTTTCATTCAAAACATTTAAGTAATCTTCTCCATTTTTTTCTTCTTCCTTTTACTTTAAGTTATTTAATGAAAATAAACAAATAACCCCCCATTTGAATCCAAATAAAATATCAAAAAAAATCAAATTCCCAATATATCAAAATCTCATTTCCAAGTTTTAGTACAAAATCCGTCTCCCGACAGATTTTCCTAAAACAAACATGCGTGGAACCCAATCCAAACATGTTAATAAAATCCCATAAAATCACCAATGTCTTATAATATTATAAGTTCCCATTACCGCCAAAAATTATCTTTAAAAACGAAGATTTACGAAAATTCACTTTTCCCCAACACTTAGCCAGATTTCTGCAACTTAAACCCTTAAGTTGCAAATAAGGCTAAACGCACCCGAAAGGTACTCAATGCACAAAACAAGCATTATAACACATCCAACCTCATAATATCATACACATGCATTACCCATGCATGAAGTCATCCGACAAATGAAGGGATTAACTACGTTAACCATAGATTAAACCCTTAATACCCTATTTAAAAATTACGGGTATTACAATACTTGCCATATTTTGGTTTATTTTGAAGGTACATGCTATGTAAATTCTTGTTGGTCTATATTTTACATGTTTTACATAGCTCCCACATGTTATATAATTATGAAATAATTATATATTGTTGATTTCTGGAATAACTGACACGTGTATGAGTTTTTATGCTTTTCATGGCATTCATTGGCATAAAATGCATGAAATGGACTTAATTAATTACTTGGTAAAAGTATATTAAAGGGTCATTGGAATTGGACTACTAGCGGTCAAGGGACTTAGCGGTGTTTTCCATTCCTTTGGTCCTGGGTACTTTCCGGTTCCAGGTAGGAACCCTTGTGTTCCCGAATCAGAGGCTACTTTCCGGTTCCAGGTAGGAACCCTTGTGTTGTCCTCTTGGAGGTGGGTTTAAATCCTCCGTTTCCGCGCGAAGACTCCTACGGGAGTGGTCGGTAATTATGGATTATGTTAAATGGACATGAGTCGCATATCATTCATGACATTGCATGGGTGTTAATTATTTTAAGCATGGTTTTAATTGGTTATATTATCATGCTTTGGTTATTTCTATATGAAAATTATATCTACTGAGTTTTATACTCACTCCTATGTTTTATAAACCCTTTTCAGATGATTTCATAGATGGGGAGACCTCGCCTTGAGGTGTTATGCTTTGTCGAGATCGAATTTTAATATTATGGTTATGTATTAACTAAACACTTTGTATTCGGCCAATGGGCACTAGACATGTAATAACTTACGGTTTGTAATATTTTAATTTCGTAGGTCTCTTTATATGGTTTATTTAGTATGTGATGATACCAATGATGGATGACAAGAACTTTATAACTATTTTGTACAGGATTTTGTTACGGTATGTTCCATTTGCGAATGGGTCATGCCGAAATTTTCATTGAAATTGCAGGTTTTCTAACATGTGTTATTCACGTGCTTCCTAAACGATTTTCTTAATTAAACTGGTTTTATTAATATTGATCACGGCTTAATTAATTTGGGTCGTGACAGTCTATCTTATATTCTTGATTAATTACATGTTTGATTAAGATGTATGTGGCATTTTTACCCTAAAATGTGTCATGTGACTAACTATGCAACAATGTGGATATTGGCATAATGTGGATATTGGCATAATTTTTCTTAATAATATCTATTTAATTTGTTATCCCGGATGGAGAATTAGGATCATCATGTAGTCATGATTTTGATCACCATAACTCATTGTAACTTAATTTACTAGCTAGTAGCAACAGATTAAAAACAAATCCCTATTCTCTAATGACACCCACATCACACAGCTTCTCTGTATTTAGTTTAACTATTGTTTTAGCAATTAAGTTGATTGCTTGTTGCTTTTGATATGTTCTTTCTTCATTTGTTCTCCTTAATTAATTTTTCCAGTTTCAGTGGATTCATCTATGAAATATGTTTTTTTTTTTTAAATAAAAAAATAGTATGGTTCCTTTTTAATACAGATCAATGGAGGACTTTGATGTTGAATTAGGTGAGTCAGAAACACAACACCATGGCTCCTCCTCAATCAATTCAGAAATGTGTTATATTCCTAATGTAATGCAAGGACGCAAACCTTTCATAGGACAAGAATTTGACTCTTTGGACATGACTTATGCCTTCTACAACAACTATGCGAGGCAAGCTGGGTTTAGTGTTCGAATTGGGAGTAGTAATAGGAATCATGAGAATGAAATAAGCAGGAAGGTGTATACTTGTTCAAAAGAAGGTGAGAAAATAGTCCGAGCACCAAAGCCTGATAGTAAACAACCAAAGAGGCGTCGAGGGATAACATGAAAGAGTTGCAATGCAAAACTCGCCGTTCTCAAGTCGGGTGATAAATTTAAAGTGTTTATATTTGAGGAGGTGCACAACCACACTATTTCATCCCCGGCAAAGTTCAGCTTTTGCCATCCCATCGGCATGTCTCATCGGCCCAATGGGTACTAGCACAAACCTTCAATAATGCAAATATCCCTCCATCCCAATTGATGAGTGTTTTGGAGCTACAGGCGGGTGGTTTACAAAACATTGGCTGCACTGAACAGGATATGAGAAATGCTAAAAGAGATGCAAGAAAAGCGACTGATGGCCATGATGCAGACATGCTGAATGAGCATTTCCTTGCTCAAAAAGAGAGAAATCTAAATTTCACATACACCATTGAGACAGATGATGAGAATCGGATTTCACATATATTTTGGGCGGATACATCAAGTAGAGAGGCGTACAAACATTTTGGGGATATTGTGGTGTTTGACACTACCTATCAAACAAATAGGTATGATATGATTTTTGCACAAATATTGGGGGTTAACCATCATGGGCAAACGATAACGTTTGGTTGTGGTTTCTTGTGTGATGAGAACCATGAATCTTTTATTTGGTTGTTTGAGGAGTGGATGAAAGTTATGCCAGGTGAGCCACCCAAGATGATCATTACTGATCAAGATCTAGCCATGGAGATTGCCATTAGACATGTATTTCCAACAACATGTCATAGGTATTGCATTTGGCACATCTTGAACAAGTTCTCTGAGAAAGTTCGTGCTCGCATATGTAGCCAATACTACGAAAGCTTTCGTGATTGTATTTGGGATTCAGAGGACCCAGAGGAGTTTGAGTATAGATTGGCTGCTCTCATTAAAAGAAGTGAGTTACATGAGAATGGGTGGTTACAGACAATGTTTAACAAGCGGGATAGGTGGGTTCCTGCTTTTGTTAAACATGTTTTCTCAACTAAAATGTCATCTAGTCAAAGAGCAGAGAGTAACCATTCATTTGCAAAGAAGTATGTGGACAGGCGTAATTCTTTGTGGGACTTTATTACAAGGTTCAATAGGGAGCTTACCAAGCAAATGTACGACGAGTTACAAGCTGACCATGTTGATCATAATGAGAGACCCATGTTGAAGACTCCGGTTGCATTGGAGGGACAAATGGCTGATATTTATACACGTTCTATCTTTGAAAATTTTCAAGATGAGTTGTGGGAATCTATGAAATATGGGAGTACTGTTAAGGTGGATGATGAATTCCAAACCATCTATGAGGTTGAAAGGCGGGTGTTTGATGGTGGCAAAGGCAAAGGCAAAGGTAAAAGCACCCAAAGGCAAAATGAGGATGGTAAAAAAACAATATCAGATAGGGTCCGGTTGATTGTGGATGATAAGGTTTTTGATTTTGCAACCTGCAGTTGTAAGAATTTTGAGTAGGAGGGAATTCCTTGCAGACACTTGTTGCACTTTTTTTTTCTTTTTTTTTTTTTTTTTTTTGTAGAAAACAATATAATGAGTTGCCAGGTAAATATATCTTGAAGAGGTGGACAAAGGGTGCAAAGTGTCTAAGTTTAATAGAGGGCAGTGCGGTGAACATGGAGGATGCCGGAGATAGGGGCGTGTTAGTTCGCCGTAATGATTTATGTGGAGTTTTTGCAAGGGTAGTTGATGGAGTCGTTTTAAGTGTAAAGGGAACTGACATGTTGAGAGAAGATTTGTTAGCTAGTGAAATGAGGATCAAATCACTCTCTATTGGAGAGGGTAGCAACAATTTGGGAGTTCCAAGCAATTGTCCTCCAATCAATTCTACTCCTATATTGTTAGAACCCAATCAAGTTAGGGCTAAGGGATGTGGGAGAAGAATAAAAGGAGGAAAAGAAAAGGTTAGGGAACAAAATTTGAGAAAATGTAATGGATGTTGTCAATAGAGACAGTCCCATGACAAGAGGAATTGCCCAGCCTTAATGAACATGTAAGTTTACTTATTTAATTTATACAAAAACTTCGACAATGTAATATAGATATATAGTTGTTTGTGCCATAGTACATTATTGATGGAATTGCTAATATTTATTCACTTCTATTATCACTTTATGTTGTTCGAAAATTAAATTGGATTGAGTTGATCATTTTACACATTTAAAACACTTATTGTCTATAATTTATTTTTATAACTTCATGCTAATAGTTGAGTATTTGATTTTTTTTTTAGACCCGCTCCTAGCACTAATGTTAGAACTTTACATAATGGTGATCCTATATCCAATGATGAAGTGTTTTCTTCTACGGGTAAGTGAATAAGATTTAATAGGATTTATATTTACTACATAGTTAGTTGATATATGTTACAGTTCATGATAAAATTTAATTGTAAGTACTATTAACTTGGTTAATTTATTTATTTGGTTTTCTTGTATTTTTTTTTTATTTTTATTTTTTGTTGTCATTGTTTGGTTTTGTTTTTAACATTATTATTATTGTTTTATTTATTTATTTTTTTTGTAGGGTTCACAGATAGTTGATGGGACAGTGGGAGCAGAAAACTGTTTTGGCACACATAAGGTCCAATTTCATTTCTACTTTTATTCATTTTAGTCTGGCTCATTTGTTGATTTTATAGTGTGGAATTTGATTTGATATTTGGAATAGAAAGTCATTGATCGCATGAAATTCTTATCATTGTGAAAAAGTGATGATGATTAATCAGAAGGGTTACCCCTATATCTTTGTGCTATTTATTTGCATATGAGGGTTTAAATAATAAACCCAAAGAAATTGAAGGGAACCTTAAAAATATATGGATCTTTAATAGTTTGCCTATAGAGTGGGGCATAGGAAGTCTATACAAGATATTTGAATTTCATTTGGGATGTGGAGGGAGGACTAGAGTAACTGTCTCGAGGAATTTATGCTATTTTTGTTGTAAGTTTAAGATTTATTGTAAATGGTAGAATCATTTTCTAAATTGAGGTTTTTTGTTCGAATAATTTGGATGGGGTTGCATGTCTTGAGGAAAATTATTGATTGCACATTTTGGATAAGATGATTTAAGTGATGGTCACAAATTATTTTTCTTACAATAGCGTACATTTGGTGATTCAATTGGAAAGGTTGTGAATTAGGTCATAATGAGAGAATTTGGATATCTTTTATCTTTTCAAAAAAAATGAAATAATTTTAAATCCACACTTTGAAATGGTATTTGAAGACTATTCAAATCTAAAATTTAGTTTTACCCTTTTGCTCAATGGTTATTGATTTGGTTTGAAAGAGGGTTTAGACTTTAGAGAATGTAGGGGTGCTCTTGCAAGGTTGGAAAATCAATTTAAGAACTAGACAGGCTTATGTTCTGTCGAATTCTTTCCTTTTGGTATCAAGCGGATGAATTTGGACACTTCTTCAATGTGGTGGAAAATAGTTTGATAGAATATGTTTTCTTTTGAAGTTTTCACATGAGTTTAGAATTGTATTTTTTAATGAATCTTGTTTCATCTTAGTTTGTATTGCCATTTTGGCCTAGTTAATCTTTCTTTTTATTTTATAAAAAATTATTTTTAAATTAGTTTTATATTTCAAATGTTATGGAAAATTTTAAAAATTAGATATGATAAAAAAGGGATTCCATAGCAATCAACCAGAGACATTGTGAGAGAAGCATGTGTGGGCAAGAGTCTCGGCTTGGTGTGTGTCCCTTTTTTGTCCATTTGAATCCAGCTCAAGCACAACCCTCTGAATACCATCTTTCCCATGCTCAAGTAGTCAAGTTGGCCTTTGTCACCTCATAACTCTCCTCCCAAAAAAAAAGTAGCCTTTGTTTAGCCCAAAAGGGAGCCAAGAGCTATATGGGCAATAGAATTTCTCACTTGCAACATAGGGTGCCATTTAAATCGAATAAGTACCATAGTTCTAATAAAATGTTAGAACACTGCCCAATTTTAGAGTCACCTTTTATATGAAGATTTTTAATATCTAGTCTTTTAACTAACAAAAGGCCATTCCAAAAAGCAATAGCTTCCATTTTAGGAATTGTTATATCATCATCGATTTTTAATGATGATTTAGTTGTGTATATTGAAAGAAGGGGATTTGATAATATACATTGTAATGAAACTATCATATAACGCTTTTAAAAGATGAGACCTCATCGAGTACAACTGTAAATGTATTCAATTGAAATTTAGTTCATCTAATATTAATGTGGGTATGTGATTTGTATTGGATCCTTTTGGTATGACATATACAGCTATGAGTTCAAGGTTCATGTTGAATCCTTTTTCTGCCCTGCATTCTAGATTTATTAGATTCCTAATTAGAGCTTTTAATGTTTCATGTTATAAGCTTAATTCAGTTTTTTAAAGTTCTTTCGTGTTATCTTTAGTGCATTATAGTAATGAGTTCATGTGGATAAGAGATATATTGTTGTGATTCTTGCCTCAGAGTTGAGTAATCTTATATTTATTAATGTTCTTCCTGTTGCAGTTTTAGCAAGAGATACAGATAATGCACGCTGCCCTCGAGGGCATTGACAGAGGTTGTAGTCTGGAAGATATCAACAGGAAGAAGTGGAGAATGGAGGATGTCATCAATGAACTTCAGTTGTTAGACTAACTGGTTTATCCATATTGCTTCTCTGAGGATGTGGCAATATTCTACTAAATCTGTAGCCATCATAAATTAGCACCAGATCAAAACAATTATGAGTTTCTTTTTTTAAGCTGAATTTGCCATCAAAACAATTATAAGTTTCTTTTTTCAAGCTAAACTTGCCATTAGGATGTGCTTATTGAGAAATTATATTTATCATCTTATACTATGTTCTTGTACGGGCTATCATATGTAATGATAAAGCTTATACATTTTTTTTAAGGGTGGCGATATTGCCACAGCTCCAAACGCTGCTTCCACAGCAGCTAAAAATATATTTCACTGAATGGACCATTTTACACTTGCAACAAGATTCAAAACCAAATCTGTCCCCTCTTCTCATCCTTTGGGCTCCAATCACTCCATTTTTTTTCCAGCAGCCATGGCTCTTCATCCCCCACTCCCTAATGCTTAAACCCCACAAATTGGGAGTCACAATACTATCATGGGAAGGGTCCCAACAACGAACAAAACATTAAAGAGAAGAAAATTTTGAAAAAGAAGAATGTGACATCTAATTGGTGCTCTTCTTCTTAACTGGTGGGAACGATCATGTGAACCTGTGATGAGATGGGGCGTGCCCACTTAGTGGAGAAAAATGGGGCCTGCCCTCTTAGTGGAGAAAACTCAATGCAGAAAAAAGGATCTTTTTCCAAAGAGGGAAGGTTCAGATTATGTAACAATAACATATGATTAAATAAATGAAAAAAGGTTCCAATTAATTACTATACTAATCTTCAATTAATTATAATAATCTGACTCCACCACTACCACCGGAGAAAAAAATAATTGGCATAATACAAAGGCTGAAGTCTTACATAATAATATATAATAATAGATCCCAAATGCCAGTGTGCCAAGCCATTCCTAAGTCAAGGTGCCTAAAAGTCATATACACAGGGAAATTAAGAAACTAATTTCTAAACATCCACATTCATATTATAATGATTAGTAGCAAAATTATCAAACGCTTCAACATTAATATTTCGTCGCGTATTGCTCGAATCTGGTTATCGTTTCCAATCTGGTTCTTGTTTCCTTGCGACAATGGTTGGCTACCAATGTTTTCATATCTTCCCCGCCTACCACTCCAACCTTGTCCGTCACGCCGTCGCCTTTGCAATTCATCCTCCCATACACGAACCCACTGCACAAATCCATTGCATTCCCCAACCTAATCATAGAAACAATAATGAGTAACAATAATTAGTTTCGCATTACAATAATAATGGGTGATAATACTATGATTAACAATAATTAGTTTCTCACATTGCATGTTGATGCATAATAATGTTTACCGAAGTTGTCAATCTTACTATACGCAATCTTGATTTCACATGGCATTCGGCGACTGCAATCACAAAATCTTAGCAAATCTAGACCTGTACTGCATGAGCTTCCTTCGGATGCCATTCATACACCCTATAACTAAAATTCCCTAACAAATTTCCAACCATTAATGGAACTATATATATATATATTTTATTGAATGTGAGCATAAATTTATGTTTAAAAAGAAGGAAAAAAAAATTACATAAGGAATATTCAGATGATTTGGATTTCAATAAAATATAAACAGGAGCTAAACTGCACCTACACATATTGTGAGTAGTGGCATCCGAGATACAGATGTTCAACGAGTTCCTCGTACAAACATATTCAACTATTTCCTCGTACACTTCAACACTCATATTTAACATAAAAGATTCATGGTTTGTTTTATCTTATCCTTCTCAAACTTTTAAGCAAAGTTCAAGCTTTAAATTCATTGTTTAAAAGTATTTCGGGATCAAAATTAGCTCTTGGGGGGACCATTGTTCACAACAGAAAAACATGAATCAATTTTCTTATAATTCAATAGAAAAAAATAAGGTTTGGAATTTTCTTATAATTAATTTTCTTATAATTTAGAGAATTTTCTTATAATTTTCTATATTTTTAGTGATCCTCTATTTCGAATTTAGTGATCCTCTGTTTTTTTTTCAACCAATTTGAACAAAAATTGATGACAAGGTGTTCTATTGCAGAGGGAGGGTTTGGAGAATAGGAGGAAAAAAATTGCAGAGGGAGAGAAGCTTACTGGAGCTCAGGTCGCCTGCGGTGAGGTTTTGTTATGTGGGAGCTTTGGTGGTCGGCGATGGGTTTGTGCAGAGGGAGCTTAGGTCACCGATGCGAGTGGTTGTGAGGGAGAGGAAAGTCAGGTGAGGGTTTGGAGAAGAGGGGGGAAAAATGCAGAAATTGAACATGGAGGACTCACCGGAGCTGGTTGCAGGCAGCGAGGTTCGTGGAAAACAGCGGCAATGATTCGCGGCGGTGAGTAGCAGCGATGGTAAGCGGCGAACAGCTTCACAGCAGCGGTGAGAAGCTTCACTCGTGGCAACGGTGAGGGTCATGTGGCTACTGCTAACAGTGAGGAGCAGCTATGGCCGGCGATGAGGTTCGTCTGAGGTGAGGTTCGTAAGCCATGAGAGAGAGAGGGAGAGGTCGTGTGAGGTGAGGCTCCGTTTGCTACGATGAAGGGGTGCTGTGTTTGCTGCGATGAAGGGTGTTGCTCACTGTACATCAAACGGAGGTTGGTTCCCAAGCTTTCAAACGGAGGTAAGGTGAATGTGAGAGAGATGAAGATCGGCTGCCATGAGAGAGAGAGAGAGAGAGAGAGAGAGTAAGCTTTCAAAATTCAAATAGCCCGTCTAGTTTGTTGCGATGCAGGGTGCTGCTCACTGTACATCAAACGGAGGTTGGTTCGCAAGCTTTCAAACGGAGGTGAGGGGAATATGAGAGAGATGAAGACCGACTGCCATGAGAGAGAGAGAGAGAGAGTAAGCTTTCAAAATTCAAATAGCCTGTCTGGTTTGTTGCGATGCAGGGTGCTGCTCACTGTACATCAAACGGAGGTTGGTTCGCAAGCTTTCAAACGGAGGTGAGGTGAATGTGAGAGAGATGAAGACCGGCTGCCATGTGAGAGAGAGAGAAAGAGAGAGAGTAAGCTTTCATAGTTCAAACAGCCCGTCTGGATCTGGAAGGAGGGAGACGTGACGAGAGAGGACGAGAGAGGACACTGATGTGACACAAGCTGCAGCTTTGTCTACAAATACCCCAGCCGTTGATTTGCTCCCATTTTGAACGGATGGCCAAGATCACTCGCGCTGATATACCAAGATATCAGCTTTAGCCCACTTGACCGGACCTGTATATATATATATATATATGGGAAGGGTTCCTTTGACACCTGATGTAAAAGTTTTACTCTTACACCTTTTTGCAGCCCTAGATGCTTTTTAATCCAACGACCTGCCTTCATTTATTCTTTTTACAGATTTCGGGTTATATTACACAGATCCGGGTCAGATCCCATTTCATTCAACTTCAATTTCTTATGTACTCTTTACCTCTGTTCCCCTCTCTCCTATCTCACTCTCAAGTTTGAAGCCATAAGTTATGGCCATGGCTGCTTTCTTTGATGATTGATTTACCACTCATCTGATGGTTGCAAAAATGGTTCTATGCCTCTTGTTGAGCTATCAATTTTATGCGTTACCAAAAGGAAGGAAACGCTGAAGTGATCGAAAGAGAAGAAGTAAAACTAAGGGAAGGGCAAAACAAATTGAGGGTTGTTGAGGTGAAAAGCAAAAGGGCACGATCCCTTTAACCACTGCTGTTTGATCGGAAGGGATGAGACCGATGAAGAGGGCAGTGTCGCAGACCTAAATTGGACGGCTCTGTTTGTTTCGTGCTGTGAATCAAATTACTTGTTCTTTCTTTCTTTTTTTTGGTTGTGGTGGGTGGAAGGGAAGTTTACATTGGAGTATTCTTGAAGACTTGTGCACAGGAAGACCATCTCTGTTCTTCTTCTTCTTCTTCTTCTTTTTATGTGCTACGTTATCCTATAAGTAAGGCTATGTGACTCAAATTGTATCTAAATCTGATTGTAGAATAATAAAACTAGCTAGAAACTGGAGAGTTTTGGTCCAGTTGTAATTTGATGCATTCTATTTTATTCTCTACAATTTTTCTGTTGTTCCCCTGTTTTGGTAATAATGCAAGTGTTGTGTTCCATTGTTATCTAAATTGAGTGTTTTTTTTTTTTTTTTTGGAGTAAGGTTAGATGAAATTGAAAGTCGCTGGATTGGAATGGAAAAGGATTTGCTGCTTTGACACTATTTGTCTCATGTTGTAAGACGGGAAGGGTAGCTGTACCACATTGGCTATGAAGCTGGTGGTAGCATATACCAAAATTTCTAAATGTAACTCATGAACACTAACTGAGTACAGGTTATACTTTGATTAAAATCAAGAGATTTCTATATACCACTTCACTTTTCACCTTAAATAGAGATTTTAGAAAAAAACTTTCTCCTAAAATAGGATATCTACAAAAATCCTTCCCTTCCACGATTTTGCATTCTCACACCTTTTACTTTGCATTCTCACACCTTTTTCTGGGGGAAAAAAAAAAAGAAAAAGGTAGAATAAGAAGAACTTTAGCTACAGGAATGGAGAAATATCGGAAGAAAGAAGAAGGATGCACTTAGAATTTGCGATTATTGATCTATTGGTGGAGAAGTCCTTTGTGAGAACGAGAGAGAGGGTAAAGAGAGAGAGAGAGAGAGAGAGAGAGAGAGAGAGAGATGTAGGATCTAGTAGGGGTTGGAACAGATTCCTAATTAGGTGGAGTGGGTTTATGGGTTTAGTTATAACCCGACCTGAATCTGGAATTAAATGAATTATGTACAGCCGTTGGATCGAAAAGCATCTAGGGTTGCAAAAAAGTGTAAGAGTAAAACTTTTACAACGGGTGTAAATGGATCCCTCCCTTATATATATGTGCGTGTGTGTGTGTGTGGAAGTGTAATAAATGGTCTGGTTGAATTTAGGCTATGTACTTTTAAGATTCATCTGCAAGCTTTATAAAAAATGAAAGGGATTTTGATGCGAGGCCTAGGATTATCTACTTGCGTTCGATAAGGTTTTATATCAATGAGGTTGCACCTTTCAGTCATCCCAACCTTGGAGCCTCATATGGCATAATGAACGGTGGATCAATGATTTATTTATGTTAGGGTTCAATTCTTAAATGGGGAAATATTTCTTTTCTTATTCTTTTATTTTCTATTCTTTTATTATTTATTTTATTATTTTTTTTTTCCAAGCAACGAGGTGTCTGAATTGTCAGAGTCCGACTAATCCTTGCCCCCCATGCGGGGCCACTATCCCATGAGATCGTTTAACGTCCAGGCTAATAGTCCTAATTGGTGGCTAGCCAAGAGAGATTGGTTGGTTTCGAACATGAGATGTCTGAGTTTATAACTCCTCCATGATTTTGCTACGTGTTTTGTTTGATATGTAGCCTTAAAAGTAGAATAAGTTTTTGGGATGGGGGATAGTGAGTTTTATTCATTAATTCACCTTGTTTGTTGTAGATTTTATGCACTTTTTCTGGTCATAGGCCTTGTGGAACATTTTTTTTTTTTTTTGGGGGGGGTGGGGGGGACGAGGGGATGGGGATGTTAGTTTTGGTGGGCGGAACAATCACAGGCTTATCAAGCTGTGAGGTCCAAAAAACCAAGTTCCTAGCAAGGATGCATGCATATGATAGACATATGGGGCTCTTTTTTATTTTATTTTTTAATTTTTTTTTATTTATTTTTGGGGTGCACGATTCTAAATTCTTATTTCTGCAATTCTTGTTGCATAACTGAGGACAAAGAACCTGTTTACAGCTAGAAGTTGTTGATACTAGAGGTTCTAATTCATATTTTTCACTTCCACTTTGTTCCCCTTTTTTGATCTCTCTCTCTTGCACTCTCTATGTTCGTTTCTTTGTTTGATTTTCTCAATGTTTTATTCCATGATCTGTCATACAAATATATGGCGATCAACTGAGTCTTCCTTTTAGGGGAGGTGTTGGATTTTCTCAATGACAAGATTTTGAGGGATTGAAAGGGAATAAAGGAAACTTTTCGTTTTGTGGTGCATTACTTATCGTAGAGAATAAGCTTAATGACCATGGGGGCTTGCTTGTGCTATGTCAACCGGTGCTAGACATTTGCCTCCATTTTCTTCTCTTTCCCTATCATTTTTTTGACTTATCCTTTCTTTTTGTTAACGTATACTCTCTCTGTTCCTAAATAAGTGGCCTATTTTCCTTTTTGGGATATTTCAAAATTATTATCATATTTCAAAAGTCATTGGTTCTTTTTGATTTATTTCTTAAAAATGTATTTTCTCTTTTTCTAATGTTTTGCACACTTGAGGGTAAAATTGGAATCTCAAAACATATGCATTGATGTGTAAGCATTTAATAGGATCTCTTTAAAAAACGTGTTTTTTCAAAGGGGATGGTCAATTTGAAATGGAGGGAGTATTTTGTTTGATTTTCTCGAATGTTTGTTGGGTGAAATCATCCCTATTAGAGATACGCGTTGAGTAGTCTAGTGTTCTCTTCAAAGCAAGTGTTGGATTTTTACGGATAATGGGTTGTGTTCTCAGGTAGACATGACAAGCCTAAGATACTTATCCAAAAAAAAAAAAAAGACAAGCCTAAGATATCCCTAATTGTTTTATAAAAAAAAAAAGTGCACATAATGGATTACTTAAGCTTACTTTGTCCATTGGTAACACACATAAACTTCAGGTGGCATAAACTTAATGGATGGATCTCATGTGTGCCGGCCACACGTATCACACAAAGCAAGGATTGATAAAATGAGGACAATATACTTTATGACTCCATGTTCCCCTACTCAAAGGATAGGATTTCACCTCTTTAAGGGTAGCATCATAGCCTGAACAAGCAGATTTGCAGGAATCTGGACCACTTGGTACATGAGCTCCTCATTGGCACGGCTAATGGGCAATTCAAGGTGGCCCCTAATTCTCACACTGGCCAGCTGAGGCATTTTTGGGAAACCTGCACCTTTGTGAATATTTGATTAGGGATTTGAGAATATTTGAGAATATTTGATTTATCTCCAATTCATATTTAGATTGGCTCTAGATTTCTATTTAAATCTTGACAAATATATTTTGTAATCAAGCAATTTGATTATGAATAAGAATAATTTTTCTATATGGTATCAGAGCGGGTCGATTGAACCTGAACTTTTCTTCAACGGTTTCCATGCTTTTGGCGGCAGGCGACACTCTGCCGTCTGTCCAGTTTAAACATTTCTTTCCTTCCCATTTTCTTTAGAATTTTAGGGAAAAAAAATAAAATAAAATAAAATAAAACACCTTTATCCTCTATTCCCTCTTCAAATAACTGAGTTGCCTTGTTATATTTAAGTCTCTATGATATTCATTTTTTGCTTGTGTAGGAGTTCAATTAGGTTTCAAAACCTTGGACTGATGATTCGTTCGGATGAAGAAGAACAACAACAAAAAGAAAGACTTGAGGACTATGAAAAATCCCAAATTATTGATCCATTGAGGCATATCGTGGCACAAAGAAGCCCTGACCCGCGCGTAGAGACCCTTTTTTTTTTTTTTTTTTATAGCCTATGAGGCTTATTTTTGTTCTCAATTTCCATCCAAACGATCTACGTTAGCAAAATCTAGTGGTAAAAGGACACCCAACCAAGCATACAAGCAAGCAACAAGGTGATGATTTCAATAGCAAATCCATGAAGATTTTTCACTAAAATCCTCCTGAATTTGAAGGGGAGTGTAAGAGATCATAAATAGAAGTATTATAATAATGTAAATGAGATACACTAAATCACTATTAGTATATCTCATCACAATCTTAGATTAGGTTGGTATGATTTGATTAGGGATTTGAGAATATTTGGGAATATTTGATTAGACCTAATTTATCTCCAATCCATATTTAGATTGACTCTAGATTTCTATTTAAACCTTGACAAATGTATTTTGTAATCAAGCAATTCAATTATGAATAAGAATCAGTTTTCTATAGAAGCCCCTTTGATGAGTGCAAGGATTTCAAACCCAGCAACCAGGTCAGGCCTAACTGCATCATATGCGCCTATGCGGTGGTAATTTTAGCAATTTCGACTATGGCTTCAATTCTTCTGATAGGACTTGGCAGTTAAACTATTCTACAAACGCAGGCAATTTCAACTATTGATTAGCAAATCATTTCGTTTTCGATAAACAATCATAAATGATTGAAGAGACTACGTTTATATTAAACTTCTAAGCCCTCATGACTTAAATCATCATCATTGGGATGCTTGAAACTACCTACCAAACGTATTTAAATTTCTAAGCCCCCATGACTTAATTCAACGTAATTGGGATGCTTGAAACCACTCACCAAACGCATTTATCACGGATAAATTCAGTTGGCCAAATTTATAACATATAAATTCTAAATAAAAAGGGTGCAATTTCTTTTTTAAGAGTTGAAACGCACGAAGCTCTCAATATTGGAGTAGAAAATAAATAAATAAAAAACTCCCTCTCTACCACATCTCTAACATCCCCAATTCAAGCTAGCCATAATGAGAAAGCCTCCCACTGATTGGATTCAAGCATTAGATAATCAATGTTTATTCCTTTGCTCGGACTACTAGCTACACTATGAAGATTGAAGAACCACGCCTACCCCACGCAAATAAAGTTAATGAAATCACAAGCCCTTGCGTAATTAATGATCTCTCAAGGAGAATGAACATCAAGCATCCAATGGGATGACCTGGTTCAATATTGAGATTTGCCAGGTGCATGTGTGACTGGAATTGCATGTGCCCAGACAGATTAGTCAGGTGCAAAGCATCTGAATCCTCTTGATATAATAAATAAATAAATAAATAAAAAAAAAAAAAAAAATCATCGAATGGAATGACCTGATTCAATTAATATTGAGATTCCCCACACACTACTGAGGCAACCCTAGAAATCCGACACTTGGACAAAACGCCAAACATATTATATACAACCAAGTAGAGCCCTAAGATAATATTATCACCTGAAAAATAGTCAATCCTCCAAAATACAATACAAACCATCACAATAAAATATTTGAAAACATCAAAACGAACAGATATGCTTATCTGCTCCTACTACTCTCCTTCCTCTCCAAGGCATGGCAAGCAAACTTTAATCTTCTGATATTCTCTTATATCTAATGGACATTGTTGGAAATGCAGAGACTGTTGGCCATTTAACTTCGGTTATAAGAGACAAATATATATGAGACAAACATATATATATATATATATATATATATATATATTAGTATGAATTTACCTGATCATCATCCTATATCGATTATGTTCCCATCAGTACATGTTGATATAAGTTATATCAGCACCATGTATTGGGGGTTATATCCTTTGCATTGGTCTAATTTACCTCATAACCCCACTAATGTACAAGGTACAACTCCCAATGCGGGTGTTGATATACCTTATATCAGCACGTGCTTATCTGATCATCATCCTATATATATATATATATATATATATATATATATAACTTTGATCATGTGCGGGATATCCCATACGATCACAGCCGTCCGTGAGCGACACGCGTGTGAATACGTGCGTATCATCCACGGACGACCGTGATCGAACGGGATAGTTCGGGATATCCCACACATGATCATTGCTCTATATATATATATATATATATATATATATATATAGCGCTGATCATATGCAGGATATTCCGGAGTATCCCGTTCTATCACAGTCGTCCGTGAGCGACACGCGCGCATTCAAGCTTCCACGCGAATCGCTCATGGACGGCCGTGATTGTGCTGGATATCCAGGATATCATATATATATATATATATATATATATATATATATATATTAGCCAGCAGTATCCATAAAGACCAGGTTGAGTTATGGCGGTAGCATCTGCTGAGCTCTACTCCCCTTGAAAAGAGTCTTAGCCGACATCATCCACAAAGTGCCGTCTTCTGGACACTGGGACACAAAGCGAAGCCGTCTTCAGCCATGACAGGTTGACGGCGACAGAATTAGATAGCGTTGTCGGCGTTGGCACAGGAGCTATGGAATTGATATCTTGTGTTCTTCCTGCTTGCTAAGTTTCTGAAGAATTTCATTGTGACAAAACATGAGATACGGTGTACATCAGTACACCATATTATTTACTTTAGGTTTATAACTTCCAGGAGAGAGAATCCCAATTTCCCATGTAGGAGAAAAGATAGGGTGTATGATGGTTCATTGTAAAGAATGAACCATCACACCCTATTGGTGATTGAATAGGTATGACTATTGAGAAGAGGTCATGAGTCATCATAGGTGTCTAATGACCATTGAGATCATCTCAATGGTCACAATAGATACCTTTTGGGTGTCTATAAATACACCCTACAACAACCCTTCTCAAATCATCAAATAAAACAGTACGTATGTATTCTCTCCTTCCCAAACTCCTACATGTGATACATAGTTTGACGACAGTAGGGAAATCTTTCATTGTTCTACCTTCCAGAATCCATCAGTGGTATCAGAGCCAGGTTCACATGTTGATGAAGAGAGTTGGTAATGCGAGGGAGTACGCAGAGAAATTAAGGGTTAACCATTCAAGAGGATTGTTGGACGATATTCGTTGTGTTCTTGATAAAGAAATTTCAAGTGTAGACACAACGATTCGTTTTTACAATCATCATTTGAATGTTGTTAATCCTCAAGCCTGCCCATTGACAGTGATTATTAGTGGTACGGATGCAAGAGATTTGAAAATCATTGAAAGTGAATACAACGAGAAAAAGAAGGCTCAAATTCAAGAGGGTTTGACAAAATCTCCAAATTCTTCCAAAATTTTTAAAGAAATTCAAAGTTCTAATAAAGGGAAGAATGTAATTATTGAGATTTCAGACAGTGATTCTGAGAAAAATCTCAATTTGGGTGCTTCACAGAAGTCTTTTTTGCAGAAAAACATCAAAAACACTGGTTTTTTTGCAGAAAATCACGAACAGGGTGAAATTTTCCGTCAGACCCGACCCGTATCACTTCCGGATCGCAAA
Organism: Liquidambar formosana; assembly: GCA_039720395.1. Taxonomy (NCBI): domain Eukaryota; kingdom Viridiplantae; phylum Streptophyta; class Magnoliopsida; order Saxifragales; family Altingiaceae; genus Liquidambar; species Liquidambar formosana. Next base: position 15,362,224 of record CM077824.1, read on the forward strand.
ATAACCCAGTTCAGACCGTTCACGCGCCCACACGCGCCCCGAGGAGTGCCCACACGCCGCCACGCGCCGAGGAAAGCCTTCACGCGCTACCACGCGCCAGGCCCGCGTGCCACGCGCCAATACGCGCACGATCCGCGCTTCACACGCCAGCAATCAGGCCATTTTGGCCCCCCGCTCCGCGACCCGCATTTGACCCGCCCGTGCGTGTTTTTGACCCGCCCGCTCTTGACCCGCCGCTTCGACCCGCCTGCCCATCAGCTTATTTCGGGCCAGCCCACTTCTACGGTCCAAATTGGACCCGGTTCGGCCCAATTGGCTCGGATCCGGCCCGTTTTTCTCGGTTTTGTTCAAAACCAACCCAGATTGCTGATACATTGGGTTTTAGCCCAATTAGAGGTCCAAACGAACCCAGATTTGCACCAAATTTGGTACCCCAACAAAATTTCGCGTCCTGGACGCAACCGTGGGATCAAAATCAATTTTTCGACGCAGCAAAAGTCACTTCTGAGCAGGCTGTACAAAGTGTATTACAAGAAGAAATTGGTGGACAAAAGAAAAAATTGCCTTTCGAGGGAGAGTTAATTCAGGCTTGTTCTAGTAGTTCTAGTAATTAGAATTTTATTTACTTAGAAACACATTATTATTTACACATTTTTTTTACACAATTTCTGTAATACACAATTAGATATTATATTTGTTTATTTTATTTTTTTTTAATGGCAAAGGTTATGTTTGACACAGTTAAAATAGAAAAATTAAATAATATAAATTTTCGAATTTGGAAAAGGAGAATTTCATTTCTCTTAATACATGAAAAGACCCTATATGTTCTCACAAAAGAAAAACCAATAGAAATTTCAGATGACCCAAACACTTTGAAATTAAAAGAAAAGTGGGAGGAAGATGATATGCTTGCAAGAGCATCCATCTTAAATCATATGCAAGATGATTTAATTCCTCTCTATGAAGATTTTAAGTCTGCAAAAGAAATTATGAATGCTCTTGAGGACAAATATGGACCAAAATCCGATACCTATATACAATTATTATTAGATAAGTATACAGGACTTCAAATGTCCGAAAATGATAGCATAGGGGATCATGTGCTAAAGATGGAAATCATAGCAAAAGATCTATCTATCGCTGGGCATTCAATTTCCGACAAAATGCAAGTATCCACTATCCTTAATAGTCTTCCAAAATCATGGGATCATGTAGTGACTTCAATAACTTATGGACAAGGAAAATTGTCTATGAACACATTACCTGCACTATTGGCTCTTGAAGAGGAAAGAATGAATAGAAGAAAGAAAGATAAAGGACGTGGAAACTTGATGTTAGCAGAGGAAACTTCAAAACAACAATCAAAGAAAAACTCTTGGAAACCAAGAGGCAAGAAATCAAATTCCAAAGTGTCCAAGTCAAAGAAAGATAAAACTTGTTTTAATTGTGGTAAGAAGGGTCATTTCCAAATCGATTGTCGAAGACCAAAGAAAAAGAAAATCAATGATAAAAAAGAGATGGTCATGACAGTCTCTGAAGCAATGGTATCACAAGAAGCGGAAGATCATTGGTGGATCGATTCAGAAGCTACAAGACATGTTACAAAGAATAGAAATATCTTCACAACTTACAAAGAGAAGGCACAAGGAGAGCACCGACTCTACATGGGAAACGATACATATATAGATGTACTAGGCGAAGGTAATTGTAAAATTTCTTATAAAGAATCAAATTTAATACTTCAAAATGTATTGTATTCTCCGAATATTCGGAGAAATCTGATTTCTGTGTCTGTACTTGAAAAAAAGGGATTTGAGGTTCGATTTAAATCTGGTCATGTAACTATTGGAAAGGATGGACGTATCCTTCTAAAAGGTGTAAGAATTAATGATATGTACTCAATAAAGGATATTCCATTTTTCGATTATATTATTATCTCTACTATAAATAATGATTCTTATTTATGGCATTTAAGATTAGGACACACAAATAAAGCAAAAATGGCAAGAATGTGCCAAATGGGATTACTACCTAAAATAAATCCAATTGAATATGATACATGTGAACCATGTATCAAAGGTAAACTAACTAAGAAATCTTTTTCTAAAAGTTGGAAATCATCGGATTTACTTGATGTAGTACACTCAGACATATGTGGACCTTTAAGAACAAAAACACATAGAGGAATGGAATACTTTATAACATTTACTGATGATTATTCAAGGTATGGGTATATCTATTTAATAAAATATAAGTCAGATGCTATCGACAAATTTAAAGAATTTAAAATAGAAGTAGAAACTCAATTAGGTAGACCCATAAAAGCTTTGAATAATGATAGAGGAGGGGAATATGAAGCTTTTGATGAATTCTGCAAAAACTATGGGATAACGCCAGGGCCGGCCCTGACTATAATTTTTCAATGTGGTGGCTTAGGGCACCACCTTTTTGGGTGAAAAAAGGGGTCCCAACAGCAAATGCAATACCTGTGATTGGGTTAGCCCAAGAGAAAAAAAAACATGTAATGATTGTGAATGAGGCCCCAAAAACAAATCTAAGAGCCCAAGTTCAGTTCAAAGAATAAGTCTAAAACCCAACTACCCAAACAAAAACTAAAAGGCATTACAAATATTTAAGTGATACTTCGATGCATTGGGTTTTTTGTTTTTTGGTATAATAACTTTAGATTTTGTTTTATGTATTTTTCTTATTGTAACAATGAATTTTACTAAGTTATGAAGCAAGAAGTATGAATTATAGCTTTTGAAGTTCTTGTAATGATTTTTTTGTTACCTTCATTTATATAAGCAAATATTAGTAACTATATAGGTAAGAAAACTTTGAGTTGATACTAGGAAAAAAAAATTTTGAGTGAGTAAAAATATATTTTTTTTGGTGTATGAATAAGTACAAGGGGCCTCATTTTTTTAGTTCGCTTGGGGCCTCCAAAAAGTCAGGGCCGGCCCTAGATAACGCATATTTACACTATGCCATATACTCCAGAACAAAATGGAATTGCAGAAAGAAGAAATAGAACTCTAATGGATATGACAAGATCCATGATGGCATATGCTTATTTACCTTTACATTTTTGGGGTGAGGCCCTGTCAACTGCAGCATATATTCTGAATAGAGTTAAAACAAAAGCCAAACCCTTAACACCTTATGAGTTATGGACTGGCCATAAACCTGACATTTCAAACTTAAGAGTTTGGGGATGTAAGGCGCATGTGTTGATACCAAAACTTCTTAGAAATAAATTAAGTAATAAGACATGGGAATGTCGTTTTATTGGATATCCTGACAATGGTAGTGGATATCGGTTTTTCCATTCAGAAAAGGGATTAATTGAAAGTAGGGATGCCCATTTTATGGAAACCACTAACGTGGTGACACCTTTGGAAAATATAAAACTCTTAGATGAAGATCAAGAGATGCGCACTTTACAAGAAAATTTCCCTATTAATCAAGAAATGATTAATAGTGAGGAAATTAATGAACCTTCTCCAAATATTCAGAATAGTGGGAGGAAAAGACCAAGGGAACCATATGTAAAATTGAAAAATTATTATGTCTTCAGTATAGAAGATATAGAAGATCTAAGTGAAGACCCTAAAAATTTCTCTGAAGCCATGAAAATGGATGATAGCAAGGAATGGCACAAGGCTATGAAAGAGGAACTAGACTCTATAGAAAATAATGGAGTATGGGAACTTGTTGATCTACCAAAGGGTAGAAAATCAATTGGATGCAAGTGGGTTCTCAAAAAGAAATTAAAAGCAGATGGAACTTTGGATAAATATAAAGCAAGATTAGTGGCAAAGGGTTACACACAAAAACCCGGTATAGACTTTGTAGATACATATTCACCTGTGGCAAAATTTACATCAATTAGAATTCTCATGTCAATTGTGGCTAGATTAGATCTAGAGCTACATTAGATGGATGTCAAAACTGCATTCCTCAATGGGGAATTAAAGGAAGACATCTATATGAATCAACCTGAAGGTTTTCAAACAGAGGGACATGAGAATAAAGTCTGTAAACTAAAAAGATCTTTATATGGACTCAAACAATCTTCAAGACAATGGTATTTGAAGTTCCACCAAGCTATCCTTGGATTAGGATATGAAATGAGTCCATTAGATCACTGTGTATATATATTAAAATCCAAAGAAAAGTTAGCAATATTATCATTATATGTTGATGATATATTACTAGCAGGAAATGATATGGATATAATGAACAAAACAAAGAAATACCTAGGATCTAGATTTGAAATGAAAGATATGGGAGAAGCTTCCTATGTATTAGGAATTAAAATTTCTAGAGATAGGAATTCAAGATTATTATATCTAGATCAAGAAAAATATCTAGAAAAAGTACTTAAAAGGTTTAACATGGAAAAATGAAAGGTTTAACATGGAAAAATGTAAACCAATAAGTACACCTGTTTGCAAAGGCTTAAGCCTAAGTAAGTCTATGTGTCCACAAAATGAGGAAGAACAAAAAGATATGATACAAATCCCCTATGCCCAGGCTGTGGGCAGTCTCATGTATGCTATGACAAGCACAAGGCCTGACATATGTCATGCAGTTGGATTGGTAAGCAGATATCAAGCCAATCCAGGAAAGACACATTGGCAAGCAGTAAAGAGGATATTCAGATATTTACAAGGAACTAAAGGTATGAAACTTTGTTTTGGTTTAAAAGATTTAGAGATTGTAGGCTACAGTGATGCAGATTTTGCAGGTGATATAGATGATAGAAAGTCTACTAGTGGCTACATATTTATGGTAGGCGGAACCGCTGTTTCTTGGTTAAGTAAGAAACAAGGTTGTGTTGCAAAATTCACTATGGAATCTGAATACATAGCATGTAGCACCGCAGCAAGTACTGCAGTTTGGATAAAGCGCTTTATGGATAATTTGAAATTAGGTATACCAAATAGACCAGTCAATGTGTATTGTGATAATCAGTTTGCCATCGCTTTGATAAAAAGTGGAGCAAATAGCTCAAAAGGAAAACATATTGACGTGGGCTACCACTATATACAAGATATAGTAGAGAGGGGAGAAATCAAAATTGAATATATACCCTCTGAAAGGATGGTGGCTGATCCCATGACCAAGGGATTATCTTTGGAAAAATTCAGAGAGCATGTGGCTACAATGGGATTAAGAAACACCTAGGTGTTGTAGAAAAGCATGCAGTATAATGCATCATTGGTTGAATCTCGGGGACGCCTGAGAAGAACAAGATGATGCGACTCTATCTATTTATAAAAAAAAATGTTGGTAAAAAATAAGATAGAGGACACTAGCGAGGTAACGAGGTTATGACGAGAACGATTGAGGATGTAAAGTTCACAATAAACATCTAATTGATTCTGCATAACACTTAGGCGCATAGTGTTAAAGTCGCTAATAAATTGAATCAAGGAAAACCTTTGCGATGACCTAGAAGGAAGTACTTGATCTAAAAATCGAGCGCAGGTCAACACTATTTGTGTTTGGCTGAAGTCGCCAGTAGTAACTGGGGTGGTGAACTATGGTTCCCTATTACAGGTATATTGGTGCAATTCACTTGAAATAGAGTGAATAGAAGTCGTCTATAACATATCAAGAAATTGATATATTGGGAAATAGACGCGGTTAGAAAAGAATGGTAAAAGCGTGTGCACGTATGGTCATACCATTATCTAACGTCGATCTGAAGAAAATTCAGATGAAAGTTAGTGCCCAATTGAAGAATTCTGGAGGATATTCAACAGTGGTAACTAACTAGAGGAAGTTATCATGTTATCTCATATTTGTCAAGTGGGAGATTGAAGAATTTCATTGTGACAAAACATGAGATACGGTGTACATCAGTACACCATATTATTTACTTTAGGTTTATAACTTCCAGGAGAGAGAATCCCAATTTCCCATGTAGGAGAAAAGATAGGGTGTATGATGGTTCATTGTAAAGAATGAACCATCACACCCCATTGGTGATTGAATAGGTATGACTATTGAGAAGAGGTCATGAGTCATCATAGGTGTCTAATGACCATTGAAATCATCTCAATGGTCACAATAGATACCTTTTGGGTGTCTATAAATACACCCTACAACAACCCTTCTCAAATCATCAAATATAACAGTACGTATGTATTCTCTCCTTCCCAAACTCTTACATGTGATACATAGTCTGACGACAGTAGGGAAATCCTTCATTGTTCTACCTTCCAGAATCCATCAGTTTCAACCCAATACGATCCGCTATAGAGATGGAAATTAAAGAGACAGCACATTCAAGGGTATTTTGGTCATAGAATTAGTGCTTCATTTTTTTTTTTTTTGATGAACTTATTAGAGGTATCTTAGGTTTTACTTCCGCCGAGGTTTCGACTTAGACTATTCTTCTAACGGCCCGTGTGAGATGCCCTATACCCACACAAGCAGCGATCTATGCAACGAGTTGAAACGATGACTTCTGAGGAACACACTCAGGGCCTGATCGCTCAACCAACCCTACAAGGGAAATTAGTGCCTCTTCAGTTGTTGTAATTTGTTCCCGTTTGTAGAATTTTTCATATCCTTCAATATGTCTCCTAATGGCCTCTGATGGACACTACTTGCCTCCACTCCAAGGTGGAGGAGTTCCTCCCATCTCCATTTATTTTCTGCCACGTATCATAAATATTTTTAAAAAATATGAATTCAAAATCACAAACAAATAAATAAGCAAATATGGATACGTAGACACACATTCATGTTAACATAAAAATGTAACACTTAAATATAGATTTATAAAAATGTGTTCATAATTATGTAAACATGAAAATACATACACACAATTAATTCTCCTTCATGGATATGCCAGAGATACCAAAAAGCCCCTCGCCCCACCGGTGTAGCCATGTGCACTCCTCTGACGCCATTGTTCTGCACGATTCATCAGCCGTCTGTCAAAAATAAAACATATATTACGCAATGAAACTGAGCCTTTTATATTGATATTTAATGCGAGGTCAAAGCAATTTTATTTTATTTTTTTCTCTTTTCACATTAGATAAGAAACGAATAATCAATATGATGAAAACCATAGCAATTTTTGCGTTAGTGTCATATTCTTAATTTGCACCAAACAAAAGAAGATTTTTCAGACAAGCCCATTCAAATTTCCATGCAATTGAAATGTAATTCACCCGTCATAAGAAATGGAAATGACCAGAGAAGACTAATAACTGTGAAGGCCTCGCACCTTTGAAAGCTTCTTGTTCATGGCCTTGCTCATTATAGCAAACCAAAGCATTCATAATTTACGAAATGAAAACCAGAAGTTTATAAGTACCAAATTACGTACACAAACACATATATATATCTTCACACGAGCCTACGTGTGTGCACGTGTATGGTTCGATAAGTTAAACTCCCTCCGTCCAACAAAGATAATGTTTCACAAAACATGCCATTTTAAAAATCATCCTTTCGGTGACTTGTCATTTATGAAACTCTATATTTCCAAAAATACCTTCTCCTACTTTTTGTTGGGTTTGTGTTTAAAGTAATTATTGAAATAACAAGGGATAGAATAAGAAGTTCAAAAAAGTTATAATTTAAGTATTCAAAATGGACAGACAAACATTTTGGGACAAAAAATGTTATAAAAATTGTATATCTTTATAGGACAAAGGGAGTATATATATACATAACCCAGTTTGCTTATGTGTCATGTCTCCTTGGCTTTCCTTTAATTCTCCTTATTATTGTGACCCTGCTTTTACATTTACACGACACTTTTACATTAGTTCAAGAAACTAATTTAAGAAAGAAATCCATAAATATTGACCTGACACGTGGACAAATTAAATAGGAAACTCAAGAATTTTAGGAAGGAGAAAAAATAATAAATAAGGTATGATATTAATATTGAATACCAAAAATTACTATACTTAATTAAACCATCTGAACTCAGGATTCTTCAAAAGAAATCTTATTATATATTTACTAGTTCATTGACGTTGCATCCACCTAAATGCTCACGTTCATTCTCTTTTCTCCTTCACTCTACCCTACTACTAAGCTGATGTGGCTCTATGTCATTGGCTAAAATTATATATTAAAATCATAATTTAAAATTCAAACATTTCTTATAGAAAAGATTGATCATTCCATAATTAAAATCAGAATCTCTAAAAAAATATTCCTTATTGAAAATGTTGACCATTCCATAATTAATATTAGAATCTCCAAAACCCAAATTACTTTTCTGCATAAAATATATACCCTCTCTTTCATGAGGTTTTCCTTTCTCTAAATTCAAAAGTTTCCTAAAAATATTTCCAAAAAACCCATTGTGTTTACTTTTGAGTAGAATAATGATCATTTATATTAGGGCCAGGCTATTGCCACCACATAAAATACTCTAAGCCCCCTGTTTAATTTACATTTTTAAGGTTTTATGAAAAATATATAAAAAAATTTATGAAAACTAATCACATAGTCTACTAGAAAACATCATTCCGGATAACTTTGTAGAAGAGAGTTTTTCCAAAATCTGTCATTTAGGTAAACTTTTTGGCAATTTTTCATGGAAAATGAAATAGAGATTGTAAATGGCCAAAAAGTCTACTTAAATGATAGATTTTGGAAAAAATTTCTTCTACAAAGTTGTTCAGAATGATATTTTCTAGTGAACAATGCTATTAATTTTCGTAAAAACCTTTTATATTTTTCATAAAATCTCAAAAAGTGTAAACTAATATGGGGCTTTGAGTACTTTATATGGTGGCAATAGCCTCACTCTTTATATTATGGGAAACTGATGTTGAAATAATCTCTCTCCACAGAAGACTGAAACATATTCTTTCGACATAAAGACTACTACTTAAAAATTAACAGCTATAACTATTTTTTTTCAAAATAAAAAAGAAAAAAAAAATTAAAGAAAAGAAAGAACTAAAATGGGAATATGTTTCGCTTTGTGTCCAGTGACGTTTGAAGACAGTTTTTGGAAAATAAACATAAAATTTTGGGAAATTTTACAATACCAAAATACAGCACCTTATGTGATACTATGTGTATAGACCAAAACTTTCAATTTATTTAATAAATCTTTTTTTTGCTGATGTAGGATGGGTACGCATGGGATGTTGTACAAAAGGTGATTCGTATAGCACCGCCCTAAAATTTTTTGGAAATTAAAGTGAGACGTTGGAAATCACGAGGGGGTACGTACGGACATACCTCTTATATTCTTCGTTGGAATGGTGAATACGTTTGTCAACCCAATAGTGCTCTTCCATCCTTATTTTGGTGCGGGACGCTATTTCTTCCTCATCGATATTCATTTCCGATTCTTCCTCATCGATATCCATTGCCGAGCAATGATCGATTGTTAGCCATTGAGGCCAAGATTGCAGCCACCTATAATTACGGTGCATATATGAGGCCCAAGGGATAGGCATTGCAGCATCGTTGGATTGGGAACAATCCTGGTCATTTTTCTGGCAAATTGGGTGGACACCAAACTTCTTCACCATAATACCATAACCCATATCAACTGAAACCTCCACTTGGTCCCCTCCATCCGCGTCATTCAAAAACCTCCAATTCATATCCCACTCATCACGACGTTCCATGTTATACTCAAACTTCCAGTAACTCAGCCACGTTATATCTTCTCCTACATTACTTAAAAACGCTGAGAGGTTGGGCTCGTATATCCAGTCCAACATCTTGGTTTTGTTAGTGAACAGGAATTGAGGAAAAATGCAGCAAGTTTTGACTGATTCCTCCCGTACATAAACAAGGCATACAATAAAGCCTAAAATCTTATGGCCCTGATGTAGCGGTGGCAAGTTAAAAGATATTGGATCGCCGGTACTTTGATAGGTGAACCATACTGGAATCTTGCTCCCGGGAAGAAAAATGCTATAAATACCATGCTCATAGATTCCCTGTTACATGAAAAGAATGATGTTTACATGAAAATAATGATGTTTAGAGAGAGAGAGAGAGAGAATTGTTTAGAGAGAGATCTCGAACCTGGAGGGGACTCCTCTTTGAAGTCCCTGTCAGAGTGTTAATAATTTTCACACGAACGCTTTCTACAGATTCTGCTTTTAACAGGCCCTGAATTCCAAGTACTTCTTCAACAAATTTGATTCCAATGGGTTCCATCTTAAAAATCCCCTCAACCTCAACCAATTTGTTGCATCCAATAAGTTTCAAATTTGATGTGGCAAAAAAGTTTTCCAGATTTTTTCTTTCCAATGAGGTGCAACCCTCTGCACAGAATGTTAATAAACTCGACTGAAACTTTGGTACAATTTGAAGCCTTTTGCAGTTATCTAACCAAATATGACGGAGTTGAGGAAGGCTACCGATGCTATTTGGTATGCTGGAAAAGTTGTTGCCGCATAGTTTCAACTTTTGCAATGAGGGTATACTCGTCCCAAGGTCACTAGGAATAAAATCCTCCATCAAATTGCAGTAACTGATATCTAATTCAATTAAACGAGCTGGAAGCAAACCAAGGAAATGGGTATCTTTCTCCGGTGACGGTATAAGTTGACATGCACGCAGGGACAAGCTTTGGAGGAATTTCAAATTTCCAATGCCAGGTGGTAATCGAGTTATAGCAGTTTCATCAATTTCAAGCAGAGTCAATGATTCCATATTTCCCAATCCCTCCGGCAACAAATCAAGTTTAGAGCAGGCTGAGAGAGTAAGAACTTCAAGTGATCTCAGCATACTGATGCTTTCTGGAAGATCCCTAAGGTTTTTGCATCCTTTCATATTCAAGGAAACAAGTTTGGCAAGGAGTCCAATGGACTCATGAACCTCAACCAAACTAATACAATCTTTAAGCAACAATATCTCAAGATTAAGGAGCCCTTTAACATCGGGGGTTTTGGTAAGCTCATGGGAATGATTTAGATTAAGGATTTTCAACTTTCCTAGAGACTGTAAAAACAAAAACAAAATACGCCAAATATTAGTATTATTGAGTAATTTTCCTCAAAAAACTCAGTTCACTGAATGGAATGAAAAAGGTCTTATATATCGATCATACCTTTACTCCCTCCCAAAGATGTTTGAGGCCACTATACCGCATGTCAAGAACAACCAGATTCCCAAGATGAAGATCGTTTGGTATGGATTCCAAAGAAAATTCACGCCAGCACAGCCAACTCAACTTTTTAGAAATTTGTCCATAGCAACCAGTGAGGTGTACATGATTGAGTCGAAGCAGTCTTAATTTTTTCATCTTCACAAATGCTTTGGTATTCACTAATTCACTTGATCCTGGCAAGTTGATACTGAGGCCTTCAACTGTTTTTGTGCCCTGATGACAATTAAGGAGCTCTAGATAAGCAAAAAGCACGAAACATGCAAATTAACACTAAAAGACACCAAACATGCAACCCCCCCCCCCCCCCCCCCCCCCAAAAAAAAAAATAAAAAAAATATCACGGGGCACGAGACTGCACACCCACCTGTTAAGGGCAGCATCCAACTTCTTGTGTGTCACCCCCATGAGTCACAAAAATTGAGCGATATGAATCATTTTGTTCTTAAAAGATTGTATCATTATTAGAATTCTTCACTGTAAATTGTAACAATAATGATCTGGACACAAATTGGTCAATCAATTGCTTTAATTTACTTTATAATTAGAATTAACTTCTGGATTGACATGTACAAAGTCATGAGCCAAAATATGCGCCATGTACTCACGTAAAATGGGAAAAATGTATAGGCAACCTAGAATCATCGAGTTTATAAGTGACAGATGGAAGTATTTGGGTCCCTTGTGTAAGTAATATGGGTGGCACTATGATTCGAAATCCAATGAAAATTAACCTTTGTAAATCAAAATCCATATTGATCTGAATGCTTATGTTTCCCTGCTATCCCATGCATGTATAATAACAAAAAACAGTCATGCATATGTCTCTTACCGTTTTTTCTGTCAATAAATCAAAGGCCTCTTCATGAAGCCACACTCTACTACGTTTTCCAGGTTCCTTAATACATTGTTTCCGAACAATTGCTTTTGCCATGTCCCGAATAAGATCATGCATCACCAACCTATTTGACCAACTAACGCTCAAGAGACACCTTCTGATAAGACTGTCAATTCCAACAGGGGAGTAGAAACCACATCCATCTAGAATACTAACTACGTAGTCCTTGTCCTTTCCAATGAAGAAACATGCAATGTCAAGGAATATATCCTTCTCCATATCATCAAGAGAGTCGTAACTTATTTCAAATGTTTTCTGAATTTTGTTATTAGGATTTGCTTTCAGTTTCTCCAATGCACTTTCCCATACATTGACACTTTTTCCGGACAATGAAGAACCCAAAACTTCAAGAGCCAATGGAATCCCTCCAGCATAATGGACCACTTTCTTTGAGTATTCAATGTAATCTTTTATAGGAGAGTACTGATTAAAGGCATTAAAACTAAAGAGTTCAAGAGATTCATCATCATTCAATTCCTCCGCCTTGTATTGCCAATATTCCAACTGATTTAGCAAACCCTCAACTCTGGTAGTTATTATTATTCTGCTTCCTGAACAAAGCCAGCTGCGATTTCCAAGTATTGTGTGTAACTGCTCCGGCTGATCTACATCATCGAGAATAATAAGAACCCTTTTATGGCATAGTCTTTGCTCAATCACACCACGTCCTATATCAACATCGTATATCGTTTCAAATTTTTTCTTGAGGATTTCATGAAGAAGTTGTTCTTGTAAACGAACCATACGATTGGGTTTTTCTGAAATTTCCTTGACATTTGCAAGAAAACTACTACCTTCAAATCTCCGAAAAATTGAGTTGTAAACTTCATTGGCAATGGTCGTCTTACCTATTCCACCCATGCCATATATGGCAACTATTCGTACGTCATATGACTCAACTTGTAGCAACGAAATCACCTCATCTGCCCGAGAACGTAAACCAACTGGGTGGATGGCAACAAACCTCACAGGATTAATTTTATTTGAAATCTCATTAACAATGTCCCGAATAAACTCTGACTCATGCCTGCCAGTTTTTTATTCAAATTGAAAATCAAAGCACAATAAACAATTAATTTAGTTAGAATCAGATATAACACCAAGAAAAAATATTTCAATAAATTGTAATTAATAAAAATATGGGCGGTGCTATACGAAGCGTAGCACTCCTGTGCAACACTCAACCCACATCAGTAAAAAGATACCTATTAAATAAATTGAAAGAGTTTTGGTCCACACACATAGTACCACATAAGTTGTTATATTTTGGTGTTGTACATAGCATTTACCATAAATATTTTATGTCTAGTTTTGGTCGATGTAGGTACGTAACATCTACACGTATGTAATGTTGAAAAATGGGATGGGTCAAAAGTTTAAAGAACCGCCAATCTAACCATTGTAGGAATAATATTTCCCCAATCCAACCGTTGGATTAAATATTGTACTCATGCACGTCATACATGCCAACTTTCAAATTAATAAGATATCGGGAAATATTTGATCTGTAAACGTACATTTTTTTTATTATTATAAATAATTTAGGGGACTTTATGAATGACATAACTCTTAATCTCTGATTAACTTGAAATTCAACATGCATGACATGCATAAGTAGAGTATCCATCTAATCTAACGGTTAAATTGGTGAAATATTAGTCTTACAAAAAGATACTGAGAGGTGTAAAAGTTTTATATAAGGTGTCAACGGATCCTTCCCCGTATATATAGTATGTAAGAGAGATAAGAAAAGTGCCTCCATAAATACTTAAGAGTTAATTACTTTGTCCTCCCTTTAGGTTAGACTTTTAATTATAGGGACCTCCCCTCAAAATATGAAATATATTATTTTATCCATTCTATTTTGGTTGTAAGTAAAAGATTTGTCCCTATGCATGTCAAAGGGGCCATGATAAAATCTGATAATCTTATGGTATGTTTTTATCTAAATGCCAATTTTATACTTATTTAAGTTCATAATGATGCAAATTTAAAACTATTACGCACTTAATGAATGTGATCAAATGAAGTGAAATTATAGAATTTATTTTCACCATGTCATATTTTAATTTAAAAGACCTCTGTAGCTGATTGATCCCACTTTGTAGATCAACAGCACTACTACTATATATTGCTGCTGCTGCTACTATTTTATTAGCTCTTTTGGTTTCTCTATTGATCACTTTCCAATAAAGTACCAAATTTATACCTATTACTACTTTGTAACTAGAAAATTAAAAAGGCTGAATTGAATAGCAAATGACACCTTCTAGTGATAAGGATTAAGGATGAGTGATTACTTGAGGATGAGAGCGGGTCAGGATGGTGATGAAGAATTACAGACATATCTCATCACAAAACCCAGTCTAACTATGGTTGAAGTGGGAAGGATGGGGTTGACATATATATTTTTTTTTGGATAAGTGGGTTGATATATTGATAGTGGTGCCAAATGAAGGTGAGAGCAAAGGGTGAATTATATTAATAGAATATACAAGAGATACAGAGAGCTCCAAAACAGAGAGCGAAACAAACCCCAAAAAGACAGCAAATAGACAACAAGTGACAGACCCCAGCTAGTCTCACAGACTCCCCCACCCACAAAACAGAGAAACAGAGCAGATGAACACAGGAAATGGATTTCACTTGTTTTGGTGACGGTGAGATTTCCCTAGGTAAAGTAACATTAGAGAGCAGGATATTTTATTAACATTATATTAAAAAAAACAAGTGAATCCATTACTATATAAGTTTGCATAAAGGTAGCATCATTAGGTGAGTTTTTGAACATACAAAAATTAATTTCAACTCAACAAAACCTAATGGGGTCGATAATTTTTTTTTGATAACAAGAAAACCGATTTGGTAAACCTTGGATCCATATAAGACCTACAACCTATGTGGCCCAACTAAGTCCAAGGCTAATGAAAATCATGAAACCTTGTGTGGGTGACCCCAAAGGATTTTTCAAGAGCTGAACTCAAAACCTTCATTTCATAAGGTGTGATCTCTTACCAACTGAACTACCCCTTAGGGTACAAATGGGGTCAATATTTTTTATTAAGAGGAAACTCTTTTGGCAAAACCTAGGTCCATATAAGACCTCACAACCTATGTAGCTCAAAAAAGTCCAAGGCCCAACCACGAGAAGCAAAAACCCTGTGTGAGTGGTGCCAAAGGTTTCTGTAAGTAAGACTAGAACTCAAAATCTTTGCTTTATGAGTTGAAATTTTTTTTAATACATAATAATTTTCATTATAAAAATTAGAATCTTTCACTGTCCATATATTCTAGCAGTTTTCATATTCTGTTTGGTAAATGTTGGAAATATATCATATCTCACATCGATTAAATATATCTTCACATAACTATTGGGCTTTCCACTTACAAGTTAGACTTTTAAGTTGGAAATTTAACATAGTATTAGAGCATATCGTTCTTGGTCCATTTCTCTCGTGAGCACGAATTCTAGCAAGTTAAACATGTGTTAGAAACTTAAAATTAAACACTATTTTTTGTTAATTTTTCCTTTTTAGCTTAATTTTGTGTAAGGGTCCGACAAAATCCAAAACACTCATGCATGAGTGAGAAGTGAGAGAACTTACCCATTAGGATGACTAAGTAAATCCATCCCCTTGAGATTAGCAACTTCTGTAAGAGCAGCCCTCCACCCATCAACCCTACCCGTATCTTCCTTGAAACGCTCTTCATGTCTTGCAAATGCTTCCCCAAAGCTTCCCTTCTGTTTACGGACATCAGAAGGTTCCACATCGTAGAACACAGGAATCACCGTCTGGCCAAGCGTTGCCTTGCATTTTAGGATGTGCACAAGCTCATCCAGGCACCATGTGGACGAAGCGTAATCTCTCGAGAAAACAATTATCGAAAACTTGGACTCTTCAATAGATTGCAGCAGTTCAGACATGATGTCTTTGCCTCTCTCCATTTCATTGTTATCTCTGTAAGCATGAATTCCGGCCTGGATGAAAGCAGCGTAGAGATGATCGGTGAAGCTTTTGCGAGTGTCACCTCTGAAACTCAAGAACACATGGTACTTCCACCTGGAGGTGGATGACGATGAAGAAGAAAATGCGGCCTCTCGGTTCCTCTTAGATGCCATGACGGGATCCAACGCGAGAGATGCAATCAATGGAAGGCGCCAGTGGTGAGGGCACCTGCAAGGCGATGAATAAGATCTGGCTCTTCTTTCTCAATTGTAAAGCTTCACTTTCCTCTTCACCTTACTCAGGTTGACTCGTCTCAAACAAATTAGTGGTCTCTCTTTATTTATTTTCTCTATGCATTTTCCACGCCACATACACCACAAGCTCTTTTTTTTTTTTTTTTTTTTTTTTTTTTTTTCTTGGGGTTCTCTTTTCTCATTTATTTCGTTTACGATCATGTTCATATGCTCCGTACCATCTTCGGAGTTTGGGCTCGGTGTTGTAATACGAAAACTTAACGCCATGCCGAACCCATCTCAATTATTAGATGAGATTTTAGACGATTAAAATTGAAAGATCAACAGACTGTTATTGAGATGATTTTAATAATTTCAACAATAATTTTTTATTTTTTAATTTTAACCGTCCAATATCCCATCCAACGACCAAAATGAGCTTAACATGATACTAAGTTTGTCAAACTCTTATCGATTTTCCCTTTTGTTTTTTCTTAACATGTTTTTTATGGGTAAATCACAAAAAATTTCCCCTACCAATATATGGGAGTTTCTTCACATAATCTCATAAAGTTCAAAATGTTATAATATTCCCCCAAAATTTTAGATCTCTTCCTTTTCTCCATTTCACATCAATCAAACCGCAGATCAAATGTTGTGATATTTATAATATCATTATAATAAGATGATTTTTTTACCAATAATTTTGAAGAATTAAGTGGAACTAATACATTACTATATGATCATCAGCCATATAAAACAGATAGTACAGATGTTCAGTAAATCAATGGCTTAAAATTATCTATGCTTTTTTTATTTTTTTTTATTCCTAATACCATTTTATAATTTTAAATGGGAGTCTTTTGCGTCGGGTTTGGATATGGGGCACTGGTCTGGGCTGATCCAATCGCCGAAATATAATTTGGGCTGGATCTAAAATGGCCCTGTACAGTAGACCCATTCTTATGACAGGCCTAGGAAAAGCTCACTTGAATGAAACAATTCAGAAATTCCTACCTGTTCAAATTAAAATAAAAAGGAGACCCATGAATCATGATACCCCTTACATTTAATGTACACGAAGACCTTTTGATTTGTGGAATGCGAAGAAGCTAGGGCCCTTTTGTCCCTCTCTTCTTGTTGGAATGTAAAAGGCTGTGCCTAGGCTTACAATAGAGCAGCCCACTCTCTGGCCCATTGGGTTGGTCGGTATGCAACTGTTTTGGTCCCATCACCATTTCATCACTACCGCGTTCTGTTCTTTGTGTGGACTTGGATGATGAGGATGAGAAGAAACTGTTTTTGGTTTTCTTTTTTTATAATTCACTTATTTATTAAAAAATAATATTTTGTTTTATTTTATTTTATCCCATTTTGGATATAACACAACAAAAGGACATAAAATTCTCATAATATTTTGCATTTTTTTTATCTTGACCATCATTTGCTTAACCACTATTATTTTTCAAAATGAATGAGCTAGAATTAGTTCAAAACCAACA
This sequence comes from Liquidambar formosana, assembly GCA_039720395.1. Taxonomy (NCBI): domain Eukaryota; kingdom Viridiplantae; phylum Streptophyta; class Magnoliopsida; order Saxifragales; family Altingiaceae; genus Liquidambar; species Liquidambar formosana. The sequence goes on from CM077824.1 coordinate 15,379,932, forward strand.
ATTTCTTGGAGTTAGTAGGGGCCAAATTAATGACCCAAGGGATGTTTGTGGGTTTAGCAAATGTGTCCCATTAAACATTAACATAGCTTTTTTATTTATTTAATTATTTATTTTATCAGAGGGGACTTTCAAGAAACTTGAAACAGGAGGAAGTTCCCATTCCATTAAGTTTTAGCAAACAAATGACAAAAGTTTACACGCGCATATACAGAGTATTGGTTAGGAGGCAATTTGACATTATCATTATAAAATTAAAATAAAATAAAGCGCGCAATGGGCCCTCAAATATAAGATTATTATTATAAGATGTTGAAATAACATGCCAATGGTGAATGGCCTTTTGATCGTGCCATTGTTTATATAATAATGTTTGATTCTTGATTAAGATATGAACTAACATATCCTATCCTTCTATTACTATTAAACTGTCATTAATGATATTATCACTTTGTCATTAGTCAAATGCTTTGTACCCCATTAATCTCTTGTGCACATGCAATCCCTCCGTTCCACATATGCGCTGAGCAATTACAACACAAAGTTCACTCCCTGAGAAGGAGTAGTGAGAGTTGACAATCATAGGGAAATATATTTTTCTTTATTATTTATTTTATAAATTTTTTATCTTTTTTAAAATCCTACAATCATTGTGTTGATGATGTGCGCGCACAAAACATCATGGGCTAATTAGTAGGGCACATGTGCTGTAGCAGGAAAGAATGTTTAATTTCTTGGATGGCTTTGAAGCCAAAATTACCTGGCATGAATTCTTCTAAAGTTGTCTTAGCATCCTCGTAAAGGCATCTAAATAGGTTGGTTTGTTTCCAGTGGAATTCTTATCGATCTATGATATAAGAAGAAAAAAAAAACCCTAGGTTTGCATCAATGTGTTTTAATCGAAGAATTATATTTTTAACGGTTCAAATTAATTAGTTTTAGATAGAACTAGCTTCCTAGGTCAACCCAAATATGCCAAACATTAAACTAAACAAATTTGCAGGTGTGGTACTCATGTTATCCTTTTGTGATTCATTGACAGGAAGTGAAAGCTGAGAGGATTGGGAATGACTTTCTTATAAAAGTGACTTCCAAGAAAGGGCGGAACGTACTGGCTTCCATCTTAGAGAGCTTTGAAGAGATGGGTCTAAATGTGCTGCAAGCTAGGGTTTCATGCACCCATTGCTTTTCCATGGAAGCCATTGCTGAAGCTCAAGACAAAGCCCTGGAAGTTCGACATGTGACTCAAGGAATCCTCAAGGCAATCGGAGAACCCAATGGAGAGAAACATACATAACCCTAGATGTTGTACTTTGATTACCTCTAAAAAATATTTTAATCTAATTGACTCCTGGTGACTATCCATTCACAAGATTCACAAATATGAAACTATTGGTGTTTTTCCATTCAAGTTAAGACCGGAAAGCAAAATTATTGCGCATGATTAGACCTTTTTTTAACCTTAGCTTTATGATTTTCTTCTTCTTCTTTTCTTTTATGGGTAAAATATGATAATATAATTGTTGGTTAGTTCAACTAAAATATATTTTTTGCATCGTTTATCAGTTTAGATAGAAAAAATAAAATAAAAAAGGGTTTTAGTACATGCAGATGCGCAACACTCTAAATTATGTACGTTGTTTAGCATCCAATTAAATCTCTTCTCATCTAAGTGCTAAGCACCGAATCTAAGTTCGATGTTTATCCAAATACAAAATTTTTCCACCATATTGTCTGATCTTTCCCATGGAAATCTGCTTTGGCGTGGCCTTTTTGGCTGTTTGCACTGGTGCTGGCGCTGGTGCTGGAGCTGTACTTATTTAAATTCCGAGAAATTGTGAAGGTAAGAGTACAGAGGCCCATTTTGAGTTTCAACAACATTGTTCTACTTCTATCTTCCTTAATGATTGTCATTACATGCTTGGAACACTTATGGCACAGAAACCAATTGAGCAAGAGCTTGCTAGCTAGCTAGGGTTTTGGGCATTATTACCTGAGTGTTAGAAATGAGGTTACCTATTTTTTTTCCACCCACTTTATATATAGTGGTTTTGGGCCAAAATAAATAAATACTAATGCTAGAAAGACTCAATCATTAAGTATCAGTTACCATTTCTATCTCTATGTCCATCCAATTTGTTCATATATTGTTTCCTTTTTCTTAGTATTCATATATGCATTATTTAATTTCCGAGAAATTGTGAAAAAAAGAAAGAAATCAAAATATTAGAATCATAAAATTTTCATTATTTGGAACCCAAGGAAAAGCCTGCATATTCAACTGAGTATAATTAATACAATATTTGACTTACCTGTGGTGAGATTTTCATTTTTCTAGAAAACTCGATCAAAAGTTTTAATTTTTCTTTTCTTTTCCTCCACTTTCACATCAACCTAACAGGAGGATAGTGGTTGGTATTTTCATAAAATCATTATGATAAGATGAGTCTTTTACCATTAATCTTGAAGAAATTAAGTGGAACTAATACATTACTATATATATGACCATCATGCATATTAAGCAGATAGTATAGACATACGGCAACATCAATGGCCTCTAATTATCTAAGCATTTTTTTTTTCTTACGTCAGGTTTGGATATGGGGCACTGGTCTGGGCTGGGCCAAATCACAGAAATATGGTGGGAACGGCTATTGGCCCCTCCATTTTGATCAGCCCCTTGTATGCTTTAGGTTTTTAAGGGTTTACATTGTCCACTAGGAAATGTCATTTTGAAAAAATTTTCAGGAAAATTTTTTTTCAAAATCTATCATTTAAGTAGATTTTTTTATTCATTTATAATCTCTATTTCATTTTATGCTAAAAAACTTACATAAACGATAGATTTTGAAAAAACTTTCTTTTGAAAAGTTGTTCAAAATGACATTTTCTAGTAGACTTTGGGATCAGTTTTTATAAAAATCTTTTAGATTTTGTATAAATCTTAAAAACTTAAACTAGGGCTGATCAAAATGGGGGGCAATAACCGGGCCCAAATATAATTTGTGGCTTTGTGCCTAGGCTTGCCAATAAAGCAGCCCACTCTTTGGCCCAATGGGTAGCTCTATGTGTAACTGTTTTGGTCCCGTCACCATTTAATCACTTCCGCGTTTTGTTCTTTGTGCAGACTTGGATGACGAGGATGGAGAAGAAATTGTTCTTGCTTTTTCATTTATGGGTTCAGTTCAACACAAAGTACTATTAACTTTGTAATAAATGGCTACTAACTTTACTAAGAACGACTACTAACTCTAATTATTTACCCACAGTCCGACAAATCTGTAATTCCCCCTTTGTATAATTCTTTTTCTTAATTATCAAAAGGAATGAAGAAAAAAAAGGACCTCTTTATTTAATTTTTCCCATTTTTGATAGAACGCAGCATGCAAAACAGCAAAAGGACATAAAAATTCTCGTAATATTGCATTTGTTCAGCGACCGTGGCTTAGTTAACTACAAACCCCTTTTTGTTTCTTCCTTTTTTTTCTTTTTTTTTTTTGTTTGTCCAACTATTTTTCAAAATGAATGAGAATTAGTTAACTAACAACAATTTCTTAGAGTTGAGTTTGTACGGGCCAAATGACCTGTCACTAAAACCTAGTCTCAGAACCCAAAGGATGTCTGTGGGTCTAGCAAATGTGGCCCATCAAACATTAGCATAGATTTTTTTTGTTTAATTGTTTAGGAGTATTTTATTAGAGGGGACTTTCAAGAAATTAGTGTGATGCTTGAAGCAGAAGGAAATTCCCATTCCTTTAATTATTAGCTACCAATTGACAAAAGTTCACACACACACACACACACAAAGAGAATTGATTTAAGTATAATTTGACACTATCATTCAAATGAGTCACACACTACTACTATTATTATAAGAGATCCATAAAACTACTGAAGAAATTTTTCCCAACTTTTTTCCTTTTTTGGGAAATGACCCAAAACTTTATATTAATAAGATCACTGTTGTAAATTAACAAGAAAATAGTCCCTAATAAATTCCGGAACTTCCTTAATCCAAATACAAAAATCCTCAATATCCTTAACATGTCTTGCGAGGCCATGTGCCACCGTATTACCTTCACGACGAGTATGAAAGAACGTCACCACGTTGAAAAATTGAGCTGCATCACTTCAGATATCCTCGATGATGAGGCCCAAGCAAGACCACGATTGCGGTAAGAGCATTAACAACCTCTATACTGTCCCCTTCTACTTCCACTGAATGTAGACCCAAATAACATGCCAAACCCATAGCAAAGCAGACTGCCATGGCTTTCACCAAGTGTCTCAGCCGACAGCATCCACAAAGTGCCGTGTTCTGGACACTGGGACACAAAGCAAAGCCGTCTTCAGCCATGACAGGCTGACGGCGATGGAATCAGATAATGCTGTTGGCGTTGGCACAGGAGCTATGGAATTCATATCTTGTGTTCTTCCTGCTCGCTAAGTTTCAACCCAATACGATATGCTACAGAGATGGAAATTAAAGAGACAGCTTCGATATGTCTCGTAATGGCCTCTGATCCCATTTTTCTCCACGACTCTTCCCCCATCTGTCAAAAATAAAACATATATTACGCAATGAAACTGAGCCTTCTATATTTGATTTGGAGTTGGAATGGTCAAATTTTAACATTGGATTGATATTTAATGCGAGGTCAAAGCAATTTTATTTTATTTTTTTCTCTTTTCACATTATATAAGAAATGAATAATCAATATGATGAAAACCATAGCAATTTTTGTGTGTCATATTCTTAATTTGCACCAAACAAAAGAAGACTTTTCAGACAAGCCCATTCAAATTTCCATGCAATTGAAATGTAATTCACCCGTCATAAGAAATGGAAATGACCAGAGAAGACTAGTAACTGTGAAGGCCTCGCACCTTTGAAAGCTTCTTGTTCATGGCCTTGCTCATTATAGCAAACCAAAACATTCATAATTTACGAAATGAAAACCAGAAGTTTATATTAGGGGTGTTAATGGTTTTGGTTAAAACCGAGAACCAAACCGAACCAAACCGAACCAAGCGGTTTGGTTTGGTTTTTTTGTCATTAGGTTTGGTTATGGTTTTAATTTTAGAAAACCGAACTCAATTGGTTTGGTTTTGGTTTTCAATTTTAAAAAACCAAACCAAACCGAAAAAAAACCGAAAAATATATAATATATATATATATATATATATATTTATAATTTATAATTTTATATATATATATATAAACTTAAAGTTTGTAAATTCCCAATTCTAATAAGGGTAAAATAGGTAATGGGCTTGTTTTTGTTGATTTTAAGTTTCTTATTGTTTTCCCTTTTTCCAGATTGGTATGTATTAAATTAGTTATTAATGTTGTGTGTGATATTGACATATTGATATATGTCAATATGTTTCTATTTTGATACAATGTTTATTTTTTTTAGTTGCTAATGTAATGCTTTTATTAAAAATGTTTTTATTTGGAGTTTGGCATGTCATTTTTTTCATTTTCAATTATTTGTTGTTACTTAATAGGTTAAAACCGAAACCGAACCGAACCAAACCGAAATATAATGGTTTGGTTTGGTTTGGTTTTTTTTTAGTATGGTTTGGTTTTGGTTTGGGAGGAACAAAACCGAAGTATAATGGTTTGGTTTGAAATCCCCCCTAAAACCGAACCAAACCGAACCATTAACACCCCTAGTTTATATATACCAAATTACGTACACAAACACACACACACACACACACACATATATATATATATATATATATATCCACACGTGCCTATGTGTGTGCACGTATATGGTTCGATAAGTTATACTCCCTCTGTATGTTTGACAAAACATGCCATTTAAAAAACCATCATTTCAGTGACTTTGTCATTTATGAAACTCTATTTTTCCAAAAGTACCATTTCCTACTTTTTGTTAGGTTTGTGTTTAAAGTAATTATTGAAATAACAATGGGTAGAATAAGAAGTTCAAAAAAATTATAATTTGACTACTCAAAATGGACAAACAAACATTTTGGGACAAAAAAAAATTATAATAATTGTCTATCTTTGTAGGACGAAGGGAGTATATACATATATACATATATATATATATATATATACAACCCAATTTGCTTATGTGGCATGTCTCTTTGGCTTTCCTTTAGTTCTCCTAATTATATTGACCCTACTTTTACATTTATATGACACTTTCACATTAGTTCAAGAAACTAATTTAAAAAAGAAATCCATAACTATTGACCTGACACGTGGACAAATTAAATAGGAAACTCAAGAATTTTAGGAAGGAGAAAAAATAATAAATAAGGTATGATATTAATATTGAATACCAGAAATTACTATACTTAATTAAACCATTTGAACTCAGGATTCTTCAAAAGAAATCTTATTATATATTTGCTAGTTCATTAACGTTGCATCCACCTAAATGCTCACGTTCATTGTCTTTTCTCCTTCACTCTACCCTACCACTAAGCTAACATGGCTCTATGTCATTGGCAAAATTATATATTAAAATCATAATTTAAAATTCAAACATTTCTTATAGAAAAGATTGGTCATTCCATAATTAAAATCAGAATCTCTAAAAAAAAATATTCCTTATTGAAAATGTTGACCATTCCATAATTAATATTAGAATCTCCAAAACCCAAATTACTTTCCTGCATAAAATATATACCCTCTCTTTCATTAGGTTTTCCTTTCTCTAAATTCAAAGGTTTCCTAAAAATATTTCCAAAAAACCCATTGTGTTTACTTTTGAGTAGAATAATAATCATTTATATTATGGGAAACTGATGTTGAAATAATCTCTCTCTGCAGAAGACTGAAACATATTCTTTCCACATAAAGATTACTACTTAAAAATTAATAGCTATAACTATTTTTTTTCAAAATAAAAAAGATAAAGAAAAAGAAAATTAAAGAAAAGAAAGAACTGAAATGGGGAATATGTTCCGCTTTGTGTCTAGTGACGTCTAAAGAGAGTTTTTGGAAAATAAATATAAAATTTTGGGAAATGTTGTGTACAACATTTTATATACAGTACCAAAATACAGCACCTTATGTGACGCACTGTGTATAGACCAACACTCTCAATTTATTTAATAATTCTTTTTTTTGGCTGATGTGGGGTGGGTACACATAGGATGTTGTACAAAAGGTGTTTCGTATAGCACCGCCCTAAAATTTTTTAGAAATTAAAGTGCGTACGGACATACCTCTTATATTCTTCGTTGGAATGGGGAATATGTTTGTCAACACAAGAGTGAGAATCCACCCTTATCTTGGTGCGGGACGCTATTTCTTCCTCATCGATATTCATTGCGCGCCGATTCTTCCTCATCGATATTCATTGCCGAGCAATGATCGATTGTTAGCCATTTAGGATAAGATTGCGGTATCCTCTTACGGTGCATATATGAGGCACAAGGGATCGGCATTGCTGCATCGTTGGATTGGGAACAATCCTGGTCATTTTTCTGGCAAATTAGGTGGACACCACACTTCTTCACCATAATACCATAACCCATATCAACTGAAACCTCCACTTGGTCCCCTCCATCCATCTCATTCACAAACCTCCAATTCATATCCAACTCATCACGACCTTCCAAGTTATTCTCAAACCTCCAGTAACTCAGCCACGTTATATCTTCTCCCACATTACTTAAAAACGCTGAGAATTTGGGCTCGTATATCCAGTCAAACTTCCTGGTTTTGTTAGTGACGAGGACTTGAGGAAAAATGCAGCAAGTTTTAACTGATTCCTCCCATGCATAGACAATGCATACAATAAAGCCTAAAATCTTATTGCCCTGATGTAGCGGTGGCAAATTAAAAGATATTGAATCGCCGGTACTTTGATAGGTGAACCATACTGGAATCTCGCTCCCAGGAAGAAAAATGCTATAAATACCATGCTCATAGATTCCCTGTTACATGAAAAGAATGATGTTTACATGAAAATAATGATGTTTGACGAGAGAGAGAGAGAGAGAGAGAGAGAATTGTTTAGAGAGAGATCTCGAACCTGGAGGGGACTGCTCTTTGAAGTCCCTGTCAGAGTGTTAATAATTTTCACACGAACGCTTTCTACAGATTCTGCTTTTAACAGGCCCTGAATTCCAAGTACTTCTTCAACAAATTTGATTCCAATGGGTTCCATCTTAAAAAACCCCTCAACCTCAACCAATTTGTTGCAACCAATAAGGTTCAAATTTGATGTGGCAGGAAAGTTTACCAGATTTATTCTTTCCAATGAGGTGCAACCCTCTGCACAGAATGTTAATAAACTCGACTGAACCTTTGGTACAATTTGAAGCCTTTTGCAGTTATCTAACCAAATATGACGGAGTTGAGGAAGGCTACCGATACTATTTGGTATGCTGGAAAATTTGTTGCCGCATAGTTTCAACTTTTGCAATGAGGGTATACTCGTCCCAAGGTCACTAGGAATAAAATCCTCCATCAAATTGCAGTAACTGATATCTAATTCTATTAAACAAGCTGGAAGCAAACTAAGGAAATGGTCATCTTTCTCCAGTGATGGTATAAGTTGACATGCACGCAGGGACAAGCTTTGGAGGAATTTCAAATTTCCAATGCCTGGTGGTAATCGAGTTATAGCAGTTTCATCAATTTCAAGCACAGTCAATGATTCCATATTTCCCAATCCCTCCGGCAACAAATCAAGTTTAGAGCAGGCTGAGAGAGTAAGAACTTCAAGTGATCTCAGCATACTGATGCTTTCTGGAAGATCCCTAAGGTTTTTGCATCCTTTCATATTCAAGGAAACAAGTTTGGCAAGGAGTCCAATGGACTCATGAACCTCAACCAAACTAATACAATCTTTAAGCAACAATATCTCAAGATTAAGGAGCCCTTTAACATCGGGGGTTTTGGCAAGCTCATGGGAATGATTTAGATTAAGGATTTTCAACTTTCCTAGAGACTGTAAAAACAAAAACAAAATACGCCAAATATGAGTTAATTTTAATGAAACACTACATTATTCTTATTAGTATTAGTATTAGTATTATTGAGTAATTTTCCTAAAAAAACTCAGCTCACTGAATGGAATGAAAAAGGTCTTATATATCGATCATACCTTTACTCCCTCCCAAAGATGTTTGAGGCCACTATACCGCATGTCAAGAACAACCAGATTCCCAAGATGAAGATCGCTTGGTATGGATTTCAAAGAAAATTCACGCCAGCACAGCCAACTCAACTTTTTAGAAATATGTCCATAGCAACCAGTGAGGTGTACATGATTGAGTCGAAGCAATCTTAATTTTTTCATCTTCACAAATGCTTTGGTATTCACTAATTCACTTGATCCTGGCAAGTTGATACTGAGGCCTTCAACTGTTTTTGTGCCCTGATGACAATTAAGGAGCTCTAGATAAGCAAAAAGCACGAAACATGCAAATTAGCACTAAAAGACACCAAACATGCAACCCCCCCGCCCCCCAGGAAAAAAAAAATACAGGGGCACGTGTCTGCACACCCACCTGTTAAGGGCAGCATCCAACTTCTTGTGTGTCACTCCCATGAGTCACAAAAATTGATCGATATGAATCATTTTGTTCTTAAAAGATTGTATCATTATTAGAATTCTTCACTGTAAATTGTAACAATAATGATTTGGACACAAATTGGTCAATCAATTGCTTTAATTTACTTTATTGACTTCTGGTTTGAAGACTAATTAAGGATTAAGGGAAAGGCCTTGACATGTACAAAGTCATGAGCCAAAATATGCGCCATGTACTCACGTACAATGGGAAAAATGTATAGGCAACCTAGAATCATCGAGTTTATAAGTGACAGATGGAAGTATTTGGGTCCCTTGTGTAAGTAATATGGGTGGCACTATGATTCGAAATCCAATGAAAATTAACCTTTGTAAATCAAAATCCATATTGATCTGAATGCTTATGTTTCCCTGCTATCCAATGCATGTATAATAACAAAAAACAGTAATGCATATGTCTCTTACCGTTTTTTCTGTCAATAAATCAAAAGCCTCTTCATGAAGCCACACTCTACTACGTTTTCCAGGTTCTTTAATACATTGTTTCCGAACAATTTCTCTTGCCATGTCTCGAATAAGATCATGCATCACCAACCTATTTGACAGACTCACGCTCAAGAGACACCTTCTGATAAGACTATCAATTCCAACAGTGGAGAAGAAACCACATCCGTCTAGAATACTAACTACGTAGTCCTTGTCCTTTCCAATGAAGAAACATGCAATGTCAAGGAATATATCCTTCTCCATATCATCATGCAGAGAGTCGTAACTTATTTTAAGTTTGTTCTGAATTTGGTTATGAGGAATTGCTTTCAGTTTCTCCAATGTACTTTCCCATACAGTCGACACTTTTTCCGGACAATGAAGAACCCAAAACTTCAAGAGCCAATGGAATCCCTCTAGCATAATGGACCACTTTCTTTGAGTATTCAATGTAATGATTTATAGGAGAGTACTGATTAAAGGCATTAAAACTAAAGAGTTCAAGAGATTCATCATCATTCAATTCCTCCACCTTGTATTGCCGATAGACTTCCAACTGATTTAGCAAACCCTCAACTCTCGTAGTTATTATTATTCTGCTTCCTGAACAAAGCCAGCTGCGATTTCCAAGTATTGTGTGTAACTGTTCCAGCTGATCTACATCATCGAGAACAATAAGAACCCTTTTATGGCATAGTCTTTCCTCAATCACACCAAGTCCTATATCAACATTGTATATCGTTTCAAATTTTTTCTTGAGGATTTCATGAAGAAGTTGTTCTTGTAAACGAACCATACCATTGGGTTTTTCTGAAATTTCCTTGACATTTGCAAGAAAACTACTACCTTCAAATCTCCGAAAAATTGCGTTGTAAACTTCCTTGGCAATGGTCGTCTTACCTATTCCACCCATGCCATATATGGCAACTATTCGTACGTCGTATGACTCAACTTGTAGCAACGAAATCACCTTATCTGCCCGAGAACGTAAACCAACTGGGTGGATGGCAACACTTAACTTCACTGGATTAATTTTATTTGAAATCTCATTAACAATGTCCCAAATAAACTCTGACTCATGCCTGCCAGTTTTTTTATTCAAATTGAAAATCAAAGCACAATAAACAATTAATTTAGTTAGAATCAGATATAACACCAAGAAAAAATATTTCAATAAATTGTAATTAATATAAATATGGGTAGTGTTCGTATAGCACCCCTATGCAGCACTCAGCCCACATAAGTAAAAAAATACCTATTAAATAAATTAAGAGAGTTTTGGTCCATCTACATAGTACCACATAAGTTGTTGTATTTTGGTGTTGTACATAGCATTTCCCCATAAATATTTTATGTCTAGTTTTGGTCGTTGTAGGTACGTAATATCACACGTATATAATGTTGAAAAAATGAGATGGGTCTAAAGTTTAAAGAATTGCCAATCTAACCATTGTAGGAATAATATTTTGACAATCTAACCGTTGGATTAAATATTATACTCATGCACGTCATGCATGCCAAATTTCAAATTAATAAGATGTCAGCAAATATTTGATCCGTAAACTTACATTTTTTTATTATTATAAATAATTTAGGGGACTTTATGAATTACATAACTCCTAATCTCTGATTAACTTAAAATTGAACATGCATGACGTGTATAAGTAAAGTATCTAATCTAACAGCTAAATTGGCGAAATACTAATCTTACAAAAAAATGTTGAGAAGTGTAAGAGTTTTATATCAGGTGTCAATAGATCCTTTCACGTATATATATAGTACGAAAGAGAGATAAGAAAAGTGCCATTAAATACTTAAGAGTTAATTACATTGTCCTCCCCTCAAAATATGAAATATATTATTTTGTCCATTCTATTTTGGTTGTAAGTAAAAGATTTGTCCCTATGCATGTCAAAGGGGCCACGATAAAATCTGATAATCTTATGGTCTGTTTTTATCTAAATGCCAATTTTATACTTATTTAAGTTCATAATGATGCAAATTTAAAACTATTACGCACTTAATGAATGTGATCAAATGAAGTGAAATTATAGAATTTATTTTCACCATGTCATATTTTAATTTAAAACACCTCAGTGGCTGATTGATCCCACTTTGTAGATCAACAGCACAACTACTATTATATTGCTGCTGCTGCTGCTACTACTATTTTATTAGCTCTTTTGGTTTCTCTACTGATGGTGACGAAGAATTATAGACATATCTCATCACAAAACCCAGTCTAACTATGGTTGAAGTGGGAAGGATGGGGTTGATATATTGATAGTGGTGCCAAATGAAGGTGAGATCAAAGGGTGAATTATATTAATAGAATATGCAAGAGATACAGAGAGCTCCAAAACAGAGAGCGAAACAAACCCCAAAAAGACAGCAAATAGACAACAAGTGACAGACCCCAGCTAGCCTCAAAGACTCCCCCACCCACAAAACAGAGAAACAGAGCAGATGAACGCAGGAAATGGATTTCACTTGTTTTGGTGACAGTGAGATTTCCCTAGGTAAAGTAACATTAGAGAGCAGGATCTTTTATTAACATTATATAAATAAATAAAAAAACAAGTGAAATCCATTACTATGTAAGTTTGCATAAAGGTAGCATCATCAGATGAGTTTTAAACATACAAAAATTAATTTCAACTCAAAAAAACCTAATGGGGTCAATAATTTTTTTTTGATAACAAGAAAACCCTTTTGGTAAACCTTGGATCCATATAAGACTTACAACCTATGTGGCTCAACTAAGTCTAAAACCCATGAAAATCATGAAACCTTGTATGGGTGACCCCAAAGGATTGTGTAAGAGCGAACTCAAAACTTTCATTTCATAAGGCGTGATCTCTTATCAACTGAACTACCCCTTGGGGTACAAATGGGGTCAATATTTTTTATCAAGAGAAAACTCTTTTGGCAAAACTTGGGTCCATATAAGACCCCACAACCTATGTAGCCCAAAAAAGTCCAAGGCCCAACCACGAGAAGCAGAAACCCTGTGTAAGTGGTCCCAAAGGTTTCTGTAAGTAAGACTAGAACTCAAAATCTTTGCTTTATGAGTTAAGGTTTTTTTGCAATACATAATAATTTTCATTATAAAAATGAGAATCTTTCACCGTCGATATATTCTAGCAGTTTTCATATTCTATTTGATAAATGTTGGAAATATATTACATCTTACATTAATTAAATATTGAATTAAACATATTTTCATATAATTGTTTAGGCCTTTCACTTATAAGTTAAACTTTTAAATTGGAAACTTAACATGATATTAAAGGGAGAGTGTTGAAAATATACCACATCTCACACCGATTAAATATTGAACTAAACATGTGTTGGAAAGTTAACAGTAAATACTATTTTTTGTTAATTTTTCCTCTTTAGCTTAATTTTGTGAAAGGGTCTGACAAAATCCAAAACACTCATGCATGAGAGAGAAGTGAGAAAACTTACCCATTAGGATGACTTAGTAAATCCATCCCCTTGAGATTAGCAACTTCTGTAAGAGCAGCCCTCCACCCATCAACCCTACCCATATCTTCCTTGAAACGCTCTTCATGTCTTGCAAATGCTTCCCCAAAGCTTCCCTTCTGTTTACGGACATCGGAAGGTTCCACATCGTAGAACACAGGAATCACCGTCTGGCCAAGCGTTGCCTTGCATTTTAGGATGTGCACAAGCTCATCCAGGCACCATGTGGACGAAGCGTAATCTCTGGAGAAAACAATTATCGAAAACTTGGACTCTTCAATAGATTGCAGCAGTTCAGACATGATGTCTTTGCCCCTCTCCATTTCATTGTTATCTCTGTAAGCATGAATTCCGGTCTGGATGAAAGCAGCGTAGAGATGATCGGTGAAGCTTTTGCGAGTGTCACCTCTGAAACTCAAGAACACATGGTACTTCCACCTGGAGGTGGATGACGATGAAGAAGAAAATGCGGCCTCTCGGTTCCTCTTAGGTGCCATGAAGGGATCCAACACGAGAGATGCGATCAATGGTGAGGGCACCCGCAAGGCGATGAATAAGATCTGGCTCTTCTTTCTCAATTGGAAAAAATGGGGATCGAAGCGAAACGTAAAAATTCACTTTACTCAGGTTGACTCGTCTGAAACAAATGAGTGGTCTCTCTTTATTTATTTTCTCTATGCATTTTCCACGCCACATACCCCACAAGCTTTTTTTGCATTTTTATTTTTTTATTTTTCTTCGGGTTTTCATTCCTTATTAATTTCGTTCAAGATCATGTTCATATCCTCCGCACCAAATTCAGAGTTTGGATACGGTACTGAAGTACAAAAACTCAACACCGTACCAAACTCATCATAGTTATTAGATAAGATTTTAGACAATCAAGTTTAAAAGATTAAAAAGTTATCATTGAAATCATTTTAGTTATTTCAATATGAGTTTTTTGTCTTTCAATCTTGACCATCCAATATCCCATCCAACGACCAAGATGAGTTCAACACGATGCTAAATTTGTCTACTCCACTTATGTTCCCTTTTGTTTTTTCTTAACATGACATATATTATTTTTTTTTATGGGTAAATTAATGAAAAAAAAAACCCTCCTAATACATGGGAATTTCTTCACAAAACCTTCTAAAGTTCAAAAAGTTATAATGTTCCCCAAAATTTTAGATCTCTTCCCTTTCTCCATTTCCTATCAACCAAACTGCAGATGTTGTGATATTTATAAAATCATTATGATAAGATGAATTTTTGTACCAATAATTTTGAAGGAATTAAGTGGAACTAACACATTACTACATGATCATCAGCCATATAAAAGAGACAGTACAGACGTACGGTAACATCTAAGCCTTTTTTTTTCCTTCTTAATACCATTTTATAATTTTAAATGTAAGTCTTTTACGTCGGGTTTGGATATGGGGCACTGGTCTGGGCTGACCCAATCACCGATATAAAATTTGGGCTGGATCTAAAATGGCCCTGTACATTAGACCCATTCTTATGTTAGGAAAGAGCTACTTGAATGAAACAATTCAGAAATTCCTACCTGTTCAAATCAAAATAAAAAGGAGACCCATGAGTCATGATACCCCTTATATTTAATATGCACGAGGACCTTTTGATTTGTGGAATGCAAAGAAGCTTGGGCCCTTTTGTCCCTCTCTTCTTAGCGGAATGTAAAAGGCTGTGCCTAGGGTTGCCAATAGAGCAGCCCACTCCCTGGGCCATTGGGCAGTTCGGTGTGCAACTGTTTTGGTCCCATCACCATTTCATCACTATGGCGTTTTATTCTTCATGTGGACTTCGATGATGAGGATGGAAATAACCTATTCTTGGTTTTCCTTTTATATACTCCATCCGTTCTTAAATAAGTGACTTATTTTTCTCTTTATGATGTTTCAAAATTATTGTCACATTTTAAAAGTCATTGGTTCTTTTTGATTCATTTCCTAAAATACCCTTAAAAATGTATTCTCTCTTTTTCTAATATTTTGCACACTTGACGGCAAAATTGGAATCTGAAAACATATGCATTGATGTGAAAACATTTAATAGGGTTTCCTTAAAAAGTATGTTTTTTCAAAGGGGACAATCATTTTGAAACGCAGGGAGTAATTCATTTGCCTAAAAAAAATATATTTATTTTGTTTTATTTCCCATTTTGGATATAAGACAGCAAAAGCACATAAAATTCTCATAATATTTTGCATTTTTTTATCTTGACCATCGTTTGGTTAACCACTAATATTTTTCAAAATGAATGAGCTAGAATTAGTTAAAAACCAACAATTTCTTGGAGTTTGTAGGGGCCAAAAGACCCAAGGGATGTTTGTGGGTTTAGCAAATGTGGCCCATTAAACATTAACATAGATTTTTTTAATTTAATTATTTATTTTTTTTTTTTTGGGTAAGTATAATTATTTATTTTATCCAAAGGAACTTTCAAGAAACTTGAAACAAGAGGAAGCTCCCATTCCATTAATTTTTAGCTACCACTAGGGTGAGGAACATGCTACGCACGTGCTTAATGTTTTTTTTCAATATTTCCAACTAGTCATGTTATATTTAGGCTTTCAAAGGTAATGCTATATGTTATACTATTACTTGTCAACTTGCTACAAACTGACTATCAACATAATACATTGACTACCAACATGGTATCACTTCAATACCTATAATGCCCTTTAAAAAAAAAAAGCACAGCATGTGGGAAAAAGGGTACAATCCGTCATTATACTGTAGATGAACAGTGCATCTACAGTAAAATTACTGCTTGTCAACTTACTACTAACTGACTACCAACATGATACAAATTGACTTACCAACTTGTATCACTGCAATACCTATAATACCCTTTAGAAAAAAGCATATATGTGGGAAAAAATGGCAAATACATCATTTTACTGAAGTTGAAATGTGCATCTACAGTAAACAAGCTTAGCCTTTTGCTTGTCAACTTGCTACAACGGACTATCAACATGGTACAATTTGACTACCAACTTTGTATTATTGCAATTCCTATTGTAAATGAGGGCAAAACCATCATTTTACTGTAGATGAACAGCATTTATACAGTAAACAGCCTTATTTTCTTTTATTATAGATATAGATAGAAGATACATAGAGTTAGATTAGAAATGACAAAAGTTTACATGCGCGTATAAAGAGTATTGATTAGGAGGCATTTTGACATTATCATTATAATAATAAATAAAATATAAAATAAAATAAAGCAAGCAATGAGCCTTAAAGATAAGATTATTATTATAAGATGTTGAAATAACATGCCAATGGCCGTTTGACAAAAATTTTCTCTACGTATCAAGCAGAATAAAAAGTGGTTGTATCGTACCGTTGTTTATATAACAATGTTTGATTCTTGATTAAGATATCAACTAACATATCCTATCCCTCTATTACTATTAAACTGCCATTAATGATATTATTACTTTGTCATTAGTTAAATGCTTTGCACCCCACTAATCCCTTATGCACATGCAATTCTTTTGTCCCACATGTAGACCTCTCATTTTCTACGTTGTCATCTTAACTCCCGTGGTCCTGATGAGGAGATTTGGCACTCTTAAAGAATTTATTGGATGACCTTTAATAAATTGATATGATCACAACCTAGGCCTTAGGTTGAAAACATGGGAATTTGACAACATTTTTATAAAAAATATATTTTTGTCAGTTTGTTGCTTAGGCATCACTACGTACACACCAATTGTATTGCGTACGCAACAATTTCATTGCTTACACAACAAGTGTTAAAAAACGGAAATTTTCAGAATGAAATTTCTTTCTCTCCAAGGTTACTCCCGCATATGGTAACGCGGATTTTTGGTAATAGGTTGACCAAACGACTTTGGGAGACTCTCCCCTAACCCTAGTTACACCTATATAAACACCATTATAAACTTTAAGAATGAGAGATCTTTCTAGTCACTTTTTTATAAACAACCTTCAGCAAACCCTAGAGAGAGAAACTAAGACCTAGAGCTGTGATCGCAGAGACTTGGAAAAGGGACTTCAAAGAGGTTTTTTTGAATTAGAATCAGTTCAAACCTGAAGGACCGCTAATAAACATCAAGTCGGTAAACTTGGTTTTACTTATCTTTTTTATTCTAGTTCTTCTTTAATAGTTTTTCATGTGTATTAGGATTTTATTTCATGTTAGTAGTTAATATTTCATATTTTTTTATATTAATTAGTATTGTATATAATTTATTTATTTAGTTTATTTTCTTATTTACTTTGTTTACTGTTTTCTTAATTCCCATAGCATGATTTAGGTTTAGTTTTATATTTATCCATTTTTGTATATTTTATTTATTTAATTTGCATGATATAGACTAATATAGAATTTTTGTAATTTTATATAATATGCCATAAGGGTGCATGCACAAGGGTGATAGTTGCGTACGCAGGCAGATAGATTTTTTAGTTTACTATATCAATCGTATTGATTTCATTCTATTAATTCTAGTGTTGTTTTTATTTCGTTTGTCTTCGTTTTGTGTTGTTTTATGTTCTGCTTATCATGTGATTGAGTTTATGAAAATGCCTATTAGGTATGTACGCACCTATCAATGATGCGTACGCACCTTATCTTGGTAGACAAATTGTTGGCCTGTTTATGTCTTTTGTTTCTGGTTGGTTGATATCATTTATTTCTCTGTATATTCTGATCTTTGCCTTCTGATATATATTTTGTTCTCTTTTCTTTATTTTTTTATTCATTATTTTGGTCATTGTGTGTGCTATTATTTGTTTGCATGTTTAAAGTGAAATTTAATTGAATATTTAGTTAATTAAGGCTAATAATTATGTGTGGGGGCCGGTTTCGACTGAACATTGCTGGGTGCCTACTCTAGCTCCGAACCAAAATTCTCTAGTTATGATGAGTTAGACCCTGCTAATGGTCAAGTAGTTCTCAAACATTGGATGGCAATTTCTCTCTGCGCTAGCCTTCCTAACTAGTGGAGTGCTCCTGAACCGTGTGGTTTAAAACATAGTGCTCACACCACACATACGTTGAGCAATTACAAAATAAAGTTTATGGGACTAGCCCTAAAAGGGAGTAGTGAGAGTTGAACCCAAAACTTTTTATTTGACAAGAGATCCAAGACCACTCGATCCACAGTATCGACACATTTCTATGGCAGGCCTAGGAAGAGCTACTTAAATGAAACAATTCAGAAATTTCTTCCTGTTCAAATCAAAATAAAAAGAAGACCCATGAATGATAATACCCCTCACATTTAATAAACACGAGGAGCATTTGATTTGTGGAATGTAAAGAGGCTAGGTCCCTTTTTCCCCTCCTTTCCATGTGGAATGCAAAAGGCTGTACCTGGGCTTTCCACTCCCTGGCCCATTGGGCCCATCACCATTTCATCACTACCACGGATGATGACCATGGAGAAACTGTTCCTGCGTTCCTGGTTTTCCTTCTATATAATTCATTTGCTTATATCAACAACCAAAAAAAAAAAAAAGAAAAGAACCCTTCTATTTTATTTTTTCCATTTTTGATAGAACACATTCAACACATCAAAAGGACATAAAATTCTCAAATATTTTGCATTTATTTATCTTGACCGTGGTTTAGTTAACTACCAACAATTTCCTCGAGTGTGTAAGGCCCAAATGACTTGTCACAATCCCTAGTCCCAGAAGACCCAGAACCCAGGGGACTTTCAAGAAATGAAAAGCATTAGTTTTTTTAACATAGACTTTCAAGAAATGCATAGCAAATGTGGCCCATTAAACATTAACATAGAATTTTTTTATTAAAAAAAATTATTTATTTTACCAGAGGGGACTTTCAAGAAATTAGTGTGAAGCTTGAAGCAGGAGGAAGTTCCCATTTTTAGCTGGCTACCAATTGACAAAAAGTTCACACATACACAGTCACACACAGTATTGATTAGGAGGCAATTTGACACTATCATTAAAATGAGTCAATCGCTTTTTTATTTTTTTTGTTAAACCCTTGTTTAACCTCATTTCTACAGGCACACTACTCCTATTATTGTTAGAGATCCATAAACCTACTGTAGAAATTGTTATTAATTACTACACCTAATGCATAGCATTATTTTAAATATATTATAATTAAAAAAACACGCAATGCGCCCTTGAAGATAAGATTATTATAAGATGTTAAAACAACACGCCAATGGCCGTTTGACAAACATTTTTTCTACGTATTAAGCGGAGTAAAGAGTGGTTGTATCGTACCGTTGTTTATATAATAATGTTCGATTCTTGATTAAGATATGAACGTACTAACGTATCCTATCCCTCTATTAATATTAAACCATCATTAATATTGATATTATCACTTGTCATTACTCATTAGTCAATGCTATCCTGCCTATTATACTATTACCAAAGTTAATTGATTCAATCACACTTGGTCCTCTTATTGTTGGGCCTTAAAGGAAACTCCACATGAGGCCTTGTTTTACGATGAAGGACATCTTTGGACTACAGGCATTTATCTTTCATGTGGGTCATTAAACGCATATTGTCACTAGGCTCCATGCCCTCTAAGGAGCCTTAAGAACTGAAATGAGAGGCCGGTGACCAAATAATGAAACCAAAAATCATGGGGGAGCCCTGTGCATGCTTTTCAACCAGTGGCTTTCAAGTTTCAACAACTTCAATATCTTATGTTATCCAAAGAGAAAAAAAACAAAAACAAAAAAAAAAAAAAAAAAAAACTTCTAACAATTTATGGCTCCTTATTATCAGTTATTATTCGTAAATATGAAATATATTTATTTATAATTTTAGTTTCCATTGGCGAAAATGTTGTTTCATCGCCGTTGATCCCCAATACTAGAAAACTAGAATACATGTGGTATAATTAAAAATAAAATAAAATAATAAAATAGAATAAAAATAAAAATAAAAAAACACAGGAACAGGTGTATACTTGTGAAAGTGACGTGGAAAGCGTATAATAAAAAATAAAAAATAATAATAAACTAAAAAAGGCACCGCCTTCTTCTTAGAAAATACTCAAATTCATTATTGAGTAACACACTCGAATCCACGAGCAAAAGAGTAAAAACTCGGTAAAGAAATTCTTATTGGTCAAAGTTCTTGCATTGCCCATAGGGCTACAAGCCTATTTATAAAGAACTAAAGTTATGAAATAGGAAATCCTAATTCTATTAGAACAAGTTAAACTAATTAAGGAAAGGAAATAACAAATTATACTAAACCTAGGAAAACATGAAAATAGGAAAGGAGTAAACAAAATAAGCAAAATAAACAAAATAGGCAAATTAAGCAAATCTAGTTATGAACTTAGCTAGATTTGGCCTTCTCGGATGCTACTTTTTTTATGATCTAACCCGTGTGCAACATTTTCTTGCCCAGGTGTGTGCGACTTTTCTACTGATCTAGGAACAAGCCATGGTGGGGGTGGCTTATCCTACATCAGTCCCCTCCACTTGAAAACAACTCGCTCTCGAGTTCGTTGTATGAGCTTGAAGTCTTCCATCCCAAACAAAAAGATACTTCGAGTACTTCAATTTCTTCATTCTCCTTTGAAATTTGCAGTCTAAAATATTTTTTACTCGAACCAATGTCTCTGTACCCTTCAATTAATTAATGAGGTCGATTAAACAAGGACTGATAATAAAATTAAATTTCTCGACCCCAATAAAATTAATATTTCTCAACCTGAAAAGATCAATTGATAAATTATCAACAGGACGCTGTGATTGATCTCTCCTAAAATCCTAATTCTACTAGAACAAGTTAAACTAATTAAGGAAAGGAAATAACAAATTCTACTAAACGTACCTAGCAAAACATTAAAATAGGAAAGGAATAAGGAAAATAAACAAAGGGGCATTTGGGGACAAGTCCTCTTTTCAAAACTTTTACAGGCGCAAATCTCCTTTCAAAAACTAATTAAGCCTCAAGTCCTCTTTATGATGTCAGGACAAAAATGCCCATATCACTATTAACACCTTCCGTTTAAAATTAAAAGTAATAAATTCTCCATGATACTTGGAAAGTATTTCGTCCCAAAATCTTTGAAAATCATGTCCCCTCATATTCGAAAATCCCATAATTGAATTAAAGGCCAACAAACGCCTTTCTCCACATAGATCGTGTAACTGTTTTAAATTTCAAATTTTTGTGTTTGTATTTGGAAAATTATAGTAAAACGTGTAACTATTTTAAAATTGAAATGATAATTTGTGTAATTTTTTTTTTTTCAAAATCTGAAATGTATTTTATTTTTTAAGCAAACAATCTTTTTTGGGTATTGAAAAAAGTTAAACTTGGGTTTGGAATTTTTATTTTTTATTTTTGTAACTGTCTTAAATAACTTGAAAATTCAAAAAAAGTACACAAAAGTTACATGTACTTTGTGTAACAATAGTTACATATAAACCGGAGATTACTCGTGAAAATTAAGTAATCTCATATGTTAAAAATGGAAGAAAATAAAAAGATTTCGCCAAAGTTATACTATATCCGAATATTACATCAAATATGCAAAAAAATTAGGTAATTTTGTGCGTTAAAAATAGAAGAAAGTAAAAAAGAAATAGCTATAATTATATTGTATTTGAAAATGGTATCAATTCTACAAAAATCAAGTAATCTCATGCGTTAAAAATGGAATAAAATAAAAAATTCAAATTCAGATCGTTAATAAGAGAGGAGAATCCAGTATTCGTGTGAAGAATCCCTTTAATTGCTTATCATATCTAACGAGAAGGGTATGAACGGTATCCGTGAAAAGATGATTCTTAATATCAGCTCAGACCGTGATCATTTTAGCAATGTGTGGACTTAAAGCATGAAAAAAAAAATATTTGTGGATTCTTGGTTGAATGTTTATGCTAAAGGTGTACTTTTGGCTAATTTCCCATAAACAAAATAGGCAAATTAAGCAACTCTAGTTACGAACTTGACTAAATTTGGCTTTATCGGGTGCGACTTTTTTTATGATCTAACTTGGGTGCAACATTTTCTTGCCCAGGTGTGTGCGACTTTTCTACTGATCCAGGAACAAGCCATGGTGGGGGTGACTTGTCCTACATCAGAAAATCGTTGTAATAAACTAGAAAATCTTTACAAGAAAACTCGATTGAGAGGCTTGTCTTCTTCTCCTCGCTCTTCTTTCTTTATGTTGAAAATTGTGTACCGTAATCCTAATGCCACGTTTGTTACAAGTATAAATTATATATATTAGGACAATGCTACATTTATTCATTGAACTCGATGACGTGGCTTTTCTATTTCCTAACAAACATGAGATTCATTTTTACTTTTTAATTATCACAATGCTACCAATTATACGTCTGTACCCTATACCTACGTAATTATAACTACTACATCGAACCAATAGGCTTGAGATTTTCCTTTTTTATTTTATTTTATTTTATTTTATTTCTTGGTTGTATTTAAGTAAGATTGTCCATTATGTTGTTGTATGAAGATGCCACCAAAACTAGCTGGTAAAGCCTTGTCCATTGTGTTAAGTTACTAACATCAAATCATTATCCAAAAAAATATAAATGCATTATTGCATATTTGCTTGCACGTCCCCAATAAACTAAACAACTGCCAATCTGTCAACATGACGGCCGATATTAAAACCAACACCCCCACAATCTCCATCATCTTCCTCGGTTCCCCCACCCACACCCATCCCATTCCCTCCAACCTCCGGCAAGTAAATTTATACACCACAAACACGCCCTTCCAAGAAAAAAACATGGCCATCTTTGTGACCAAACAAGAGCCAACGGTCTAGATCGACCCTAGCTCCTTATCACTTCTTGATCATGGATCGTAGATTCCACACCAACCCTTTTGTCAGTGACCCAGATGACCCCACCACCACCACCTCCACCTCCACCCCAGAAAGTGCAGACTCTCCCATCTCCGGCGATGACACCAAGATGACTACCATGCCTTCCCCGAAGAAAAGGTCAGCTTTTTACTCTTATATTCTGTTTGGTGTATTATTTCGCCGGAAGTGTGTCAGATTCCGGTGAGTTTGTTTTGGAGTGAATTTTGGAAAAATGACCGTTTTGAGATTTTCCATTTTTTTTGTTTTCGAATTTTAGTAGGAAGAGTGTACAGAAGAAGGTAGTGTCAGTGCGGATCGGTGATCTGGATGGGTCACGCAGCAAGGGTGAGGGATATCCACCGTCTGATTCGTGGGCCTGGAGGAAGTACGGCCAGAAGCCGATCAAAGGTTCTCCTTATCCCAGGTACGTTCGACTGTTCCTAACTTCTCTAACATGCGCTCTAGGTGCCTATTTTTTCTCAAAATGCGCCACTGAATCTGTGCCTTTACTAATGTGCGCCAGATGAAAACATCACTCTACTTGAACCTATGTATAAAACACACACTAGATTTTTAATATGAAAGACAATCGTATATTCGTAGCTGCAGAAATTTTTTCCCTCACAAACGCAGAAATTTAAATCCAAGAGTAGGGTACACCATCTGCACATTTTATCATTTAGTCGAGAATCATTTTTTTTTTTTTTTTTTTTTTTTTTTGGGCTCTATTAAAATATCTAGACATTAGAAATCTAATTAATTCTTAGGAAGGTGCTAGCACGGCAGACTGTTATTACTTTTTATTATTTTTTAATTTTTAATTTTTTTATTAGTCTCTATTAAGATATCTAGACATTAGAATATCTAATTAATTCTTAAGAAAGTGCTAGCACGACAGACTGTCATTGCTTTTCATTATCTTTAAAAAGTTTCATTGTTTATTATTTTTTGTTATCATAATTTGATTTTCATTGGCAATGACAGATAATATTTCATTATGTATTAATTAATATTTGAAATAAACATAATTGATTACGAACTCTCTTAGTGCGTAGAAACACAAAATTTATATATTTTCTTTTAGATGTAAGATTCAATAATCACAAACACATCTTTTGGAGAGTTTATTTTCACATAATTTTTAATTGTATCCATAATTCCATACCCTCCACAAGTAAAAAGGTGGGAAAATAAGCCATGGAAAGATATGGATGCAATTTAAACAGTGTGGAAATTTAGATCCATGACACTATAAAGTATGAATAAGACCTCCTTGGGATTGTCAGGGTAAATAATAACTATATATGGGATCTTCATGATCTCGTTATTTGTCACGTACCGGCGTATTATAGTGTAAAGGCGGCTACCTCAAAATGCATTAGATGTTCATCAAATATATCCTCTACTCTATTGGAAGAGGGGATGATTTGATAATTCTAGTGGGTATTTTTGTGAAATGGGATCGTTTTTGGAGTTAGCTATTCTACCAGAAGTTCGCCTCTATAAGAGCAAATTGTCGGTTAAGCTGACAACAGTCAATTCGTATGAGTCCATTTCTCTCTACATCTGGAATTATATCTATTGCGGATTGGGATTTGATGAAGTTTGGGACTTTAACTGTATGGTGAAGTTATTATTAAATTAACACCACGTGATAAGAAAGAAGAAAGAATGATTCAGATTCGCTGATAGCAAAACAGTTTTCAGATTTTGTGGTTTCAATTGCTTTGCTACTAACGAATCTGAAACATCTTTTTTTCTCCCTTGCCACAGTGGCATCATTCTTATGGTAAGTTTACCATGTAGTTAAAGTCTCAAATCCTGCATTTGATCACATTATCAATTTTTTTCTTTGAGTTTTTTTAACCTCTTAATTTTATAAGCCGGCTAACATACGCAACTTCTCTCTATCACACAACCGTTAGAATAGAACAATTAAGTGTACTACAAGGAGCATGTTTCCTACGCCCGTATCTACTGCTGGCGTTTTCCCGCTTGGATTATCACACCCCTTCTTTTTTTTTTTCTTTTTTTTTTTTTTATTTATTTATGTTAAAGCTGGGTTGATTGTCACACTTCATTCAATCCATCTTAATCTTAACCGGGTCCACACTCACGTAACTATCATCCCATTATCAACCGAGTATATTGGTCATTATGATCTCATTATTAATTCTAAAATCATCTTACTTTTTTTTTTAAAAATTTCATCCTATCATAATTCTACCATTTATCCTACCCTTCTTTACCATTAAAATAACCATAGTTGCTTTGTCAATATTTTATTTTTATTTTTTGAACTCCTAACCTATCATAATTCTATCATTTACCCTACCTATCTCACCACTAAGATAGCCTTAGTTGTTTTGTCATTTTTTACCCATTTTACTTAAGATGTTAACTACTCCATATATGATTTCAATATTCGCGTGGTATATCTCGCCCTTTGAAAAGAGGGGATAAGTAAACAAATCATCTTCTTCCTTTTCTTTCTTTTCCTCTTTTTTTTTTTTTTTTTTTTTTTTGTTTTTTGTTTTTTGTTAAACGTAAAATGGAGAAAGACTAATAAAAAAATCACAAGATCATACGTCGGTATGACTAGAAAGGAATGATAAAGTGACACATAAAACTGATAGGCATACCATACTTCAGAAGCCTCGACATTAATTCCTAATTAGGTAAAACATGTTTTGGTCATATTTTTTAGAAAACAATGCAGAAAATTAAACTTCTTGCTTGGAGATTTTATTTTATTTGCTAGCATGGGTAATTACTACATTCATACAACAATCCCCAAGACTCCCACATATAACCTATTCCTACATGCGCACTGACTTGCTTGGAGATTTTTTTTTTTTCCCCCCTAAAAATCTGCAAATATAATTTTTTTATAAGAACGTAGCAAAATATGATTCTCCTCTCTCTCAGTCTTTCTAAATTGATAATCGTCTACTTTGCAGGGGATATTACCGATGCAGTAGCTCAAAGGGATGCCCAGCGAGAAAACAAGTAGAGAGGAGCCATGTCGACCCCACCCTGCTTATTATAACATACGCCTCTGACCACAACCACGCCTTCCCCACCACCAAACACCAACCTACCACCACCACCACCACCTCCCCTGCTACTGCCACCGCCACCGTTCGACCAGAAATCGCAGTCTTCGAAAACCAACCCGATTTTGAACCCGACGACACCAACTTCCCCGAACTCGCCCACGACTCGCTACTCACCCAGGACGAGTTCTCTTGGTTCTCCGACGTGGGACCCACTTCACCAACCGTTTTCGACAGCCCAGTTTTCGCGGGAAGCGACAGTTTCGATGCTGACTTGGCGGTGGTGCTTTCCATAGGAGAAGAGGACGAGTCTCTTTTCGCCGATCTCGGCGAGTTGCCGGAGTGTTCGGTGGTTTTCCGGCGAGGTGTGGACGAACATGGCCCTCGGTGCAGTGTACCCGCTCCCTGCTGCGGCAGCACAGGATAAGAGCGTGGACCTTCTCTTTTGTCTCAAAATTCAACAGTGACTATTAATCTATTATAATTAACCGGGATGCGTATTCTGTGCCACAAGATACGATATTTTACACTACGGATACGTGGACACGTGCTCGTTGGAAACTATAAAGCCCACATCGGACACGTGTCCTCGTGTCCCATTATAAAAAGAGAGAACGCCGGACTCAGATTTCGTACGTAAATCCTTTTTTAATCTTTTTGTCTTGTTCTCAGTGTAAAATACGGAGTGATATTAATATAAAAAAAAAGGTTCAATAAAAGGGGAATAATTTAATGGTGGAGATCTGTCTTCTTCTGTTTGTAGTTACGTTATAGCCGTCCGTTCCGGCGTTTAAATATAATGTTCGTCTGGGCAGGTTTGGAATGGGGCCACTGAGGAAAATAAACTAATACGGCCGGCGCTATCATATGATGGCATTATTGGTAAGTGCAATGAGGATTATGATTGGATGTTTGATCTTACGTAAATTAAAATGGAATCGTATTTTTATCAATTTCTTTTGGATTGGCATTGACATGGCCACTTCATCATAACATCTATGACGAACAAATGGTACTCCCTCAATGAATCTTCTATTATTTACCCTCTATTATTATTTTTCGATGGGTTGTAGGGGAATGAGCTACTCTAGTTTGGAAAATAGATTTATTTGAATTTGCTCGTAAGGTAAATTATTTAAGATAAATGGGACTAGTTGGAATTTATTTTTTATAAAAGTGTTACTCAAATAGATAAGAATATTAAGAGAGTTGATCATGTGTGGAATATCCCGAATTATCCCGTTCGATCACAACCGTCCGTGGATGACATAAGCACATTTCTATGTCACTCATGGACTAGACTGTGATCAAACGAGATATCTAGAATATTCCACACATGATCAAAGTTAAGAACATTAATACTTTAAACAACTAAAAAATAAAAATTAGCTCAACTAATTATATACTTATTCAACGAGTTCACTCATAAATATATGAGTTAAGCTCAAACTTATTTTGGAGCTTATTCGCTTATCGACCAACCCTCACTATTCCTTCCTCAAACCTCTCCACAATAAGGGGAGAAGAGATGCCACTACTCCACAACTTCATGGCAACAACGAGTAATGAAAGACCAACCCTATCTTTCATCCCAGGGCCTCAGCACAAATGGCAAAAGGTCGCATAGATTTATGCTAAATTTGGATCCCGGAAAATAGGAGGGAAGGGACTGGAAAATGTTTCAATTTGTTTAAAAATGGTTTCTTCAGGCACTTTTTTTACATTTTTCATTTTCTTTCCCTACTACTTTCACAGATCCAAATAGAGTCCAATCAGCCCATGAGGACTGCAAGTACGAGAAATACCTTGCATAGGAGTAGTCCGTACTAAAACAGGAACCAAGCATACCCTTAAGTGTTAATGGCTGAAAGAGCGTTTCCTGGTCGACACTTTATTAGCATCACCTTCAATGAATCTTCTACCATTTATAATAATAATAATTGCTAAAAATAAATAAAAATCCACAATACCACAGATTTTTCTGTTGATAGGGTGTCCCTTTTGGACTACTTTCCTGTGTCAGGCGGGCATTTTGAGCACTTTTGCAACACAATCTACTATTGTAGGACTAGCTTTTCATTCTACAGATCAATTACATGTAAATTTGGGTCATGATTGATCTCACATTAAAAGCATATATACATAACACCCTGCTTTTCCTCAGGAGATAAAAGTTGGTATCAACAAGAAATGTTAGTCTTCAACTCCTCGTAGGCAATTTGCACATAATGTACAGAGAAACAATCCATGCAATACGAAAAAGCAGTCGCATTCTTTCGACACAAACCCTAGTTCAAACAGCATCCGATTCTCTTAAGAACAGACGTGTCATCTTTGACATTTATCGTCTCTCCTCTAGATGGAACAGCCAAAGCAGCTCCGTCGCCACCCGCTTCAACTGCCTTCCTGCTCACGATCCTGTATATCTGAGTGAGAACCTCAGAGAAGGCATTTTCCACATTGGTTGCTTCCAGTGCAGACGTCTCCATGAAGCAAAGGGACTCTCTCTCAGCAAAAGATCTCCCATCCTCAGTTGATACCGACACAAGATGTCGAAGATCTGACTTGTTCCCAATGAGCATTACTACCATGTTTGGATCAGTGTGTTCCCTCAACTCTTTCAACCACCTCCCAACATTCTCAAATGTAACATGTCGGGTGACATCATACACAAGTAAAGCACCGACAGCTCCTCGGTAGTAAGCACTAGTAATGGCACGATACCTATAAAAACAAACGGACAATTTTAAGGAAGCTGTCAACTACACATATTCAAGTTCTAAACTATCCCGACAATTCAATGCACTAATATACCAATTTGCAGTTACAGATGTATATTTACTGGCAGAAGGCTAAGGCTATCCAGAGGACTCTTTTCTATGAGCTCTCCTTAAGTCTGTACCATTCATCACTTAAGACCTGCACTGTGCCATGTTATTTGAGCCTTACCGCCAAAATTTGAATTTCTTAATATCAGTTCACACATCCCCTTCAAACTTCTATCATTTCTCCTCTTCAACATATATTAGCCAGTGCAACCTCCTAAGCTTTGGGCACATGCTGCATGTCTTGTCAGATGTCGAGGTCATTGGATGTCAAGTTGTAACTGCAGGAGTGACTTTTGGTCCCCATCATGATGATGTGGCATGGTTCTTGAATTTCAAAATATGAATTTCAAAATAGAAAGGTCCTCCCTTTTTAGTAAATCTTGAAATTCAAGACAGAAAGATCCTCCTTAAAAGGGTAAGGTCATAGTAACTCAATGCGGCACTCTCTTCATAGCCTTGCCCTACTTACTATAGGGTATTTGGACACCACATGAGAATAGCATGACCCGTACTTCTATAATAAACATGCATAGCATTGTAACATAAATTGATCATGTAAAATGAATACACCTCTAAGATCACCAAAACAATGACAGGAAATTAGAAATGAGCTCATTAACAGAAAAACAGAGAAACACTATGGTTATTATCATTGTACCAGCCCATTAGCAGACCCTGACGTCCTGACATCAGGAAGCTAAAAAACACTATATACCAATGCAATAGAGATGCCAATTGATGAAGACATAAGCAAATAAATTTAAATTATCACATAAAAGAGTTCAAATCTTTAGATTCCCTCCAAATTTATCATTTTGCAACATGACCATACTGACAGGTGCTGGTGTCACTTTGCCTAAATGGCAAACAATTATCCACTAAAATACCCTGCCATTTTGTCCTGATGTTAGTAGCCTCTTCAGAAATTTAGCGAACTACATACAGTCATAAAATGAAACAGAGCGCTAACCAGAAAGGAGAAGTGGCCTGCACATATAAATAGATCGAGGAGGGTGATGATAAAAATGATGGAATTTCATGGAGTGATATGTTGGGCAAACAAGAAAAACATATACAAACAAGAATAAGCCAATGATCTACAGGTTACCAGAATTCAAAATCGCACGCGGTTGACGTGTGAGAAGCCCAGTGTGCTTTTTCTCATCTTTCTTTATTTTTATTTATTTATGGATATTTTCCTGTTAAAGCATAAATATAGAATCTTCCCTGTACAATTCTCCACCACGATAGGGATGTCAAGAAACACAGCTCATAAAAAATAAATTATTGAACCTGAGGTAGAAATTCAGACCACAAATTGAACATAAAATATTGAATCCTGAGATAGAAATACAGACCAAGAGAAACAGGGACCTATTGAAAAACTCCAGGTTTATGATAAACAGTTTGTCATAAACAATTTTGACAACTACATGCCCATGTCTTTGTTTTAAAGGTAGGTAATTCAGGGCCTAGGCTAAGTGGTTTCTTAATGCCTTTAATAATAGGTACATGCCCGAGACCACATTCTTTACTTAGTGGTCATCCAACATACATCAAGATGATAACTTAATACATGAGCTAAACCATATCAAGAACTCCTGCTACCAATAACTTCACAATTCAAAAAAAAAGACCTCTCTCTCTCTCTCTCCCTCCATACACACACACACACACACACACACACACACACACATACATTCTGCTAGACAAGATGTATGAACTTAAGGACAGCTTGGAGAGTTTGTTTTGGGTACAAAATGTCAAGAATTCAAATCCTGTCATCCTTACCAATTACATGTCCTCTGAATGATAATGAGGGATCAATCAAAGTTGATTAATTGGACATACATAATCTTTCTTTTTATGATACATATCTATTTGATCTTATCTCTCCTATGATTGTTGTAGATAACATAATCCTCTATCACGAATTGACAATGGTTATAATTGCTTTCAGGGCTCGAAGACTAAAATCTAGAATGTCTTGTTCTGATCAAATTGTCATCATCAATCGTTAGACAATGATAGTCCGGTTGGGATTTCATCACTTTCTGCATAAAAGAAAAATTCCTCCTTTCTTGCCATTATTGTACCTCATAATAAACCTTCACGAATATATATATGGATACTTCAGTTGGGATGCAAAAATTCCAGAACAAGCTTTTTGATTTCTGGATGTAAATCAGGTTCAAGAGGATGCACACAAAGTGGAGTGGGTGGGATAGAAAAAGGGCCGGGCCTATTGTTTCTAAGAAAATAAATCAGTTAGCACATTGTCTCTCTCTTTTATGAGTCTAGCTTGATAAGTCCATGAGAAAAACCAATTGCAACAAAGAAGTTGGGGATGAAGCAGCATTTTTTTTGTTTGAATTGAAGCATTTCTGGAAGGAGACATGTCCATTTCAATAAGAAATTGATGGCCACTAAGATGAAATTGGAATTTTTTTAATGCCATGCTTAACTACTAAACTCCCTTAAAAGTAGAATGCAAATAGAATCTGAAGTTTTAAAGCACCACTTTTATCTTTTTCCTTCAATTTCTTGAAAAAGGACTAAACCACAATTTTTATCAGTTGCATTAATTTGGATAATTCTCTATCCATTTCTAGGAATTGCAGTCTTTAGGAAGGAATCCGACCTAGCATGACGGTCCGTCATTGCTAAAAGCAATGACAGACACATGGACACATGCCCCGACATGTGGGCCCCATGTGTTTTTAATGGGCACGTGTCTTCGTGTCCCGTGTTCGTCAATGCTTTTGCAATGACGGACTATCATGTAAAGCTTTTCCTTTTGCAACAAGTCTTATCAACAAGCCAGCAGATTTTATTCAAGGCACAACATGCTCATCTCCCCATATCTGGATGGAAATAAATGTGTACTTTATGCAGTTTTGTCTCTAGTAAGTTGTTTCTCTCTCCTCATGTAAATGGAAAAACTTGTGTATTTAATAGGGGTTGCGCTTTTGTAGCAATGGTTGCTTTATCCTCCTGATAAAAAAAACCTTTGTCTTCTTGTAAATAAGGGGTGATGTTTATCAGTTATTTTGCTAAATTTAAGTATGTTTAAGGTCCAGAGTCTATAAAAGTGCATAGTTTGTCTGCCAAATGACATAACTTGGGTAGTATCCAGTCCCCTTTTCAAGCCCATCATCCTTGATGTATCTTCTCTCGTGAAATAAAATTTCTTTAATTGATATATATATATATATATATATATACTAGTTGGTACACACGTGCGTTGCACGTGAATTATTTTCAATACGATTTTTTTTTTTCCTGATTAGCCTATTTTCAATATGATTACTTTCGTATTTATTTATATTTAAATAAATAATTATGTAATTGTTATACCCGGACCATTTTACCTTGAGTCGTTGAGGACAAGCATCCTATCACTAATGCTGAAGCAATATTTTGATAAATATGTTATGTTATGAGGAGTTGAAGGACTTGGACACTATCTTTATGAACATAAGAAGTATAACAAATACAATTTACGGTGATGAAAGTTCTTGGTTAATTAACATGGTTGATTCTACCAAAAAAATAGTTCCCACATTTTGCAATGCCCTCTTTCCTATGCATTAGATCCTCTTAAGGTTTGACCTCTTATAACCTCAAATTATGATGAGATCATAGCCATTCACTCTTATAATCACAGTCATTAATTTCATAAATGGTCAAAAGTCAATTTATATAGTCTCTTTCGCCCTCACTTTCATCGTCAAAATCTCTAATCTGTTAAAGACTGCCCCATCACGTTTCTCTCATCCAACCATACTCCCATTCCCTTCTCATTTACTGCCACTTTGGTGAACAATCTGCTCCCCACAATGTTCTCTCTTTCTTATCATCAAAATAACACAATTTGGTGAACAAACCCAAGTCGTTTTTTCTCAGCTATACTCTGTGAACCACAACCAAGATTTGGAAACGATCTTAGGTTACCGGGGTTTTTTTTTTTTTTTTTTTTTTTTGGATTCATCTATTTATTTGGTGGTATTGTCATCCACTGTCAAAGACACGATCTTTGTGAAGTAAATTCGCTCATGGGTTTTTTTTTTTTTGAGCGAAACTGATCCCTAGACAAAGTTTTTCTCTCTTTTTCTATGTTTTTTTTTTCCACAATTTTTTTTTTGGCATCATTATCTACATTTTTTTTTAGTCCACGCAAAGATTGAAAATAGTGTAAAGAGTTTTTCATATCTTTTTCCCCCCTTCATGTAGAGTTTTATCTATTGTTCCCCCCCCCCCTCTCCCTTTAGGTGATTATCTTTTAATTTGGCAATTCAAACCGGCCGAGATTGCAAAGTTTCTTCTTTTTTTTTTCTCTCTTCGTGTGATTACCAATATATATACTAATTTAGCCATTCAAGCAAAGATTGCAAAGTTTTATAAAAAAATAAAAATAAAAATTTATATGTAAGCACAGTGCATAGAAAAACATAGTAGGAAAAATAATGATGTAGAAAAAGTAAACCCTACCAATATTTGAAAATAACAATTGATAATACCAAAGGTTGGAAGTGTGATTGATCTACAAAAATAAAAAACAAGAAAAAAGATACAAAGAGTTACTGTGTAAACAAATAGGCATCTTCTTTGGTTTTTAACTTATCCACTACTACACAGTCAACCATTAAAATTAGGAGGAAAAAATGAAAAAACATTGAAAAGAAAAGAAAAGAACAATATTAAAGAGAGAACCTTGTTTTGGTTGATGGGATCAGACCTAAGGAGAACGAAGGACACTGAAAAGCATTTCTTGTTTGGTTTCCATCGTTTACTTGTTGATATGATATTTATATTATTTATATTATAATTTTTTTAAGGTTTTAGGATTCTATACATGTAATACTTTTTTTTTTTTTAAGGGTTTGTTTTAATTAAAGGATAAAAAGGTAAATATAATTTTAAATAAGGGTGTTATGGTTAATTAAAAGTTTTTCTGAAATACAGACTTTTATAGGTAGTATAGATATAGGAATTATAGTTTCTATTTCCTTTGAATTCCTATTTGTATTTTATATATTAAGGTATGTGTTTTAGAATATATTAAAGTATGTGTTTTAGAATTATAGTTTCCATATTTCTATATGTTTCTATTTATTATATATGAATTATAATTTCCGTTTCCTTTGAATTCCTATTTGTGTTTTATATATTAAGGTATGTGTTTTAGAATTATAGTTTTCATATTGATATATTTCCTATATATATACAGAAGGGTGGGTAGTTATGTATTTAAAAATTAAAATAAGGGTATATTAGTCAATCAAAAGTTTTTCTTACATTCATCTTTTTATAGGTAGTATAGATATATATATATATATACACACATACTCTTCAAGTTTGTTATTATTTGGTTATGTCCTTGCATTTGGTTGAGCAATCTTTTCTCAATCAAATGAAAGGGAAAAACTCCTATGACTGTACCTCATAAAAAAAGAATCATTTCTTCCTTTTTTTTGGGTAACAAAAAAAAATACCCAAAAAAAAAAACATAACAAGAATCATATTCATTGGTTCTGTTCACACAAGGACAAGAATTCTCCCCTAATTCATATTAGCTATTACATATTCAGGAAGTGATGATGATTTAGAGGTACAAGCAAATTGAAACTTATGGAATCTACAACATTTTTCTTTTAGAAATCCCTGATATTCTTTATTTCCTTTAATCAACCAATTCGATGCCCAAAGTCCATATCATTACAGAACACTGCCAAACCAATTCCATTCATTGCCCTTTTTTGAAAACTGGTGCAACCGCCACAAATATAAACCCTGATATCCTATCTCCAAATTTTTAGAAACCATTTTGACAAACCTTTCATGCTGCAAATGATGAGAAATTTGTCATTGACAAAATTAGCAAACCCATTTTTGTAAAAATATTCTCCAACCTTACCATTCAACATCATCAAGTCCTTGGTTCTCATCTTACTGACAAATATCTTCTCATCTGATTTGATATACTCCAAACTCAAAAATCTTTGGTGATCAGACAAAAGACCTCTTCACAAATAAAATTTCTTAACCTTGTCGCAAGTGCGTACTCTCTATTTGTCTGAGTTTTTTGATCCCATAAAAGTTCAGCTCTTTAATGAATGCTACGCTAATAGTCATTTCGAGTTTTTGCCTAAGCATCTCGACCACTTTGAAAAAACCCTTCTTTTTTTCATTTATCTCCCATTGAAAAAAAATAAAATATCAATCCCACAAAAACCATTCAACGAGGAATGAATCTTTCTCACCTTGCCCCTTCGAAACAGGAATTATCTCATCTTGAATATGAAGGCCTCATTGAACCTATTTCTTCTCCATGGTTTTGTGGAACTTTTATGTCAATAAAAGAAATTAGGACAACTTCGTGAAAAACTCTGGCCAAGTGAAAATTTGCCAACCTCTTAATCAATTTCTTGCTAATGATAATAAATTTACTCTTCCTCAAAAATCAACCCATTCCCAGCATATTTCTCTTGCAAAAGTATTTTCCAAATTTGACCTCAAAGATAAATTTTGGCAGCTTGGTATTCATCCTTATGACAGGCCCAAAACTGGCAATTTGTAATTCCTGATTGATCACCATTTTCAGTGGACTCTAATGCCATTGGGCCTCAAAAATGCCCCTTCTCAATTTTAGAAACCCATGATCACTACTTATACCGACCATCTATTATTCCTAATGTTGCACACAAAAGATCTGTGCTCTTTTGAAAAATCCCCCTCAATGGACTTCCATTTATACCACTGCAATCCAAATTCTGAAAAAAACTGGCCGACACTCTTCATCTTCTACAAATTTTGGGATAAGGAAAAAGAACTCAAGATTGATGCAAGTGATGAGTATTAGAATTTAGCCCTTATTGAAGAAATTAAAGGAAAATTTTTTTGTGAGTATAAAAGTGGTGCTTTTAAACTTTAAGAACTCCTTTATCATTCCGCTTTCAAGGAAATTTTTGCAATTAAGCATGGTGTTTAGAAAGCCGTGTGAGGCTACATCAAGGTCTTTTTTTTAATATTTTTTTAATTAAAAAAATAAATAAATAAATAAAGTAGGCCATACCTAATCTATTAGGACCAGAATTGAGTTTAGAAAGTTGTGTTCGATTATAACGAGCGTATTGGGACTAGAATGGAGTTTAGAAAGCCATGTGAAGCTATAACGAGTCTATTGAGACTAGAATTGAGTTTACAAAGCCATGCGAGGCAACAAGTCTATAGAAACCTGGAATTGAGTATAGAAAGTCATGAGTTGATAACGTATGTATTGAGGCCAAAGCTGAGTTTAGAAAGAAATTGGAGGCTATAATGAGTGTATTTAGACCCCAATAGAGTTCAGAAAGCCGTGTGAGGCTATAAGAAGTGTGTTTGAGACTGGAGTTGAGTTTAAAAAGCCATAGGAGGCTACAACGAATGGATTGAGACCATAGTGGCTGGAATTTCTCATTGCATGTCTTCCCTCCCCCCCCCCCCCCCCCCCCCCCAAAAAAAAAAAAAAAAGAAACCTCAATTCAACCAAAAATGTTGCTTCATCCCCAATTCTCCGTGGGGCAAATTGGTTTCCAAATTTGCTTCAATAACAAGTGCTTCTTTTGGAAATCATCCTATCCAAAGGAAGCCCTGATAATATTACTCAATAGGACTCAAAATTGCTAATGGATTTGCTTACAACAATTCAGTCATTAGATCACTTGGTTGCCCTCCTTCTAAGGTTGTGATTGGGATTCAACTTCTTAATTCTATTGATCCTATTCTTTTGCCTCCCAAGGCAAAACCCATCATTAAGGTTGAAGGATTCATTCAATATATTCGAGAGCTTTCACCATGAAGTTTAAGAATGTTTTAAGTAATGACACTTGTAAAAACCAGGCTGACCTACATTATCAGTTTGCTGATTTCCAAGATGGTGATATGGTAATGGTTCATATTCAATCAAAGAGCTTTCTTAAAGGTGTTTATAAGGAATTACACTCTGGAAGTGTAGGGGTTTACAGAATGTCAGGATCACAAAGAAGATAAGTTCTAAAGCTTGTGTCTTTGAGCTACCAAATGACCTGTGTATTCTAATGTGGAGAACCTTGCTGCTCATCAAAGATTCCAAGGTGATTCTTTAGGTTCAGTAACAACTCCGCATTGCCATAAAATCCAAAGGGAGCTAAACCCATTAAAGGCACATTTACTCAAAGGAGAGGCTGTTAAAGTTTCCTTGTGAAGTGAAAAGAGCATTCCAAATCAAATGGCACCTGGAGTATCTGCAAGGGAGTCTGAAAAACTCAATCCAAACATGTAAAGTACAACTGCCTCCCATCCACTAGGGTTGAGGGTCGTCACGCTACGGAGAGATGATGGAGAAACCACAGAACCCATAAAAGTAGAAGGAAGTAGACTTTAGTTGTAACAGGATCCAACTGGGAGCTTTCTTAGCCTTTAAAATTTAAATCTTTAATCAAGTATACATGATGGACTTTTACAATTTTGTCAACCTTGTGGAGGTACCCTTGTAATTCTAATTTTCCAATTTTACTACTTTGCCCATAAATAACCTCTTTATTAAGAAATCCTTATCTGTGAAGTATTGCAATAGAAGGTTAGTTCATCCATAAGGTACTTCCTCATGAAGTAACCTTCTCATTTACTTAGCCCCTAACTACTTGGCTTTTTAAGTAACCACTTCCGTTGGGCTATATATATAGTGTTGCAATTTCTGTTTTGGAGAGGACTGAAGAAGAAGACTAGCTCTAGTGCTTTGTCAAGTGAGATGCCACACTTTTGTGGTATGACTTAGAAAGTCAAGATTGTCTCTTACTTGCTCTAGTGAGGTGAGATGCCTCATCCTATCTCTCCGTCTATTTTCTTTTCTCTTGTTAATCTTCTGTCCCATCCATTTGTAGCTCTTTCATCCTACTCATAATGCTCCAGTCTTACCCCTAAAACCCTCTTTAGCTTAATTTTACAAGACACAAACAGCCTTTATGATTTGTTCTAAAGTGGCAATCCTGCATCAGTGTTCTTAAATGAAATTTTTTTGGCTTTTTATGGTATTTATCTAGAAAATGGACCTTTATTTGGTAAGTAGACAGTAAATGGTAGAATAAAATCTGCTTCCAATGAGTCTAAGATGTCCATATGTAAAGAAATGAACTCCAGGCATATTAGCAACGGTAGTATTGATTGAACGATCTGAATGTCACTACAGGTCTACAGTAAAATATGATAGTTCAATTTACTGGGCATAAAGTCATCTATGGTTGTATCCAATTTATTCCAACGCAAAGCAAGTTTGGGATGCAAATGGGCATATTGTGAAGCCTACCATTCTTGATCCATTCTACAAGAAAAGGGAGGCTGAGAACTCTATTGTGATGTCTTGGCTCCTAGTCCCAATGCGACTTGACAATAGTAAACACCTTCATGGCTTTGAGAATTGTGAAGAGTTGTGGAATGCCCATAAGGAGAGTAATACAACTAGTTTGTATGAGCTCCTAGATAAATATTTACCAACTTCTGCAATAAGAGAAGTCAAAATCATCTTAATTTGCTAAACTTCAGAGGATTTGGGAGGAAGTTAACCAGTTTAGGCCTAGTTGTAACACATGTGCTTCTGACTGTAAGCTTATAAGGGAATCACAAAGTTGACATCACAATTACAGAAGTGAAGGGAAAAATCAAGAACAAGGAAGGTTTTTACTTTTTATAATCTTAAATCAAAAGGGAAAAGAATATAAAGATCAACAAAAATTGATGAGCATAATTTTACACAAAGGATGAATATCGAAAACCTCTCCTAGGGCTTTTAGAATATCACTAATACTCATGAGAATTCTGAAATATCACTAACCTTCCTTGAGGTTTGACATCAACATCATTTACCCTCTTCATTAAAACTTTATTACCTTGAGCAATTAAAAAGACCATTTTCCCCTTTGATTTAAATATTATATTAATTAAATTTTAAACCAAAGATAAAGGAAGATCTTTTAACTACTTCAAGTGATTCATATTTTATGAAATGGAGGTAAACAATGCTGTCATCATAACCTTAAGGCAGGCCAGTGATACTTCGGAAACTACACAAAAGGATAATGATATATTTAAAAACCCTAAGAAATATTTTTAAGAAGCCCCAAAGAAAACTATGATAACTAAACAGCCCCCATTGTGATTCAACAACTCTCAACCTGCCACGTCATAGAAGCTTTTTAAAAAAAATAAAAAATAATTTAATACAAACTTATCTCTGTCGGTTTGGCACTGAAAATCCTTAATGGTGTCTCATTCTATTCTCACTCCAACTACACCAACAATGACACTCTGATCACCCACCATGACCTCTACATCACTTGGCCTTGGCACTATCCTCAACTATAAAACTATGATAACTACACAGCCCTGAACACGATCAAACAGCCTCAACATGCTACATCATAGAAGCCTTTTTTCTTAATTAATAGAAACTTACCTATGTTAGTTTGACACTGAAAATCCTAAACAGTGTCACATTCCCTTCTCACTTCAACTTCACCGTGAACAACTCCAATCACCCACCTTCACCTCTACATCACTTGGCATTGGCACTATCCTCGACTACCCTTTTTTTTTTTTTTAATCAACAACCAAAAAATTTTATTAATAGAAAGAGAAGATACAAAGGAGGACAAGGAGTCCGCCAAAACCAAAAATAAAAGAACAACAAAGGACTAAAATAAACTAAAGCCAGACCACTCTCCAATCAGATTTTAGCACAAACAAAGGAATATCAACCAACACCTTAGAAGAGTGAACCCAAAAAGAACCTAAAAAATGAACCTTATCCCACAAACCAGATAAGGAGGACTCCCTACCCTCGAAAACCTTAACATTCCTCTCAAGCCAAAGAACCCAAAAAACTGCAAAAATAGCACATCTCCAAATAATTCCTGCCTGGTGATGAACTTTTTCTGTCAAACCAGAGGTCAGCGCCTTTGCCACAAGAAATGAGCACTCCATTGCCGCCAATGATAATTGGAAAAATTATGGGTTGCTAGAGATTGTCTTGATCGTTAAAAATATCTCCTACACTCGTTATTCATGGTTCCTTATTTTCTTATTGTGTTTTTGTCATGTATGTCTGATTTTGCTTGTTATAGTTCATTTTACAGTTTCTGTTTTTCATCCTCTATTCAATGGTCTCCTCTCATTCTTAGAATGAGATTTTATATTGTCATTTGATCACCAAATTTGTTTGCTTGTTTAAAGCCAACATGACAACATTAGAGGATATGAGCGGTAAACTCCAAAAATGCTTGTATGACATTGCAGGTTGAGGGCTGTTGGATCTTGTCAGGGCGTTATCCGTTATCAGCCACAAACTAGAGATAACTGGAGAGGAGCCAGACCCGCAATATTAAATCTGTATTATGAATTTATGATGCTGGTATTCACAGTGAGGGCTCTCTTGGCCAAACTGTAATATAAATATATCATGTAATAAAAAAGAAAATTACAGTAATAGAAATGCTTGTTTTCATTATTTTTATTTCTCTCTGACCCATTTTGAAGTTTATAAGAACTCATCAAAGATCATGATCTACTATTCCATAATCCATATACAGTAACATATTCAAGCTCTACAACAGAAATCCAGAATGGCACTTCAGTACTTTAAAAACCCTCACAGCAAGAATCCATACTATCTCGACACAATAACAACCCAAAAAAATATCATACAACAGAAAAGCAATCAACAAAGAAGGCAAACCTTCAAAGACCCATAAAATTTCAGAGAAAAATATCAAAACCCAAATCAAAAATATCAAAGAAAAAAAATTCTCTCTTTGTCAAACCCCACAAAATTTCAGATAAAAATATCAAATCCAAAAATCATGCATACCAATGATTTTATAGGAGGAAAAAAAAAAAAAAAAAAAAAAAACCACCTTTCTTAGCCGCAACAATCCAAAAAATTTCACATTGAAATATAAGACCCCACTACCTATGTATATGTATAACCCTACTTCATCAGTTACTTGGCCACAAAAACCCATGAAATTTCAGGTAAAGTAATCAAAAACCAAGATCAAACAAGCAATCAATCACCTTACATGTAACACAAACCCATGAAATTTAACATAAAAATATCAAAACCCACATCACAAAAACCAATACCTTATAGAGGAAAACAGATATAGATACACACACATACCTTTCTTGGCCAGCAGTATCCCAAATCTGAGCTTTGATGACCTTGCCATCGATGTTCATACTCCTAGTAGCGAACTCAACCCCAATTGTGGACTTGGACTCCAGATTGAACTCGTTCCTCGTAAACCTCGAAAGCAAGTTGGATTTACCCACACCCGAATCACCTATCAGTACCAACTTGAACAGGTAATCATAGTCATCTTCAGCTCTATATCCAGCCATATCACTCTCTTCTTCCTCTCCTTCTCTGATCAAATATGAATATACAGAGAGAGAGAGCGAGAGAGGCTTTGGATTCTTCTCAAACTTTTTGGAAGGTTTGAAATTGGAAGTGGTGGTGACTGTTGTCGGGTTGGATGCGTGATAGATTTCTTAAAGATTTGAAATTGGGGAGATTTGAATGACTGGAATACCCTCGGCATTGGGCATTTAGGTTTGCTAAATAGTTTCAAAATTTTGTGCAAGTAGCCGGCTATTGATTGCCACCAGGTCAATCTTATTTCCACCTTTTACTTATTTTAAATCTGTTAAAGGTTTAGAGTAGTGATACATAAGACCATTATTAGAGAATTAAAACATAAGATCACTGACCTAATTGAATCTGATTGGTCAATGATATTAACACTGTTAGTGAACTAAAAAAGAACTTAATATAAGAAGCCCTCAATTTCCGGTTTAGATAAATGTTTTCAAAATTTAGATAAACGGGATTATAAGGGTTTCCTTCAAAATTGTTGTGATCTTCTCCTTCCTTTTAGCGATTCCCAAAATGAATCATTGACCAAAGTTTCGAAATACCTCTCGCATTCGAGTTCAGCGAAATATTCAGATAATTAACCATGATACATCATATAAAATCACAAATTAAATCAATGCAAAATATTCAGATAATTAATTATGACACATCATACAAAATATGCATCAAAATAATATCACAACTCAACCATTATCATGACA
The DNA here is from genome assembly GCA_039720395.1 of Liquidambar formosana. Lineage (NCBI taxonomy): Eukaryota > Viridiplantae > Streptophyta > Magnoliopsida > Saxifragales > Altingiaceae > Liquidambar > Liquidambar formosana. Next base: position 15,422,305 of record CM077824.1, read on the forward strand.
AATCAGATAAATTGGGAGTTTTATAATATAACAATGGGGAATTCCCCACCCCCCCCCAAAAAAAAGACAGGTACGTTTTTAGAATCATGAATATTCAGATAATTTGTAATTTTTTTTTAAAGATAATAGTAGGAATTCCCTCCCCCCTACATTGTTTTCCCCTGATTAGTACCATCAATATTCAGATAAATGTTCTCAAAATTTAGATAAACAGGATTATAAATATTCAGATAAATGTTCTCAAAATTTAGATAAACAGGATTATAAATATTCAGATAAATGTTCTCAAAATTTAGATAAACGGGATTATAAGGGGTTTTCTCAAAATTATTGTGATCTTCTCCTTCCTTTTAGCGATTCCCAAAAGGAATCATCGACCAAAGTTTCGAGATACCTCCCGCATTCGAGTTCGGCAAAATATTCAGATAATTAATCATGACACATTAAACAAAATCACAAATTGAATCAATGCAAAATATTCAGATAATTAACCATGACACATCAAACAAAATATGCATCAAGATAATACCACAATTCAACCATTATCATGAAAAATCAGATAAATTAGGAGTTTTATCATATAACAATGGAGAGTTCCCCAGCCCCTTCTCTCCTCTCCCCCCCCCCCCCAAAAAAAATACAGGTACGTTTTTAGAACGATTAATATTCAGATAATTTGTGATTTTTTTTTTTTTAAGATAACAATACAAATTCCCTTCCCCTTACATTGTTTTCTCTTGATTAGTGCCATGAATATGTCGGACACCATCGACGTCAAACGGTGATATCCCCATATCTGAAAAGGAAACCCAAAAAAAAACTAGTTACCAATTTGGGGGAGATATAATGCCTAAATAAATGGAAGCATAAATTGATGAAGATTGCACACGTTTCTATAATGCCTCATATATAAGGATTCCATATATGGAAGCAATTCAGCAAAAGAGGTCAAACATAACGTTGGGTAACCAACGTTACTCGTCCCCCTGGTTCGTCCTCTATTAGTCATCCCCTTTATCATTAAAATTTTATAAAAAATATATTTAAAAGTTTTCATGGAAACTAATCATAAACATTACTCTCTTTGTTTTGAATTGACCGTCCTTTTGAAAAAACGTGTTTTTTAAAAAAACCCTATTAAATGCTTTCATATTAATACATATATTTTGACATTCCAATTTTACCCTTAAGTGTGCAGAACATTAGAAAAAGAGAGAATACTTTTTTAAGGGTAATTTAGGAAACTAGTTAAAAAAACCAATGACTTTTGAAATGTGACAATAATTTTAAAACATCCCAAAAAAAAAAGGTAAGTCACTTATTTAGAAACAGAAGGAATACCATCGTTTAAGCAAAAAGACAAAACAAAACAAAAATTGTCTAAGGGGTTTTCTTTCTTCCTTTTTTATTTTATTTTATTTTTTTTCTAACATAGCTAAAAAGATATCTAGATCTTCGACGTGACTAATATGTGGATATGGGTAAAATTAAATCTGATGATTTTGTATATAGAATTTTGACATGATTAATCACCTAGAAATAGGTAAAATTAAATTTTATCAGTTTTATTTATTTATTTATTTAATACCATATTAATGCTTGTTTAATCTCTACTGAGTGAAGAGAATGTAAAATTTTACTTCTTAGAATCATTTGATTTTTTAGTATGTGAGAGAAAGGAAAGAACTGGGAAGGAAAGCGTTCAGTCCACTAAAATTTCCATAAATCCATCTCAAAATAGGCTGGGTAAGAGGAGAGATTTTTTTTAGGAAAATGTAGGTATAACATTCCAACGCAAGGTACAAGTATTTTGTAAAAGCTTGGCTATCTTCTCCATTTAAATTTCTCCTATTTTCACTTAGGCTGAGTCTATTTTCACATCATTTTTTACTTATCCACACCCCTTCCATGGTTATTTTAGTCATTTAACTCCCTTCATCTTCTCCTCACTTTTTAAATATTTTCTCTCTCCGCCCTCTTCTTCCTCTTCCCTCCCCCCCTTTTGTTTCTCCAACAGCCCTTTCTCTACACTACAACAGTAAACTCCATTTTTTTTAGGGGGGTGCAAAGTTTTATGAAAGTTTAAAAAATAAGATCAAGAAGATGAGGAGGTAAGGAAAAGGGCAAAGCATGACATTTATCTACTGGTAAAAAACAAAAAACAATATTAAAAATAAAAATAAATGAAGAAGGGGAAACAACAAAATTTGGCATGACATTCACTTACATTGTTTCTCTCTATACTCACAATCTCCCTCTCAATCTTTCTCCTCACTTCTAACTCTATGGGCTCTCGTAAATTGATGGATCATTTGTTGGTTCTATGGTTTTAATGGTGGATCTAAGTAAGACACAAAAATGGATCTAGAGACCAAAAAAATCCCTAGATGGTCTTAGATTCATCTGAGATCATCAAATTGGGTTTGATATAAGGGGTGAAGCTTCTCTCTTTTAATTAGAATCAAGAGATTTGATAAGGAAATGAAAAAATGACCAAATTGGCCATAAAAGGGTGTGGAAAAGCAAAAAAAATGTGTGGAAATAGGCCCACCCAGTTACCACTAGACCACCAACCTTGGTGGTAGGTTCAATATAGAGCCTAGTTCGGTCTCCATTTGAGTATGAGATATAGGCATAGAGCCGTATAGGTGAAATGCAAAAGCGTGCATGTTGATCTTATGTTCAAGGATTGTGTGTGTTTGCTCATGATGTTTGGGATCTAGTTCATGATTTATGTAAAACTCCTATTTGATTTGCATGTAATTTTACTGATTAGTTTAATTATCTATTTGTTAATCGTAGATTTTACTCTATTGAATTTGATAACTTATATGAGAAAGTTACGAATATTATTCTTTGATGTCTTTGGAATCATAGAAATCGAATTGTTTCGGAGACTGAACCCTCATTCTAGCTACTTAGTTCTAAAAAAAATTGCTTATTCTTATTTTAATATAACATTTTTTTATGGAAAACTGTTATAATCAAGTTCTGAATCATCCTAATAATGGTAATAATAGAAATGTTTCGAAGTCTTGAAAATTCATTAAATGGGAACCCCTACCTAGGGATGGGACACTACTTGTCTCCACCTTAGGGTAGAGGAGTTCCCCCCACCTCCATTTATTTTCTGCCACGTTTCGTAAACATTTTAGAAAAATATGAATTCTAAAATACAAACAAACAAAGAAGTTAATATGGATAAGTGAACATATATTCATGTTAACATAAATATGTAACACTCAAATATGAATTTATAAAAATGTGTTCACAATTATGTAAACATGGGAATGCATACACATAATCAATTCTCTTTATTTATTTGGACAAGTAGCGAAATATGAGTGAGAGGGGGGAAAGAGCTCCTCCACCCAAGGTGAAGGCAAGTATTTTCCTAGGAATGGGTGTCAAGTCATTACTCAAAGATGACAATTGTACCTAGATTTTTTTTTTCCCGAGATGCAGAAGGTTCTCTAATTTTGGTATCCACTTTCAATATTATTCATAATGCATCACTTTTTAATGGTAGAATTTATTAATTTTTGGAACAATAGTTTTTTCAAAGGTTTAAGTCGAAGACGCTTCTCAAATCATTATCAAGATATGCTAGAATACATATCATCATTCATGTCATATCATTATATGTTGACACCCCATTTTGTACCGATCGTTACTTGAGTCTCCAGTTTCAATGATGAGGTTTATTAATTATTTTTGGCTAAGTTAGATGCTTCTTGATGAGTCAATTTGATCACAGTTAGGCCAGGTGCATGGTAAAAATAATAAATCATACTTTAAATTGAGGTTAATATGCCGAAGCATGTATGTACACACATCCCACTTGTGCGTACATACATGTGTGGTGTGCATACGTGCAAACTACAAATTCTGAATTTTTTTATAAAATGACATATTTTTCTTTTCTTTTAGACTTTACGATATTTTCAGCATATTCTTTTCGTGGGCTACAAAGATAAAAGGTTTTAGGAACCTAGTTGTCACTTATAAATACATATTTTTACAACCAAGGGAGGGGAAACCACTTTTGAGAGAGAGACCTGAAGGAGCCGTAGAGAAGGAGAGAAAACCAAAAACCTATTGCGCGCTGTGATCATTGGGACTTAGAAAGGAGGCTCTAACAGGGTTTCATCATCAACACAACCGAACCTAAGGGTCTCAGTCAACCATCAAATTCCTTACTTTCTTCTTGGTCAATTTGAGTAAAGTATTTGTTTACTTTTTATATAGATTTCTATATATTTTGATTTAGACTCTTTATGCGTGAATAGTACGTAAATTTAGACCATAGTAAAGTACAATTGTTTTTTAGAACTTTTGAGTATTTTTTATTTATTTGATTTATTTTCATTTTCTTGAGTATGTGATTGCGTACATGAGCATATTTATTTGATTTGTTTTTCATCTATTTTCATTTAGTTTAGTATATATTTTAGGACTTTTTATTATTTATGTTTTATTGTGTTCGTAGTCTAGTCCATGTCTATATTATTGACTATTTCATGATCATTTTTTCTTTGTAATTTTATTTATTATTGTTTTTCTCTTTAATTTTCTCTTTCCTGTGATTACCATGTATTGCGTGATTAGGGGTTTTTTTTTTGATTCATGATAGGTTAGTATTCATAATTGTGGTATTTTTCTAGTCTATTTAATTCATGCTAGGTTACAATGTTATTTGTTTTTTGGGTTTATAATTTTGTCAGTAGTCTTCTTTTTATATCTTTATTTTGTTCATTTTGTCATATGCATATTACGTGATTAGCATGATTTATATTTCTTTTGCAAGTTAGGATCTTTATTTATTTATTTATTTATTTGTCATTGCATTGTTTTGCATATTAGATTAGGTTTTTGGATTGATATTGATCAGGAGATGTGTATGTTATATTGAGTGGCCAAATAGCCCTCATGCAATGATAAAATTTTTTATTGAAACCTTGCAAGGAAGTGAATTTATTATATTAAATATTTATATTTATTTTGAAATAATGATTGCATGTTTTCAACCACGTTAGCTTTGTGGGGTTTGATGTGATCAAACATGCAGTCCACTTTTCTAGAGATATGGTTGTGAGTTCGGGCAATGAGGTGGATAAGAGAGAGAGCACTAATGTTAAATTCCTAAACTTTAGGAATTAACATGAACATTAGAAGTTTGGGAGTTTATAAATCTCATCTAAACTCTCTCTAAAATACAGGAAATAGAAGTTTAACCACACTTGAAATCCCTTGCGGATAAAAAACCCATTGCAACCCAACCACTAATTATCTTCTCTTCCTCCAACGTTATTCCAGTTTTTGCTTCAGTGTATACGCACTTTATAGATGTGTGTAGGCACATTATTAGGTTTGTATCACTTTCCTTCCTTGCATTTGCATCCTTATATGTTTATTACCATAGTTTTTGTTACTTTGTTTATATTTACTTATTCATTAATTAATTTCCATAGTCTTGCTCCATATTTAGCAATTCATTTATTTTCTCCATATTTCTAGGGCCTATTTGGGAATTTCAAAAACTAGATTAGACTAGATTCAGTCTGTAACTGTTATTTGGTTTTAAATAAATCAGCTCACAGTTGGTTTGAAAAAAACTATGTTTATGCCTTATTTTCAAAATAAAGTTGAACTGTTTAGTAGGGAAAAAAGACTTACTACCAAACAGTATGAAAACAAAATTGGCCAGACTTATCTTCAACTGGCCAAGTTTTCAGATTTGCCAAACAGCCCCCTAGGTAACATGATTATTCATTCCCGTGTTTATTTCATTGACTTTCTTTTTATTTGTATCTTTATTTAAATTAGTCTCATATCTTATTTGTTTATTTGCTTAGATTAGTTCTTTAATTGAAATTGTTCCCTTATTTAGTTTATTCCCTTCTTTGGTTATTTACTTCCCTTTTATTATTAGTTCTTTAATTAGATTAGTTCCTTATCTAGTTTAGTCCTTTATTTATTTAGTTATTTATTTTATTCTTTCTTTATTACTGTGTAATCCTTATGTGGGTTAATTCTTCTAAATTGGTTCTTTGTATGAATTATTTCCTTGTTTATTTATTATCTTTGTATTATTTTGGCATAATTCTCATTTGTGTTAATTGCATATTGCATGAAGTAGGGTTAAACCTAATTAATGTCCTTATTAATTAAAGCCAACAATATGTGTTGGTGCCGACTGCAGTCCGGCATTGTTGAGTGCCTAACAACTTTCTAACAACGTATCCTAACTCCAAACCTGAGTGAAAATCTTTGATTATGACGAGTTAGATTTGTGTTAGGGGTCAATTGGTTTTCGAAACTTTAATCGGGTAGGCGACTTTTCTCTGCACTAGTCTTTGTTCATTAGTTAGTGTACTTTCGAGTCGCGTAGTTTAAGACACGACACTCATGCTACTGGGGAGTGCCATGTCCTATACCATGCGACTCGAGAATACGCTAATTAACACTAGAAGATTAGCGCGGAGAGGAGTAGCCACCTGATTAAGATTTCGAGAACCGATTAGTCCCTAACAGGGGTCTAATTCGTCATAAATAGAGATTTTCATCCAGGTTCAGAGTTAGGGTATGTTGTTAGGAATGTGTTAGGCACCCAACAATATTCGACCGAAAACCAACCCCCCACATATTTGTTGGTTTAACTAATAAGGACTTTAACTAAGTTTAATCTTATTCCATGTGATATGCAATTAATACAAATGAGGATTATGTCAAAATAATACAAAGATAATAAATAAACAAATAAATAAACAAGTAAATGATTTATACAAAGAATCAATTTAAATAAAGAATTAGCCTATATAAGGACACAATAATAAAGAAGGAAGAAATAATTAAACAAATAAATGAGTAAACTGGATAAAGAAATAATCTAATTAAAGAACTAATAATAAAAGGGGTAGGATAGGTTAGGGGTTCGAATAATCCCTCCCAATGTACCAAAAAAAAAATGAAATTAAAAGAAATAAGCAATAAGCAATAAGCAAAGAAGGGAATAAACTAAATAAGGGAACAACTTCAAATAAAGAATTAATCTAAACAAAGAAAGAAATAAGATATGAGACTAATCTAAACAAAGAAACAAATAAAAAGGAAAATACAAATAAGAAGAAAGTCAAGTAAAATAAATATGGGAATGAATAATCATGGTAACTAGAAATATGGAGAAAATAAAGGGATAACTAAATATGGGAGGAAGAATCACTGAAATTAATTAATAAAGAAATAAATAACCAAGGTAACGAAAACTATGGTAATAAACATACATGAATGCAAATGCAAGGAAGGAAAGTGATGCAAACCCTACTAATATGTGTATGCACATGCATTAAGTGTGTATGCACATCTCTTGATCAATATGAATCCAAAAACCTAATCTAATATGCGGAACAATGCAAATATGCAATGACAAAAATAAAATAAAATAAAGATTCTAACATGTAAAAGAAATAAAAATCATGTTAATCACAAAATATGCATATGACAAAATAAAGATAACAAAAAATATACAAAAAGAAGACTATTAACAAAATTATAAACATCAAAATAAGTTGGTTTATGGTGTTCTCTCTCTTATTCTCTACGCTTACTTTAGGTCTCTCACTCGAAAGTGGCTCCCCCTCGCAAGGTCGTAAAAGGATGTATTTATAAGTAAAAATCAGGGTTCCTAGAACCCTCTATTCTTGCAGCCTACAAAAAGAATATGTTGAAAATATCCCGAGAGCCTAAAAGGAAGGGAAAATATGCCGAGTTATTAAAATTTCAGAATGTGTAGTATGTGCATACGCTCACCAAAAATACGCGTACACACAAATGGGATGTGCATACGTGCTTTAGGGTATTAACCTCAATTAAAACATGATTAGATATATATTTTTTACAATCCACCTAGCTGTGAGTTACAAGACTTGATGGATGGACTCATTTAAAGACTTAGGCCCTGTTTGGCTAAGCTTTTAGATGGTCCAAAATCACTTTTGAAGCTTAAAATCACTTTTGATCCTGTTTGGTAATCTAAATCATAATCACTTTTAATCTCAAAAAGTGATTCTATAACAAGCAGACTGCCATCAACTTTTAGTCAAAAGCTGGTGTCAGCTTTTGCGAAGGATTTTAATAACTTTTCATACATTCATTGATTTATACTTATTGGAATTTTTTTTTTAAAAGCAAGGAAAAAATAAAATAAAATAAAATAAAAAACGTAAGCAAAATTCTTAATAATACACACCTTTATGGGGTTGGACAAGAGGTCAAGTTTTGTGTGTGCTTTCTAAAGGTTATCTTTTTGATGCATCACCGCTTTTGTTGTTTGTGTGGATATGAGACGTTTCACCTAGGTTGTTAGGAGAATAGTCTAAGCTCAAATTTCAATAAGAGTAAGGCCTAGGGTACCCTCAATCATTAATATTTTAAAAAAAAAAATCACTACTAATACCGAATAAAGCAAAAATAAAAAATAAAAAATAAAATATTATAAGAGACAGTTCAGTCAATTTGGGGTTATAACAACTACAACGAATGTTCTTCCCAAACAGATAAAAAATCACTTTCACCTCTAACAGCACTTTTGAATATAGTTTCCAAACAGAGATTGATTCTCTTTTGCTTCTCGTAACTTTTGATTTTCTTCTGTTTTTGTCTAAAAACAAAAGCTACAGTTTTCCCAAACAGGACTTTTACCGGGTTGGATGAAATAGTCTATTGATCTTTTCAAGTAAATTAAACCACTGCTTTATCACCAAGTGGTACCCCGCAAGTCACATGCGGCTTTTGAAGCTCCTCCCGAGAGCTCTCCCTTTCTAGATGAGGTGGAAAAAAATATCTCACGAGATTTTCCTTTAGCAAGGGAAGGTACGTATGGTGTACACATGACAAGATCTAGAAGAAAATTACCATAGATATGATAAGGTATATAGGGGATCCACGTTCGAATGTGAAGTCATCCGGAAGTTTGCCAACGTCTCGGCTAACTCCACGTTCGAACGTTGAGGAACTTGAGAGTTTGAGACACAACTCCTAGAAGATCATAAAAGAATATGATAAATAAATAAGTGAGAAGTATTTATATGGTTTTTGTTTGTTTGTTGTTTTTTTTTTTTTTTTCTAAGACATATTTATATTTTGTTTGTGATGATGTGTACTCTTGATAATAAGAAGAAAGGAAAGAGGAAGAGACATTAGATCATCCAACTTGGCCTCGAATAATTACTAAACCTTTATCATCGGGATTCGGAGACCCAAGTGACAATGGGTACAAAAATGGGGTGTTAACAGAGACAAAGAGTATAAATAATTTTGAGGTAAGTACGTTCAGTCACATTTATAAACAAGCACATATTATGTTGTTAATAAAGGACGTGTAGGTGAAAAATATTATACTTGGAAGTATGGATTTCCTAATAATATTTCTATTCATTCTTAATTAGTTTCTTTTCCTTAATGATGCAGTAATAACCAACCAACCATCTTAACAAATAATTTCTTTTTATCATGTTTTCAAATGCATGCTATATTAATAGGCACATCATTAAAAAAAAAAAAAAAAATTAAAGATCCTTAATATTTTTCCTTGGAAGTATGGATTTCCTAATAATATCTCTATTCATTCTTAATTAGTTTCTTTTCCTTAATGATGCAGCAATAACCAGCCAACCATCTTAACAAATAATTTTTTTTTATCATGTTTTTCAAATGCATGCTATATCAATAGGCACATCATTAAATAAAAAAAAAATTAAAGATCTTTAATACTTTTCAAAAAAAAAAAATTATGAATCAATAACAATATTTTTCTTTTCTAAAATACTATGGAACATGTTTAAAAAAGATTGTGCTACCAACAGAGGTTCGTTGAGTTGGTAAGGATTGAATTCTTCGCTCGTAAGATTTAAAATCGACTCTCGCTGCTAGCAGTCCTCCTTAATGGGTGATCTATAAGTCTAATGTAAGTTATTGTTGAGACCTACAGGTTGCCCTAACCCTGCACTATGATAGCCTCTCACTTAAACTTTTATGTAACCAAAAAATAAAAAAAATAAAAAAAAATTGTGCTGGTAGAGTAACTTCTTTTTGCACCTGTTAATGTTTTCAATAAGATTTCTTCTTTTACCCAAAAAAAACATATAAGGAGGGAGAAATTTCTTTGCCTGCATCAATCCTGAGTTATAAAGTGCACACATGGAAATCCTAATATCACCCACCGTCCACTTTACATTCATCCCATGACGTCATCACCACCCCGCCAAAGTCGCCCTCAACGCTCGCGCCTTATCCACAAACCTGTCTCCTATTTCACCACGTGTTACGCAGGGCCCCCCGACAGCCAACTGGCTAGCCTAGTCAGCGCGAATTTCGACGCTCTAACTGGTCCGTCCGTACACACGAACGCCGAGGGTGGACGCGCTGACTCGAGCTGGTCTCGTGGACCGATGTAGACAGATGGCAGATTCCCAGTACTAACGTGCTGGGCGCGTGGTGGGTCACCGCGTGTTGCCAGCTGGGACGAGTGCGAACTTGGCTGGCAAACCTTATCCTCTTTGTTATTCAGCAATGATTCCATCACCCCACCCTAGGCATGCCTACTTTACCTAAAGTCACCCACAGCATATCATTGGCTATACCAACAAAATTCCACAAATCTCTTACCAAAAAATAATAGTTATGATAAAAAGATTAATTTTACAAATCAAAAGAAATTATAAATAGTTTATACAACTCACGTAGCATCACTTATTCACTTCCATAATATATAGTATCGAGGAAATCAAATTTCCTATTTTTATTATAAATTTAAAATTGACGCAAATAATTTTTTTATTTCCTATTCTTATATGAAAATTTTCGTAACTTGTCATTACTAGTGTAAATATAAGATAAACAATTAAAACTACAAATCTTGTAGATACCCATAGAAACCTAAATAAAAGACTTGTGGGTTCAGGAGTTGGTAAAAATAGAATGTTATTAAACTTGTCAACATATCCAAATCGAAACGAAATCAGTTAGGATAATCCACATATGACCAGATAAGATAACATTTGGTGATTCAATTGTTAGGTAAGAAATATATATAAATCTACATTAGAATGCATTAACATTTGGAAATGCTTTATGATGATCCGGTTCGATCTATTATAATTATTTTTAACTGATTGTAAAATATTATCTAATATAATTGCATAGTTACATAATATGATTACATACTTTATGTTATATCGCTTCAAATCATTATCTAATTAGGTCACCTCACATCCAGATTTAATTCATTAATTTATCAATTATTTGATTCAAATTGTAATTGGATTAACGCATTAGACTATTCTTATAAAATCAAACTATTCTATCATATTCAGATTAAATTCATTTTTCAATCAGCAACCCCTTAAAAAAAAAGAAAAAAAAAAAAGAAAAAAAAAGAAAAAAAGGTCACCGCTAGACTGCAAGCCCTAGAAAAAGAAGGGTTACATGGGTCAATAAAATTGGTCAAATAGCATTGCTATGCGCCTCTATTCCTACATTTTCCCTTCTCACAGGGCAAACTCTACCGTCATTGGTCGTTTACCCACTGCGTCCTGCCAAGGTGAGCTTGTTACCTCCTTTGCTTTCATCCACGTTTTCCATTACGGGAAAATTAATATCTTATGTTTTTCTACCTAATAATAAGTCTCTATAAAATTGTTCTGTGAATATTCATTTCCCTTTTCTTTCTTTGTGTACATGTAGCGAGAGAGGATGATTATTATATAGAGACACATGGAAAGAACTAACCCTTAGAAATATTTTTTTTTCCCCAATTGTTCATACCAAACAAACCGTAGAATTCATATCAATTTGACTCTGAAGATCAAGACTGCAAACACAAAAGATTCATTTTTTCCGATTGATTCAAAAACAGAGGTCAGTTTTTATTTTCTGTTTTTCTTGATACATTTCTTGCCTCAAACGATTCGAAATCCCTCAAGATTGGGGTCTTTCGTGATCGGTTGTATGCTCTTTGACCCTTTTTAGGATCTGGGTATTGTGGAGATTACTTGTTCAAGCAGTTATGATTGATGGCTATCTCTTTGATTTTGATTTTGTGTAGCTGTTTGTTTCATCTTGACGGCATTGTGTGATATATGAATCAAAGAACCTTTTTAGGATCTGGGTATTGTGTAGATCACTTGGTTATGCAATTATAATTGATGGGTATATCTTTGATTTGATTTTACGTAGCTTTTTGATTCATCTTGACTGCATTGTGTGATATATGAATCTGATTGGGATATATAGGGCTAGGGTTTTGATTGTTTTGTTTGAATGTATAAAAGCGTGATGGATTGTTATGCAGATTGTGTGAAATTGTTAAGCATTTGAAGAGACAAGGGGTTCTGGTTTTTTGAGGTCCTGTGGAGAGGAAAATGATTTCGAGATCATATACAAATCTCTTAGATTTGGCCTCTGGGAATTTCCCAGTAATGGGTCGGGAACGGAGGCGGTTTCCGAGGGTAATGACGGTTCCTGGAAATGTGTCTGAGCTTGATGTTGATCAGGCTGTAAGTGTGACATCAGATAACCCGTCTTCGATTTCTCAAGATCGCATTATCATTGTGGCGAACCAGTTGCCTGTTAAAGCGAAGCGAAGGCCGGATGATAGAGGTTGGAGTTTTAGTTGGAATGAGGAATCTTTGCTTTTGCAACTTAAGGATGGCTTGCCGGAAGAAATGGAGGTGCTTTATGTTGGGTCGTTGAAGGTTGATGTTGATCCAGATGAACAGGATGATGTGTCACAGATTTTATTGGATAAATTTAAATGTGTTCCTGCTTTTCTCCCGCCTAATATTTTGACGAAATTCTATGATGGGTTTTGCAAGCAGGTGTTATGGCCTCTTTTTCATTACATGTTGCCACTTTCGGCTGATCATGGAGGCCGGTTTGATCGTTCTATGTGGGAAGCGTATGTGTCAGCCAACAAGTTGTTTTCACAAAAAGTGATTGAGGTGCTAAACCCGGATGATGATTATGTCTGGATTCATGATTACCATTTGATGGTGCTGCCCACCTTCCTGAGGAGGCGCTTTAATCGGTTAAGAATGGGGTTTTTTCTTCATAGCCCATTTCCATCATCTGAGATCTACAGGACTCTTCCTGTAAGAGAAGAAATCCTCAAGGCCCTGCTCAACTCGGACCTTATTGGCTTCCACACCTTTGATTATGCTCGTCATTTCCTTTCTTGTTGCAGTCGGATGTTGGGTCTGGAATATCAGTCAAAGAGGGGTTATATAGGGTTGGAATATTATGGACGGACTGTTGGAATCAAGATTATGCCAGTTGGGGTTCATATGGGTCAGATTGAGTCAGTGATGAATCTAGCAGATAAGGAGTGGAGGGTAGGGGAGCTTAAACAGCAGTTTGACGGAAAAATAGTGTTGCTTGGTGTTGATGATATGGATATTTTTAAAGGTATCAATTTGAAGCTTTTAGCCATGGAACAGTTGCTCAAGCAACACCAAAAGTGGCAGGGAAGGGCTGTGCTGGTCCAGATTGTGAATCCTGCAAGAGGTAGAGGGATAGATTTAGAAGAAATACAGGCAGAAATAAAGGAAAGCTGTGAGAGGATTAATCAGGAATTTGGGCAGCCTGGGTATGAACCCATAGTTTTCATTGACAAGCCAGTTTCAATCAGCGAAAGGATTGCCTATTACACAATTGCTGAGTGTGTTGTAGTCACAGCTGTGAGGGACGGTATGAATCTTACTCCTTATGAATATATTGTTTGTAGACAGGGAATTTCGGGTTCAGATTTGAGTGGGCCCCAGAAGAGCATGTTAGTGGTATCAGAATTTATCGGTTGTTCTCCTTCACTCAGTGGGGCAATCCGTATCAACCCATGGAATGTTGAAGCAACTGCAGAGGCATTGAATGAGGCTATTTCAATGGCCGAAGCGGAGAAACAGTTGCGACATGAGAAGCATTATCGATATGTTAGTACCCATGATGTGGCTTATTGGTCACGAAGCTTCTTGCAGGATATGGAGAGGACTTGTTCAGAGCATTTTAGGCGAAGATGCTGGGGAATCGGTTTGAGCTTTGGGTTCAGAGTTGTGGCACTTGATCCTAATTTCAGAAAGCTTTCAATTGATGATATTGTAGCAGCTTACAGTACGGCTAAGAGCAGGGCTATACTGTTGGACTATGATGGTACTATGATGCCCCAAAACTCTATCGACAAGACCCCGAGTCGGGAGGTCATCTCAATCCTGAATGCACTATGCATGGACCAGAACAATACGGTTTTCATTGTTAGTGGAAGAGGGAGGGAGAGCTTAAGCAATTGGTTTTCCCCCTGCAGAAAGCTTGGAATTGCAGCGGAGCATGGCTACTTCTTGAGGTGTGTTCTTTCTCTCCTTCTGTGTCTGTCTGTTGTTCTATTTGCCTTTGGTTTTGGTCTGGTTACCAACTATTTTTTACGACGGAGAGATTTTTCTATGGAAAAGGATATGTATGTTGATTCTTATAAAGTGGAAGATTATCATGCATTGGAAAGTGATTAGCTGATAGATTTTTGGGTTTGATTGAGTATTTAATATTTAGCAGTTATAATAATTTAAGATTAAAACCTGATGAGAAATCAACATAACTAATGTGCTAAATATGAGAGTAGTTTATTTTAGAGGATTTTAAAACTAGATAAATTAATTCTACCAGAAATAATAATAGTTAGAATTTTTTCTTCCTTCCTTTTTATACTTGACAAGTACGGCATTGGGAAACAACTTTGGCCACATCTCACTTGTGTTCATGTTTATGGAGAAAGAGAGTGCTTTTGTTTAGTCATCAATTCCTTCCACATGGCTTAGAGTCTCTCAAAATGTCACATGGCAACCCAGCTGCTTCTTTCACTTGTGGGATTTTTAATAAAGCTAGTGGTTTATTCCGTGGAATGGATGAGAGATACATTCCAAATGAAATTTTGGAACAAAGAATGTATTATGCATATAAAGGAAAATTTGATAAAATAATTTTTGAAACAAATAAAGAAGAATTCATCTTAAAACACTAATTCAAGAAATGATGTATACAAATAAAGAAGAATTCATCTTAAAACACTAATTCAAGAAATGATGTATATTATCATTTATTTTTAATGTCTTCAAACATGGGAGGGATTAGGATGGTTGAACCATTTGGTGTGGGAGCTAGCCCCTTTCCAGCTGGGTTGCTGGCCACCGCATTTTCTCTACTAAGTCTTGTATAGGTCATTTTTCTTGATTAATGTTTTTAAAGATAATTTGATTATTTTAAAATTTTCAATTGAGTTCTCATATTCTGATTTTATTTTTCATTTTTCATTTTTCATATTCTATTTTATTTTTCTTTGTTTAGAAAGTGTATATATATATTTTTTATGGACTATGAATGGAATTCTGAGGATTTAATTCTCCATCTCAGAGAATTTTCTTAAACAGGGGATTTACAGATTGATCCAGTTATGGGAAAATAATTACATATCAATACAATTTAGTAGTCATTCTTAGTTAAGTCAGTAGTCATCTACTATGAAGTTAGTAGCCATTTGTATTGATATGTAACTATTTGCTTGTAGCCGGACCAATCTGTAATTCCCTAAAAAAAATTCATAATCTCAGGGCTTCTGTTTCTTCTTCATTAAATTAGATAATTATTTTTTTATTTGCAAGTTATTATTTATATTAGATTATACTGAAATCTTGTTAATTACCACCATGATTGTGCATTTAATGTAGTTTTCCTTTTAGTGATGGCATTTTTAACAAGTATTCTAGTTTATTGAGCAATACACACATGAGAACCATCATGTGTAGAACTACTGCAGAATCAGTGAGCATCTTCTGATATATTGCTTTTCCTTTAGTCCTTTGGGAGTTCTTGTTTCAAGAGGTTTGGGTTTGATGCTCATTCTGTTGTCGTTTTATTGGAAAAAATCTGTTCAGTTTTTGTCTGCCTTGCGATGGATAAAGCTCCAATGTGTATCTTGACAGATGTGTCCTTTTTTTTTTTTTTTTGGAGAAGGAGAGAATTGCGGGTCAGGGAATGGTCTTTACAAGTGTAACTCCTTTGTAACTAGTAATATAAAATTCATGAGATAGAAATGATTTCCTACTTAAGTTTTGATATGTTTAGAGTAGAAAATATGTCTAGTTTTTGCTTATAAATATTAGAAAAAATGGTATAAGTGAGGAAGTAAGTCTGTAGAGGCACATTAGTCTAGCAAACTCCCATAATTTAACGTCAGTGCATAAATATGCATGTTCGCCTATATTAAGGCGGCACAGCTTCATGCTTTAAAAACCAATTCTACCCAAATCTATGATGGATCACAATTTATAAATTATTATCTCCCAACCCGCAAGGGTAGCACAGATGGCAAAGGACCACGGCTTAGGAATTGGAGGTCATGAGTTTGAATCTTCACCCCCTCACTATCGGATGCATGGGATTGCTGGTGGACTGTGCATTGCGTGGGACTAATTTGGGCCCAAACCTCGGTGAAGGTAGGGCTGGGATACCCACATTTGGTGGACAAGAAAAAAAAAATTTCCACCCTTAATCCATGTACGATTAGGTTTCATTGGCATCCCTATACTTGGCACTTTAAAGCTTGGTCTAAGAAGGGGGAAATATTATGGAGGATGATTCTTTTTGCGTTGTGCAAGGTTTTAGAGAAAGAGAGGAATAGGAAAATCTTTGAGAATGAGAAGGCCCCAGTGGCTAGGTGATGACTTGAACCATCTTAAAATTTATATGATATGTAGTATACAACTAAGAAAACCTTCTTCTTCTTCTTCTCCTCCTCCTCTTCCTCCTCCTCCTTTTATTATTGTTATATTTTATTTATTTTTTTCATTTCATCTGTTTCTTTTAGATTGTTGCAGTTATTTTAATTTCCCTTCATTCTTCAGGTGGTCGCAAAATGAAGAATGGGAAATCTGTGGTCAGAGTTGTGATTTTGGGTGGATGCATATCGCTGAGCCTGTAATGAAATTGTATACTGAGGCTACTGATGGTTCTTCAATTGAAACCAAGGAAAGTGCTTTGGTCTGGCAATACAGGGATGCAGACACGGGCTTTGGATCCTCTCAGGCAAAGGAAATGTTAGATCACCTAGAGAGTGTCTTAGCAAATGAACCTGTGGCTGTGAAGAGTGGTCAGTTTATTGTAGAAGTTAAGCCTCAGGTATGTCATTTGTTTTATGGATCTCAACTTTAGCCTTTTAATTCTGAGTCCTTGTTTATAGTTATTCTTTTATTAGTTTGATTATATAAAGAGGAAGGAGGATGGAATTAAATCTCTCAATTTAATTTGAATGGAATTCTTTTGATGATTTTGATAGAATTCTCCTAGTTTTGTAAGAAGTCCATAATTATATGCCACTGTTCATCAGGTGTACGTAACCTGCTTTTATCGCATTTAATTTGTGTTTTCAGGGAAAAAATATTATCATACCCCCCTTAATATTTCTGAAACTCATCACTTTTTTTGAATAATTTCATAATGACAGCATATTTTCTTTTCCTGAAGCACATTGCTTCCCCATCCTCACTTCACTCATGACCCAAATTACTGCCCACGCTCTCCCCTAATTTGGTTTTTACCACTTCTCGAATTCGCCAGCAAATTTTATGCATTAATTCCAATTCTAAAATTATTTAGGGTGCCAAATAATTTTTTGGATCGCAAATCAGTTGCTGTGATCTGATGGTCAGCGTGAAGCCTGGTTATAGATATATCCTTTTGGGAAAAAAAGAAAAAGAAAAAAATCTTCGTCTTTCTTTGGTTGATTTGATTGTGACTGCCAGTTTGAAATCATGAGTTACAAGACATATGATTCTTCTTCTTGTGCAATAATTTGTATTTCCCTTTCTATAATTGAAGTCAATGATTTTAATTTCAAATTTCCAATTCCACTATCCTCCACCAGCTATGGGAGATCTGAATCTTGCTTTTGTTATGTTTTCCAGGGAGTCAGTAAAGGTCTAGTTGCAGAAAAAATCTTCACGTCAATGGCTGAGAATGGGAAACAGGCTGATTTTGTTCTGTGTATTGGTGATGACAGATCGGATGAGGACATGTTTGAAATAATTAGTGACACGATGTCAAGAAATATCCTTTCTGTCAGCACTTTGGTGTTTGCTTGCACGGTCGGGCAAAAGCCTAGCAAAGCTAAATATTATTTGGATGACACCACTGAAGTGATAAGTATGCTTGAATCTCTTGCTGAAGTATCTTATACTTCATTCTCTGAAGAAGAAACTGAGAGCTCCCCTTGAGATTTTCAGTTGGATTTTCTCCTGGTCAAACTTTAGTTCCCTTCTTCAGTGGAATGTACATTCCATACTAGGCTACAGGCATTTTTTTGTTTCGTTTTTCATTTTTCTCCCCTCCCTTTAGAACTATTGATTTTTTTTTCTCTGATAAATTTGGTTTCTGACAAGAAAGAAAAGAAATTTAATTCCATTCCCCATTAAGCAAATTTAGAGGAGAAAGTATAGGCTTTGGAAGTGGAGCAAAGCTTTTTCAGCTCAGATTTTGAGTGTCATGTTGGAAGAGATCCTACTGTTGAGTTATCTGTCAATGAGAAAACATCAGTAGTAGGATTATTTTGTGTGTACAAACAGGAGAGACAATTTTATTCATGGTGGGAAACAGATGGCATTATTCTTCCTTCATATGACAAACAAGGTTTCATAGCTTTGATTAGGTAAATTTCCATTCTGGTCACTGCTGCATTGGTAGTGTAACAAGGCCTGATGAAATGGGTTGTGGACAGATGGTACAGTATTTTTTATCCCCCTTGTTGGTACTAACAGTTTGACTTTGTAACGTGATATAACTAGGTCAAGCAATGACATAAAACATGTATTAGGTGGTTGATGTGATGTCCTGTTGAATAGTGCCATTGATAATACAATTGCAGTATATTTTCCATTTTTACTTGTGAATGGACTCTTTTGTTTTGTTACTTGTTTCATTAATAGGATATTCAGTCTAAATTTTATTGCAACTAGTAGTTTCTGTGTATGAAAATGCTGCTCAGACTATATTAGGGTTGTGGATTGGTTATTTTTAGCCACTATTTCAATTATGAATACCCTGTACCCCGACTCTGCATTTTTGGATACAACTTCCTTTTCCATTTCAAAATTTTCCTACGTGATTGAAGTAGTTTTTCTTCATATAAATGCCTGCTGTCTTTCGCTATCTTATGGTATTAAAGAGCTGAGGAAATGTTTGATGAGCTTTTAACTTTGTTGTATAAATCATAAATATTACTCTGTATTTCACTTGCTTAAAAAGTTTGACGATTATCAGGGAAAGAAGAATGATAGGGTCTAAAAGAGTCAGCTAGCATATTGCTTTAAGTTGCAGGAAAATAATACTCTGACCGTTCCTTTGACAGGAAAGTTGGTCTTTTTAATTTTATTTATTTGGTTTTGCCAACCAATAAAAGATATATATATATATATATATATATATATATTGCAATTGAGGCTACCGGTCAATAAGATACAGTCAAGAAGTGTGTTCATGATGAGATCCGAATGATGGATTGAAATGGCAGAGGAAGGCTTAAGTTTACGAACCCCAAAATAGTCCCAGGTTTAAGATGCAACCTGTAGAGTCTTTAAATGTCGGTGAGATGACTCTCGATAAACAATTCGCATTCCATTTACTAATATTTTTACCTCGTAGTCTAAAAGCTGACTGATGACTTATTGGTCTAGTGATGCTATAGGTGTTGAGAAACTTCTGAAGGGCGTTAATGATGGGTTGTTGAAAAGGCGCATCATTGATCACAGGACAAGAATCTAATTGGATATCTAGCACATGGAATGCCTGCTCTAGGCTAGGGCCTTCTACGTAATATAGACAAAAATCTTATCCAAATTTATCAAATGGGTTCTTCCCATGGAGGATTAGTTTTACCTTATATTTTGATGTGGTTTTCAAAACAGGCCTTCTAGTGTGATCATCCAGCAAACACCAGAGCTCCAATACTTATCATCCCCTTCACTTCTTCCGTACAATTTTGCACGTCTTCATCGAACAGTTTTTACAAGTCGGTCCTCTTTGGCATTCTTTTGGAATACTCTCCAGAAAAAGTTGATGTATGCTTCACATTGTCTCAAACTTATGCTAAGAACTCCCTCATCCTGTTGCCCATTTTCTCCAACTTCTTTACTGCAATCCCAGTGCCATCTATGAGCACTCCTTTTAAGACACACTCAAATCCTCAGCCATCAAGTCTTTCCTTTGAATCCTCTGTTGCAATATGTAGGTCTTCATATGAAAACCTCATGGGCATTCCTGGAACTTGCTTGATATAGTCTTCTGCATCCTCCCCATTCTGCATTATTACCAGGAGTACTACAATTGAAGATGAATGAAGAAAGCAACCGCACTAGCCGCTGCTATTATTGCTAGTTTGCTACCAAGTTTGTTTGATTTCTTGAGTTGGAATTGGTTGACCTCTGGTATGGCTCTATCTACCGGCATAGGGCTTGGTGCCTGTTAAGGAATTTGTACCTCACAGATTGCGAAGTGTTTCCTAGAGATTACTTTCACATAGAACTAAAGTATCTTCACCTTCCATGTCAAAAAGAGGAGATCCCTGGAAATAGAACAAGTATCCAGCAGTCCAGCCAAAACACTTTCTTCTGGCAGTTCATGCAATTACAAGTAAGAACCTTTCATGTATTGAAAAGGACAACTGATGGAAAAAGAATACAGATTTTAAAAATATAAAAATCTTCATAGAATATGTGCCTTCAATAGGCAGTAAAAACTGCTACAGCCTACAGCAGCCATTAGAAGTCATTATGTGCCTTCAATAGGCCATAAAAATCATTATAGCAACCATTAGAAGTCGTTCTCCGTTGAATGCATCCTAATGTTACAGTTTACAGTGTCTCAACCACCAAGCATTGCCTTTGTCACCAGAATTTAAAAGTTGTCACCTTCGCAATGAACTGCACTAATCTTTTGAAAGTAAAAACTAGCAAATTTTGAAGCAACTCAACAGACATTTGAAAGTAACATTTACCATAATTATAGGTTGCTTCAAATTTGCCAATGTGAAAAATTGTGACCAAAGCAAAGTCTTGCCATTAGTCTGTAAGAATTAGACACTCCAAAACAGAAATCAGGGTGCTTAATTAAAATCTAGAAAGAGAAAGGTTTTTTTTTTTTTGTTTTTTTTGGGGGGGGGGGGGGGGGGGGTTGTCAATTGTCTCTAACAGTTTAATCTCAATCAAGATTCTGTTGCACTGAACACTCTATTGTAACACCTAGGAAACCAAACCAGAACGACTCCACCAAAAATCATATTTGGCAGAAATTCTCTTCAAGACAGAATAAGGTGCAGAAAAGAAAAAGAAGTAATTATGACCAAATACAGAGCTTCAATGTTTACACATCACATTTGCTCATCAACATTGTAAATGTTCCTGACCAGGGATCCATAAACTACTAATCTTTAAGGGGTAAGAAAGCAAAACTATGGGCTAATCCTGTCTTGTAAAAGCAAAGGCAGTGTCTATATATCATATAATTATGCACAGCAATATGCAAAACTTTCTGATTGAGGTCTGTATCATTTGAATTTCAACTCTTCCATCTGTGAAATAGGTGTCATTTTTGTTACAAAAAAATTAGAAGAAAATTACATTTTCATAAATCAGATAAACAAAATTAATCCCACCAATTGCTAGGGCAGTGTGACCTCCTCTTACCAGTATTCTCCACAAGAACATTTCCCATTTTTGAAATGATGAAATCTACTAGAATCTCGTACAATAATTTCTCGGTTTCTGATCTTTGATATGTACTTAATAGCAACATGGCAATCAGTGCAGACACGCAAGTTCTTCATCACCCTTATGGGAGCACCCACGGGAGTGTTCATTAGAGCAAAAGCAATTGCCAACTTTTCACTGTGGTGAGCCAAACTGTATTCCTTCTCCTCATTATCCATGTCGTGCAAAACGGAGCCAGTATCAGGCACATAACCATGTAACTTCATCTCTGAAGTCAATTCTTCTAAATACAAATCAATCTCCATTGATTTCGGATGTGATTTATCACTCATACAGAACTGGTGAACCTGGTTCTTTACTTCCAACCAGCTTATACCCGGTTCCTTCTTTACCTTCCTATCTCTCATGGCTTTTCTCACATTTGAAACATCCTCCCACCTCTTAGCAGAGGCATGAATGTTCGAAAGTAGCACATAAGGAGCAGAATCCTGAGGATCTAACCTCAGAATTTCTTCTGCAATCCTCCTAGCCATGTATGCGTTCTTGTGGATTTTACACGCAGATAACAAAGTTTTCCAAATAATTGTATCTGCTTTAATGGGCATAGATCTAATCATAGCCTCTGCTTCTTCTAGACAGCCAGACCTACCAAGTAGATCAACCACACACGTATAGTGTTCTAGTTTAGGCTTCAGTCCATACTTCTCGACCATCAACTCAAAAAATTCAATCCCTTTCTCCTTCAGTCCACAATGACTACAAACATAGAGCAAACTCAAAAAAGTAACATCATTAGCCTCCAATTCTTCCTTCTCCATCCGTTCAAACAACTCAATGGCTTCCTCTCCTCGTCCATGAAAGCCATAAGCAGCAATCATTGAGCTCCACAAGACAACATCCTTATCTTCACATTCCAAGAAAGCTTTCATAGAGTCTTCCAAGCACCCACATCTTGAATACATACTAATTAATGAACTAATCACAGGAACCACTGAACTGGCCCCAGCTTTGATTGCTTCAGCATGAATCTGCTGACCCTGTCCGAGGGTCGCTAGTTCTGAACACGAACTAATTACACTCACAAATGTAATTTTATCGGGTTTAAAACCTGCCATTTTCATCAAATTATACTGATCCAAAACTACCTCAGAGAAGCCATTTTGAGCTCTTCCAGCAATTAGAGTATTCCAAGCAATCACATTATGAATCGGCATCGCTTTGATCACTCTTTCCCCTTCTTCCAAGCTTCCAGACTTCATGTACATATGAGCCAGAGAGCTCCCAACAACCAAATTAAACTCAAACCCAGTTTTCATCACATAAGCATGAATCTGCCGCCCTGCAACCACCGTTCTCAAACCCGCACAACCCCGAAGAACACTCCCCAGAGTAAACTCATCAGGCAAAAACCCCAACTCATTCATTTGTGAAAACAAACCCAAACCCTCTTCATTAAACTCAAACTGTGTCAACCCGGATACCATCGCATTCCACGTTGCAACGTTTTTCTCAGGCATTTCATCAAACACCTTCTGGGCATTCACCAAGTCACCAACTTGTACGTAGGCACCAATTAAAATGTTACAAGACATGATGTTCTTCCTCCGCATCCCACCAAACAATGTTATAGCCGTTTGCAACTCTCCAAATTTGGAGTAAACATTGAGGAGGTGATTGGAAATAAACTTGTCCGAGGAACACCCAGATGTAATTATCAAAGAATGGAGTTGTTTGGCGAGTGCAAGTGACTTTGTGGGTATGCATCCTTGGAGAAGGAGAGAGAAGACCCATTGGTCTTCCCATATGGCAGAGTTGAACCTCTCAAAGGCTTCCTTTAGAAGTCCTTTGGAGCAGAGTCTGGAGAATTCGTCTCTAACTTCAGAGGCAAATTTGGAGGCGTTTGTGGAGAAAAAGTGTGAGGTTCCGGTATGTAGGAGAGGCCTAAAGCGAGACCGACCCATAGAGTTTGGTTCGTCTTTGTCTGGGCAATGTCTATATAGTTGAAGACTTCAGGGGACTTTGTCTGAATGGCTATTCCCCCGTTTTGATCAAGCCCCCCTTTAGTTTAGGTTTTTAAAATTGTGTAAAATATAAAAGATTTTTGCGAAAACCGACCAGTGAACTACCAAAAAACATCATTTTGAACAACTGACAATGGAACACCAGAAAACATCATTTTGATCAACTTTGCAAAATAATTTTTTTTCAAAATCTATTGTTTATGTAGGCTTTTTGGCAAAAAATGAAATAAGGACTATAAATAACTAAAAAGTCTACTTAAACAATAGATTTTGGAAAAAACTTTTTTCTACAAAATTGTTCAAAATGATGTTTTCTAATAAACAACGCAGTCGGTTTCGTATAAACCTTTTATATTTTGCATAAAACCTTAAAAACCTAAAACATGTGTGGGGTGATCAAAATAGGGGGCAATAGTTGGCCAATGTCTTACAGCTCCGTGTTACGTTGTACGGGAGTCTCGGCCCAATCACTTTTTTTGTCGCTCCATGTCAGCAATGGGAAGTTAATTCAGCTAAGAAAAATGTTACTTCAGCTATTTTTTATCATCCATCTCTTATCACCCATCTTATGTGTCAAAGATAAATAGATGAAAACTATATTGCAGCCCATGTCCTCAAAGCTTTCTCATAGGCATCCAAACGAGTCATGTTATTGAGTATAGTGTTTCCTTCTTGAAGATAATCCCATCTGCAAACAAACAAAAGCATGCATAACCATAGCTTATATTGACATGAAAAGAGTTGGAAGTCCAGGAAAATTACAGGGAATTTGAAGAAGGAAAAATGTGAACAAAGATTGAAGCTCTGAATATTACAAAATGATACTAGGGTTATGCTTGATGTTTTGAAATTTAGTTCGAACATTCATCCAGTCAAGTGACTAGGTCAATGCAAATTGGACTAATTAACCAAGTTAATGGGGCCAATAGGCCATGATATCATAAGTAAAAATATACTCCCTCCGTACTACAAAGATAGGCCATTTTTGCTATTTATTTATTTTTTATCCCAAAATATTTGTCCATTTTGAAAGTCAAATCATAAATCTTTTCCAACTTTCTTATACTATCCTTTTGTTATTTCAATAATTACTTTCAACATGAAATCCAATACTAAGTAGGGAAAAGTATTTTTGGAAATATAAAATTTAATAAATGATAAGTTGATATAATAAATTTTTTTTTTTAAACCGCGTATTTTATCAAACTTAGCTTATTTTTGTAAGACGGAGGGAGTACTAATGTTTTAATATACGATGAAATAACAAAAATTTCACAATTATGTTTAAAAATTTATAAATGAGAGAAAATAATTGACAAACTCACGGGGAAATTGAATGCGGAGAGGCCTCCAAGCCTCACTAAGGAGTACTTCATGTTTGGTGCGGCTGAATGAAACATGCACGTGAGTGACTGCCATTGGTTCAGACTCAACAAATCCCCTACAAACATGATGCACTTCCCTCGAAATCTCCGTAAGAAATCTGTGCCATTGAATCTACCATCAACAAAAAGATCAAGTTGGATCATACATTTTGTGTTCCACTAAAGAGCCATGATATGGTGCAATTCATTAACATCTGATATGCCGCGGTGTGGATAAAATGAATGAAAAAAGGGAAAAAATAAAAGATTAGGGAAGAAGTATTCTTTCCTTTCCTGCATTTTCCCAATAACCAAACGAAATTTAGGATGGGAAAATGTCGAAATCATGGTTAGGTGTGAGAGCCCAGCTGAGAGGAGGCGGCCGGGGGGCGGGGGGGACTTCCTACTGCAATAATGTAAAGGCAATTTCCATTTCCGTAGGGTTGGTGGCACGTTGTTATCCAACAATAGTTTATATACAGCTTGTTGGATGAGGCCTGGGCCGTTTAGATTTTTTGGTATAGAACTCAAGATAAATAACTGCCAACTGTGGGCTGAGATAATGTCATAATTCCAAGAGGTTTGTTGGAAAAATATCACATCTTACATTGGTTAATTATAAATCTTAATATGGTTTTATATACTTGTTTGGACCATCTACTTATAAATTTAAATTTTTAAGTTTAAAACTTAACAATGCATTGTGTTACATACAAATCTTATTTCACACACCTCATGTGCCACAGTGGATGGTTTCTTTATTAATGTGTTGTGAAGAGTTGGTCTTACTTCCCCCATCTAAATTTTTGAATTCAAACCCCAAATTGTCCTTAATATTATTTTATATAATGAAGAATTAAAAGGGGGAAAATAGCATTACTAAATCTATTTGAATTCAAAACCCCAAAGAGTTATTGTGAGTGTCACCCTAGTCCATGCATTGCCCTAATTCTCATTAACCAGCTTTCCAAAATGAAAATTTAAATTTTTAAAGGCGGATGGCTATTGTCATCACAAAAATTGTTTTGCACCTCCTACTTAGTGTATACTTTTTAAAGGTTTAATGAAAAATATAAAAGTTTTTTTTATAGACTACTCGTGCTATGCATTAAAAAACATAATTTTAAACAACTTTGTATAAAGAAATTTTTTCAAAATCTGTCGTTTAAATGGAATTTTCTACCATTTACAGTTTCGGTTTCATTTTCATAGAATATTTTATGAAAACTGGCAAAATTTTTTTCGAGTAGTCTCAGAACAGCCTTGAATCAAAATTATATGAAAGCGAAAAAAACTCAGCAACTACTTAGATTCTAAACCATCTCTAACTACATTATTTTTCCCTATTAATATTTTGTTAAAATATTGAATTTTAATAAAATTGTTTTTACAAACGTCACCCCTATCTCGCATGAGGAAGCTAAAAAGAATCATAATAAATTCCTCTTTCTCTTCAACTTTCTATCTTCCCCATGTTGAAAAACACTAACATCAGCCAATCATTTATTATAGGCATTTCTTAACGTATATCCTAAGGGCACATGTTAAGCTGCAATTAATGACCAATCATTGCATTGGAAATAATGAAAATGAATTGTAAATGGTGAAAGTTGCTTAGAAAAATGTAAAAATACTTAAAAAACTATGAAAACACATTTTTCCATGCAATAATTAGATTTTTAATTGCAGCTTAACATGTGTCCTCAGGACACACGTTAAGAAAACCTTTATTATTTGATACCGATTATTACTTGAGTTGTCTTCCATTCTCCCTTCTCTCTCTCTCAAGTCCTAACACTTTTGTTTCCTCTTATAATACTCTTCCACTTCTATCACCTCCTATGTCTCGTTTCTCTTATTTCAAAATACGTTTTGATTGACATGTGATGTTTGTTAGCTTAACCCATAAAGCATCAATCCACTGTTATATAAATATGATATATGCTAAATTAATATTCAAGATATAAATTAAAAAATAAGGTATCAATCCCTCGCCCACTTTGACCCTTCGCATATGTATATTATATATTTATAAAATTGACATATTATTTATATATATACATTGTATAATAATACATCATAGTGTATTTTTTCAACTAAATAAAAAAAAAAAAAATCATAGGAAATGCATATGAAATTTATGTGATATTATATTTGCCAAAAAAGTTTAGGAAAAAAAAAATATTTGTTATTAAATTTTATTTCTTTCTCAATATTATTTTTACGTACACCCGTGCACCACGTGCGGTTGTTGATGTAGGAATTTTTTTTTTTTTTTGGTAAACGGTTGTTGGTGTGGTTAAAAGTGTTATTAGTGTTCTAAACTTTGTTTATTGTCATCATAACGTCTAGACTATTTCAAAACGTGTCTCGGAAAAATATTACCACAAGTCAAGAGGCGTGGCCCTCGTTCAGCCTATGCCTATTGGTCATCAAAACGCCAAGATTCCAGTCCCCCTAAAAATGGAATCCCCCACCAAATGCCCAAAAATCAGTAGAATAAAGGGTAAATTAGATTAAGACCCCTCTAGTATCTGACATTTATAAATAAACCCCCTCATGTTTCTGAAGTGACACTAACATCCTCTACTTTACAAAATAAACTAAAAAGAGACCCCTCCCTCTAACAACCATCAACTGGTCTATTAAAAAAAGTCATGTCACTAGCTCAATTTTTTTAAATACCATAACTACCCTTCTTGGATGACAATTCACATGTTAAATGCATATAATTCATCAGTCTAACACATTCATCTAGCACATTCGGATTTTTTTTTAGTTGATAAACAAATAATATAATATATATACATATATAAGCAAAAGGCTTAAATTTTTTGTCCAACTGATGAGGTAGTTATAAGATTTTCTCATTAGAGACAATTATCTTTTCCAACTAAATTTTTAATTGATTTGCCAAAAAAAGAAAAAAAAAAGATTTTTCAGGTTACCACCTCATTTGAATAAGTAGATTTGGGTAAAACAAATTTGGGCTATATAGCATTGCTCATGTATAGAAATAAATGAAAAGAATAATTACAATGGGGTAAAAGAAAATGAAAATTATGAAAATAAGAAAATATGGGGTGAAAATAAAATTTAAATGAGAACAAAACGAGGAAATTTGTATGTAAAAAGAAAAAGGTGAATATATATATATATATATCAGTCTTTCTATTATCAGGTGCACCTGATGCAAAATTGCATCAAGTGCACTCCAAAACTCTTTTGGCCAAATCAACTGTCAGATTAAATTTGATTCATATGTTGGTCATATATGCCAAAAATAAAGTTGAACTAAGAGTAAGGGTTGTTTCATTTAAAATTTCCATAAATGAGCGATTATTATTGATTAAAAAATGCACGTTTTGGATCGAATAACAATCAATCTAAGATCAACTTGATTTTGGGATAGAACGCTTACATGAAAAGGCTATATCTATATCTATATATATATATAGATATATATGTGAGAGTTGTTCAAGTGTGGGATATCCTTGACTATCTCGTTCGATCACGAATGACTGTAATTGTACGGGATATCTAACTTGATCAATGCTATATATATATATATATAAAGGAGGTAATAAATTTATAGGGCCCAAAAGATTTTGAGATTGGCCAAATCTATGATTAAGAAAAAAAATATGTACAAAAAAAAAAAAAAAAAAAAAAAAGGTAACCCTGGGCTTTATTGGCTCCGTCCTTGGGTGCATGTAATGGTAACAATGGTGCATTTTATATATAAGGGCATTTGCGTCATTTTATGAGTTTTATTAACACCGTTAATCAACTATTCTTATAGGGGTGATAATGTAATTTCAAAAATGAGAGGAGGTGCATACGCAATTGTTATAAAATAAAAGGGAGTGTAAGTGTAATTTACCCTAGAATATATTAATTGATTTAAAGAATCATGCATGTCTATCCTAGGATCGATGAAGATCGTTTTCATACAGCTTTCATGCTTATGTGTCCGGTTTAAAAAATTTATGGTGTGAACAACGAGAGATTAACAAAAAGTAACTTAAGGAAGTGAAGCATCATTGTTAATTACGTGACGGCAGTGGTTATTGTCACTATAAAAATTTATTTGTATCCTTCACTTTATTTTTTAAACTTATAGGCTCTATTTGGTTTATAGATTTTATAAGATAAAAAAAGAAAAAGAAATTGTACTTTTATTTATTTGGTGGCAATGAAAAATTAGAAGAAGAAGAAGAATTGGAATAATTTTAGCTTGATATGATTTTATTTTTAATTTCATTATATTTTCTCCTCATTTTTTTCCTTGGTAGAATATATGAACCAAATAGAGGGTTAAGGTTTAATTTTGTGAAAAATATAAAATGTTTTCATGAACATTGGTTGCGTCATCTATTATAAAACATTATTTTGAATAATTTTGTAAAGAAATCTTTTTTTTTTTGAAAATCTATTGTTTAATTAGACTCTTTGGTAATTTACAGTTTCTGTTAAAGTTTTTTTTTTTTTTTCAAATTTATTGTTTAAGTGGATTTTTTGGCCATCTACATTGTCTATCATTTCTCTTATAAAGTTGTTTCAAATAATGATTTTTAATGAATATATACAGTGGTCTTTTAATTTTTTATAATATAAAACCAGTCCTTGAGAAGTTTAAAATAAGTGGGGGTACATAGGACTTTCTGTAGATGGTGATATGCATGTGGCCCCTTATATAATTTGTTTAAAATGCGACTTTCGGAAACCAAGGGGAGGTAAGTATAATTTACACTTCTTTGTTTGTTTGTACCAAACTCCAATTCCAACTTGCTGAACGACCTTGACTGGCTGGTATTAAAATATTACTGAAGAAACCACGTCGAAGCTGTCAATGGAAATTGGAACTGCTTTATATGCAGATTGGTTTTGGTACTTTAGTGCTCATTTTTCTCTCTAGTAAGCGTCCTTTGAAGTTCTTAATACGGTTCGCCAGCAGATGGATATTTGTGCATGCCCAAATTATTCAGCTTCTCTGCCATCATCATCATCATCATCATCATCTTCTTCTTCTTCTTCTTCTTTTCTCCGATTCGAGGTTTCTTCCGAAAAGGTGATAAAATTTTGCAGCCTAGGAGTATCTAAAGTTATCAGCAAACTCTCCTATGCATTCTTTGGCTTCATCTTTATAGTGGGTAAGTACTAATTTCGCTACTAGCTAGCTTGTGTCACCTTTGCGTTTGGTTAGTACCTCTCTCAATCTTGACGTAAGAATATAATTCAAATGGGCTTGCTGAGACTGGTGTATGTTTGTTGAGCTCCAGCGCTTGTTCATGGGCACCAGCCTAATTAAATCTTTTATTAATTAGCCTAATCCAATCAATATTCATTTTTGTATCATAATCCAACACAATTGCTTTTATTTATGTTTTATTAATACGAGTCAATGATTACAAGAGACTCTAAAAGGGCACTATGTACGTTGTGTATGAACTGAACCACATTTTTAATTAGATTGTTAAAGCTTTGCTCAACAAGCTTGTTCAAACTTGTTGTTGTTGTTGTTATTTATATATTTATTTTTAATTAAAAGAGTAGAAGCATCATAGAAAATCCTAGCATTCCCAATTAGGTTAATTGGCACCCAAAAACTCTAAATCCTGTGCTCACTTCTCGGAATTTATTAAAAGAAAATAAAAAAGAATTTAGTAGAGGATAAGGAGAAATAAAGCAAAATTATAAAAAGTCTAGTCTTGATGACTGATAACCTATTATTATTCAGCTTATAACCAAAGCAAAAACTACAAAATTAAAGCCTGAACCTATAACAAATATCATGGCAGATAAGCTTCAAAATCTCTAAATTAAGGAGCATTCCACCACCACGTTTAACCTTGAAAACCTAAGCCCAAGATTAGCAAAAGCATTATCTGCAGTTGCATGCATTACTTTTCTTGAAAATATGACTACATTGAAAGTCCATGTTTTTAAATAAAATTTGCAATTATATATACCATCTAACCCCAAAGACCCAAGGGGGCTCAAAATCAGGAGATAACAAACTTTGCACCACTGAAGATGAATCTCATTCTACCCACAATTTTCTTCAACCCAGAGATCAAGCCTTCTCTATACTAACAACAACAACATAAAGGCTGATTGATTACCCAAGTTGATATAAAAATCACCCTTACAAACTCTGAGTGATTATGAAAGACCCCACTTGCCACTGCTAGACCAAGGTTGCCTCGGTATCCTCCCCGTTTGAATTTTAGATACAATCTTACAGAAGTATTGTTCCACAAAATTGCAGATAATTTGGCACCTACTGTCTTTTTAATTGTCATGACATTAAAATCATCAGTGATTAATTCAGTGGTCTTGTTGAATAATGTAGAGCCTTAAGAATATTTAGCATCTCCAGTACTCGTAGCAGAAATAATTTGGTTTCATTTTTTTTTTTTTTGTGTGTGTATGTATGTTTGTGTGTGTTGGAAATAAGCATTTAATACCTTTGTAGTTGGCGCTACATTGGGAGCCATGACGGGAGCTTTGATTGGCCTAAAGACCCAGAGAGGCTTCGTCCGTTGGACCATAGTTGGAGCCATTAACGGAGCCATTTTCTTCATTGAGGTCATTAAAACTTTGCGTGCTCTTTGGCATTCTGATAATAGCAGAATGGAGTGCTTCATTTCTTTGGTGAGTTATCAGGAATTCTCATGATATTGTTCATTCGATTGATCATTGGTCTCTTTGCTTATTATTAGAGTTTTGATATGGTTGATCAGATGGGTGCCGTTGAAAAAGCCTTTGAGGAGGTCCCCAGCAGCGGCTTTGAGACTCACTGCGCGAAGAGGTTATCCAGACGCTCAGTCGACGAGAAGATCCCAAAGATTAGAATCACAGGCAAGGACGTTTTGGATGATGCTTCAGGAGACAGAATTTCCTGTTCAATTTGCCTTCAGGTACGATTTCTTCCTTTCATTAATTTTATGCATGCTTAGTGCATGGCCTCAATTATGCCATCTGACTAACCTTTACTAATTTTGCTAAACATGTCATCTTCAATTCGTCATCTGGTTCTCGTGTATGATTGTTTAGGAGTTTCAACTTGGGGAAATGGGTCGGAGCTTGCCGCAGTGTCACCACATGTTTCATCTGTGTTGTATCGATAAGTGGCTTCTGGTGCATGGTTCTTGCCCGTTATGCAGAAGGGATCTTAATTTAACCCACAGTGCAGATAATGGTAACAGAAGCGGATAGGCGTAAATGATTTTTGATCTGGTTCAGAGAAAAACCACATTATAATTGTTATACACAACCTTCTTGTAGCAGTGATACAATCTTCTATATAAAGTCAATTCCTTTTGTGGTTAGATTGTATTTAAAAGTACAAAAATACCCTTATGAGTTAATAAAGTTAAGAAATGATTTGGTAATTTTATCAATTTTAAAAAACCCACTACAACTGGTTTCTCTTAATTCTCTCTCACACACATGCGGTTTAAAAAACTTAAAAATTGACATAATAATTCTACTGATGAAGTGAAAACTTGAAAAAATATGTTACACATATATCACGTGTGCTCGATTACTAATATTAATTAAAGGCATTCTTCTCGTTCTTCAACACTAAAACTTTTGGGTTCATTTTGTTTATTAATAATAAAATCCCCAACCCCTTTCCCCCCCCGCCCCCCAAAAAAAAAAGTTTTTGTTAAAGATTTAAATTCTTCCGCTCTTGTCTGACAGATTATCGGGCTTCCGCTCTTTTACCAACTAACGTGGGTATGATAAGTTAATGATTAATTAGATTTCTTTTGCTATGAACTTACGAAAAGAAAGTAAATGCCATATCAACAGGTGCATGAATTAATCCTATAGCAATATTTAGGGCCGATTCTGAGTTTTTTGAATCGTAAATGAACTCTTAAAGTGGAGCCTTTCATATGCAATTTTTTTTCTTTTTTAATATCAACATAAAGTTTGTTAATTTTGATATTCCACTGATTTTAAATTCTTAAGATTTTAGAAAAATATAAAAGGTTTTTAAGAAAAATGACCACTTTAACTACTAGAAAACATCATTTTAAACAACTTTGCATAAGAAAGTTTTTCCATAATCTTTCGTTAAGTAGACCTTTTGGCAAAATATTAAATAAAGACGGTAAATGATAAAAAAATCCACTTGAACGATAGATTTTGGAAAAACTTTATTCTTCAAAGTTGTTCAAAATGATGTTTTCTAGTAAATTACGTAACAAAGTTTTATAAAAACATTTTATATTTTCGTAAAACCTTGATAAATAAAAATGAGTGGGGTGTGCAAATAAAATTAAGGGGTTGCAATAACCGTTCTCTTTGGAAAAAAGAAAAAAAAATTAAGCTTACTACAACTCTACAAGGGTGGGTTAGTCTCAAAATGGGGTCCTCATTTTTTAGCCAAAATATAGGACCTAGGCAGCTACCTTGCTCGCCTGCCCCAAAACCGGCCTCAATAATATCTAATGTGTGTACCTTAGTTAGTAAATACTCGTACTATACCTGCATAATAGGGGTGTTAATGGTTTAGGTTAAAACTGAGAACCAAACCGAACCAAACCGAGCCGATCGGTTTTGTTTGATTTTTTTGTCATTAGGTTTGGTTTTGGTTATAATTTTAGAAAACCAAACTAAATTGGTTTAGTTTTGGTTTTCATTTTTAAAAAACCAAACCAAACCAAACCAAAAAATAAAAAAAACCAAAAATATATATATATATATATATATAAAACTTAAAGTTTGTAAATTTCTTATTCTAATAAGGGCATAATGTTTCCATTTTGATACAATTTTTAATGTTTAATGTTTTTTTTAGTTGCTAATGTAATGCTTTTATTAAAAATGTTTTTATTTGGAGTTTGGCATGTCATTGTTTTCATTTTCAATTATTTGTTGCTACTTGATAGGTTAAAACCGAAACCGAACCGAACCAAATCGAAATTTTTTGGTTTAGTTTGGTTTGGTTTTTTTATAATATGGTTTGGTAGGAACAAAACCAAAATATAATGGTTTGGTTTGGAATCTACCCTAAAATCGAACCAAACCGAACCATTAACACCCCTACCGCATAATACACACACGTACATATTTTTTTTTAAA
This sequence comes from Liquidambar formosana, assembly GCA_039720395.1. Classification (NCBI taxonomy): domain Eukaryota; kingdom Viridiplantae; phylum Streptophyta; class Magnoliopsida; order Saxifragales; family Altingiaceae; genus Liquidambar; species Liquidambar formosana. The sequence continues at coordinate 15,456,583 of CM077824.1, forward strand.
AACTCCAGTTTTTCGTACAAAATTCAAACATAATTAAAAATACTCGTTTTTTGATAGGTAAACGTATAGTTCACAGTATTTGATGTATTTCGTATTATACTTATGTTAAAATATTCCTAATTGTATTGTTGCCAATTTGACTCTTACTATAATCATCGACAATATTATTGGCAATATTTAAAATATCTTGAATCTTCTCTTTATTTTGTTAAATCAAGATCTAATTTATAATTTTTATATTATAATATCCTATCTCTTTATATAATTTTTTTGGGTTTGTTAAACATTAGATGATTGTATCTACTCGATCTTTTGCTATATAGACCACGTTTCATATGATTTTAGGACAAAAATTATAAAATAACTTTGGGAATGGAAATGTGAAAATATATATAGATCAAGACTCACATATTTATTAATTTTTATTCATCTTCTTAACCAAATTTCTACTTCTTTCTAAACAAATGTACAAAAAATAAACAAAACAAAATAATAAAATAGATTATTATTTTATATGTCATTATTTTTTGACAATATTTTATGGACATTTAAATAAAACAATATAAAAATAGTGATATGCTAAATGAAATAACGTAATATATTCACGTATTTTTTGTCCCGAATTTTTAATTAAAATCCGTATTGTACCCATATATGCTTATATCCGTATTATTTCCGTTTCCCTTTTTTTATGCCAAATTTTTCATTGTATTTTTGTCAAGAAAAACCGAATTATACTCCATACATATGTCATCACGTATTCTCCCGTACCATATTTTACTAACTATAGTGTGTAGCATTACAACAAAAATACGAAACTCGATCACTGCAACATGGGAGTGAGAAAAGTTCACATTTTTAATTTAGTTAAGTTAACAATGGTGTATACGGTTCCCAGCAAGCAGAAACTTATCTGATTTGTTGAGAATGGAAAGTGTTAAGTTTCCAACTTAGAAGCTTAAGTTTATAAGTAGAAGGCCCCAACAAATATATGAAACCATGTCAAGATTTATAATTAACCAATCTAGTATGTGGTATATTTTCAACATTCCCCCTCACATGCAGGCCTAATAAGATAGAAACAGGCCTGTTATGTGAACAATAAAGACAGGCTTACAAATGAATAGCCCAAGAACGACTATGCTCTGATACCATAGTAAATTTTCAACTTAAAAGCCTAAACTTATAAATAGAGGACCCAAACAGATATATGAAGTTATGTAGAAGATTTATAATTAACTAACAGTGGGATGTGGTATATTTCTAACATAAAGAATTATTGAAGTGGACAGTACTAGGTGTCACACTTCAACAGTGAACATGTTGGGCATGGCAAGTCCACTGAAATCCTGACACAAGGATTGCTACTATGGAGAAAACTTATATGAGACCAGTTGCATAGTACACATGGTGAGACCAACCAATAGAAAGTGAGATAAGTGCCTTTCATCAGTGTACTTTTTGGCCTTACAAAGGCACTTTCTCCCCTTCCTATTGGTTGGTCTTACCAAGTGTACTATACAGCGGTCTCATGGAAGTTCTTCTCTACTACTACAACTGTGATTTTGTGAATAGTACAGTATGGAACAGTATGTAGTGACTATTTATATATGTTTCCATGCTCATGAACCAATTAATCCTAATAAATAACATAGCAAGTGTACTTGAGCAGTAATGCATACAGTTTAGATCATAATGTATTTAAGGAAGTATCTAACAGGCATGAATTGATACACTGTTATTCTTTACATATTTTAGGAGAGGGAGGAGGTTACTTGTTTGTGTCCGCATGGGACATTAGTGTTGTGTCGACAGGCATTGTCCACATGGACAGGAGCGATCTAGGATTTTTTCACATAAGTAATTTAGTAATTGCACATGTGCAAGTGTGTATTATGGTGTATTTATGTAAATTCATAGTAAATTTGACCCAAATTTAACTATATTTAATAATATTTTTTTCAATGGGGCTGGGACACTTCAGTAAATTTAGCCAAAATCCATTTATTATTAAAATTAAAAAAAAAATTATCAAAAATTGAGTGGTTGTCTGTGCGCACACACGGGCACCCTTCTGGATCTGACCCTACATTGCATTATTGCTTACGCATTGTGGGAAGGATTTTTTTTTTCTTAAGCTTATTCCCACTAAGATTTAGGCCTTAAATAATCCCAGGTAGTGCACTGTTCATCGGATCGAAACTCTTGCTCGAAACCTATAGTTGTGATGGTTTGGTGGGGCTAAAATATTGAAATAAATACAACTGGATGCTAAAGAGAATCCGGGGCAGCAGCTGTCATCAGCCTACAAGACTGTCCGGCGAGGATAAGCCGTATACGTACAAATCATTTGTCATGCGAAGTCTTTGGGAAGAATTTTTTACAAAGCCCCACAAAGCTCCACTACCCCAACCACTTGCATAGTTGACAAGCATGGAATCTTTGAATCTGGCTTGGAAGTTGAACAATTTGTCAGGAATCACAAAGTCGGTGGTGAAGACTTTCATATCTTAAGGGCGCCTTTAATTGTCCCACGTGAATTGAATTTCATTTTGTTTTTTCATTTAAGCTGTGAACAAATTTATCTTCGTGAAAGGGGAGGAGATTCAAAAGAATGGCTAATCATCATCACTAATGATAGCAAAAATTAAAAACCAAGACATTTCATAAATTTCTGAGAATTGATCCTGTAAAATTAATTATGGTGATGATTTTATTTAATTTTCATTTTTTTTTAAATGATCCCATTTAAGAATATGGATTTGTAACTTCAATACAATCAATCCGTTTGAACAATCAAACGACTTATTAGCATATAAAATTTTGAATAGTTTTTTTTCCTACTTAGTAGAAGGCACTAAGGGACTCCAAAATTGATATTTTGTTGTCAAATGAGATATTCCTTTGAGCATCAAAATTCCAAGTCTTAGATTGTCAATTGTAAGGGATAAAAAATTTGCACTATATTTTTGGTTGAATAACGCTAGATATCTCTCCTTTGATCCTTAAACTGAACTCATACTTGTGCTTTGTGCTTGAAATAGATGAACAATGGGTGAGCGTGGGGGGAGGGGGAGGCTGAAGTCGCTCTGACGCCTAAGTCAATATCATAAACTAGAAGATTAGCATTGTAGGAGAGAATGGCATACCTTGTTCTCCTACCTAATGGGTGTTATAGACAAGATGGTATTAATTGCTTGATTGAGATAAGTCTTAAATGATGTTATCTATTGGGTAGAATGTTGCCTTGGCATGATTTTAGCTAATCATAGGTTTCATCCATTGATGGCATGATGATGTATGCATTTGAAGTAACATCACTATCACATTAGCATGAGATCAACCAATGTATAAGTTGAATTATTAGGGTAGTTTGAAATTCTTGTTTGTTATTTTGGAGACCCTTGATTCTTAATTGAATTTGGGGACCTCACTAGAATTGAATACGCTCTCACGCAATAATAATTGATATGGGTTATCATTATTCCACGTTTAATTATTTATTTCATGTTTTGTAATTAACTGCATACAAAGTCTCTAAATATATCTAATTGAAATTTGAAATGTGCTTGCTTTCAGTTTTCAATACCTCTATTGTATGGGTTGGACTGATCCTTTTGTATTTTATTATTATTATTATTATTTTTATAATTTATAATTTATATTTTTTATTATGACCCATTTGTATTGAAAACAGAAAAACCTGTTAGTCCAATCCATTTGTACTTAATTGGGTTTTATTGGTCCAATCCATTTTTTATTATGACCCATTTGTATTGAATACCCGAATTGGGTTTTGTTGGTCGTGTCTTGAGGTTTTAGTTTTGTTCGGGTGGTGCCTTCGGTGTGTTGGGTTGTGGTTATGGGTGTCGGTGGTGGTATGCCTTATTTAAATTGTATCAATTTTAATCGAATAGCAATATAATATTTCCTTTTGCTGATCAAAAAAGAAGAAGAAGCTATGATATGCATCTTGATGTTTTTTCCCTTGAAGGTTCACACTTGAATTAGAGCATTGTTACGTTCCTGTAGAGCAGGCCTGTATTGGGAAGGCCAAAATGTGCTCATTGGTTGACACCAGACACCCACGATTAACTCAAAGTTCAAAAGTCAAAACCACTCCACTAACAAATTACATCACCGAAGTATCTCGAATTCCCTGCCTTTCTTCTCTTTTTAATGTGTGCTGTGACCACCAACTACGTCATGCCATGTCAACATTTTTTTTTTTTTGGATAAGTATGCCATGTCAACATACAACCATCAAATAATGAGATGCTCTCTAACCCACACCTCACCTTCTATAAGACTACTCTCATGCCTCCTCCCTCTCTCTCTCTCTCTCTCTCTCTCAAAAATGGGAAAGGAGATACTTTTCCTACCTTATGCTTCAACATTAACACTATTGGTGGTGCATTGTTTGGTGGCTTGCCTAGCTCTAGCTACGCCATTAACCATTTTAGCTGATGAACTGCTCTTCTTTGCCTTAAAGCCCTTGAACATTCGACCCTGACAACATTTTGGCAACCCCTGGTCAAACAAACACCCCCTACTGCAATTGGACTGGTGTTTCTTGCAATACTCCCCACCACAGAGTTGACAGCCTTGAATCTCTCCAGCATGGGTCGAAGGGTACCAGTTGCACCCCAACTTGGCAACCTCCTTCCTTATATCACTCGATATAAGAATAACAACTTCCACGGCCAACTTCCTTACGAGATTGGCAAACTTCATGAATTGCAGATATTATATGTTGAAGACAATCGCGTTTCGGGGTCCATTCCTTCCAGTTTAGCAAATTGTAAGGAGCTTCGAACGTTAGCACTGTTGAACAATGAGCTCACCGGAAGCATTCCGCAAGTCATCGGTAACTTATCAAAGCTTGAAGAGCTGTATCTTGGCGGTAACCACTTGACTGGTGCCATTCCAAAGGAGATAAGTCATCTTTTTAACTTGAAGATTTTATCGTTTCCAATTAACAACCTGACAGGGTCCATCCCATCTGCTATTTTCAACATATCTTCTTTACAAACCGTTAATCTCACGAGCAATAGCCTCTCTGGGACTCTTCCTATGGATATGTGCTACAGGTCTTCCAAAGCTCGAAGTACTTTACCTTTCTCACAATCAATTGGGTTCTCAAATTCCAACTAGTTTAGACTACTGTGGAGTGCTCAGACAAATATCGTTATCGTTCAATGGATTTACAGGAATCATACCCAGAGGAATCGGCAACTTATCTAAGCTTGAGATCTTATATCTTACTCAAAATAATTTGACAGGTATCTTTCTAACTTCATTAATTAATTATGTGAGTTTCTAGGAGTTAAGGGATATTACGTTGATACTAGGTTCCCCTGTGGTCTGATTTTGTCTCATGTACTCATGCCTCCAAGGTGTTTGCTCTTGGTTCTGTGTGAAGTTTGTTGATGTCGGTTGATGTCTCTGCTTGTCTGGTATAATTTCATTTTCTTAATTAATAAATTCTTTTGCCTATCAAACAAAAAAAAAAAAACCATTTAGTCTCAGTGATGTAAGTAAACCCATTTAGATGGCTCGTCTCTTTAACGGTGCTGAAATGATGAAGTGTAACTAGTTGTTACTTCTATGTTAACACAGCATAACAAACATGAGAAACAGTTGTCGTATACATTTACAAAAGATTGTTATGTCAAGAACCAATACATAATATTGTTAGTGACAAATTTTTGGACATATTTTGTAGTTAAATTCTCAATGCTCAATGGGTTTTTAATTTCAATTATCCATCTTTGTAGGAGAAATACCTCAAGAACTCTTCAACATCTCTTCACTAAGGCGTTTTAGTCTTACAGATAACATCCTCGTTGGAACTCTCCCAACGCGCATGTGCTATACTCTTCCCACAGTTGAGTTCATTAGTCTTTCAACGAATCAACTAAAAGGCAAAATCCCATCTAGTTTGTCGCATTGTGAAGAGCTCCAAGTTCTTTCTCTATCAGAAAATCGATTCACCGGAAGTATACCATATGAAATTGGGAATTTATCGAAGCTTGAAGAGATTTATCTTGGTGACAATAGCTTGACAGGTATCATTCCACCTTCATTCGGTAACTTGTCAATGTTAAAGTTGCTTGACTCACCTTACAACAACATTCAAGGTGAAATTCCACAAGAGTTGGGGCTTCTTTGGAACCTACAGCATTTAAATCTTGGCATGAACAATCTAACCGGTGTAGTACCAGAAGTAATCTTTAACATCTCAAGCCTACAAGCCTTTGCTCTCAACAATAATAACCTTTCAGGCCATCTTCCATCAACTATTGGTCTTTCGCTCCCTAATCTTGAAGCTTTGTATCTAGGAGAAAATCAATTTATTGGAATCATTCCTACGTCTATTTCCAACATTTCGAAACTCACCTTACTAGACCTGTTACACAACTCCTTCACTGGTTATGTGCCAATGGATCTAGGTAACTTAAGACAACTCCAAGTTCTCAGTTTTTCAGGTAATCAATTGACCAATGAACCCATAGACCCTGAGCTTGGCTTTCTTAGTTCTTTGACTAATTGCAAATTTTTAAGACGATTGTGGATGGCAGATAATCCCCTAAATGGTAGGCTTCCCAAATTCATTTACCAACCTTTCCATTTCTCTTACAAGTTTTGCAGCATATAACTGCCAAATAAATGGCATTATTCCTAGAGGTATTGGTAACTTGACCAACTTGGTAGAGTCGTTACTTGGAGATAATGATTTAACAGGATTGATTCCGACAACATTGGGACGGCTACAGAAGCTTCAAGGGTTGAACATTTCTGGTACTAGACTACATGGATCCATTCCAAATGATCTATGCCATTTGTCAAACTTGGGTAGTTGTTTTTGAGTTCAAGTAAGCTTTCTGGATCCATTCCAAGCTGTTTAGGTAATCTCAGTGCTCTACGACAACTCTTTCTCGATTCCAATGCATTAACTTCTAAAATACCTTCATCTTTGTGGAGCCTTAGAGATCTCGTGGCTCTTAATTTGTCTTCGAATTTCCTAAGCAGCTATCTACCTATGGAAGTTGGAAACTTGAAGTCCATTATACAATTGGATTTATCAAAGAACCAATTTTCGGGTTACATTCCAAGCACAATGGGACAACTTCAAAACTTACAAAAACTATCCTTGTCAAGAAACAAATTACAAGGCCCTATACCCCAAACATTTGGTGGTGTGATAAGTTTGGAATCTTTGGATCTATCATGCAACAATCTATCTGGTGAAATTCCCAAGTCATTAGAGGCCCTTGTATATCTCAAAGATCTAAATGTTTCCTTCAATAAACTACAAGGTGCTATTCCCGACGGAGGACCTTTTGCAAACTTCACCATTGAATCTTTTATGTCAAATGATGCATTGTGTGGAGCACCTCAGTTTCAGGTCAGATTGTGTGACATTGAAAATAGAAAACACTCAAGGAAAATGAAATTGCTTCTCTTGAAATATGTTCTACCAGCTTTTGTGTCAACAATAATTGTAGTGGTTTTCATTACTCTATTGCTACGATATCAAAATAAGAGTTCAAGGATACCAGCAATTAGCGCTAATTCATCACTTCCAATGACACATAGAAGGATTACGTATCAGGAACTTCTTTATGCAACAAACTACTTTAGTGAAGACTTTTTGGTTGGGAAAGGGAGCTTGGGAATGATATATAAAGTGGTATTATCTGACGGATTGGTTGTTGCTATAAAGGTTTTCAATTTGCAATTGCAAGGAGCAATCAAGAGTTTCGATGCAGAATGTGAAGTAATGCGAAATATCCGTCATCGAAATCTTGTTAAGATAATCAGTAGTTGCTCTAAGCATGACTTTAAAGCGTTGGTGCTTGAGTACATGATGAATGGAAGCCTTGAGAAGTGTTTGTACTCTCACAACTATTGTTTAGATATGGTTCAAAGATTAAATATCATGATTGATGTGGCATCGGCAGTAGAGTACCTTCATCATGATTATTCACCTCTTGTTCTCCACTGTGACTTGAAGCCAAGCAATGTTTTGTTAGACGAAGACATGGTTGCGCATGTAGGTGACTTTGGCATTGCAAAACTCCTGATGAGGGATGAGTCTATGGTGCAAACGAAGACTTTGGGCACAATTGGTTATATGGCACCAGGTGACCTTCCTTATTATTTTTATACATGCTTATTATGTTTTGTTCTTACTTAATGAAGATTTTTTCAAATAGATTTCCTCTTACCTCAATAGGGACTTGCTTGTTTTTAAGGTCTTTTGATATATGATATAAATGATAGATAATCTACATTGTATCTCTCAAGCAAATTAGGAGATAGATTCACATTCAAGTTTAGTCTAATATCTATTTTTTTGTTTTTTTGTTTTTTTGGGTTCGACCTCTTGAAGGACACAGAAAGATAGATTCTATTGGTTCTGCTAGGAACATACAGATTTATTTGTGTTTAGTATCTTATTGTCTTCCTGTTTTTCCCTTTTCTTTCGTCATTTAATTATTAAATGAACACTTCCATTAACTGGGTATTACTACACTTTTCTAATTTTCATAGAATCCTTTTCAATACTTTGCATTTTTCACAGTTTTGCTTTCAATCAAGACCTTCTTACTATTTCTCTTTTCATTTCTCAAATTAATACTAAACATTTCAAGTAGAGTATGGCTCGGAAGGAATAGTATCCACAAAGGGCGATGTTTATAGCTATGGGATTTTGTTGATGGAAACGTTCACAAGAAAGAACCCTATAGATGATATGTTTTCTGGAGAACTGAACTTGAAGAGTTGGGTGGAGTCATTAGCTGGTGCAGTAATGGAGGTTGTGGATGCTAATCTACTAAGAAGAGAGGATGGCCATTTTGCTGCAAAAGAGAACTGTGTCTCCTCCATCATGGCTTTAGCATTGGATTGTACAGCCGAATCACCTGAAGCAGAGAATTAACATGAGAGATGTTGTAGCTAGACTCAAGAATATCAGGATCAGACTTTTGGTCTAATGATCATGATGGCTTTCTGAGTAGTTCAGTTGCTTCATTTGTCAAAGTCTGATGTGTGTTTTCTCTGTTTTCATTTCTTTGGTTTTTGTCTCTGAGTTCTTGTATTGCTTCAGGTTTTAGTGTATGGGGTTCTAGGCTCTGTTGTCTTTTTTTTCTTCTTTTGCTCACTTTCGAGCTATGTTTTGTTTGCCTTTGTCAGTGTCTGCAGTTGTTGAAACTTTTTCGTTTTGGTGGGAATAAAAATGTTCTTGGCCACCAATTTTTTGAAGAACAGGAAGGATAGAATTTCACACAATGAATTCCAGTGCTATAAATTAAATGGGGTTTGCAATTTTTGATTTGATCAAATACAGAACTTTATGGCCTTGTAGCCTGTTCGCACCTAACCCTTCTTGTGAGGGGGAGGACGTGGGCTCAAGTGTAGAGCCCATGCACTTGATCCTACCAAAAAAGAGCTTTATGACACCCCTTGTACCTTATTTATTTTAGGAAAGGGAAATTCAACAAGTTAGATGAAGTCATTGATCTTTAGTCTTAGCTGTTCATTATAAATGAGAAACGACTGTTCATGACTCGCAGTGTAACTATCCTTGCTTTAAATCTAGGATGGTCTAGTGGTTTGGTTGGTGTGGGATGAAAATCCACTGGATTGTTTGGGTAGAGGCACAAACCAATCCTATGATTATCATATTGCATAGTAGGACGATACATTTGTATAGATGCCCCATCGAGAATTAGAAATTCCAGCATTAATCAATTGATAATGGAATGTGGAAACAGAGGCAGTTCGGTAAGAATATTTCCACGATCATTCTGGAAATTTCTACGATCTTTGTGTCAGACTCGTGTAGAAACAGAGGCAGTTTGGTAAGAGTATTCGATCCTCATTAGAGGGAAAAATGAGGATCAAATTCAAAGGGAATGAAGTTGATATGGGACACTCTCTCTCTTCCTCTCTCAAATTTGGGAATAAGACTCGTATTGTTATCTTATTTCAAGTTACTTTTTGGTAAAATGGACGCCTAATCATTCCAAAGTGTGCAATTCCTAGCACACTGATGAAGACTGGAGGTAGTAACCAAAAATCAATGGTGGCCGCAATATTTTCTGCCATCCAGTGAAGATAAGCTCAAAGTACCAAAGTGTCCACTATCAGAATTGGAGCTGAATTTGGGGTTGAAGGTGGAAATGGAGATTCTGTCAATGTCTTCTGCAATTCCAATTCAACCTCAGCAAGCCCACCTTCGCACCTTTGGTCACCATCGGACCATAAAATTTATCTCCGAAAGAATACATTTCCCTTTCCAATATCTTAACATTGACTGTGACATTCATTTCCAAATCTTCAATCATTTGCACTCATGGCGACATATGAAATCCCAATAATACTGTGAAATTTACGGTGAGAATTTTTGTTAATGCATTCGAAAGAAACAGAAACGCTGATCATGTGCCTTGTGAAGAAGTTGCCTTGGTGGATACCGATGGATGAGAACTGGAAAAGTCTAATCCAAACTTGTTATGGGCTTCACCCTTCGGAACATATATCAGTTTCAAAGACTTGTTGTGGAAGAACTAAATTACAAATGCCCCACATCCCCAATCACTTGGAAATTTGACAAGCTTGGAATCCTTGCCCTATCTTCGAAGAACATTGTTTGGATTCCCATGTCCATACGAAAACCTTAAGATTAAGATTCAACTTTCAATTTAGCCAGATTATTTGAGTAAGATGAACTTTCAATTTAGCTATATTTTTTGTAAAGGTAATGTTGTGGCTGACAAATGTGCTAATATGAGATTAAGATTCAATAGTTTTCAGTGGTGGTGGTCTACCCTCAAGGAAATTATGTTTTTCCTTCAACATGACTCTTGTTGTTTGCCTTCTTATAGATTTAGACCTTAGAAGTTTTTTATTTATTTTTCTCTTGTGAGTCTTGGCATATGACCAAAGCTTTAATCTTTTCTTTTTTATCTTATCTTGTACTCTTTCTTTTATTAATAAATTCTGGGTGAATAGCACATGATTTATAACTCTCAGGTGCCAACCTAGTTCGGATGTTGGGTTGTTATGCTTGAAGCTCTTTAATTTTATTCAAAAAAAAAAAAAAAGAAAAGTCCATACAAAAACCTTTATATTGTTGAGATATCTAAATTTTTCTTCCTATGCTCCTGTAGGGTTGGTGGAACAGTCAGACTTTAAGTGTGCTTCTTAGGGTCATCGTTTCGACTCCTTTGGAAAGATCGCTGCTTGTGCAAGTATAGAGCATCTCACATGGGTTGTTAGTAGAATAAGTGGGAGTAAGTTTAGGACACCCCTAATCGTTAATAAAAATTTTAAAAAAAAGTTTATTCATATATATCTATATATCAATATATAGGATGATGATCAGGTAAGCATGTGTTGATATAACTTATATCAACACCTGCATTGGGGGTTGTACCTCGTGCATTAGTGGGTTAAGGAGCATATTAGGCCAATGCAAGGGGGTACAACCCCTAATGCATGGTGTTGATATAACTTATATCAACACGTGCTGACCTGATCAGAACTGTTTATATATATATATATATATATATATATATATATACATGATCCTGATGAGGTCAGCATGTGTTGGTATAAGTTATATCAGTTCCATGCATTGGGGGTTGTATAATGTTCAATAGCCCAATGTACCCCGTAATCTATTATGCATGAGGTACAATCCTAATGTGGGTGTTGATATAAGTAATATCAGCAAGTGTTGGAAAATTCATTTAAAGACTATGCTGTTAACAATTATACAATTAAATAGATTGTCAAATTAACAATATGCTTGAACAAAAGTCAAATCTATTAAAATTGACACAAAAAAATTGGAATAAAATGTAGAAAACATAACCTGGACAATCAATGGTGCAGCATTCGTTGTCCTAAAGTCTCATACACCTCCCCACATCGGTATTGGCAGTCATATACAGTTCCAATATACAACCCAGTTCCTCTCAGGTTACTTGATTCGTAGTGCACGTCTACAATAGACATAGGTGCCAAGAACTGTCTAATTAAATTGCCCATAGAAAATAAGAAAAATAGTAGAAATGAAAAATAAGATAATAGAAGAGATGGAGAAGAACAAACTAATAGATGAATGTAGAGAGAGAGACTCTAATATGATTGCAACTTTTGGTTTTATAAGCTCCAAGTATACCTACACCAAAAGTTCAATCAAAGGAAGAATTTAATGCATTTAATTTTATGGTTTATACATTAACATAAAATGGTAATAAACATTATTACAAAATGGTAACCTCTGTAAAACTAAAAAAATAAATGTCCAAAAATAAAGTTTTGTAACTTTCTCATAATAAAATTCTTGAATTTACAACAGTCCCCCACAAGCTTCTTCAAAACTTTAAAAACAAAGGAAAATATATATATATATATATATATATATATATATATATATATATATATATATATAAATAATGATTAATAAAATTATTTGAACATGCAATTGTGTACCGTGCAATGGGCGTAGGAGTCTTTCATACTTTAGCCTATATTTAGTATTAACAATCTCCTTCTAAAGGAATCATAGTGAATTAGGTCTTGAACTAGATCCATTTGACCAAAATTCAACTATCATACACACACATTTAGCATGGGTTAGAATGATTAAAAGTCATGTGCTTGATCTTAATTCTCATGAGAGTTTCTGAAGAACAGCTCTATTACATTCTCATAGTTGCGGCTTCACAACAGCTCTCACTTAGATGAGTCCTTCGAGGATATATGTGAGAAGTATCTCGCGGATAATGTTTAAACCATTTTTTAACGTCACACATCATCAACATTATGTCATAAGATGGGTCGGATAATTTTTATGCACGTGTATACTTATAAAAAGTGCTAAAATTTGAGTTATGCAATACGAAGTATTCTTACCCATTGAGCCTCCTTCAAAGGATCTATCACAAAGGTTAGATTACCTCCCTAGAATTGGCTAGATTTGATTTAATTTAAAATTGGTTAAAGTTGAAAGTTGATTTGATTCGCTGTAACTTTTGAATTGGATTCAATTGAAATTGGTTCAATTTGTTTTAATCTTTGAATTGGTTTGAATTAAAGAATTGGTTAGACTTATTTTATTTTGGGACGGAATTAAATCAATTAAAATAAACAATTAAATTAAAAACAAATAAGTTAATTAAGATTAACTTATGTTTGATTAACTTATGTTCGTTAAACTTTGAATTAATTAATGAGTAGGATTGATTTGAGTCACCTAAATTACATTGGCTAGTGTGTTGAACTAAATTAAAGTAAAATATTATAAAACTCTTTCCAAATATTATAAATGGCGGCGGCCCAGGCAAGTTTCTTGATGGTGGAGCCAAAAGATTTTCCCTTAAGAGAAGAGATGGCCCAATAATATTCAATCAGCCAAGTTCGAGGACGACGCCTTATGCAGCGTAGGGAGAGGATTCTTTCCCAGATGGAGGCAGTCACTCGGCATTCAAAGAAGAGGTGGTTCCTATCTTCATCCCTCGATTGGCAGAAAATGCATTTCACACAATTAGAGAAGCCCCACGAAACAATTTTATTTTGAGACGATTTCGGATAGTTAACCAAAGGATGAAAGCATGCTTTTTCATCGCTTTGGGAAACCAGACTAGAATATCCTATTCGATCGAGACAAGGGAGAGTGCCTCTAATTGCATTCCAAGTAGAAGAAACAATAAACCACAAGGAGAGGAGGCCCATAGGACCTTATCTTTCATAAGCTGCATTTGGTTTGAGGGAATGGAATGGAATAGGAGTGAAAATGGAATGAAGTGGGAATGGGAATGAGAATGGGTTTGGGAAGGAATGACTATTCTCTCATTGGAGGGAATAGAACCCTACAAGAGAATAGCCATTCCATTCCCTTTTGCAACCAAACACTCATTTTTTTTTTTTGGAGAATGGAATCACCGTTTCATTCCCTCCCTCCTTCCTTTATAACAAACATAGCCCTAGATGGGTCAGATCGAGGCACATATGAGAAGGCATCCTTGATTCAATACTCTCTGGAGTTAAAATTGGAGATCAGTTCCATCTATCACCACAGATGACAGGCAGTTCTATCTCCCTATTTTATTATTATTATTATTATTATTTTTTCCTTCTCTCTATTTCTATGTCATTTCTCTTTCTCTCTCTACCAGTCCCATACTATCTGGAGTCAAAATTGGAGGTCAGTTCATCTATCACAGCCTCACTATTTCCACCTATCACCACAGATGACAGCCAGCTCCATCTCCCCCCCCCCCTTTTTTTCTCTCTATTTCTATATTATATATCTCACTATTAATTTCTCTTTCTCTCTCTTGCTTTTCTTTGATCTCCTTTCTTCCTTCCCTTTCTTTCCTTCTCTCTCTCTTTCTCTCTCTCTCTCTCTCTTCTATTTCCTCTCTACCAAGAAGAACTTCTATGTAACTGTGATACGGGCCACGTCGTTCCAACCTGAACCACTGTCAAAACCCTCTGATTGCATTCTAAGCAAAAGAAACAGTAAAACCACAAGAAAGAGAGGAGAAAACCTTCCATGTAATTGTGACACGGTTGATGTGGTGTCACAGACCTATAGGGATCAAGCAAAATGGGATTGTCAAAGTATTTTTTGACCCTACAATTAGGGATGGCAATTTCGCCCCGATCCATAGGGTCCCGACTCGATCCATACCTAAATGGGCGGGTATTTTTTATTTTTTTTCGGGTATCGGGTCGGGTATGGGTATAAATTTTTAAAAAATTTCGGGTACGGGTCGGGTATGGATCCCAACAAGGAAAACCCCGAAGACCCGACCCAACCCGCTATATTTACAACATATATATATTTTTTACAATAAAATATAAATACCTACTTAAACCTATTTTGATATAGGCTTATGGAGTCCATTCGAAGGCTCATTATATATTTTTATTATTTTTTAATCTTTATGTTTGTGTATAATATTTGTGTGATCATATTAGTTGTGATTTTATTTGAACAAGATCATATTAATTAAGTGCTAAAAACATTTATAAGCTTGGTATATAATTATATGAATAACATGCAATAGGTGTAAGTAACAAAAAAAATGGAATTTGGGGAAAAAAAATCCTCACAACAGGGCGGTCGGGTATGGGCGGGTTGGGCATGGGTAGTCCAATAAAATAGTGGATCGGGGATGGGGGTTAATTGTTCATACCCATCGGGTATCGGGTCGGGCATGGGTATAAGAGATTAAATGTCGGGTCGGGTATGGGGTAGTGCCGACCCGCATCCGACCCGACCCATTGCCATCCCTACCTACAATCCCACTTTACTTGATCCTTATTGGCCCATGACATCATGTGCCCGTGTCACAGTCACATGGAAGACTCACTCGAAGGAGAGGGCCTAGAGGACCTTATCTTCCTTAGATGGGTAAGCCAAAGGGATGGACGGAAAGGGTTACCCAATTCAGGCAAAAACTTCCATGTAATTGTGATATGGCCAGGTGGTATCACCAGCCAATCACATGCAAGCAAAGTGGGACTAACAAGTACACTGATTTTTCCACACTGCTTGAATGTGATTGGCTGGTGATACCACTTGGCCATATCACAGTTACATGGAAGTTCTACTCCCCAATTCAATACTCTGGAGTCAAAATTGGAGGTCAGTTCCTTCTATCACATAGATGACAGCCTCCCTATTTCTATCTATCACCACAGATGACAGCCAGTTCCATCTTCTTTTTTTTTTCCCCTTCTCTTTATTTCTATGTCACTATTTCTCTCTCTCTCTACTAGTCCCTTTCTTCTTTCCCCTTCTTTCCTTTTCTCTCTCTACCGTCTCAATTTAGAGCATCTCCGAGGCTATTAGTTAATTTTTTACTACTTTAGCTAGCAAAATGACATTTAAAAGAAAAAAAAATAACTAGCTATCCAAATCAGTATTCCAAGGTAACTAGTTATATTTTTGAGCTATTTCAAAAATTTTATTAATAATATTTATTTTTTTAATCATTTGGTGGAGAAGTAAAGAGGTTGGGGATGATGCGTAAAGAGATGAAAAGTGTTACTTTTTTAAAACTAAAAATAATTTAACTAACGAACATTCACTAACTAAATGTGATTAGCCGAAATGATAATAGCTAAGGAGAAAAAAAAAAGTGATTTGATTAGTTAAAATAACCAAGGGGTTGGATAACTAACCCTCTTGAAGATGCACTTAAACCGCTATCAAAACCCCTTTTCTTACTCTTCTTTTTTTATTCCTTTCTCTCTTCCTATCCGTTTCCCCCTCTTTCTGTTCGTCTTTTTCTCCCCCCTTTCTCTTCTATCCCACTTTCTCTTTATTTCACTTTCTCCATCCTTCTCTCTTTTCCTTTTTATCTTTATTTCCTGTCCGTTACCCTTTTCTATTTTCTTTTTCTATCTGTTACCCTTTCTTCTCCCGTTTCCCATTGTTGTTCCCACTCCATTTTTTTTGTTTTGTTTTGTTTTTTTCCTCCCATTTCTCATTGTTGTTCCCACTCTTTTTTATGGGTTTTTTTAACGTATTGCCTAAAAACACATGTTAAACCGTATGTAATAAAACAATCATTACATGAAATATTATAAAAGTACTCATAAAAAATTATTTAAGTTGCTTAGAAAAAATACACGTAAAAAAAATGTGTTTATGTGACAGGTCTGTATTGGATTGACCAATTGACCCACTTTTAAAATCAACCACTAAACACTAGGGTCTTGAATTCCTCGACCGATTGACCCACTTTCAAAGTCCACCACTAAACCATCACATAACACTATAATAGTAGGGTCTTGAATACCATCAATTACACCAACCATCTACATATATATTTGAGACCAATACGTATAATTAATTCCCACTGAAACATATACTAAAAAAATAGTGCACGCAGTGCATTTTGATGGGGAAAAAAAATGGAAATTAACCAGTGTTCAACAAGATAATTCTACAATAAACAAAAATAAATAAAATATATACTAAAAAATTGTCCTAAAAATTATTGAAAAAAAAAAGGAAAGATAAAAACAAAACAAATGTTAAAGAGAAAATAGCAGATGTCTTAGATCTCATAACATCTCTATATCTATATCTATACTATCTATAAAAATTTGTATTTTAGAAAAAATTTTGATTAACCATTACACCCTTATTTTTAATTTTAAATACTTATTTGCCCCCATATTTAACCAATTAATTAAAAATGTTTATTTTTCAACAAAAAAGAAGGAAAAAAACAAAAGGAGAAAGAAAGATAATGACGTTCACTGCTTGAATTCTACACAGTCTCTATTACTATGCATTTCCCCTAACCAACTTCAAACCATGATTCGTAACCATGAAAAGAATTTTGACCTATTGTGTTGAGCATCCATTCTAATGACTTAAATCAATAAAAAATAAACAAATAATTAGATTTTCATGTTATCTATATATATATATATATATATATATATATATATATGAGAATTTATGAATTTTCATATATCTTTATTATTAAAATATTATTTACGTGTAACGCACATTTGCTCATATCTAGTATATACACAGAGCTATTGGAAGATAATCATCTATATATATAACGTACCCTACCTTCTATTCTATAAATCTAATACTCTCATCTCTCTCTCTCTCTCTCTCTCATTCAATGGGAAAAACGATTCTCCTCGTACATTGTTTGGTGGCTTGCCTAACTCTAGCTATGCCACTAATCAATTCATCTGATGAATCTGCTCTTCTTTCCGTAAAGGCCCATATAGCATTCGACCCCGACAACATTTTAGTAACCAGCTGGTCAAGCAACACCTCCTACTGCAATTGGACTGGTGTCTCATGCAACACTCCCCAACGAAGAGTCACAGCCTTGAATCTTTCTAGCATGGGTCTTGAAGGAACCATTGCTCCCCAAGTTGGCAACCTCTCCTTCCTTCTATCCATTGATATAAGCAATAACAACTTCCGCGGACGACTTCCTGATGAGATTGCCAAACTTCATAAGCTGCAGATATTATATGTTCAAGACAATCACGTTTCGGGGTCCATTCCTTCTATATTATCAAATTGTGAGGAGCTTCGAAAATTGGCATTGTTGAACAATAGACTCACCGGAAGCATTCCACAAGTTATCGGCAACTTATCAAAGCTCGAAGAGCTATATCTTGGCGGTAACCGCTTGACCGGTGCAATTCCAAAGGAGATTAGTCATCTTCTTAACTTGAAGATATTATCGTTTCCAATGAACAACCTGACAGGCTCCATCCCATCTGCAATTTTCAACATATCTTCTTTACAAGGCATTAATCTTACGAGCAATGGCCTTTCTGGAACTCTTCCTATGGATATGTGCTATAACCTTCCAGAGCTCAAAGAGCTTTCCCTTTCTCACAATCGATTGAGTTCTCAAATTCCAACTAGCCTAGACAAATGTGGAGAGCTTAAGGAAATATCATTAGCATTCAATGGATTCACAGGAGTCATACCTAGAGGAATCGGCAACCTGTCTAAGCTTGAAGTGTTATATCTCAGTCAGAATAATTTAACAGGTATTTTTTCTAAATTCATTGTGTGAGTTTTGATCTAAGAGTTATGGGTGAATTACACTTATACCCCGTGTATTATCTGAGAAATACAATATAACGTATTGCTCCCCTCCATCAAAGTGTTGGCCAATTCTATGGTACCCTAGCAAAAAATTGGGTACCATATCTAGAGGGTCACTTGAAATGGTAGTTGGTCACTTCAAATGGTAAGCGGGACACTTCAAATGATAAGTTGATCACTTCAAGTGATAAGTGGTCACTAAATGATAAGTGAGCCACTTCAAATAGTAAGTGGATATGATACCCTCAAAACCTTATGGGTGTTATAGAATTACCCCAAAGTGTTGTTGATGAGAATTAGTCAAAAATATCAACTATATACCACACTATACTATATACAGTAGCTACTATACTAGTCGTAAAAGTGAAGAGGAGCTTCTTTTAATTTGTAATCATGCATGAATAACTTTCATAATACCTTAATTGCCCCTCTCTAGCATGTTTTAGTGCAATTCTATATACTATGTTATTTCCTTTTCCTTTTCCTTTTCCTTTTGTCTCCTTTGTCAAGAGAACACATCAACACAAACAACAAATAAATGTCTCATTTACTCTGGTGTATCAGAAAGCGAATTGGGAGAGAGAGATAAAATAAAAATGTTAAGGGAATTGATTAAGAAAGCTAATTAAGTACCCTTTTAGGAATAGACCCTCTTTAATTTAGTGTTGTATCGCATATATAAGTATTTGTCTCATTTCACCTTTTGTATTAACTAGATATGGGTACACTTGAGTTGCACGTGAATAATACTTAAATAATAAAAGATATATAAAAATTCGTAAATTTTTATATATATCAATCACATTCCATATACCTTATATTAAATATGAATTAAAATATAAATTCTTTTGTTAAGATTGGTGGAATTTTATATGGTCATGTGTATTTAAATATTTTAAAAATTTTATAAGATATTTTAGTCCATCAAAATTTATTTAGGATTTTTTTAAAAAATTATTATTATAATTGGTGGAATTTTATGAGACAATATCTATGTCCTCTTAAAATTTTATAGCGGATTTTAGTGAATCAAAAGTTCTAAGTCTATCGATACTTCTAAACTAATGATATATCATTCAAAAGTGCCTAAGTTCCATTGTATTAAACATACAATGAGCTATACGTAATTGAGTTTTAGAACATGGAAATCTAATTATTTGTTACTTTTTGTTGAAAACATAAATCTCGTTCGAGAGGCATGTACCTATATAATGTTCTTCTCATTAAGGGGCATGTGAGATGCATGTGGTGTTGGACACACATTGGTCAAATAGCATGGACACATCATAGAGGGGGAAGGAGCTCTTCCACCTTGTGGTGGAGGCAAGTATATATTGTCCACTAATTAATAGCAGAGTTTCAATGTAACTACAAGTTGTGGCAGATGAATGTGTGTGTGCAACAATTAGTTGATATTAATAAATTGATGGATAAAAAATAAACAAAATTAATGGATAATTAAAAATAAACAACATTAGTCAATTTTTTCCTTAGTGAATGGTAACTTGTACTCCCTTCGTCCCATTTTATTTGCTCACTTTAACTAAGCGCACATATTAAGGCTTAATGCATTACCATGTCACCTATTTAATTATAGCTTTCCAAGTTTTCTCTCCCATGGAAAAATGTTCAATTTTCTAGGAGAAAAGTAAAGGGGTATTTTTGGAAAATAACAAACCTTTTTGGTTTGACTTTTGAAAGTGAGAAAATATTTTGGGACATCCAAAAAAGGAAAGATGAACAAGTAAAATGGGATGGAGTGAGTCATATATATATATATATATATATATATATATATATATATATATATATATATATGATGGTTGTCTTTTTTTTTTCCCATTGCATACTATTCTTCTATTTTTCATTTTTGTTATGCTTACCAGTAAGAAATATGGAGTGGAAGAAATATTTTGTACTTAGTTTTTAGATAAGATGGAAAGGGAGTGAGAGTGTTGGAGGAAGATGATAGAGGGAGAAAGGATAATCATTGTTGTAAAGGTAAAGTAGTTTGTTATGCAAAAATTTAGGAACATGTGAATAACTAAAATTTTTATTGTTGTAAAGACTTAATAAACCCTAATTGACTTTTAGAAAAATTTTAAAAAGGTTATTTTAGTATTTTCAAGAGCAATCCAATAAATTAAAATTAAAATTATCGGCAGTTGCACGTGCTATAAATGTGCTCCTTTCCTCATTTCCTTATTTTTACTATATTATTTAGGGGGAATTATAGATAGGTTCGGCTATAAGCAAAAAATTATAGTACAATACAAATCTCTACTAACTTCCTAGTAAATGACTACTAACTGAACTAAGAATGACTAGTAACTATAATCATTTGCCTGTAGATGGACCTATCTGTAATCCCCCCTATAAACGGTAAATTACAAAAAGGTGGAAGCCTATCTAAATGTTAGTATTCCATGTAAACTGAATATGAAAGGGCTGGAGAGAGAGAGAGAGAGAGAGAGAGGGGGGGGGTGGGGCTACAAGGTTATTGTGGTTGAGAGGGAAAATATGGGAGTAAGAATTTCAAAATTTTTTGGTAACTAAATCCAATTGTGAGCTAGAATGACAATATTATCCTTAATTTATTTTTTAATAAATAACAAAAAATGGGTAAAAGAAAGGTTATTATATAATTTTGGATCCAACCAACCATAAATAGGGGTGGCGATATTGCTATAGCACAATTCTTTTCTTCCAAAACAACACAAAATATTTTCCTTTGAACTAACCGTTTTGCCCCTAAGTAAAAAAGAGTCAAACCTAAGTCTATCAAAAATACATTGTCCTCTACTCATGTGTACACTCTCAAGTTTGAACAAATTTATAGAGAACAAGACAAATCTCTCCCACCAATAAAAGAAATAAGGGACAAATGGAGTTCACCATTTTTTTTTTTGGGTTGGGGCACGAAGAAAGACACTGACTCAGTCTTGACCCTTTTTGACTTAAAGGCAAAAAAGTTTGTTTCTGTGGAAGAAAAGAAATGAGATGTGGCAATAGTGCCACCCTATAATAGTTTAGATGATAGTTAGTAACGTATAGGAGGAGAGATTATATGACAAAAAATGTATGAAGTATAATTCGATTCCCCCTTTAAAAAATACGATGAAAAGTATTGGAGATTGCCTATCAATCTCCAGCAAATTGATTCTCAATTCAAAATTCAAATCTGTCATTCTTTCCTTGTATATGTTATTCATTCCTTGTATATAAGTTTACTTCTTAGACATCCCATAATCAAAGGGATTTGATAGGTGGACATCCCATAATCAAAGGGATCTGTGATATATTTTTCCTGTATAAATACCAACTGGTACATTGAATAAAATCATCACTTCACAATCTTTTACATGGTATCAGAGCCTTTGGGTTGTTTTTTATCTTAATTTGGTCTTCTTTTCATTTCCTCGTTCTCATGGCCACCATCTCCAGCAACCCCAACTCTTCTTCTAGCAATACCTCTGGTGAATCTCATACTGCCAATTCTCAACCTATTATTTTTGCTGATAACCACAATCATCCTTTTTATCTTCATCCATCTGATAATCCCGGTCATATTCTTGTCTCTTCACCTTTACATGGTGACAATTATCACACATGGCACCGGGCAATAAAAATGGCTCTTTCAGCAAAGAACAAACTGGGTTTCGTTGATGGTTCTATTCCTCAACCTGATCACTCTTCCAATGACTTTGCTTCATGGTCTCGCTGCAATAACATGGTTCTATCCTGGCTCCTTAATGCTATTTCTGCTGACCTTCGTGATAGTATCATTTATGCTGATACTGCTGTTGCTGTTTGGCGTGACTTAAAGGAGCGTTTCTCTCATGGTAATGCCGCGCAAATCTTCAAAATCCGGCGTGATATTATTCAACATTTACAAGAACAATCCTCTGTTTCAGCTTATTTCACAAAGTTGAAAGCTCTCTGGGATGAATTATCATCCTATCATACTTTTCCCATCTGTTCTTGTGGTGCTATGACATCCCATGTTGATCTCCAACTCCAAGAAAAATTGATGCAGTTTCTTATGGGGCTCAATGACTCTTATTCATCTATTCGGAGTCAGATTCTTCTGATGGAACCTTTACCTACTATTAACAAAGCCTATAGCCTTGTGCTTCAAGAAGAACATCATCGAATGTTACATGTTCTTCCCGTTTTACCTTCGGATGGTGTTATTGTGGCTGCTGCCGATCACAATCATGTTGCTCCAACTGTTAATGCTGTTGCTGGACATCCTCGTGACAACCATTTGAGGCCTCGTCGTGACCGACCAAAGTGTGACTACTGTGGCAAATTAGGCCACACTAAAAACCGTTGCTATGCTCTCCACGGCTACCCTCCACGTACTGCCAACAATGTTCAGTCCTCTCCTTTGGACACACCTGGCCCCTCATCTGCACCTACTTTTACTCCAGAACAGTATACTCAGTTGCTTTCCTTGATCTCTCTGGGTACTACTAATCCTAGTGCTAACCTTGCTGGTAAGGATTCTCACTCTTCTCCTTCTTATTCTCGTCTTTGGATTATAGATACAGGGGCAACCAATCACATGGCTTCATCTTTAAGTTCTTTTACTAAGCTCCATCCAACTTCTACCCACAAACCAGTACAATTACCTACTGGTGCTCTTGTTCCCACAACTCATAGTGGTGATATCTCTCTTACATCTTCCTTATCTTTATCTAATGTTCTTTGTATTCCTTCTTTTCATCACAACTTGTTATCTGTTAGTACCTTAACAAAAGATCTTCATTGTTCAGTTACATTTTTTCATGACCACTGTGTTTTTCAGGACCTACGCTCGAAGAAGACGATTGGAGTGGCTAGGCAACATGGAGGCCTTTACCTTCTCCAGCCCACTGATGTCGCTGCCTTCTCGGCTCAGGCTACAACTTCCTTTGACTTGTGGCATCGACGTCTGGGCCATCCTTCTACTTCTCGTTTGCGTAAAATAAATCAGTCCAATAAAGATGTTACCATCTCTAGTCCTTGTCTTTGTCATGTTTGTCCCTTGGCTAAGCAAGTTCGACTACCATTTCCTAAGAGTTCTATATCTACTTTGTCTCCTTTTGAATTAGTACATTTTGATGTATGGGGTGTTTATTCCACACCTTCTCTTTCTGGTGCAAGATATTTCTTAACCATTATTGATGATTTTAGTAGAAGTACTTGGGTTTATCTAATGCGCTTTAAATCTGAAACTCCATTGCTCATAATGAATTTTTTTGCCATGATAAAAACCCAATTTAATTGTTCTATCCGAACAGTTCGTACCGATAATGGTCTTGAATTTATCAATTCTTCTTTACGCTCTTTCTTTCAAGCAAATGGCATTCTTCACCAACATAGTTGTGTAGGCACTCCTCAACAAAATGGAGTTGTTGAAAGGAAACATCGCCATTTACTTGAAGTTGCTAGAGCTTTGCGTTTTCAAGCAGCTTTACCCATTTCCTTTTGGGGCGAATGTATTCTCACAGCGGTTCATTTAATTAATCGCATCCCCACTGCCCTCTTAAATCACAAAAGTCCTCATGAAATTATTCTTCAATCCAAACCTGATTATAAGCATTTGCGTGTATTTGGATGCCTTTGCTATGCCCACAATATTCATCATAAAAATAAGTTTGATGCGCGAGCTCGTCGCTGTATTTTTCTTGGTTATCCTTTCAGTCAAAAAGGATATAAAGTCTATGATCTTGACACTAAAAAGCTGTTTATTAGCCGTGATGTTCGATTTCATGAGCACCTTTTTCCTTTTTCCAATCACCCACAAACTCCTTTACCTCAGGCTGTTATTCCTTTGCCCATACTTGATTCTGAAAATGATACTCAACCCTTAGAACAGCCTTGCAACTCTTCACCTCCTTCTCCTAGTCTAGAACTTCCTAGCCTTTGTTCTCCACCTCCTATTCCCATCGACTCTCTTCGTCGTTCAACTCGCGTTCGAACTAGACCTTCTTATCTCTCTGACTTTGAATGCTCCCAGGTTGCTCTTAGCTCCACTCGATCAACTTCTTCAGCGATACTTCCTTCAGGTACACCATATCCTTTATCTGATTATTTATCTTATAATCGTTTTTCTGCTGCTCATAAATCTTATTTAGTCGCCCTTTCTTCTGAAATTGAACCTCACACATATAGTGAGGCAGCTAAAGCACCCCACTGGACAGAAGCCATGGCTACCGAGCTCCGAGCTTTGGAATCCAACAATACTTGGACTCTTTGTACTCTTCCTCCCAATAAAAAACCCATTGGCTGCAAATGGGTTTTTAAAATCAAGCATCGTGCTGATGGCACCATTGAGCGTTACAAAGCCCGTTTAGTTGCCAAAGGGTACACTCAACAGGAAGGGTTAGATTACAATGAAACATTTGCTCCTGTAGCGAAATTGGTCACAGTCCGTTGTCTCTTGGCCATTGCCTCTGTTCATGGTTGGTCCCTTCATCAACTTGATGTAAATAATGCATTTCTACATGGTGACCTCAATGAAGAAGTTTTTATGAAGTTACCACCTGGTTTTCCAAGACAGGGGGAGCATCAAGTTTGTAAATTGAATAAATCTTTGTACGGTCTCAAACAAGCATCGAGAAATTGGTTTGCTAAATTTTCAATGGCCCTTTTAGATGCTGGTTTTCATCAATCACAAGCAGATTATTCCTTATTCACAAAGATTTCAGGCCCTCATCAAACTTTCGTTCTTGTTTATGTTGATGATATCCTCATAACAGGTAATGACTCCAAGGCTATATCTCAATTGAAAGACTTTTTACATACCAGGTTCCATATCAAAGATCTTGGTCCCATGAAATATTTTCTTGGCATTGAAATGGCCCGATCCCAATCTGGTATCTTCTTATGTCAGCGGAAATATACATTGGAAATCCTCAATGATGCTGGTTATTTGGGTGCCAAGCCAGCTAATTCTCCTATGGAGCAAAACCTTCACTTGAATGATTCTGATGGTGACTCACTCCCTGATCCGTCCATATATCGTCGTCTTGTGGGGCGCTTAATCTATCTTACAATTACTCGACCGGATATTGTTTTCTCTGTCAACATTCTCAGTCAGTTTATGCATAAGCCCAAGACACCACATATGGATGCTGCTGTTCGAGTTCTTCGATATTTAAAAGGAACACCTGGTAATGGAATTTTGCTCTCTTCACTCAGCAAACTTGAACTCCATGCTTATTGTGATTCCGATTGGGCTAGCTGCCCAATCACAAGGCGTTCCACTACTGGGTATTGTATTTTTTTGGGTGACAGTCCTATTTCTTGGAAAACAAAAAAGCAACACAGTTTCTCGATCTTCCGCTGAAGCCGAATATCGTTCCATGGCAAATGCTACTTGTGAAATCACATGGCTTTTATCCCTACTTCATGATTTGGGTGTTCCCCACTCACAACCTGTCTCCCTATATTGCGATAATCAAGCAGCCCTTCACATTGCTGCAAATCCTGTCTACCATGAAAGGACCAAGCATATTGAGATCGATTGCCATATAGTCCGTGAAAAAATTCAAGCAGGCATCCTTCATACACACCACGTCTCTTCCTCTGATCAAAGAGCTGACATCCTCACTAAGCCACTTGGTCGAGACCACTTTCATCGGCTCATATCCAAGTTGGGTGTTCTTGATCCTCACGCACCAACTTGAGGGGGAGTATTGGAGATTGCCTATCAATCTCCAGCAAATTGATTCTCAATTCAAAATTCAAATCTGTCATTCTTTCCTTGTATATGTTATTCATTCCTTGTATATAAGTTTACTTCTTAGACATCCCATAATCAAAGGGATCTGATAGGTGGACATCCCATAATCAAAGGGATCTGTGATATATTTTTCCTGTATAAATACCAACTGGTACATTGAATAAAATCATCACTTCACAAAAGTTCACCAAAAAAAAAAAAAAAAAAACGAAAATGAAAAGAATACTGATATTCTTCATATAAGAAATTAAATTTCAATTATCATTGAGTTGCTAAAATATTAATACTTATCTAAATTGCAGGCGAAATACCTCAAGAACTCTTCAACATATCCTCGCTAAAGATTTTTCGCAGTGGAATTAACAGCCTCTCAGGATCTCTCCCAACTGGTATGTGCTTTACTCTTTCGCAACTCCAACTCATTGTCATTGGAGATAATCAACTGGAAGGCGAAATCCCATCTAGTCTGTCACACTGCGGAGGGCTTCAAGCGCTTGCTCTATCATACAATCAATTCACAGGAAGCATACCACAACAAATTGGGAATTTATCAATGATTGAAGAGATTTCCTTTGCCTATAATGGGTTGACAGGTAACATTCCACCTTCAATTAGAAATTTGTCGACGTTAAGGGTGCTTGATTACCAGTTCAACAACATTCAAGGTGAAATTCCTCAAGAGTTGGGTCATCTTTTCAATTTACAACAATTAGGTCTTGATGATAACAATTTAACGGGTGTAATACCAGAAGCAATCTTTAACATCTCAAGCCTACAAGTCATTTCCCTCACAGTTAATCAACTTTCAGGCAATCTTCCATCAAGTATTACTAGTCTTTCGCTCCCTAATCTTAAAGGTTTGTATCTAGGAGGAAATGAATTGAGTGGAATAATTCCTACATCTATTCCCAACATTTCGGAACTCACCAACTTGGACCTATCTCATAACTTCTTCATTGGTAATATACCAATGGATCTGGGTAACTTGAGACAACTCCGACATGTCAGCTTTGCAAGTAATCAATTGACCAATGAACCCTCGAACCCTGAGCTCAGATTTCTTAATTCTTTGACAAATTGCAAATTGTTGAGAGTATTGTGGATCGATGAAAATCCCCTAAATGGTACACTTCCAAATTCGTTCACCAACCTCTCCATTTCTCTTACAAGTTTTTCCATAAGTGCCTGCCAAATAAAAGGCATGATTCCAAGAGGAATTGGTAACTTTACCAACTTGGAAGATTTGTTCATCGATGATAATGATTTAACGGGATTGATTCCAACGTCATTAGGACGGTTGCAGAAGCTTCAACGGTTGAACATTACTGGTAATAGACTACATGGATCCATTCCCAATAATCTATGCAGTTTATCAAACTTGGGGGGGTTGTTTTTGGGTTCAAATAAGCTTTCTGGATCTATTCCAAGCTGCTTTGGGAATCTCAGTGCATTGCGACAACTCTTTCTTGACTCCAACACATTAACTTCTAAAATACCTTCATCTTTGTGGAGCGTTAGAGATCTCTTGGGTCTTGACTTGTCTTCAAATTTCTTAACCAGTTATCTACCTGTGGAAATTGGAAACAACATGAAGTCCATTGTACTATTGGATTTATCAGAGAACCTGTTTTCAGGTTACATTCCAAGCACGTTGGGGATGCTTCAAAACTTGGAAAAATTGTCCTTGTCAAGAAACAAATTACAAGGCCCTATACCCCAAACATTTGGTGGTTTGGTAAGTTTGGAATCCTTGGATCTATCACGGAACAATCTATCTGGTGCAATTCCCAAGTCATTAGAGGCCCTTGTATATCTCAAGTATCTAAATGTTTCTTTCAACCAACTACAAGGTGCTATTCCCGACAGAGGACCTTTTGCAAACTTCACCGCTGATTCTTTCCGATCAAATGGTGGACTGTGTGGAGCACCTCGGTTTCAGGTCAAAGCATGTGCCATGGATACTAGCAGAAAATCAAGGAACATGAAACTGCTGTTCTTGAAATATGTTCTGCCATCTTTTGTGTCAACAATAATTTTAGTTATTTTAATTGTTCTATTAATAAGATATCATAATAAGAAGTCAATGACACCACCCGTTGAAGATGAATCATCACTTCTGGTGACACATAGAAGGATTTCGTATCAGGAACTTCTTCATGCAACAAACTACTTTCGTGAAGACTTCTTGGTTGGGAAAGGGAGCCTGGGTATGGTATACAAAGGGGTATTATCTGATGGATTAGAGGTTGCTATAAAAGTTTTCAATTTGCAATTGCAAGGAGCATTCAAGAGTTTCGATGCAGAATGTGAAGTAATGCGAAATATCCGTCATCGAAATCTTGTCAAGATAATCAGTAGTTGCTCTAACCCTGACTTTAAAGCCTTGGTGCTTGAGTACATGACGAATGGAAGCCTAGAGAAGTGGTTGTACTCTCACAACTATTGTTTAGATATGCTTCAAAGATTAAATATCATGATTGATGTGGCTTTGGCACTAGAGTATCTCCATCATGATTATTCAACTCCTATAGTGCACTGCGACTTGAAGCCAAGCAATGTTTTGTTAGACGAAGACATGGTTGCACATGTAGGTGACTTTGGCATTGCAAAACTATTGATGGGGAATGAATCTGTGGCTCAAACCATGACGTTAGGCACAATCGGTTATATGGCACCAGGTGACGTTCCTTATTATTTTTATACATATATGCTTATTATATGTTGTTCTCAATCGATATCATTTTTTTTTTCCAAATATCTTTTCACTTACCTCATTAAGGAATTGTTTGTTATTAAGATCTTCTGACATATGTCATAAATTATAGATAATCCGCATTGTATTTCTCAATCAAATTAGGAGGCACATTCAAGTTTAGTCTAATATCTCTTTCTTTCTTTCTTTCTTTCTTTCTTTCTTTTTTTTTTTTTTTCGTTTGACCTTGTAAAAGACACATAAAGAGCGATTCTATTGGCTCTTTTGCGAACATAAAGATTTATTTGAGTTTTAGTATCAGATCGTCTTCCTATTTTTTTTATTTTTTATTTTAATTATAAAATTTTTAATTAACACTCTTCCATTAACTGGGTACTGTTCTTTTCTAAGTTCCGTAGAATCCTTTTGCATGCTTTAAATTTCATATTTTTGCTTTCAATCAAGACCTTACTGTTTGTCTTTTTATTTTACAATGAATACTAAACATCACAAGCAGAGTATGGCTCGGAAGGAATAGTTTCCACAAAGGGCGATGTTTATAGCTACGGGATTATGTTGATGGAAACGTTCACAAGAAAGAAACCTACCGACGATATGTTTTCTGGACAACTGGGCTTGAATAATTGGGTGGACTCTTTAGCCGGTACAGTAATGGAGGTTGTGGATGCTAATCTACTGAGAAGAGAGGATGAACATTTTGCTGCAAAAGAGAACTGTGTCTCCTCCATCATGGCATTAGCATTGGAATGTACTAGAGAGTTACCTGAACAGAGAATTAACATAAAAGATGTTGTGGCTAGACTCAAGAAGATCAGGATCAGACTTTTGGTCTAATGATCATGATCGGGGGGTTTCCAACAAGAACTTGCAATGGATTCTGAGTTGTTTGGGTTACTTTGTTTGAGTCTGATGTGTGTTTTCTTTGTTTGCTTATCTTTGGTTTTTGTGTCTGAGTTCTTGTTTTGCTATGTTTTGTGTGTGCCTTTGGCAGTGTCCGTGCTTGTTGTAAATTCTCTGTTTTGGTGTGCTTGTTGTAAGTTCATTATACAAACCTTGAGCTTGATCAAGATTTCTAGACCCTTTATTGAATTACAACTTCCTTCAAATCAGCAGAAGCAGTTGCTAATTTACCTTTTTCATTAGAAAATAGCTGGCCCTACTTTGGTCCAATATTTTTTTAAATACGTCTTCACTTGGTACTAAATGCATGTGGCATCTGCATCACAGTTTCTTCATGGTGAAGTGTTACAAATATGTAGATGGGGGGAAAGGATCAGATTTCACACAATTAACATCTGATTGTCATATAGAGAGAGAGAGAGTTTCCCAAATCAAACAATCGAGACTCAGGCATCAGAAATTTCTTGAAATAAAAATTGATTTTTTTTTTCTTTTTCCACCAGGTGACGGAATAATTGGAAGGGTCCGCAATTGTTGTACTCTTGAACTTCCATTGTATCATTTTTTTTTTTTTTGTTGGGAAAAAGGAAAATCAACAAACCAGGCGAAGTACATTGGTCTTTTGTCTTTGCGCGCTATTGTTTATTAGTAGTATTTTTATAGAAGGACGATTACCTTGACCAAAAGTACATTGTGTTTGTGCTTGTAATTTTGTGAACAAATCATATTGTGAAAGGAAAAATTCAAGACGATATCAATCATCTTCACAATTCTAATTAACCTTTTGAAAATGAAAGATATATTACCTTTTTGTTATAATTATTTTTATACTAAAATAAGGAAAATACAAACGTATAAAGGAAAGAAGAAGGGAGGTGGCGAGAGTTGAACTCAAGACTTCACAGCAGCTAGTTGATCTGAAATTATTTAATTAAACTGGCTTGATTCATATTTTGTCATACTTTGAAGATCATGCTTAAGTACAAGAATTTTATGAACTCTCGGAATTTTCTACATTTACGCAGAGATCGAAAAGTAGCACTACATGGTTGTCTTTCTCCCTTTGAACACATTATTGATCCATTGATTGGAATTTGGTTAAATCTCTTCAATGCCTGCTGGGATTACATCTCAAACCAGAAGCTAGCTGAAGGTTTCAATAGGGGTACGTGCCACTGATCCATTTAAGAGTCCATTTATTAGATTTGGATAGGGCCTTCAAAGTTAAGAACTGAAGCTTAAGACAGTGGTGTGTGCTATGCCCAGGCACTTGGGCCAAAGCTTAGGGAGCAGAAAGCCATTAGAGCTGGCCCCGGACCAAGGGTCTGAAGTCCCCAACATTTTCCCGTGCTTATGACGGTCCAAACATGAATTAACAACGCCACTAAAGCCTCGAGAGCAGGTTAGCGCCTCAGATTTGTCATGAAAATTTACTAGTCTCTTTTACATAACAAAATTTATTCCACATGCTAAGGAACAACTATTAGTTCAGAGAATTATGCCTCAAAATCTTAGATTTGTCATGGCATGAGGGGACATGGATGCAAATTTTTTTATTTTTTTATTTTTTTCTTTCGGAGGGGTTAAATCATGAAAAAAGGTCAAACATTAGGGTGGTTTTGTGTAATTTACCTTAATTAAAATAGGAGTCATTTTATTATCAAGTGAACTTGATGTAACTTTGCATCAAGTACACTCTAAAAGTCTTAACCGTGACTCATATTTTTTGAAACCAATCGTTGGATTAATTTTGATTCATATGTAAGTAATGCATACCAAAAATCATGTTGATTCGAGATTAAGAGCCGCCTCATCCATAAATATTCATAAATGAGCGATTGTTATTGATTGAAAAATGTAAGTTTTGGATTGAATAGCAATCAGTCTCGGATTGACTTGATTTTAAGCATAAATCGCCTATATGAGAAGGCTATCTAATCCAACGGTTGGTTTCAAAAAAATATGAGTCGCGGTTAAGAGTTTTGGAGTGCACTTGATGCAAAGTTATATCAAGTGCACTTGATAATAAAAGGACTCATTAAAATAGGGTAGTAAACATTATAATAAGGAATAGCACAATTCAACTTAATCAATCAAGGCCACATTTGGCCATCATCTAGACATAAGACTACACTTTCCTCAAAAGATTACATTTCCAACTTGGCATGAAAGCTTCCTCCAATCTCCTCCCCAATCACTTCCTCATCCTTCACACGCTTCACTTCTGAGTCTAACAGCATATATATTACTCCATTCGTTTCATATTTATTGTCTTCCATTTCATTTTGAACCTTTTCAAAATTATTGTCCTAGTAAAAAAGTCAAGACTTCATTTTAATCAATTTTCTAAAATACCATAATTATGGTACTATTTACATGATATGGGAAAAATTGAAATATTAAAATATAAAGGTAAATGTGAGCATTTAAGAGGGATTCCTTAATAAAAAAATGTTTCTTTTTTTCAAATAAGACAATCAATTTAAAACAGGGGAGTATCTAGGTATGAAATCTCCAAATTAAACAACGTGGTATGATCAAGGTTGAATTTTTTAGTTAGTCCTTTCCAAGAAATTTAATTAAGAGAGCAATGAGGATTCGAGGATTGGCCACCTATCAGTTTCCAAGACTAGGTTGTGGAAGATTTATCACAATGCCCCCACACCCTTAATCACTTGAATTATTGGGAAGAAATTGGCTTCGTGGGGATAATGACAAGAACTGGCAAAGTCTAACCTAATCAAACTTGTTATGGGCCTCACCCGTTGCAACATATCTACAAGAAATTGCCCCACAGCGCCAATCACTTGAAAATTTCCGAGCAAGTTGTTGCTGAAAACTTTCATCATCATATTTTTAAAAGGGCTTGTTTGGTTGTCTCATGTGAATTGAATTGTTTCCTTGTGTTTTTTATATATGGTTTTGTGAACAAATTCATCTATGTGAAAGGGGAAATTCAAAAGGATAGGCAATCATTATCACAATTCACAAACTAAAGTAAAAATTAAAATCAGCGGCATTTTATGAATACTTGAAAATTGATCTTTCCATCCAAAAAAAAAAAAAAAAAACAAAAAAAAAAAACAAAAAATGATCTTACAAAATTAATCTTGGCGATGATTTTAACTCTTTTGAAAATATCATTCAAGAACATGGATTTGTAACTTCAATACAATATTAATTACCATGGATTCATTGAGAAAACCAAACAAGCCATTAAGTAGCTAAACATATTTTCCTAAATACAATGAAGAATTGCACTAGGAGCCTTTTGTAAACGCCATAAATGATATTTTCTTATCGAGTGAGACAGTCCATGAAGCATCAAAATTCCAAAGTCTAAGCTTATAAGTAGTACCAACTACCTAATAAAGTTTGTTGTGTATTGTCTATTTATTGGCTGGCAATAGTTAGTCCAGTCCATTGTCTAAGTGGGACTGCTCCAAACGGATTGTTCCCAACCAAAGCTATGGTATGCATCTTGAACATATTTCCCTTGGGGAGGTTTTCACTCCCATAAATGTCATGGAGAAAAGTTGTCCTTCACATTAACCCTCCCTTTGCTATTGTTTTCAAAATTGCTTTCTTATCAACATCTTCCACTCAATCATGTCCATTTTGTGAAGAATATGGTCTAGCACCCTTTCCAATACACCAATTCTTTAGCTTGCATGCCCGTCGGATTCTCAAATCTGACAAGCTTGGAATCCCTTGATTTAGCTTGGAAGAATTTATCTGGATCCACAAGTTGTTGCTGAAAACTTTCATATCTTTAGGGCATATCCCATATGGATCGAATTGCTTTATTGTGTTTGTGCATTTAATTTTGTGTACAGATTCATATTTGGGAAAGGAAAAATTCAAGACAAAAGCAATCATCATCACAATTCTAATTAGCCTTTTAAAATGATCACATGTAAGAAGATGTATTTGTATCCATTCGTATAACCTAACAAGCCAAAAGTATGTAAGGCCATGTTTGTTTAGCCGGAATGAAATGGATGGGAATAGAATCACATTTCAATTCATTTCTAACAGCATGCATGTCATGAGGTAATTTAAATGATAATAAAATCAAACAGCAAGTTTGGACAGCCGTTTCAAATCCATTTCCATTTCAAACTACTTTAAGCATGGAATTAGATTCCATTCCCAGCCATTTCATTTTAGTTAAACAAACGTGACCTAAATGTTTTTTTTTTCTGCATACTATTAGGAGGGCGAATTCACATTTTTTTTCTGCATACTATTGGATGAGTTATTTAAATTCACTAGGGAATCAAATCATTGGCAAGTGGCTAAACGTACGTATATTTTGCTAGAGATAAGTTCGAAATATTTATTAATTTAGTTAGCTTGATTTTAAAGTACCTAGCTTTGATCATTATCTTGACATGTAAATCATTAGCATTCACATCAATTCTTTGTTATTATCAAAATCCCAAAGATACCCTTGGATATAAGCCTTATGGCCAACATTTTGGAAATTCACAAACTGACAGAATACAGAAGATGATTAAAACGAAAACGGATTGATCAAGGCTAGCGTTTGATGCTATGTCCTTAAGGCAGATTTTGCCCCTCACTTGGTGGTTTGAGTCTCTTAGACGTCTACCTCCCAGGATACAATGAGCTGCACACACAAAAAAGCACTACAATCGATACGTTTGGTGAACCCACTACGTCCTTACTCTCTCTCTAATGACGACTCAGAATGATGCAAAAAATATAATCTGTTGATTAGCCCAGAATAGTGTATGAAATGATATTTATATAGACTCAATATATGGTGACTCTCCAGAACAGTCAAGAAGCACGTTGATTAGACACATCTTATGAACATGATTATTCTGGAATTACAAACAGACATGACACTTAACGGTAATAATTTAATTAGCAAAATTAAATTTGTTTAAAAATAAAACACATGGGTCAGTCTTCTTGACCCCACCTCACAAAACTTGGGTGCCCTTTGGGCCCAAACCATAGGCCCAAGGTATGTGTATATGAATTTACTAAGGAATTCATAGTTTTAATTCCAATGTGGGACAAGCCTTATTACCATTCTTCAACCAACTATTCAAGGGTGACTTTATAGAACAATTTTTCATTCAACCATTAATGATTTTGGCCAATTAAATATACTAATTAAATCTCGACATGGAGATTAATGAATTCCAATATGGACCCATCTCAAATTACACATGGGACCCATGTTAATAAATGGCCAATATCTCTAATAGGATTTGGGCTAAGATGGGATTTCAATGCCAAATTATGGTGACAGCAGTAATAGCGAATGTGGTTGAAATCCCATCTTAGCTCAAATCCCTCTTACAAATTACTCATCTAAACGCACCATTAAATGATATTTTCTAATCAAATGAGATTCTTTAAGGCATCAATATTAATTCCAAGTCTAAGCTTATAAGTGGTACCAAGTAGAGTTTGTTGTCTATTGTCCATTTATTGGCATGTAATGGTTAGTCCAGTCCATTGTCTGAGTTTGGCTGACCCCAAAAGCATTTGCTAATGTGGTTGTTGATGTGATAGATAACATGTTATTAGAGAAAGAAATTAGGTAAGAATAGTATAGCACTCTTTGCTACTCTTATTAACCTGGTTAAAGAAGTTTGATAAAGCCTATATGATAATTGCAGTATGATATACACTATTTAGATAGTGACTGGGGAAGGTACTAAAGAAGCAACCCGTGACCTTCGCTTCCTCCGATAAATTCCTTGTTATTCACTGTGAGCTTCACCTCCAAGTCTTTGTCTGCATACTTATCATCAATGTATGAAATCTCCACATTACCTAGAACGCACGATTAGAACTTTGGGTTACACATTTCCAAGAAAGAGAAGCGTCAATCTTGTCTCTTGGGAAGAAATTGCACTAATTTGGCAGATAAATGCCCTAAGTTGGCTCTTCTTTTCGATGGTTTTCGTTGGTGTTGTTCTACACCTCGTGATCTCTTGGCTCGTTTATGCCATAACATGTATTGTATACCTTCCTATTGATTTTGGCATTGATTCCTTAATTTTGTCAGTTGGCTTGTGACTTTTATTAGTCATCATGACCAACTTTTTTTTTTTTTTCCTTTTTCCTACCGTACTTATTTCTTCTATTGATTTAATAAATTATTTGAGTTATTGAGCACATGATTGGGAGTGCCTTAGGCGCCAACCTTGTAACACTCGTAATTTTTAAGTAAAGTATTAAGGGTTTAATACTTTGTACGTACGCATATTTTTGGATTTTGTCGGTTTGTATTCATGCATGGGCATGGCATGATATTGATTTTTATATGTATGGGCGTGTTTATTTTATGTTTAAAAGCCATTTTAATGGGTTTGGGAAGGTTCCGGGTGATTCGGAAGTGTTTGGATGAGTTTTTACTGAATGCTGACAAAAACTCACAAACTGTAAGGGTTTGGATCGATCGGGGTTCTGAGGCCGATTGATCGGAACACCTCTAGAAATGGCTATCGCGGACTGCCACTCCTCAATCGATCGGACCTTTGCTAAAATGGTTTTTAAGTGCTGAAATGACGCATGTGCCCCTCCATTATCCTTATATGATAAAAAACTCATCCTACACCACAAGATTTGCTATTTTCTCACCAAGTTAAAGTGAGAGAGAGTTAGAGAGAGAAAGAAAAACCTAGAGAGAGAATGGGTGTTTGGAGGAGAGAGAAAATGCTTATCTCTCCAATTTTTCATGGATTTTATGCATTATGGGTTATTCTATCCTCAATTTCAGCTTGGATTCATGCTTGGATTACATTTGGGAGGCGTCTTTCATGCATTTGGAGCTAGGGTTTGCATCATTTGGGTTCTACATGACATCCTTGGGTATGGATTCTCTTCTTATGGCTTAGATCTACATCTTAAGAGTTCTTGGTTGCATCCATGGAATTGAGACTCCACTACCATCATCATTTACGGCTTTAGGGAGATAGAGTTTGGATTGGGAGCTTGCATATGCACCCTAGGCATGGATTTTCATACCCATAACATCAAGGATGCATTTTCTACACATTTCGTGGAGGTAGGTGCAATTTACATAGATTTAAACTATGGATATGATAATATGGTATATATTATCATAGTATTGTTATTCTTGGAATTTAGAATATGTGTGTGAACCCACGAAA
Source organism: Liquidambar formosana (assembly GCA_039720395.1). NCBI lineage: Eukaryota > Viridiplantae > Streptophyta > Magnoliopsida > Saxifragales > Altingiaceae > Liquidambar > Liquidambar formosana. Next base: position 15,493,716 of record CM077824.1, read on the forward strand.
AAGCGCGCAGCCCATAAAGGTTTGGCGAAAAATAGAGTAGAGTGAAAGACAACAAAATAAAAAGGAGTCGCCACCTCAATTTTTAAGGAAAAGAGGAAAACCGTAAAAATGTTTTATTTTCAAAACCACATGACTCCATTAAAGGAAAAGCAAAGTCTTTAAAACCTGAAAATTAGATTCGGGGGCTAAGTTACGACGTGGGAAGGTTCTGGGCAAAGCCCATAGGCACCCACATCGCCTGAGTTGGTCTCTTAATTTGATTGGGCTAATTTAAGATCTTTTTCACTCAAATATCATCATATGTCACCACAAGGCAGTGTACATAACATGTATTTCATCCATCCATCAATTTCATCCATGCATAATTAAACAAAGAAAATAAGATAAAACAGAAAAAAGAAAAGAGAAGAAAAAGACCTAGGATACTTGGATCCTAGAACGGACTTGAGCCTCAAAACGAGCGCCTATGTACCATGCAGCGAAATACATGGATCAAAGTCCACGTAGTTCGAATAGAATAGGGTTAAATCTTAATACAAACCTATGGTAAAAACCCTAGGTTTCCTTATTTGAAAGAGAATTTGATAAATAAACCAAGTTTGAAATCAAGTTACTTCCACAAGATAGGAACTTTGAGAGAAAATCAGAATTTTATCAATTAAGGAAACCTTTGATTAGGACCATGTGTTCGTATTAAGAAATAACCCTAAGGAAGGGGGAGAGAAAAGAAAAGAGAAGAAAAGTGAATTGGGGTACTTCATACCCTACTTACCTTATGCAATTGTCTCCAAGCAATAGTAATTTCAAGCAATAGCAGCCCTATTTGCAATAGGACAAGCATTGTACCTATTTGCATCCTTACAAGCGCACAAAACCATGCAAGAAGAACAATATACTAATATGGACAGAACCATAACAAGGCCTAAAATCATCCATTTATCATGCAAACAACAAGAATAATGAATAACTAAAGACCCCAACTCAATCCTACATGCAATGACCTGACTAACATGCATAAAAACCTACCAAAGACACACTAACAATCATGAGATACTCCAACAATATCAATAAACATGATAACAAAATCTATTCCAACCAAAAAGATGATATTTTATGTAAAATATGAAAACAAGCCTTTCTACGGCGAGCTTTCTTAAGCAAAACTATCCTAAGATAATTTCACGTAAAAAAGTCACTATGGGGAGGTGCAACCATCATATCCTACGTAAAATATATATACTAGAACACAATAGAAGTGATTTCATGCTTAAACACATCACAGAAAGCTCTCATGCAAAACCCTACTTAACAAAAGAGGATAATTATCATTAGAAAAGGATAATATCTCCAAAAAAACTATAAAATCCACTACATGAATGCAAACCTAGCATGATTCAACTATATGCAGCATATATAGAGTGACTATGATGAGAAACAACTCACAGAGTTAAGCTAAGCATGCTGTATGAAACCTGTGTGATTTTAGGGTTACCAAAACCCTAATCTCACAACTATGCATAAAAACCTATGAAAAGACTCTAACACATGCTCAAATCATCATGAATATCATTAATATCATATATATTAACTAACAGGAGCAGCAACTCATGATAATTATCATAGCAATCTAAACATGTGAACTATACATGACTTAAGAGGATAGAAAGAGTTACGCTCTCCAATCCTTAGTAAACCAGGGATTATCAAGCATATAAAGCCATAAACCATCTCAAAATCATCCATAATACATCCTAAAAACATTGAACTATCCTAACATATGGAGTTACATCATGCACTAGAACTATCATAGAAGAAGAACGAGAAGGAGAAGGAGAAGGAGAAAACCCATGTTCAGCATTCAAGAAGAGTGCTTACCTCTTGTAGAATCTTCCTTGTCTTCAAACTCCTTGTTCTCTTGCTTGCTTGGGGTTGAAAAGCCTTCTCTTGATGTCCTTCTAGCTCTCCAAACTTGTAGCTCCCTCTCTCTCTAAGTGTAAAGTGTAATTAATCTCCTCCTATGTGCTGAATATCATGTCCTTTATATAGAGAACTGACCCCCTAAACCAATGGCTAAGATTAATTCATTAGATAATGATCCTAGGGCTATTAGAGACTCTCTTGGTGCTCAAACAACTCAAACTTTCATAATCCTAAGTGGAAACAACTTGCAAAGTTGGAGGAAACCGTTATAAGAGGGGAGAAGGAGTCAGAATTCTATACGAAGACGGACTCCTTGGGTGACCATCTAGGCCTGGACGGTTAGCCGTCTGGGCCTAGACGGCTGACCATCCAGCCCCAGACGGTTACCCGAGGGTCTCTCCTTTCCGCTCTAGTTTTGACTTCTTCTTGCTTTGGGAGTCCTACAGAGGTCAAATTAAGTCTGATTTTGACGAAATAAAAGCCAAAACGACCGTGTTTCGAAGGGGAATACATTTTTAGACATTTTAGGACAAAAATCCTTAACCATGGGTGCATGGTTAGGTTTTACAAAGGTGGTTAGCCATAGTGCACCACCGTCGCCAAGCTAGGTTTGCACACAAGGTTAAGCCAAATGCTTTCCAAATCGAAGTTCAACCTTTTTAAACATATCTAGGATATAAATAAAGCCCAATTGAAGTTAAATGGAGAGAAAATTGAATGGGTATTGTGAGTCAATTTGAGCAAACCAAGAAATGGTCTTTTAGCTAACCCGAACTGTTATGAGCCGAGTTGATCTTAAACCATTAATTCATGAAATTGAACCTATATATGGACTCTATATAACCATATGAACTCAAGGGAATGACTTGGGATTCATTCCAAAGTCAAATGGAAAATATACGGCTTAAAAGACGATTATGCCCTTAAAGTCGCAAAAGTTCTTATTGACTATCGAAATGAACTCCAAATCACTCCAAAATTCATACACATGATATTCAATGCCATAAAAACTCAATGCAAAAGACTAGACTCAATAAGAACTCAAAATCCTACATGAAATGATGTACCCTAGTTAAGGTGACAAAAATGGGGTGTGACAATGTGTATAGAGAATTTATGGAATAAATTTTGAAATGGAACTTTGGGTATTTGATAATATAAATTGAAAATTATGTTTATTAATGAGTTTGATTAATTTTATACATTCCATGGAGTATAGATATATGGATTTATGGTTAATTCCATATTTTATTGATATTTTTTATTATGATTTTAAGGCAATAATCATAATAGGAATTTACATTGTTTATCATAATTTAGTATAATTATGAGGTTATTTGATTTTAGATTATATAGCATATTTTGGAAATGATTTGGTCAAAATCATTTTTATGGTTTATTGCATTTCATGTTGGGCATAATCATGCGTGAAATGGACTTAATGAATACTTGGTAAAAGTGCATAAAAAAGGCTTATTGGAATTGGACTACTTACTTGCAGTTAAGGGATTTTGCGGTGTTTTCCTTTCCTCTGGTCCTGGGTACTTTTCGGTTCTAAGTAGGAACTCTTGTGTTCCCGAATTAAGGCTACTTTCTGGGCCCATGTAGGGATCTGTAGTGTTGTCCTCATAAGAGGCTACTTTGCATCCTTACAAGGGTGCAGTGTTGTCCTCTTGGAGGTTTGGTTAAATCCTCCCTTTCCGCGCGAAGACTCCTGCCGGAGTGGTCAATAATTGATGGAATTAATGTAAATTGGACATGAGTTGCATGCATTGGGTATTATGCATTATTTACTTTAAGTTGTAGATTATAACTTGATTTGGATTCTTTGTAATATACTCGGTTAGTATATTTTGATTTAAATGATATAATAGGATTTTATTTATATCATTGTTTTAGTTTACTATGTTAAATTGTATCTACTGAGTTGTCGAACTCACGCCTGTCATTTTAAATGTTTTTCAGATAATTAGCAGGATAATTTACAAGGAAATGCTAGCTATTGGGAGATGCATAATCTACCTGGATGATTATAATGAATTTTATAAAATGTATAATTTAAGGATAAATGAATGTATTTCATTAATTTATATTTAGGGCCAATGGCCAATGTAAATGTAAATTAAATCAATGTTGTAATTTTAATTATTTATGGATGCGGGTAATTGTGGAATGTGATGCATGGGATGATACCATTTGTATGGATTGACAGGAAATTTTTACAAATAGATTTTCTAACAGGTTTTCATAATGGTATGTCCTATTTATGGATGGATCATGCCCGAAATCTGTTGAAATGGTTGAGGTTTTGACATGTGTCATCCACGTTTTATCAAAGGATTTATTAAATAAAGTTTGTTTTATTACTATTGATCACGGCTTAATTAATTTGGGTTGTGACAAACCTAGTAAGGATTCTGGGTTGCACTTTAATGCTTATAAATCTTTCATAAAAAAAAAAGGATGGGTTTAGTTGTCCCATGTGAATTGAAGAGTACTTTTCATTGTGTTTTTGCATGTAATTTTGTGAATAATATCATAGTTGTGAAACCGAAAATTCAAGAGGATAGCAATTAATCATCATCACAATGGAGAGTAAAAGAAAAAAAAAATACAAAAGCATTTCATAAATTTTTGAAAAATGATCTTATAAAATCAATTATGGTCTATGATTCTATATTTTTAAAATGATCCCATTCAAGAAGATGGGTTTATACCTCCTTCAATACAATGTTAATTACAATGAATCTACCCATTAAGACAACTCAACAAGCCAAAAGTACTTCAATGGGGAGTTGACATTAAGAGCGTTTTGCAAACTCCATAAATAATATTTTCTTATGGAATGAGACATTATGTAAAGCATCAATATTCCAAGTCTTTGATTTTAATTTTAAGAGATACCAAGTAAAGATTCTTGTATATTTTCTTTTTATTGGCAAGTAATGGTTAGTCCAGTCCAATTCTTTGTGATATTATATTGAGACAGACCTAGATTCTTGTGATGTTTATATTGGAATGGCATTTGGGGTATTTCTTGGCTTTCAACTAGACCTAGCTAGACCCAAATGCCATCCGAATAGTTGATGGAATAGTCACGTGAGTGGACACAGGTAATTTTTGGCTTTCAGACAGACCTAAATTCTTGTGATATTATATTTGCCAAAGAAGTTTAGAAATATATATATATATATGTTTTTTTACGTACACCCGCGCGTGCACAGCGTGGGGTGTTAGGAATATAGTTATAGTGTTATTATTGTTCTAAAATCTAAATTACTCCGTACTAATCTTTTATTTAGTGGCAGCATAATTGTCTAGACTATTTCAATACATATCACTTGAAAAAATATTTCCACGAGTCAAAAGGCATCGCCTTTGTTTAGCCAATGCCTATTGCTCAACAAAAGGCTAAGATTCCAGAGTCCCCGTAAAAATGGAATCCGGTGGGTGTCCCCCGCCAAAATGCCCAAAAAATTAGAATATTAGAATATTAAATGATTTAAAGAATCATGTCTATCCTAGGATCGCTGAATTCATGCGTCTGTCCCGCTTAATAAAATTCATTGTGTGAAATACAAGTGATTAACAAAAATAAACTTAAGGAAGCGAAGCATCATTGACTCATTGTTAATTACGGCGCAATGAACGGAGGTAAGTATAATTTGGTTTTCGTTCTTCCGTTGATTTAAATAAAATATATGGTTCCAACTGTGTATTGGTGTTGTTGGGGACCACAAATCAACCCCATTTGGTCAAAATTCCCTTGAATAAAATAGGGACTCAATCGTGTATTGCTGCTGTTGGGGACCACAAATCGACCCCATTTTGTCAAAATTCCCTTGAATAAAATAGGGATTCAACTGTGTATTGTTGCTGTTGGGACCACAAATCGACTCCATTTTGTCTTCATTCCTGTGTCGATTTGAATAAAATATGGATCCAACCGTGTATTGGTTTTGTTGGGGACCACAAATCGACCAACATGTTTAACAAAATTGGAACTGTCCATTTTCACACTTCTAACAGCACCGTTTTACTGTCTCACATTAATATTTCATCTTCATGAACTCTGCTTGTGGTTTTTATGTAAAATATTGGTCTGTGAACCCCAAAAAGTGGCCCACAAGGATTGATGGAAAAGAAAAATAGGGTTTGAAGAAAAAGGAAAGGAGTCGCCACCTCATTTTTTAAAGGAAATAAGAAAAACCCTAAAAACAGTTTGTTTTAAGAAAACAATTTGAATGACTCCATTTTTAAAAAGGAAAGACAAAAACAAGTCTTTTGGAAACCAAAGAAATCGGGGATTCGGAGGCTAAGTAATGACATGGGAAGGTTCTAGGCAAAGCCTATAGGCACCCATGTCACCCTTTCGGTCTCCCAGTTTATTTGGGTTAAATTAAGATCTTTTCAAACACACAAATCATCATATATCATCACAAGACAGCATGCATATCATATATTTCATTCATCCATCCATGCACAATAAAAAAATAAAAACAGAAAATAAAATACAAAAAAACCTAGGATACTTGGATCTTAGAACGGATTTGAGCCTCACGAAGAGCGCCTACGTACCATGCAACGAAATACATGGATCAAAGTCCACGTAGTTCGATTAGAATAAGGGTTAAATACTAATATAAACCTATAATTAAAACCCTAGGTTTCCTTATTTGAAAGAGAATTGAATGTGATGGATAAACCAAGTTTGAATTTAGAAAGAACTCCACAAAATGGAAACTTTAATAAACAAAAACCAGAATTTTATTAGTGAGGGAAACCATTGATTTATACCATAAACTTATATTAAAAATTAACCCTAAAGAGGGAGAAGGAAAAGAGTTAGGAAAAGAGGTGAATTGGGGCACCTTCAAACCCACTTACCTGAGCACAATAGCTCCAAACATTAGCAATTTCAAACAATGGCAGTCCTATTTGCCATAGGATAATACCACACCAATTTGCACCCTTACACGTGCTTAAAACCATGCAAAAACACTAACATGCAAATCTGGACAGAATAGTATTATGGCCTAAACTCATCCACTAAACATGCTAACAGCAAAAACAGCGAATAATAATAAGCTCTAATATAATCCTAGAACCATATCATGCATAAAACCCTAGAACTCAACTAACATGCATGCAAAAACTATCATAGTTATTCTATATGTAAAACATATACATCAACTATGAAGAAAAATCAATAAAAAGACCTAAACTAACATGCTGTATGAAACTAATCTAAAACAAGGACACTAAAAACCCTAAACTCATAAACATGCTTAAAAACACACCAAACAAACCCTAAACATGCTAAAAACAAACTAAACAGAACCTAAATCATGTATATTAACTAACTAAAGCAATAAAACATGATAAAAATCCTATCTTTAACATGCAATGACACTATTCTAAAACAAGGACAACAGAAGCTCTAGAATCACACCTATGCATTAAAACCTATAGAACAGCCCTAAAGCATGCTATAACCAACATGAACAGCATTTAAATTATGCATATTAACTAAATAAAGTAGTAATACATGATAAAAAAGCTACCTTTAACATGCAATAGGCCTATTCTATAAGAAAACTTGATTTAACACTTACAGGAAAGGAAGTTACCTTAGGAGAAGCTTCCTTGCTGTTGTAGAGACTCTCCTCTTGCTCTTGTAGATGACTTAAGTCAATGTTCTTCAAGGCTACAGCAAGTCCTCTAGTTCTCCTTCAAGTCTCTCTCTCTTACTCTCTCTCTCAAACACTTAGGTTTTAATGCAGAAAGTGGCTCCCTTTGTGCTGGAGCATAAGGGGGTATTTATAGAGTTTCATTAAGATAAACCAATGGCTGGGATTAAAACCCTAAAAATTAATCCAAGGGCTATTAGAGACCCCCTTGGGGCTTAAGTAACTCAGGAGTTACCAAAAATTAGAAGGAAACTCGTCCAAAAGAATCCTTGTTCGTCAAAATAGGGAAGAGTCCGCTTCAGCAAAAAAATAGAGAAAAATTAGGAAAGTGGCCTCGGGTGACCACCAGGGCGTGGGCGGCTAGCCACCTGGGCCCAGGCGGCTAGCCGCCCGGGGCTGGGTGGTCACCCGAGCCCACTCCAGATTCTTGCCCTATTTTGACTCCCTTTCCTTCTAGAAGTGTTTCAGGGGTCAAATTAAGTCCGATTTTGATGAAACAAAAGCCAAAACGACTGTGTTTCGATGAGGAATACATTTTTGAACATTTTAGGGTGAAAACCACTAACCATGGGGGCATGGTTAGGTTTGAAAAAGGCGGTTAACCGCTATGCTCTACCTTTACTAAGTATAGGTATGCACATAGGATCAAATCAAATGCTTTCCATATCAAAATTAAACTTTATAAAACACTTTTGGGGATAAAATGATGACTAATTAAAGTCAATTTGAAAAGAATTGGTTGGTAATTGTGAGTCAATTAGAGCTAACCTAAAGAAGGGTCAATTAACCAACTTGAACTACATCGAGCCATTTTAATCTTGAGCCATTGATTCATCAAATTGAACCTAGAAATACCTCTTATGCATTCATATGAACTCCAATTGACAATTTGGAGATCATTTCAAGGTCAAATGAAAAGTTTGTAACTTAAAAGACGATTATGTCCCCTCAAGTCACAAAAGCTCTTATTATCCCACAAGATCAACTCCAAATTGAACCAAAATTCATATCCATTGTCCTTATGACCCTAAAAACCTAATGCAAGTGACTAGACTTAAAGACAAAACAAAAACATGTATGAAATGATGAGCCCTAGTAAGGTGGTGTAAAAATAGGGTGTGACATGGTCCAATCGAATCTTGGTACTAGTTTCTTCATATATTACAATTTCATAACAACAATTGTCCCCAAATTAGACATGTTCAACAGCATCACCATATTGTTTCTTTCATACTATTTTCATGACTCGTATTGGTAGTTGTGTGCTTTTGTGAAACTATGTTTACTCAGTAAAGTGGTGCTGCTAGCTGCTTTAATGAGATAAATTATAAGAAATGTTTAACATATAACACGTGTAACAGTATCAACTTACTGTTGTGAATTAGTTGTTTACTTTTGAGTATAATATTGTTTCTTTTCTAGCAACATTAGACTGAAACTGTTTATATATATATGCAACAGCGAAGTGGTGCTGTGTAATGTGCTACAAATCATACACAATATCATTACTAACTGACATATTGTTGACTTATGCCATTGATAATCAGAAACGAGTTCTGATGTTGGCAGCACAAGCCACCAAAAGAAACCGTGGACCTCAAAATCCAACCAAATGCGTTGCAACCTACTGGTCGTAAAGAGGTTGGTAAAGAACATTAGATTGGAGGAAAGGCATCTAGTTGAGCTGAAAAGAACCCCTTTTTGGGGTTTCTTCTAACCTTTTATAGATGCAAAATTGAAAACAAAATGCCTAAAAAAACATGACAAAGATGTCATCAAAATCATACAAACCTACACACCCGACTACGCAGCTTTCGAAATAGGCAAAAAACTCCTAAAATTGAGGAACAGTGACTTCTCATTAATATTTGGTATACACGAAAGTACAAAGCCAATTAGTTTGGGGCATGTCCTAAAACCCAACCAATAACTAGTTGATCGCATGTGTAAGGGTGTGGCTAGATTAACTCCATCATTGATTGAAAAGCTCACTAAAGAATCAATGAATGAGCAAAGTAAAGACAACAACGAGGATGTTGCCAGGCTGTTATGTTTGTGTGCCTTTGTAACTGTCTTCTTCACAACATCAGGCACAAACCTTAGCTGGTCCTATGTAAAATATGTGGGGGACTTGGATGCCATGAGAAGCTATGATTGGCCAGGTGTGATAAAGAACTATTTGGAAGCATCCATCCAAAAATCACACAACATCCCTAAAAATGTGACCAGGTGTGTGATTGCACTATTGGTAAGCAACCAACTCAAACTATTTACAATAAATTCATATGAATCTGAGTAATTATCACTCTCAACTAACATTTTGTACCTTATGTATTGATACAATATTGGCTTTGCGAGCACAGCACCATTCTAAAGCCAATGAACCAAAAATCAATTCCAAGGTTTGTAAAATGGAACCTCGGAAAGCTGACAAAGGCCATGGAAAGCATTACACTTCGAACCTTACCAAGTGATGAGGTATTTGATTATTGTTAAATTTTTGTACTGGTCACAATCACACCATTACACTTATATTTAATATCAATAGTTCCAAAATACTGTTTTCAATATTATTTATGTTTTTTTTTTATATACTAAAAACAGTATCATTACACTGTTACACATACACATATGTTATAAAACTGAGCACAGTAAATTGGTACTGATGCACGATATATATATAAATGAACTACACTACCAACAGTACACTGGTACTGTTATGTCAAACAATATGTAATACTATCAAAGAAAATGAATTAAAGTTCCTAACAGTGTTGTTTATGACTATAGCAAATAAGCAATGTAACATGTTCTTTTCATGTGCAGATCTATGGTGGTGAGATCACATTCAGCAAAAGGGAAGGGCGACTTTTCAATGTAAAGAACTAAACACTTGAATTGGGGCGTGATCGCCAACACATTGATGCCCCTGATGAAACAGTTGAAGAAGAAGAAGATGTTGATGAGCAGGAAGGTCAAAACGATCAAAGTGATGAAGAAGAAGCTGATAACGATGGAAGTGGATCTGGTAGTGATGAAAAGGAGGAAGAAGTTGGAGATGAGGAGCTTGAAACAACCATGCATAACATAGGCAAATTTGCCAACCCCCCAAACCTCGGAGATGACAAGGAAGACCCAGCAAAAACAAAGGATGATTTACTTGCACAACTCAGCATGAAGGTTGAAGAACTGCAAAAAGAAAGGGCTGCAAAGGATAAACAAGTAGAAAACCTACAGTTACAAAATTCAAAGCTACAGACACAGCTGCTAGAGATCCAAAAAAAATATGAAGCAGCTCTAGAAGAATTGCAAAGCAAAAAGGCATAAAATATTTCACTTTACTGTTTCTAATGATTAAAGCAGATGTTGTTACTTTTTGAAATTGTGTTTTACATATAACAGCACCCTTTTACTATTGCTATTATGTTTTCACAATAACAGCACCACTCTACTATTGGTAGATTGTTTTGCTATAACATAATCACTTTGTTGTTTTGAAGGATGACTTGGGTGAAGACACCATGGAATTCAATGTACACAACATCATCCAAGCCTTTGAAAGGGTGGCCCAAAATCCAAAGGAAGTGAAGAAGACATCCCGTGCTCCCAAAAAGCCACCAACTCCTTCCTCTCTTGCTAAGCGTATCAAGTCCAAACAAGGGACATGAAAAGATAGTAAGAAACCTGAATACATGTATGATACAAGCAAAAAGGGGAAGGAGGTTAAAAAAGCAACCGGTAAAGAAGACAAAAAAGTGGGAGACCAAGTTGCCGATGAAGATACAATTGATGTGGATGACTTTGTTGACAAAATACCATCCCATGCAGATGGTATACAACTCACATTCCCCACTCAGAGTCCTGTATCAAAGTTGCTGACAAATGAAGAGAAACAAAGACTTAAACAAATGTTTCAAAAGGAATTCTCCAAGTAATATTTTATGCAATATCTTTTAACACAAGCCATATAATCTACTCACACCAATATGATAATACTAATTGTTTTTCATACACGCAGTGCAACGATTTGGCGTTCATCAAATGCTTCCAATATAGTCCAACTAAAGGACATCAGGCAACTACTCATTGAAGGCGACACAAGTGGCAATGTAAGCATAGAATATCACTTTCGTTTTTCTAGTGGATTTTTGCATAGACAAAATCACATTACTCTTGTGAAAAATGTTTTGAACAGCACCAACTAGTTTTTGTGTGTATATTTTAACAGCACCACTGTACTGTTCCTAGCGTATTTTCTGCTAACAGCACCACTTTACTGTTTATGTATTTTTCAACAGCACCATTTTACTATTACGCAACAGCACCACTACACTGCTGACAATTACTTTATTCAGTAGGAAACATTTTTAATGTCCACATTGAATATAATGCTTAATTTGACTTAATAATTTGCAGGTCATCGATGCATTTGGAGCCATTATCACATCTGACACAAAAGATAAGAAACTCACATTCTACATCCCAACCACAAGCTTGGTAATCATGATGCAAAAACATACTTGCAAACAACATATCATACTTAAATATGTGTGTACTGAGTATGTGTGTATACATTGCAGATCTATTTTGATAGCCTAGATGTTGAATTGAGATCTAAGTGGTTTGATGATAAAGTTATCGAAGCAGCCATCTCCAATAACAGATATCACCTCTATCCCCTCATTGCAGCTGCTAGACCTGGTGGAGTTGAAAACTACTGGACTTTGCTTGTGCACGACACGCAAAGTAGAACATGGAGACATCACAACTCCATGCGCCCACGAGAAGTAATTGAAGACAACCACTACAACAAAGCAAAAAAAGTGGTAATAACATACACATAACCAAAAATTTACTTTATAAAAAATCTTACTAATTACCATATTAATATGATCCAACTATTGTCAGGTGGAGTACGTGCACCAAATGGGGCTACAAGACAATCAAGGTCAGCAAATTGAGGTTGAATTTGTAGAGAATACACCCCAACAAAGCGAATACTCGTGAGTATTTTATTACTATTTTGATTGCTTCATATTCATATCATGCAACAGTATTATGACACTGTAAAAAACTATACAAACAAATATGCATCAACGCTTCTCATTGTATCATTGTTTTTTATAGACTCGACTGTGGAATCATTGTATGCAACCTTATTCTTGATTACTTCTACGGACTTAACATTACACAGACCATGACTGTAAAAGAAGTTCAAAGCTTTAGAAGGGACATCATCCAAGAAATCATTTTCGACGGTGACCAGGTCATAGAATCCAAACTGGGAAAGGCAAACGACTACTCCAAAAGAGAGCGATGCAATCATCGTCAAGCCACTCTCCATTGCATATCCAAAAACAAAAGGGGCCAAGAGAAAGTAAACTTGAGATGTCTATGAGTACATTGTTTGGCTGAAACTTATGAACAGCCTACTTAAAATTCATTTGTGAACATGGGTGTACATATAGTTCACTAATTACAAATTTCTTTTTTTATGTTCTTTAATAGTAACAATCCAAATTTACTGTTATATGGTTTCAATTGTGCACAAACTTGCCAACTTATATGATTGCTAATCTGCAAAATATTGCCAACAGGTTAATTCATCGCAATACTTCTCATGTGGTAATTTTCTAACCAACAATCCACCAACAATACCACTTTACTGTTGGAAAATAAAAAATAACAACTCAACAAACGCCAATAATTGATTACACCCATCATATTACTGTGTCCAAACAAAGTGGTAATAGCATAGTTGGTTCCTATTAAAGATTACACAATTGGAAAACATGTCAAACACGTCACCAATAACTTTCACTTCAAATCAAAGTACCATATATCGTTACCCCACAGTATCATTACACAGTTGACAATTAACTAAAATCTTAATCATTAACTACCTCCGTTCAATGAACATCAGTTTCGCTCATGTCCAATTACAAATTAACATGGCAGTCACAGTTGCGTGACAAATTGACATTGGTGCTGTTTGTTATTTTATGTTATGGACAGTATCACTATCCTGTGGTAAGTTTGAATTAACATTTCATTCGTATTCATTTGCAACATATATATATATATATATATATATATATATATCATAAAATCATATATTCCAAAGTGTAACAATTTGCCTTAAAAAAATGTCACTCAATGCCTTAAAAATTGGACATTGTAAAAACACTACAACCAACTCAAAAACATTGTAAACTACTAACAACTAAAAAAAACAGACACAAACAAATGCTATATTGGTTCTTGACATGTCTTCTTATTATGAATTCTAAACCTTCCACATCTACCACATTTGATTTGCCTTATCTTTTCTCCTTTGGAAGGTATCCTCCTATTCTTTGGTCTCTCCGCAGGGCGTCTTGTGTTGGGTGGAAGTACAAATTCACAATTTTCCTCGCTCACTCCCACTTTTAGAGCCGTAGAAATGGGATAATAGGTTGAGAGTAAGCTTCACGAAATGAAGATGTGTAAAAGTAATCCTCCACATAGTCATTAATGTCACCACCACTGGCTTGAATTGCTACAGCAGCGTGTGAGCATGGAAACCCATTTATTTGCCACTGATAACAAGTACACGTGCAATTCAAAATGTCAACAGTAACAGAAGGGTACGAATGAACCTCGAACACACTATCACTGGACATGCTAACCCTCCATGTCCTTCCCTTATCCAACTCTTCACCCAACCTCTCATCCATCTTTGGGCATAATACAGTATTCCAAGAGTCTACTTTCCAACCTCCTGTTGCACATTTGCGCCATAATCTGGGATCTAATCAAATCAACCATGTTTGTAATTGGGAGGAAACGAGCTTCCTTAATCCAAGCATTAAACGATTCAGCAGCATTAGAGCACATCTCACTATACCGCTACCCTTGGAAGTACGTGTTCACCTAGCATTGGAAAGGATAGTCATTAAGTAAAAATTGCACTTGTTCCTTTCCTTCAGCCAACATCTTAGACAACTTCTCCTCAAAGTTATGCTCAGTTGGAGCATATGCACATTCACGAAATAAAAACACCATTCAATCTTTAAATGACTTATGACCCCTGACCTTGTCTCGCAAATTCATCTTCAAATGATGAAGGCAATAGGCATGGTATGTTGTAGGAAATATTTTTGGTAGCGTCGACTTCAAGCCATTGTTTCGATCTGAAATAAACCTGAGTTGCCCCGCATCCCCTACAATTTCACGCAAATTCTCAAAAAACCATCTCCAATTATCTTCTAACTCAGCATCAACCATAAGCAAATGCCAACAGGAATAGCCTCTGCAACATCAAAAATAATAATGCATTCTTCTTTTAATAATGTTGAACAACGTAATCAATCAATAACTTATGTGACAGTATCACATTATTGTCTCACTC
The DNA here is from genome assembly GCA_039720395.1 of Liquidambar formosana. NCBI lineage: Eukaryota > Viridiplantae > Streptophyta > Magnoliopsida > Saxifragales > Altingiaceae > Liquidambar > Liquidambar formosana. Next base: position 15,508,716 of record CM077824.1, read on the forward strand.
ATACATGCAAATAAAGACTCAACAGTACCAACATACAGTACTATCATACAAAACACTACAATCTTCCACAATCTCATTGAACATGAACAACTCACTCTTGCACTTTAAACTTCAATTACATTGAACAACAATAACACCATAAAACATACCTTGGTTCCCATCCTTTGCCGTCGCAGCTAACAATTACCCTTTGTATCTACTTTTCAAAAAGGTACCATCCACAAACAACATTGGTCGACAGTATGTGAAGCCATAAATACATGCATAGAAAGAAGCAAAAAACCTCATTAAAACGATTACTACATTCATCCATATCCAAAACAAGTTTGCTACTTGGATTAGTCCTCATTGACTCCTCAATGAACCAACAAAGTTGGTCAAATGACTCAGAATTATCACCATACAAACAATTCCGCGCCTTCTCAATACCCATCCACGCATTGGTGTAAGATATATCCAGCCCATACTTCCTTTTAAATCCCGCCGAACTTCAACAGCATTCAAGAGCAGCTTGTCACGCACAACCTCTACCATCTCGGACGAAACAATGTCAGATCCCATCCTACTATGCTTGGTTGTTCGAACAACTGCCCCACATGTGTGAACATTGTTCAGTTGACATATGTAGAACCACCCATTTGCATGCTCCATGCGTGCATGCACTTGCCACTCGCAACCCCTCCATTCCTTCAACCTACATACAGCTGTTACTTTATCCGATTCATTCCTCACAAATTATAGTTAAATCCATTTTCAACTGAATATTTGCGCAACGCAACTCTAAATCTTTGACTGCCATCTTTGAAACATTGACCCACATTTTTTATCAAGTGTGCCCAACTAGCACTAAGCAAAGTCCGCTCCTCATGCGAACAAAAAGACGGCAACAAATCAATTTCCATATCATTAAACTCTCCACCCACAACTTCACCATTACAAATATTCAACACACTGCCTCCCCCCCCCCCATGCAACAATTATCTACCACCTCAATGTCAAATTGAATCATGTGCATACAGCCTTCCAATGGATAACATTGTTCTTACATCAACATCATTATCTATCATAATTTTCGTATGATTAGGAAGAGAATAAAACAGCCCAACCATCCCTGGCCTCAAACTCCTCCATTTCGATATAACAAACCCCTGAATATCATCAAAAGATGTGTGTGCATCTACAGGCATAACAGCTATCCTTCCGCCAAAAGTACACATTAAACATATGTTCTCATCCATTGCAATTCAACTAGATATATAAACCTATATAAATAAACAAACAATATCAATTTATTATGTGAATATAGACAACACAACTCATACACCAAAACCATAAACAGCATGTCTTGCATTCTCCCAACAGTACCACTTTTCTACTCATACATAAATAAACATATAATAAACAGTAGACAGTATCATGATACTTTGAGGACGGTAAATTTAAACTTCCACCTACTTCCTTCTAAAAACAGAACAAACCAGTACTTGTCAATCAACCACACCAAACAAATCCATCACACTCGGCAATCTCTAATCTACTAATCAACTTGAACGACACACATCCACAAATACTCACCCGCTAGTACGAAGCCCACTCCATTCTCAAATGACAATGCATTAAACATGTAAAAAAACTCGTAACTAACCAATTATATGTACACAACTTACGTGTACAGCAGCTGAATCCCGTATAAGGAAATCCACACAAAACCCCAACAATATTCAACAACCTAACACTCGATGCAATACTTTGTACTTCCCCAAAATCAACAATATGATCACTTTCACCCTTGATTTCCCATCTAAACCCCAAACAATCACCAAAAAACTGAGAAATCAATCGACAAAGAAGAAACTACGAACATCTTCAAACCCAAACGAAATCTCTTGGAGCCGCTTGAAGTGAGTGAAACATTGGAAAATCAAATTTGAATTTCCACCTTCTGCGCTGATTTGAAGAGAGAGAAACATAATGTAACCAAAATATCTCTCCCACGAAATCAAATCCCCCAAAAAACGGTTACAGTTTTTCCTCTTCATATGGAAAACTGGGTTTTCCATATCTGCTGTACAAATAATGCTGAAATGTCAAATGAAGGGTATATCTGGTATAAAAAAATACGGTTTTACCTTACCGCAAATAACAACTTAAAAAAAAGGGGTTACTAAATTACTAAATCTTACGTAGGGTTTTTTGCTAAAGTCATATCTCTAATAGGGGTTATTGCTAATTTTTCGATCCCTTCTTTTTTTGTTCGCATTAAACTACCAATTCCTAGTTGTGAACGACCTTGACTGGTGTTAAATTATATATATATACTGAAGAAACCACGTTGAAGCTATCCATGGAAATTGGAACGTATTGATTTATATGCAGATTGGCCGGTTTGGGTAGTTTAGTGCTCATTTTCTGTAAGCGTCCTTTGAAGTTCTTAATACAGTTCGCAAGCAAATGGATATTTGTGCATGCCCAAATTATTCTTCCTTGCCATCATCATCATCATCATCATCTTCTTCTTCTTCTTCTTTTCTCCCACTCGAGCAAGGGCAGGAACTAGAAATTTTTGTTTGGGGTCGCCACCTATATACTTACATACATACACAAGTGCATATATTCATACATTTTGTGTTGGGTGTGTGTGTGTATGCGTTTATGTAAAATATAAACCCCTAAACTTGATCATCTTCCAGAATCAAGCCCTAAATTAGAGTAAAGGGAGAGATTGAAAGCAAGATTGAGGATCAGAGAAAGAGGGGAGACTTGACAGTAGTCTATTTGTTAAAAGTCAATAGTCAGGGGAATTAAAAGACGAATGTTTATCTATGCTTTCACAAGTTTAGCTGGCATCCATATAGGGGTGGAAAAATAAAATTGGGGTGCCACTTTTTCGAGTATGCAGGGAAAATGTGAAATTGGGGGTGCCACTTTATCAACTATGGAGGTGCCCACTCATCAAATTGAAGGGAGTTCTCTAGTTTTTAAAAAATTTGGGGTTGCCACAGCACCCCAAGGGCAAACGTGGGTCCGCTCCCTGCACTCGAGGTTTCTTCCGAAAAGGTGATATAATTTTGCAGCCCAGGAGTATCTAAAGTTATCAGCAAACTCTCCTATATGCATTCTTTGGCTTCATCTTCATAGTGGGTAAGTACCAATTTCGCTACTAGCTAGCTTTTGTCACCTTTGCGTTTGGTTAGTACCTCTCTCAACCTTGACGTAAGAATTCAAATGGGCACCAGCCTAAGTAAATCTTATTATTAATTAGCCTAATCCAATTAATATTCACTTTTGCATCAGAATCCAACGCTCTTGCTTTTATTTATGTTTTATTATTACGAGTCAATGATTACAAGAGACTCTAAAAGGGCACTATGTTGTGTATGAACTGAACCACATTTTGAATTAGATTGTTAATTAAAGCTTTGCTTCGGTCGAATTCGGATCAAGTTCAATTCGAGGCCAGCTTGAGCTGAGTTGACTTAAGCTCAACAAGCCTGTTCAAACTTGTTGTTGTTGTTTATAATTTATTTATTCATTTTTAATTAAAAGAGTAGAAGCATCATACAGAATCCTAGCATCCAATTAGGTTGACATCTAAAAACTCTAAATCATGTGCTCACTTCTTGAAATTTATTAAAAGAAAATGAAAAAGAATACAATAGAGGATAATTAAGGAGATATAAAGCAAAATTATAAAAAGTCTGATCCTTGTGACTTATAATTAATCTGTTATTATTCAGCTCACAATCAAAGCAAAAACTATAAAATTAAAACCTAGACCTATAATAAATAGAGGTAAATTACATTTACACCACCCTGTGTTTATCGACAAAAACTGACCTCTCCTACTGTTTCTGAAATTACACTCCTTTCATTACTGTCGAAAATAATATACATTAAACCCCATCAGTCAACTAGCCGTATGCGTTAGCAAGGATTGCTGATGTCATGCAAAAGTTGATCATAAATGCCCATGTTAACCCTGCTAAAGGCAAAACACTGCGATTTGAATACATTTGAGAATTTAAACCCTTTACTTGAACTCCTGAAGCATCACCGTTAACATTTCAGACCATTGTCGATCGGTGGGTTTGCCTCTCTCTGTTACAAAAGGGTAAGAAAATGGAAGAAGGAAGAAGGAAGATCGTCGCCACCGACCATACACGCCATGATCACCATTATTAATCAGTCAACCCCACTTATCTCCTCAGAGGCACATATTTTAATCATGCTCTGTTTTTTTTTTTTTTTTTTTTTTTTTTTTTTTGTTTCCTTCTCTCTCAAGCCGTCTCTTTTAATCTCTCAAGTTTGGGATGATGGTATAGAAATAATAGGGGTTTGGATTGCAATTATAGTAAAAAGACTGAGGAGGTGAACTAGTGGTTGGTCGATACGGGGGTTGATTGGAATTGGATGGTGGACTGAAAATTGAAAAAGTTTGCTTCATGCTCTGTTTTTTTTCTTTGGATGCACGTGGTGCGTTGCAGGTTGCTGCTAGCTATGATCTTCCTTAAGCTAGTGTTTTGTTTTGGAGGAGCTGTTGTCTTCTATAGTTGTGGATTAATGCCCAATATCTTATTAATGAAAATCAATTTTTGCTGATAAAGAAAAAAAAATGTTTGTAAGTTAATTATTAACGAAGCCAAGGTAATGGAACACTTTAATTAATAGATTGCTGGAAGAAGGTCGTTTGTTAAAAATTGGAATTATTGCTCTATGATAATAGATTTCAGGTGAAATAAGGAGAAAAATATAAGCTATATATATATATATATATATATTCTCTGGTATATAACATAATGGAAAAACAATTGATCTGTTCTTTTTTATTTTTTATTTTTTTATTCTTTTGCTGCTCTGTTTTTTGTTCTAATCTCTATCCTCTTTTCTCTCGCTTTTCAATTGTTTTTGTTTGAGTGGGTGCCGCAGCATAGCCACGGCATCAAAAAATTTGTGGTGAATTTCATGGGTGTGATCTGCCATCTCATCTGATCTTTGTTTTCTCTCTGCAGCTCCACCATAACCTTCTCACACATTCCATCATATAAGGCAAAGACGGAATCAGGATTTTATCTTAGGGTGGCCAAAGTATGAATAGAAAAAAAATTTACCACTCAATAACGAAAAATATACTAAGATTCAAAACTAAATTAATACATCAAAAGTGACTCGGTGAGAATGTGAGATATTGAGATGTTATTAGAAGAGCCAATGGTGTAGTATGATAAAAAAAAACACAATGAGAAGATGTGCTCTTGATCTCGTGGTTTCCAATTAAGGTTAAAAAAAGTGAAAACCTTTTTTTTTTTTTTTTTTGGTTAAGTTTAAAATAAAAAAAAAATTAATAAAAAAGAGGAAGGTGAAAACCTAAAGTATTGTTTTGCTAAGGGAAAGTGAAAAGGCATAGAGATGGGGAAGTTATAGAGCCATACAAGGCAAATAGAAGTATAGAAGGTCAAAACTCAAGTACAAAAGGGTTTTTACATTTTTGGGTAATGAATTTATTTTAGGCTTTATCTTTTGTGTATAAATTCAAAAGGTTTTTGTCTTTTGGACTTTGCCTTTTGAATATGTAATTGGTATTGGACTTTTGGTTATAGAGTGGGAGTTGGGCCTATTATCCATTAGACCATTGTGTTAAAGGAAAAAAAAAAAAAAAACAAATAGTTTTTGAGAACAAGCTAGCGTTGTGTCTAAAGTGTAGGCTCATGTATGTCACACACACACACACACACACACACACATATATATATATATATATGATGATGATGATGATGATCAGGTAAGAATGTGTTGATATAACTTATATCAACACCCGCATTGAGAGTTATACCTTGTGCATTAATGGGATATGATGTACATTGGACCAATGCAAGGGGTACAACCCCCAATGCATGGTGCTGATATAACTTATATCAACACGTGCTGATGAGAACATAACCGTATGTTCTCATCAGCACGTGTTGATATAAGTTATATCAGCACCATGCATTGGGGGTTGTACCCCCTTGCATTGGTCCAATGTACATCAATCCCACTAATGCACAAGGTACAACTCCCAATGCAAGTGTTGATATAAGTTATATCAGCACGTACATGTACTTACCAGATCATCATCATCATCATCATCATCATATATATATATATATATATATATAAGGGAAACTTTTTGAAGTTGGGGATGGCCATGGCCCCAGGCCCTAACATAGCTCCGTCTCTGATATAAGGGGAAAAAGGGGAAAAGGGAGGGATGAGGACTTCAACCCACACGCCGGTGAGCATCCTATTGACGGGAACCATTCCATCATACCCATCTCACTTCAACCCACTTGTCGGTGAACATCCTGTTGACGAGAACCCATTCCACCATACCCATCTTAGCTGGAGAGAGGTCCTTGTTTTGTATCAGAATATTTTTGCCCCAAAACAGTGTGTTTTATGCAAGATGTTGTAAAACTCAGCGTTTTGATGTGTTAGGTAGGAGGGTAAGTCCGTCATTTTGTAACTCCGTCAAGTCCGTTAAATTGGGTGTTTTGGTGAGGGGAGGGCAGTGTATTTTTAAAAAGTATGAGGGTCTCAGTGTTTTTGTCAGTAAACACAAGAGTGTAAATGTAATTTACCCTAACAAATATCATGGTAGATAAACTTCAAAATCTCTAAATTAAGGAGCATTCAACTACCACTTTAAACCTTGAAAAGCCAAGCCAAGATTCGGAAAGCATTATATGCAGTTGCATTACTTTTCATGAAAATATGACTACATTGAAAGTCCATGTTTTTTAAATAAAATTTGCAATTAAACCACCTAACCCGCAAGACACACGGGGGCTCAAAATTAGGTTATAACAAACTTTGCAACACCAAAGATGAATCACATTCTATCCATAATTTTCTTTAACCCAGAGATCAAGCCTTCTCTATATTAACAACAACAACATAAAGCTAAAAGCGCACTGATTATTTGATTACCCAAGTTGATATAAAAAGCACCCTTCACAAATTCTCTGTGATTACAAAGACCCCACTTGCCGCTGCTAGAGGTTGCCTCGGTATCCTCTGCGTTTGAATTTTAGATATAATCTCACAGAAGTATTGTTCCACAAAATCGCAGATGATTTGGCACTTATTCTCTTTGTAATTGTCATGACATTAAAATCATCAGTGATTAATTCAGTGGTCTTGTTGAATAATGTAGAGCCTTTGAGAATATTTAGCATCTCCAGTACTCGTAGCAGAAATAATTTGGTTTCATTTTTCTTTTATTTTGCGTGTATGTATGTTTGTGTGTGTTGGAAATAAGCATTTAATATCACTGTAGTTGGCGCTACATTGGGAGCCATGACGGAGCTTTGATTGGCCTAAAGACCCAGAGAGGCTTCCGTCCGTTGGACCATACTTGGAGGCATTAACGGAGCCGTTTTCTTCATTGAGGTCATTAAAACTTTGCTTGCTCTTTGGCATTCCGATAATAGCAGAATGGAGTGCTTCCTATATTTGGTGAGTTACAGGAATTCTCATGATATTGCTCATTCGATTGATCATTGGTTTCTTTGCTTTATTCTTAGAGTTTTGATATGGTTGATCAGATGGGTGCCGCTAAAAGAGCCTTTGAGGAGGTCCCCAGCAGCGGCTTCGAGACTCACTGCGCCAAGTGGTTATCCAGACGCTCAGTCTACGAGAAGATCCCAAAGATTAGAATCACAGGCAAGAACGTTTTGGATGATGCTTCAGGAGACAGAATTTCCTGTTCAATTTGCCTTCAGGTACGATTTCTTCCTTTCATTAATTTTATGCATGCTTAGTGCATGGCTCAATTATGCCATCTAACCTTTTACTAATTTTGCTACACACGTCATCTTCAATTCGTCTCATCTGGTTCTCGTGTATGATTGTTTAGGAGTTTCAACTTGGGGAAATGGGTCGAAGCTTGCCGCATTGTCACCACATGTTTCATCTGTGTTGTATCGATAAGTGGCTTCTGGTGCATGGTTCTTGCCCGTTATGCAGAAGGGATCTTAATTTAATCCAAAGTGCAGATAATGGTAATAGAAGCGGGTAGGCGTAAATGATTTTTGATCGAGAAAGTGGTTCAGAGAAAAACCACATTATAATTGTTATACACAACCTTCTTGTAGCAGTGATACAATCTTTATATAAAGCCAATTCCTTTTGTGGTTAGATTGCACTTAAAAGTACAAAAATACCCTTATAAGTTAATAAAGCTAAAAAATGATTTGGTAATTTTATCAACTTTAAAAAACCCACAACAACTGGTTTCCCTTAATTCTCTCCCAGTACATACGATTTAAAAAACATGGAAACTGATATAATAGTTCTATTGATGGAGTGAAAACTTGAAAAAATATGTTACACACGTATCGCGTGTGCTCGATTATTAGTATTAATTAGAGGAATCTTACATTCTTCTCGTTCTTCAACACTAAAGCTTTTGGGTTCATTTTGTTTATTAATAATAAAATCCCCAACCCCTACCCCCCCCCCCCCCCCCAAAAAAAAAAAAAAGAAAAGTTTTTGTTAAAGATTTAAATTCTTCCGCTCGTCTGACAGATTATTGGGCTTCCGCTCTTTTACCAACTAACGGGGGTATGATAAGTTAATGATTAATTAGATTTCTTTTGCTATGAACTTACAAAAAGAAAGTAATGCCATATCAACAGGTGCATGAATTAATCCCATAGTAATATTTAGGGTCGATTATGAGTTTTTTGGGATCCTAAATGAACTCTTAAATTGGGGCCTTTCATATGCAATTTTTTTTTTCTAGTATCAACATAAAGTTTGTTAATTTGGATATCCCACTGGTTTTAAATTCTTAAGATTTTAGAAAAATATAATAGTTTTTTAAGAAAAATGACCACTTTAACTACTAGAAAACATCATTTTGAACAACTTTGCAGAAGAAAGTTTTTCCAAAATCTTTTGTTTAAGTAGACTTTTGGGCAAAAAATTAAATAAAGACGGTAAATGATCAAAAAATCCACTTGAACGATAGATTTTGGAAAAACTTTATTCTGCAAAGTTGTTCAAAATGATGTTTTCTAGTAAATCACGTAACAAATTTTTATAAAAACATTTTATATTTTTGTAAAACCTTGATAAATAAAAATGAGTGGGGCGTGCAAATAAAATTAAGGGGTTGCAATAACCGTTCTCTTTGGAAAAAAGAAAAAAATTAAGCTTACTACAACTCTACAAGGGTAGGGTTAGTCTCAAAATGGGGTCCTCAGTTTTTAGCCAAAATATAGGACCCTAGGCAGCCACCTTGCTCGCCTGCCCCAAAACCAGCCTCGATAATATCTAATGTGTGTACCTTAGTTAGTAAATACTCGTACTATACCTGCATAGGCACATAATACACACGTATGTATTTTTTTAAAAAAAAACTCTAGTTTTCCGTACAAAATTCAAACATAATTAAAAATACTCGTTTGTGAATAGTAAACGTATAGTTCACGTATTTGATGTATTTCGTATTATACTTATGTTAAAATATTCCTAATTGTATTGTTGACAATTTGACTCTTACTATAACCATCGACAATATTATTGCCAATATTTAAAATATCTTGAATCTTATCTTTATTTTGTTAAATCAAGATCTAATTTATAATTTTTCTATTATGATATCCTATCTCTTTATATAATTTTTTTGGGTTTGTTAAACATTAGATGATTGTATCTACTCGATCTTTTGCTATATAGACCACGTGTTTCATATGATTTTAGGACAAAAACTATAAAATAACTTTGGGAATGGAAATGTGAAAATATATATAGATCAAGACTTACATATTTATTAATTTTTATTCATCTTCTTAACCAAATTTCTACTTCTTTCTAAACAAATGTACAAAAAATAAAACAAAATAAAATAATAAAATAGATTATTATTTTATATGTCATTATTTTTTGTACAATATGTTATGGACATTTAAATAAAACAATATAAAAATAGTGATATGCTAAATGAAATAATGTAATATATTCACGTATTTTTTGTCCTAAATTTTTAATTAAAATCCGTATTGTACCCATATATGCTCGTCTCCGTATTATTTCTATTTCTGTTTTTTTATGCCAAAATTTTCATTGTATTTTTGTCAAGAAAAACTGAATTATACTCCATACGTATGTCGTCACGTATTCTCCCGTACCGTATTTTACTAACTATGGTGTGTAGCATTACAACAAAAATACGAAACTCGATCACTGCCACATGGGAGTGAGAAAGGTTCACATTTTTTAATTCAGTTAAGTTAACAATGGTGTATACGGTTCTCAGCAAGCAGAAACTTATCTGGTTTGTTGAGAATGGAAAGTGTTAAGTTTCCAACTTAAAAGTTTAAGTTTATAAATAGGAGGCCCCAACAAATATATGAAACCATGTCAAGATTTATAATTAACCAATCTGGTATATGGTATATTTTCAACATTCCCCCTCACGTGTAGGCCTAATAAGATAGAAACAGGTCTGTCACATGAACAATAAAGACAGGCTCACAAATGAATAGCCCAAGAACGATATGCTCTGATATCATAGTAACTTTTCAACTTAAAAAGCCTAAACTTATAAATAGAGGACCAAAACAGATATATGAAGCTATGTCAAGATATATAATTAACTAACGTGAGATGTGATATATTTCTAACAGAAAGAATTATTGAAGCGGACAGTACTGGTGTCACACTCCAACATGAACATGTTGGGCATGGCAAGTCCACGAAATCCTGACACAAGGATTGCTACTGCATCTGCGATTTTGTGAATAGTATAGTATGGAACATATGTAGTGACTATTTATATATCTATATTTATATCTATACTACCTATAAAAAGATGAATGTGAGAAAAACTTTTGATTGACTAATATACCCTTATTTTAATTTTTAAATACACAACTACCCTTCTGCATGTATAGGAAATATAGCAATATAAAACACATACCTTAATAAGAATTCTAAGGAAACTATAATTTGTATAATAATTAAATAAAACCAAACCCAAATAGGAATTCTAAGAAAACGGAAACTATAATTCGTAAAACCCTAACAATGTTAACATATAAATACAAATAGAAACACATTATAAAAATCATAAAACCCTAACACAGGAAAGAACAACTACTGCTTCCTTCTTCAAATTTGCGTCTTCTATGTGCTTCATTGCGTCTCCTTTTTTCTGGTGCTTTGTCTGGTATGTAGTTTTCAATAAACTTGACTCATAGATACAAATTATGTTTAAACATTTAAATCTCTGCCTGCATAAACATTAAAATCTCTGCCTGCATTGCATGATTGGACTTTTAAATCTTTATTTGAATTACAAAATTAGCAAGAAAAAAAAGAGAATCAAAGACGAATCAGTTGAATGAAAATAAAAAGACGCATGCTTGAACAAAAACAAATGAAAACCCAGATTAAGAGGCTAAAAAAAAAAAAAAAAAAAAACTTGAATTGCATAAGTAAAGTTTTGAATAGCACATATAATCTTTGATTATTTTCTAACAATTTGCATATCAAAAAAAAACTTGAATTGCATTATTGAACTTTTAAATTGCTGCTGTTGCATAATTTTCATATTTTGTTGAGAATTTATATATAATCTCTTATTTTTGAAAATAATCAAGTCAAATTACCAAGAAGAAGAAGAGAATCAAAGACGAGTCAATTAAAGGAAAATTAAAAAAGAAGCAGGCTTGAACAAAAACAAAACAAACCCCCCCCCCCCAAAAAAAAAAACCCATTAACGAATGCACAAGAAAAAAAGAAAATAAAAAGGGAAGGTCTAATGAACCACAAAAAAAAGTCCACATTAAATCGTGAGGTTCATGAAACTTTACAATATCTACCTGCATACCCAAAATACCAAACAAAACAAAACAAAACAAAACCAAAAAGAAAAGAAAATAACTTAGATCACAACCCCAAAAAAAAAATAAAAAATAAATGTTCAAAATCATTTTTTTTAAAAAAAAATGTATAGGCCCAAAAAAATAGAATCACAAGCAGTGATCCACCACTCATTGATATATATATATATATATGGAGTGAATTTTGATCAAGTAAGCTTTATATTGAAAACATAAAACTTACAAATATTGCAGAGTTACAATTGCGGAAGATTGCAATTAGCAATGTTGCAATATGATCAGAACTAATAATAAAATTAATCAACAAACTTTATAATTGGAGATCATTGATCGAATGACTGATCCAATATTAAAGAGAGAATATTTGCAAAAACTACAACAAATAACTAGCCAACCACAACAGAAAGTTATTAAGACTTATAATTTGCAAGAAATATTTGAAGACAAATATAAACAACAAGCAAAAGAGGAGATAACAATCCAAGACTTAAAGCAAGAAGTAAAACAAGTAAAACTTGAACTCAAAGAATTAAAGCAAAACACAAATTTGAAAAATCTGAGCATAAATGCTTTACAGCAACAAATTAATCAATTAGAACAGCAACAAGCCTCCACAAGTAATGGTAAACAAGTTATCATTCAGGAGACAGATAATGAGGAAAGTGAAATCACCAAAGAAAAGGATAATATTGGTGAAGAAGCTTTTATCCAACTCATTAAGCAAATAACATATCAAAAGTGGAATACCACTATAAAAATTGTAATCCATAATCCTAAAGACAAAAATGACAAATGTATATTCTTTATAATTGCATTAATAGATACTGGTGTAGATATGAATTGTATACAAGAAGGATTAATTCCTTCAAGATACTATCAAAAGACAAAAGAAGAATTAAGTTCAGCCAATGGAGCTAAACTTAATATACGATACAAATTAGACAAAGTTCATATATGTAAAGATGGAACTTGTGTTGAATCAACTATTATCCTTGTTAAAAATTTGAATAGACAAGTAATATTAGGCACCCCTTTTATTACTCTTATTCAACCTTTTAGCGTTGATACAACAGGGATTACATCTTACATAAAAGGCAAAGAAACGAAATTTGAATTCCTTAATCCACCTTCGGTTAGGGATGTTAATATTCTTAAGAATAAATTTATTCATTCTGAAGAAAGACAGATTAATTTAATTATCAACAAAACCAGACATTTGAATTCTCTTAAAGAAGAAATTCAATATAAGCAGATTGAAAAACAATTACAAGACTGGAAATTGCAAACAGCTATAAAACAATTTGAAGACAAATTAAAGCAGACAATTTGTTCTGATAATCCTCATACATTTTGGCATAGGAACAAACATATTGTTAATCTACCATATAAAAGAGATTTTCAGGAAAACCAAATCCCAACAAAGGCAAGACCAATTCAAATGAATCAGGAATTGCTTGAAACATGCAAAAAAGAAATTAAAGAGCTGTTAGCTAAAAATTAATAAGAGAAAGCCGCTCGCCATGTAGTTGTGCAGCCTTTTATGTTTTTAAAGCAGCAGAAATTGAACAAGGAGTCCCTCGTTTAGTATTCAATTATAAGCCTCTAAATGATGCTTTACAATGGATAAGGTATCCTTTACCTAATAAGAAAGACTTATTAGGAAGGCTTAGTCAAGCAGCGATATTTTCAAAATTTGACATGAAGTCAGGCTTCTAGCAAATTCAAATAGCTGAAGAAGATAGGTATAAGACTGCTTTCACAGTCCCTTTTGGACATTACGAATGGAATGTAATGCCATTTGGTCTTAAAAATGCCCCTTCAGAATTTCAAAATATTATGAATGCAATATTTACCCAATATACTGAATTCACTATTGTCTACATTGATGATGTATTAGTGTTCTCCAGGTCAATAGAGCAACATTGGAAGCATCTTAATGTGTTTTTCCATTTAATCAAGCAAAATGGTTTAGCTTTGAGTCCTACGAAGATCAATCTTTTCCAAACAAAGATTAGATTTTTAGGATATCATATCTATCAGGGAACCATTATCCCTATAGAGAGGTCAATCTAGTTTGCAGACAAATTTCCTGGTGAAATCAAAGACAAAAAACAATTGCAAAGGTTCTTAGGATGTCTCAATTACATTGTAGACTTCTATCCCAAACTTAGTCAAGAATGTGCATTGCTTAGGAAAAGGATTAGAAAAGACCCTCCTGCATGGACACAAGATTATACTGACACAGTAAAAAGGTTAAAACAGAAGGCAAAGACCCTTCCTTGTCTTAGTTTAGCAGACCCATCAGCATTCAAAATAGTCCAAACCGATGCATCAAACATAGGTAATGGCGGCATCCTTATGCAAAGGATGGGAAATACAGACAAAATTGTTCGATTTACATCCGGCACATGGAACACCGTACAAGCAAAATATTCAACTATAAAAAAGGAAATATTATCTATAGTTTTGAATATTTCAAAATTTCAGGATGATATTTTAAACCAGAAATTTCTACTCAGAGTAGATTGTCAAGCTGCAAAACCCGTTTTGAAAAAGGATGTTAAAAATATTGCATCAAAAGATATTTTCGCCAGATGGCAGGCAATACTTTCAATTTTCGATTTTGATATAGAATATATTAATAGGAGAAAACAACTGTGTCCCTGATTTCCTCTCCCGTGAGTTCTTGCAGGGTCATTTATTCCAAAGAACAGGGCAATCTATCAGAATGCCCAGAACCAGAAAAGCCAAAGCCGCTCGAGGGTAGACAATCCAAACCAGCCAAGCAACAGGGTCATCGACCCAGCAAAAAACCCCAATAAACAAAAAATGGTTCGAAGATCTTTAAGAAGAAGAAGAGCTTCTTGCCCAGTACAAGCAACAACAATTAGATTTGCAGCAACAGCAACAACTCGGTTTCCAGCGGGTTTCTCTAATTAATAAGTCACAGACTTATTCATTGGCAGCTTCCAGTGTTAGGAGTAGTGGCAAGCAGATTGCAACTTCTTCTAAATCTGAGGAGCCATTAGGAGCATTTGCTCCATCTTCACAACTTCTTTTGCAAAACAAAAACAAAAATTTTAGACAAACAAAAGCCTATATTTTGCAAAACCCTTGTCCTTAAACATTACTGTTTTGGAAAAGGAATTTTCGCAAACAGATATCTATGATATCTTGGAATCCTATTTTCCCCCAGGATTTCATCACAAGACAAATGATTTTCGCAAAAACCAAGCATGGTATCAACATGTCTTGGAAAAAGGGACAAAATCTACAATATTTAAGCACAATAGGAATGAGAATGACCTTTTAGATATTTCTCATTCCACTTGCAATATTCTCCGTGTTCTTAGTCCATCTGACTGGGGACAACCCCTTTACCAACCCAGACAACTTCCAGGCAATATTTCTCCTAATCTCTATAATTATTTTGATTACGAGAAGGCTTGGCAAAATACTTTCTTTATCCAAAATAAGATCAACCATCATTCATGGATGATCTATTTTGACCAGAAATTCAATATTGAAACAATTCCTTCTGGTTTCTTGATTGGTGGAACTGTTTCAGTCCTATCCAAGAAATTCTTCCAGAACAGCCAATAAACATTAGTAACTCATATACTTACTATAAGCAAAAAATCCAACCAAAACCACATTTGCAACTCTTCCCAAAACTCTTCCTTTTTTATGCTAATTTTGGAATGGCATGGATTATGTTTTGGCATTATGAATTCATAGGTACATAGCAATTTCCTTGCATAGGAAGAATTTTCCATGTAAAATGGTGGGATAATGCAAAAACGGACCACATTACACCTGAAGCAATTCAGAAATGGTTCCAGAAACATCCAGCAATACAGTCAACAGTAGGAGACTCTACCAAAGCTCTCCTATTAAAAAAACCAACTAATGACAAAATTGGCAGCTGCTCCTCCCAATAGCAAAGATTTGAAGGCATATCTACAGGAGGCCCTTTCGTCTCTCAAGGAAGAAGAAGATGAACAGGGATCACAAGGGTCTTGTGCTTCAGTCAACTTGGGAGATGATAACGAGGATGGCTGTTTTGGCATCCTGCAACCGGTACCTCACCATAGGCAATAAGACAAACATAGCCTCCAATTCCAAACTAGATCCGGAATTTTCGGCTAATTAGCAAAAGCAATCAATCTGGTGTGATTCTACAGTAATCTGTATCATTGTATTATCCACCAAAAGCAGCCTCAATAATTTGGATCACATGGCTACAGTGTCTCCACTCAGTAATCAGACAAAGCTAACAGTGTCGCCAATCAGACAAATAGTAACTCCACTCATGCCAATAATACCTACATCTGACACCGATACATCTACCTAGCAATAAGGCAACTCAACAGTAACCCGACTAGGGTACCTGTCACTTCTACAGTGATAGTTCCATGTGAACAAATAGGGGACGGGAATTTATTAGCTTTCTTTAGCTTTCTTTCTCTCCATAGTAGCCAACACTCTCTCTCTCAACTATCTCTTCATTTGTAACCTTCTGCAATCTTCCGCAATTGTAACTCTACAATATTTGTAAGTTTTATGTTTTCAATATAAAGCTTACTTGATCAAAATTCACTCCATATATCTGCAATACTTCTTATCAAACTATTATATATTGTTTTATCTCATATCTGTTTATCACTTAATGCCTGGGTGTTATTGGTATCAGAGCCTACCATTGTCATTTGATGTAGTAAATTAAGAATTTGATATTGTGTTAATCCATCAATATTCCATTCATAGATTGTACCTCCATGATAAGAAGCTTGATGATATTAACCTCTGTCCTCGATTTTCATATCAGGGAAAGAAGGGTTTTGGTTTTAGTAGAAATTTCTTATTGGCTGTGCCGTTCGTATGGCATTGATATTGGCTGTTTCTTGTTGTTTAAATTGCTATATAATATTATCTGCTTCTGTCTCAGAATCAATAATATTATTTTGAGTTATTACAGTAATTGTTTTACTTGTTGACAGTTGCTGTTTTTGTGGTGTATCTTGAACCACACCTTTGCCAATTACGTCATCTAGAAGTTTAATTCTTTCCTGAATTTCTGAATGAAGTTGTCTTTTAGCTAATTGCTTAATATGTTGTTTTGGTATTTCATGAGGGATAAAAAGAAGTTTTTCATCCTGTTGTTTTGGCAGAATAGTTTCATGTTGAACCAGATTCTCAACCCTGGTTAACTGTTCCGCTATTGTCTTTATATGTTGATTTGTGTAATTATTTTGCTCAAAGATATTTTTTATATCTTTTTCGGTTGGCTGAGTTTGTTCATCAGTTTTGACTTTATAAGGTGCAGCAGTTATGCCTACCTTATAATATGGTATTTTGATCTGCTCTAAAGGTGGATGTATGGACTTAGTGAGTTGATTACTTGGAGTTAATTGCCAAGTTGTCGTATGTTTGCTTGTTACATTTATTTGTCCTATTTGCTCTTCATATATCTCCTCAAACCATTTAAAGAAGTATATATGTAACTTGTTTGTTTCCATATACATATACCATTGTGTTCATATTTGGCTTTGTTTTTCAGTATTATGGTTTTCAAAGAATTGTTTTCTTTTTGTTTTATTGGTTTCAAGCATAAATTCTTTTCTTAGTAAATCTTTGTTTATAACAAAGGGTATACTAAGCATCATTATGCCTGGTGGTATTTGCATTTGCGATTGTGTTGGGGACATACTTTGATTTTGCCTATAATTGTCTTCTGATTCATTATCTTCCATTTCTGGTGCAGTACCATAGTATAGATGTGAAATATTACTATTGTGTACTCCTTGTAGGTTTGTATAAACCTAAGGAGGTGCTGTTGGCATTATTGGTTCAAGATCTGGTACTTCAGAACTTGAATGTGACGAATTTTGTCTAAAAATCTTTACAGGTATTGAAGAGCAAGAAGCTCTAGAGGACTCTGGAAGTTCTGTAAGTATTGGCTTATTGTTTGGTAGTCGGAAAGACTGACTGAAAGGATTATTAAATCTAATCCCTCCGCTGCCATCAGCGTACTCCACTAATTGCTTAATCCTATTAGTTTGTTGCTTAATCTGTTTTGGTGGTGTTGTTTCTGTTGCTTCAATAGCATCAGGGAGTTTCCACTCCTCTGGAAACACCAATTCTGTCCAAATTAATGTCTTAGGTATTATAGCATTTTCATTGTCTCTTAAATTACTTTGTAATAGTACAGTTTTACCTTTTTCATGTTGTCTTTTTACAACTGGCGTATTGACAAGTGTAGAATACACCCAATATTGCATTCTGTAGATGATAGCAAGAGGTTGGGATCCTGTTTTCATCTCAGAGTTGTGTATTTTAACATTAAGTGTTAGGGCATCTAGTATATTTCTATCGGTCGGACTAACCGTGAAGTCTGGATAACAATTGAAATATACTGGTCCAGCATGGAGACCTGATTGAACTCCTCCTAACATTGTTTTCTCAAAGTTTTTGAACCTACAGTCTCTAAGTGCCATAAATAGAGACATATTAAGTCCATCTCTTCCTAAGGGCTTAGCACAAATTTGTACTAATCCAACATGTAGGAATTTGTATTTGTCCTTTAAGTATTTTTCTATTGTCTTTTCTTTTAGGAGTAATATAGTATTATATTCTCCGTCCATAACAATTGTCTCCTCATCAATTTTTACTCTAAAACTGGTTAAGAACTTGTTGCCTTCATATATTTCTTTTGTCAGAATTTTGGGTAATTTCCAATTGCTTAGTTTCTTATTGTCTATTACATATTCTTTTTCCTCAGAAGGGGTTATCTCCTGATTCGAAGATGTTGTTGACTTCATAGACATATTCCTAGAAAACATAGCTATCTATGGTCTCTTTACACCATACACTTAGGTAAACTAGGGCTTACTTCGGGACTTAACTCAATGCCCTACTGCCCACTTGAAATATGCATGCAAAGATAAACAAACAACTATAAATTCTATTCCTATGGCTCTGATACCAATAACACCCAGGAATTAAGTGATAAACAGATATGAGATAAAACAACATATAATAGTTTGATAAGATATATATATATATATATATATATTGAAATCAAATCATAGTTTTTTTATTTTATTTTAAATAATGGTAATTTGAGAAAAATGTACATGACATACCTTAGATAAAAACGTATATATATCGAAATCAAATCATAGTTTTTTTATTTTATTTTAAATAATGGTAATTTGAGAAAAATGTACAGGACATACCTTAGATAAAAACCCACTAGATTGATGACATTTATTGGTGCAACATTGATCGGTGGCGATCAAGACCCATAGATCTTGCAATTGTCAACCCAAAGACCATCAAGGAAACCAACCGACGAGGATCCAAACCATATAGGTAGGCCATTAAGGAAACCAATCGACAATCATCGAAAGCATAGACCCAAACATGCGATTCATGGCCAGATAATGGTGAGAGAGAGAGAGAGAGAGAGAGAGAGAGAGAGAGAATAAAAATGGGTGAGAGACTGACAAAGAAATGGAGATGAGAGAAAGTTAGAGAGAACGGATTGCAAATTTGCAATCAAAACAAATACAAGAGAATGAGGAAAAAGAAAAAAAAGAAAGAGAGACAGAGAATGAGTGAGAAACAAACAAATACATATAATGATTACATTTTCTTAAACTCCGTATTTTGTCAAACGTAGCCTATCTTTACGGGACGGAGGGAGTATTATTTTTTAATGAAAAATCAATGGTCCTTGAGTTTATTAATCTGTTGCTTTAAGGTTTGCAGAAGTCTTTGGTTTCAGACCCTACGTAAGTTATGTGTGTTCTCCTATCGTTTCCCCAATAAAAAGATCATCAAAAACTAATTACTCATAAATAAAATGAGAACATCCTGATCCCATAAATACCACATTTTTAAAAGAAAAAAAAAAAATCCTAAACATGTACATATTAGGAATATTATTATTTAAATCAAAGACCAATAGAAGTTCTGGATTTGCATAAGTCTTGGTTTCGATCCCCGTGGAGTATCTGTTTTCTCCTATGTTTTTCCAATACATATATATCAAAGACTACTTTACTCATAAATAAAATGAGAACCTCCCAATCCCATAAATACTAGATTTTTTAAAGGTGGTACTGGAAGCCTTAACTTATTAGGAACTTGAGTTAGCTTCTGTGGCATGAATCTACGGGAGGAGTGTAGATTGTAGTACATCATAAAAAAAAAGGATGGCATGTCCGTAGGGTTTGCAAAGCCGTGCAAGTCTTGGTTTTGATTTTTGTAAGACTAATGTACTAATAATTTGCTATTAAATCTTTCAATTATGGCGTAAATATGTTTTGATTGGAGAAAGAGACAAAGAGTGAAAGAAAGAGCCTTTGTTTCAGCATCGAAAGTTTCACAAAACCTTCAAAGAACTTATGTATAATGAAGTTTCAAAGATAATTTTAAGTACTATGATTTGGGAAAGATAATGAAAAAAAAAATAGTAATCATATCAAAAAAAGTAAAGGATTGAGTGATCAAAGTGCTTTCATCTTATGCAAAGGCACGATAAAATTATTAAATTTAAAAAATTATTATCATTATTGAAAAAAATAATTTAACTCAAAAAAATTGACATGCAACGCACGTGTACACCAACTAGTGTTTCCAAGTTCATGAACCAATTAATCCTAATAAATAACATAGCAAGTGTACTTGAGAAATGCATACAGTTTAGATCATAATGTATTTAAGGAAGTATCTAATAGGCATGAATTGATACACTGTTATTCTTTACATATTTTAGGAGAGGGAGAGGTTACTTGTTTGTGTCCACATGGGACATTAGTGTTGTGCCGACAGGTATTGTCCACATGGACAGGAGCGGATCTAGGATTTTTTCACATAAGTAATTCAGTAATTGCACATGTGTAAGTGTGTATTATTATGTATTTTTGTAAATTTGACCCAAATTTAACTATATTTAATAATTTTTTTTTCAATGGGGCTGGGACACTTCAGTAAATTTAGCCAAAATTACTTATCCATTTATCATTAAAATTAAAAAAAAAAAATTTATCGAAAATTGAGTGATTGTCTGTGCACACATGGGCACCCTCCTGGATCTGACCCTACATAGCATTATTGCTTACGCATTGTGGGATGGATTTTTTTTTTTTCCCTTAAGCTTACTCATGTTAAGATCTAGGCCTAAAATAATCCCAGGTAATGCAGTGTTCATCGTTCGAAACTCTTGCTCGAAAGCCTATAGTTGTGATGGTTTGGTGGGGCTAAAATATTGAAATAAATACAACTGGATGCTAAAGAGAATCCGGGGCAGCAGCTATCATCAGCCTACAAGACTTTCCGGCGAGAATAAGCCGTATACGTACAAATCATTTGTCATGCGAAGTCTTTGGGAAGAATTTTTTACAAAGCCCCACAAAGCTCCACTACCCCAACCACTTGGATAGTTGACAGGCTTGGAATCTTTGAATCTGGCTTGGAAGTTGAACAATTTGTCTGGAGTCACAAAGTCGGTGGTGAAGACTTTCATATCTTATGGGCGCCTTTAATTGTCCCACGTGAATTGAATTTCATTTTGTTTTTGCATTTAAGCTGTGAACAAATTTATCTTTGTGAAAGGGGAGGAGATTCAAAAGAATGGTAATCATCATCACCAATGATAGCAAAAATTAAAAACCGTGGCACTTCATGAATTTCTGAGAATTGATCATGCAAAGTTAATTCTGGTGATGATTCTATTTAATTTTCATTTTTTTAAATGATCCCATTTAAGAAGATGGATTTGTAACTTAAATACAATCAATCCATTTGAACAATCAAACGACTTATTAGTATATAAAATTTTGAATAGTTTTTTTCCCTACTTGGTAGAAGGCACTAAGGGACTCCAAAATTGATATTTTGTTGTCAAATGAGATATTCCTTAGAGCATCAAAATTCCAAGTCTTAGATTGTCAATTGTAAGGGATAAAAAATTTGCACTTTATTTTTGGTTGAATGACGCTAGATATCTTTCCTTTGATCCTTGAACTAAACTCGTACTTGTGCTTCGTGCTTGAAATAGATGAACAATGGGCGAGCATGGGGGAGGGGGAGGCTGAAGTCGCTCTGACGCCTAAGTCAATGTCATGAACTAGAAGATGTGCATTATAGGAGAGAATGGCATTCCTTGTTCTCCTACCTAATGAGTGTTTTATATACAAGATTAGATACATTTTCAAGTGTATTAATTCCTTGATTGAGATAAGTCTTAAATGATATTATCTATTGGGTAGAATGTTGTCTTGGCATGATTTTGGGTGATCATAGATTTCATCCATTGATAGCATGATGATGTATGCACTTGAAGTGACATCACTATCACGTTAGCATAAGATCAACGGATGTATGAGTTGAACTATTAGGGTAGTTTGAAATTCTTGTTTGTTGTTTTGGAGACCCATGATTCTTAATTGAATTTGGGGACCTCACTGGAATTGAATACGCTCTCACGCAATAATAATTGATATGGGTTATCATTATTCCACGTTTAATTATTTATTTCACGTTTTGTAATTAACTGCATTCAAAGTCTCTAAATATATCTAATTGAAATTTGAAATTTGAAATGTGCTTGCTTTCAGTTTTCAATACCTCCATTGTATGGGTTGGACTGATCCTTTTGTATTTTATTATTGTTTTTATTTTTATAATCCTTTTTTATTTTTATTATGACCCATTTGTATTGAAAACAGAAAAACTTGTTAGTCCAATCCATTTGTACTTAACTCGAAGATATATAGTCATTAGTCTAATTCATTGTAGGAGTTGGACTGACCCTAAATCGATTTTTCCCAACCTAATTAAGCTATGTTATGATTTTCCTTTGTCAGTATCTTGTTGAGAATTGGGTTTTCTTGGTCGTGTCTTGAGGTTCTTGTTTTGTTCGGGTGGTGCCTTCGGTGTGGTAGGGTTGTGGTTATGGGTGTCTATGGTGGTATGCCTTATTTAAATTGTATCAATTTTAAATTTTTAATCGGATAGCAATATAATATTTCCTTTTGCTAATAAAAAAAAAAACAAGAAGAAGCTATGATATGCATCTTGATGTTTTTTCCCTTGAAGGTTCACGCTTGAATTAGAGCTTTGTTACGTTCCTTTTAGATGATAATGCTTTGAAATTGGCAGAGAGCAGGCCTGTATTGGGAAGACCAAAATGTGCTCATGCCTCCTTCATTGGTTGACACTAGACACCCACGATTAACTCAAAGTTCAAAAGTCAAAACCCCTCCACCAACCAATTACATCACCCAAGTATGTCGAATTCCCTGACTTTCTTCTCTTTTTAATGTGTGCTGTGACCACCAACTCCGTCATGCCATGTCAACATACAACCATCAAATAATGAGATGCTCTCTAACCCACACCTCACCTTCTATAAGGCTACTCTCATGCCTCCTCCCTCTTATCTCTCTCTCTCTCTCTCTCTCAAAAAATGGGAAAGGAGATACTTTTCCTACCTTACGCGTCAACATTAACACTATTGGTGGTGCATTGTTTGGTGGCTTGCCTAGCTCTAGCTACGCCATTAACCAATTTAGCTGATGAATCTGCTCTTCTTGCCTTAAAAGCCCATATAACATTCGACCCTGACAACATTTTGGTAACCACCTGGTCAAACAACACCTCCTACTGCAATTGGACTGGTGTCTCTTGCAATACTCCCCACCAAAGAGTGACAACCTTGAATCTCTCCAGCATGGGTCTTGAAGGTACCATTGCACCCCAAGTTGGCAACCTCTCCTTCCTTATATCCCTCGATATAAGAAATAACAACTTCCACGGCCAACTTCCTTACGAGATTGGCAAACTTCATGAGTTGCAGATATTATATGTTGAAGACAATCGCGTTTCGGGGTCCATTCCTTCCAGTTTAGCAAATTGTAAGGAGCTTCGAAGCGTTAGCACTGTTGAACAATGAGCTCACCGGAAGCATTCCGCAAGTCATCGGTAACTTATCAAAGCTTGAAGAGCTATATCTTGGCGGTAACCACTTGACTGGTGCCATTCCAAAGGAGATAAGTCATCTTTCTAACTTGAAGATTTTATCGTTTCCAATTAACAACCTGACAGGCTCCATCCCATCTTCTATTTTCAACATATCTTCTTTACAAACCGTTAATCTCACGAGCAATAGCCTCTCTGGGACTCTTCCTATGGATATGTGCTACAGTCTTCCAAAGCTCGAAGTACTTTACCTTTCTCACAATCAATTGGGTTCTCAAATTCCAACTAGTTTAGACTACTGTGGAGAGCTCAGACAAATATCGTTATCGTTCAATGGATTTACAGGAATCATACCCAGAGGAATCGGCAACTTATCTAAGCTTGAGGTCTTATATCTTACTCAAAATAATTTGACAGGTATCTTTCTAACTTCATTAATTAATTAATTAATTATGTGAGTTTCTAGGAGTTAAGGGGATATTACGTTGATCTTAGGTTCCCCTGATGGTCTGATTTTGTCTCATGTTCTCATGCCTTCAAGGTGTTTGCTCTTGGTTCTGTGTGAAGTTTGTTGATGTCGGTTGATGTCTCTGCTTGTCTGGTGTAATTTCATTTTCTTAATTAATAAATTCTTTTGCCCATCAAAAAAAAAAAAAAAACCCCATTTAATCTGAGTGATGTAAATAAACCCATTTAGATGGTTCGTCTCTTTAACGGTGCTGAAATGATGAAATGTAACTAGTTGTTACTTCTATTTTAACACAGCATAACAAAACATGAGAAACAGTTGTCGTATACATTTACAAAAGATTGTTATGTCAAGAACCAATACATAATATTGTTAGTGACAAATTTTTGGACATATTTTGTAGTTAAATTCTCAATGCTCAATGGGTTTTTAATTTCTATTATCTATCTTTGTAGGAGAAATACCTCAAGAACTCTTCAACATCTCTTCACTGAGGCGTTTTAGTCTCACAGATAACATCCTCGTAGGAACTCTCCCAATGGGCATGTGCTATACTCTTCCCACAGTTGAGTTCATTAGTCTTTCAACGAATCAACTAAAAGGCGAAATCCCATCTAGTTTGTCGCATTGTGAAGAGCTCCAAGTTCTTTCTCTATCAGAAAATCAATTCACCGGAAGTATACCAAATGAAATTGGGAATTTATCGAAGCTTGAAGAGATTTATCTTGGTGACAATAGCTTGACAGGTATCATTCCACCTTCATTCGGTAACTTGTCAATGTTAAAGTTGCTTGACTCACCTTACAACAACATTCAAGGTGAAATTCCACAAGAGTTAGGGCTTCTTTGGAACCTACAGCATTTAAATCTTGGCATGAACAATCTAACCGGTGTAGTACCTGAAGTAATCTTTAACATCTCAAGCCTACAAGCCTTTGCTCTCAACAATAATAACCTTTCGGGCAATCTTCCATCAACTATTGGTCTTTCGCTCCCTAACCTTGAAGGTTTGTATCTAGGAGAAAATCAATTCAGTGGAATCATTCCTACATCTATTTCCAACATTTCGAAACTCACCTTACTAGACCTGTTACATAACTCCTTCACTGGTTATGTGCCAATGGATCTAGGTAACTTAAGACAACTCGAAGTTCTCAGTTTTTCAGGTAATCAATTGACCAATGAACCCATAAACCCTGAGCTTGGCTTTCTTAATTCTTTGACAAATTGCAAATTTTTAAGACGACTATGGATGGCAGATAATCCCCTAAATGGTAGGCTCCCAAATTCATTTACCAACCTTTCCATTTCTCTTACAAGTTTTGCAGCATATAACTGCCAAATAAAAGGCATGATTCCTAGAGGAATTGGTAACTTGACCAACTTGGTAGAGTTGTTACTTGGAGATAATGATTTATCAGGATTGATTCCGACAACATTGGGACGGCTACAGAAGCTTCAAGGGTTGAACATTTCTGGTACTAGACTACATGGATCCATTCCAAATGATCTATGCCTTTTGTCAAACTTGGGTGAGTTGTTTTTGAGTTCAAATAGGCTTTCTGGATCCATTCCAAGCTGTTTAGGTAATCTCAGTGCTCTACAACAACTCTTTCTCGATTCCAATGCATTAACTTCTAAAATACCTTCATCTTTGTGGGGCCTTAGAGATCTCGTGGCTCTTAATTTGTCGTCGAATTTCCTAAGCAGCTATCTACCTATGGAAGTTGGAAACTTGAAGTCCATTATACAATTGGATTTATCAAAGAACCAATTTTCGGGTTACATTCCAAGCAC
Source organism: Liquidambar formosana (assembly GCA_039720395.1). Classification (NCBI taxonomy): domain Eukaryota; kingdom Viridiplantae; phylum Streptophyta; class Magnoliopsida; order Saxifragales; family Altingiaceae; genus Liquidambar; species Liquidambar formosana. The sequence continues at coordinate 15,534,858 of CM077824.1, forward strand.
AATGGGACAACTTCAAAACTTACAAAAACTATCCTTGTCAAGAAACAAATTACAAGGCCCTATACCCCAAACATTTGGTGGTGTGAGAAGTTTGGAATCCTTGGATCTATCATGCAACAATCTATCTGGTGAAATTCCCAAGTCATTAGAGGCCCTTGTATATCTCAAAGATCTAAATGTTTCCTTCAATAAACTACAAGGTGCTATTCCCGACGGAGGACCTTTTGCAAACTTCACCATTGAATCTTTTATGTCAAATGATGCACTGTGTGGAGCACCTCAGTTTCAGGTCGGATTGTGTGAAAATGAAAATAGCAAACACTCAAGGAAAATGAAATTGCTTCTCTTGAAATATGTTCTACCAGCTTTTGTGTCAACAATAATTGTAGTGGTTTTCATTACTCTATTGCTACGATATCAAAATAAGAGTTCAAGGATACCAGCAATTAGCGCTAATTCATCACTTCCAACGACACATAGAAGGATTACGTATCAGGAACTTCTTTATGCAACAAACTACTTTAGTGAAGACTTCTTGGTTGGGAAAGGGAGCTTGGGAATGGTATACAAAGCGGTATTATCTGGCGGATTAGTTGTTGCTATAAAAGTTTTCAATTTGCAATTGCAAGGAGCAATCAAGAGTTTCGATGCAGAATGTGAAGTAATGCGAAATATCCGTCATCGAAATCTTGTTAAGATAATCAGTAGTTGCTCTAAGCATGACTTTAAAGCGTTGGTGCTTGAGTACATGATGAATGGAAGCCTTGAGAAGTGGTTGTACTCTCACAACTATTGTTTAGATATGGTTCAAAGATTAAATATCATGATTGATGTGGCATCGGCAGTAGAGTACCTTCATCATGATTATTCACCTCTTGTTCTCCATTGTGACTTGAAGCCAAGCAATGTTTTGTTAGACAAAGACATGGTTGCGCATGTAGGTGACTTTGGCATTGCAAAACTCCTGATGAGGGATGAGTCCATGGTGCAAACGAAGACTTTGGGCACAATTGGTTATATGGCACCAGGTGACCTTCCTTATTATTTTTTTACATGCTTATTATGTTTTGTTCTTACTTAATGAGGATTTTTTCAAATAGATTTCCTCTTACCTCAATAGGGACTTGGTTGTTTTTAAGGTCTTTTGATATATGATATAAATGATAGATAATCTGCATTGTATGTCTCAAGCAAATTAGGAGATAGATTCACATTCAAGTTTAGTCTAATATCTCTTTTTTTGTCTTTTTCTTTTTTTGGGTTTGACCTCTTAAAGGACACAGAAAGATAGATTCTATTAGTTCTTCTAGGAACATACAGATTTATTTGCGTTTAGTATCTTATTATCTTCCTGTTTTTCCCCTTTCTTTCGTCATTTAATTATTAAATGAACACTTCCGTTAACTGGGTATTACTACACTTTTCTAATTTTCATAGAATCCTTTTCAATACTTTGCATTTTTCACAGTTTTGCTTTCAATCAAGACCTTTTTACTATTTCTCTTTTCATTTCACAAATTAATACTAAACATATCAAGTAGAGTATGGCTCGGAAGGAATAGTATCCACAAAGGGCGATGTTTATAGCTACGGGATTTTGTTGATGGAAACATTCACAAGAAAGAACCCTATAGATGATATGTTTTCTGGAGAACTGAACTTGAAGAGTTGGGTGGAGTCGTTAGCCGGTGCAATAATGGAGGTTGTGGATGCTAATCTGCTGAGAAGAGAGGATGGCCATTTTGCTGCAAAAGAGAACTGTGTCTCCTCCATCATGGCTTTAGCATTGGATTGTACAGCCGAATCACCTGAACAGAGAATTAACATGAGAGATGTTGTTGCTAGACTCAAGAATATCAGGATCAGACTTTTGGTCTAATGATCATGATGGCTTTCTGAGTAGTTCAGTTGCTTCATTTGTCAAATTCTGATGTGTGTTTTCGCTGTTTTCTTTTCTTTGGTTTTTGTCTCTGGGTTCTTGTATTGCTTCAGGTTTTAGACTTTTAGTGTATGGGGTTCTAGGCTTCGTAGTCTTTTTTTTCTTCTTTCGCTCACTTTCAAGCTACGTTTTGTTTGCCTTTGTCAGTGTCTGCAGTTGTTGAATTTTTTTGTTTGTTTTGGTGGGAATAAAAATGTTCTTGGCCACCAAATTTATCTATATATATATATATATATATATATAGATATATATATTTGTTTTGTTATCTGCCAGGCAATTGAAGAACAGGAAGGATAGAATTTCACAATGAATTCCAGTGTTATAAATTAAATGGGGTTTGCAATTTTTGATTTTATCAAATACAGAACTTTATGGCCTTGTAGCCTGTTCGCACCTAACCCTTCTTGTGAGGGGGAGGACGTGGGCTCAAGTGTAGAGCCCATCGATTGATCCTACCAAAAAATAGCTTTATGACACCCGTTGTACCTTATTTATTTTGGGAAAGGGAAATTCAACAAGTTGGACGAAGTACATTGATGTTTAGTCTTAGCTATTCATTATAAATGTGAAACGACTGTTCATGACTCGCAGTGTAACTATCCTTATTGTACTGCATATGTATCAATGTAACTATCCTTGCTTAAAATCTAGGATGGTCTAGTGGTTTGGTTGGTGTGGGATGAAAATCCACTGGATTGTTATAAATGGCGGCAAGTTTCTTGATGGTGGGGCCAAAAGATTTTCCCTTAAAAGAGAGGAGATGGCCCAATAATATTCAATCAGCCAAGTTCAAGGATGACGCCTTATGCAGCATAGGGAGAGGATTCTTTCCCAGATGGAGGCAGTCAATCGGCATTCAAAGAAGAGGTGGTTCCTATCTTCATCTCTCGATTGGCAGAAAAGGCATTTCGCACAATTAGATTAGCCCCAAGAAACAATTGTATCCTAAGACCATTTTGGATAGTTAACCAAGGATGAAATGAAAGCATGCTTTTTCATTGGTTTGGGAAACCAGACTAGAATATCCTATTCGACACAAGCGAGAGTTAACCAAAGGATGAAAACATGCTTTTTCATCGCAGAAAACAGTAAACCACAAGGAGAGGAGGCCCATTGGACCTTATCTTCCTTAGATGGGTCAGACCGAGGCATAGACGAGAAGGCATCCTTGATTCAATACTCTCTGGAGTCAAAATTGGAGATCAATTCCATCTATCACCACAGATGACAGCAGTTCCATCTCCCTATTATTATTATTTTTTTTTTCCTTCTCTCTATTTCAATGTCATTTCTATTTCTCTCTCTACCAATTAAAATTGGGACACTACTTGCCTCCACCCTAGGGTGGAGGAGTTCCTCCCTACCTCCATTCATTTTCTGCCAAGTGTCATAAATATTTTACAAAAATATGAATTCAAAAACACTAATAAACAAATAAGCTAATATAGATACGTGGACACACATTCATGTTAACATAAACATGTAACACTCAAATATGGATAAATGAAAATGTGTTCCCAATTATGTAAATATGGGAATGCATGAATACAATCAATTTTTTTTCTTTATTTGGACAAGTGACGAAATATGAGTGAGAGGAGGGAAAGAGCGCCATTCTCCTAAAATTAGAGGTCAGTTCCATCTATAACCATATTTTCTCTCAACCGAGGAGAACTTCTATGTAACTGTGATACCAGCCACGTGGTTCCAACCTGAACCACTATCAAAACCCTCTGATTGCATTCTAAGCAGAAGAAACAGTAAAACCAAAAGAGGGAGAGGGCCCATAGGACCTTATCTTCCTTAGATGGGTCAGGCAAAGGGATGGACGGAAAGGGTATCCCAATTCAATACTTTGGAGTCAAAATTAGAGGTCAATTCCATCTACCACAGCCTCCCTATTTCCATCTATCACCACAGATGACAGCCAGTTCCGTCTTCCTTTTTTTTTTTTTTTCTTCCCCTTCTCTTTATTTCTATGTCACTATTTCTCTCTCTCTCTCTCTCTCTCTCTACTCGTCCCTCTCTTCCCTTTCTCTCTCTTCCTTTTCTTCTCCTTTCTTCTTTCCTTTTCTCTCTCTTCCCTTCCCTCTCTACCGTCCCAATTTAGAGCATCTCTGAAGCTATTGGTTGATGTTTTGCTATTTTACCACATTTTTAAAAAAATAAATAACTAACTATCCAGATTAGTACTCTAAGGTAACTAATTATATTTTTGAGCTATTTTAAAAATTTATTAATAATATTTATTTTTTTAATCAATTAGTGGAGAAATAAAGAGGTTGGGGGATGATGCATAGAGAAATAAAAATTGTTACTTTACTTTTTTTAAAATTAGAAATAGTTTAACTAACGAACATTCACTAACTAAATGTAGTTAGTCAAAATGATAATAGTTAAAGGAAAAAAAAAACATGTGATTTGATTAGTTAAAAATAACTAAAGAGTTGGATAACTAACCCCCTTGAATATGCTCTTAGGGCTCGTTTGGCGCAGCTGTAACTTTTAGCGAAGTGCTTTTTTTAAAAGATCTATGTTGAGAATAGGTTACTATAGAGAGGTTTCACAGTATTTGGTTGTTGAATACTTAGAAGAGCTTATGATATAAGAAGTGCTTTTTATTTGTTTGGTAACCATATTTGCTAAAACACTTCTAGCCCTGAATTTGACTATAGTACCCTTTCTAAGGGTGCCTTCTCTATTTGGTATCTCACTATTGAATCAGTCAAAATTTGTAAATTCTTTGTTGTAAAAACAGTGGAGATGCTACTGTATAAAATGAAATAAGTAGTACAAGAATTGAAAAAATACAAACAGTGTTGGTTGAGGCGTGTACAAGGCACTGTCCTTAAGAGTAGTTCCGCCCCTCTGAGTATTAAACTCGGTGTAGTAGGTCACAGCGCTCTACCCTCCAGGATTCAACAACCGGGCTCCCACAAGCGTGCACTCGCAAGTGTAGGAGTGAAACGAAGAACTCAGAATGCTCCTGACTGTCAAAAATAAAATTGCAGAAAGAAAATAGAGAGAAGAAGAGAAGAGACGATTTGTCTTTTTTGTTGTGTGTTTCTGCTGAATGAGAGGGCTGGTATATATAGGCTTTAGAAATCAGTAACAGCCCTCAAAATAAATTCCCAACAGTCAAAAAATATAAATACGAAAATAAATTTTCAACAGTCAAAAAATATAAATTCCAACAGTCAAAAAATAATTAAATTCCAACAGTCAAAAATCCAACAGTCAAAAAATAATTAAAAAGAATTGATTAGAATAATCCTGGGTATAAAAACGAGTCACTGAACTGGGTCGTGGATAACCCAGTATCCAAAAGTCAAAGTGGCAAAATGCGGGTCAATCCCGCCCGCACACGTGAAGCCAATTTTCCGGGATTTGCACCCCCCCTGCGCGCACGTCGTACGCTCGCGACGCGCCCGACTAAGTCAATTTTCGGACCCCAATCCCGCAAATCACTCGATTGGGCTCCGTCTCATGCGCACGTGGGGACTCCCTACATAATTAAAAAGAATTGATTAGAATAATCCTGGGTATAAAAACGGGTCACTGAACTGGGTCGTGGATAACCCCCCTGCGCGCACGTCGTACGCTCGCGACGCGCCCGACTAAGTCAATTTTCGGACCCCAATCCCGCAAATCACTCGATTGGGCTCCGTCTCATGCGCACGTGGGGACTCCCTACATCTCCCCACATGATACCGTATACAATAAGTGGAATACTATATAAGCCCACTAAAACTCTTTTACTTTTCCAATGTGGGACAAGGTGTCATCACACTCAAGTACAAAACTCTTTTATGAAAACCTTTGATTTTTGAAATACTTATTTTATACTTAAAATACAACATTCTTGACATTCATTAGGTTATAAACTAATATAAAGTGAACACATGTAAGGTTTTTAAATTTACAATTTTATTTTTTATTTATTTTTTTTCCTTATCATTATTTTTTTTTGGCACAACGTGGTGGAAGCATTAGAGAAATTTCAATCACTAAACTATAAAATAAATGTAACAAAGTCAATGATCTAATTCTTCAATTAAAAAAAAAAAATCCTAAATATTTGAACTAAATTAAATAGTCAGATGTCATAACACTCAACTCTTAAAACGCTTAAAAATTGGATAGACAAAATGTTTTATACTGGTATCGAATTGAAAAAAAAAAAAAAAAAAAAAAAAAGGAGGAAAAAAATCCCAGGTTACAGTGCCTTTTCTTTCCTCCAAGTTCTCTATCCGTTGCAATAGAGTTATACGCTCTAGCCAAGATTTTCTTTTCTATTTTTAAGAATAAAAAGCATTTTCAGAAATTCTATCCACTGTCTAATGATTAATTTGTTGGTTCTTTATGAGTGATACTTTCAAATTTTATGTGTAAACTCCCCGCTGATATTTCTCTAAAATATATATGCTCTTCTATTAGACATATATATATATATATATATATATATATATATATATATATAAGCTTTGATCATGTGCGGGATATCTCAGATATTCCATTCAATTACGGCCATCCATGTACGACACGTGTAGGCGCATGAATGTGCGTGTGTCACTCACAGACGACCGATCGAACGGGATATTCCGAGATATCTCGCACTTGATCAGCCGTCTCTCTCTCTCTCTCTCTCTCTCTCTATATATATATATATATATATATATTCCTCACATCTTTAATTCAAAATAAGGTTTTGATCTTTGTTGCTCTGTTTTTTTTTTCTTTTTTTTCTTTTTTTTTTTTGGGTTCAAGTGAGACCTCCTCTGTTTTGAGTCTCATCTGTGAGCAAGATAAACTTGGGTTACAAAAATTTCGGAGCTTGACTGTCTTTTTAAAATTTAAATATGGACAAACTTGTCCATCCAAAAAAATTCATTAAACAGGGAATCCTGTTCCCAAGTAGAGGTTCAATCTTCTTTTCAAAAAAGCCACGACGCCCCAACTTTCAGTAAAAGAGCTTTAGGCTCTTTATGCTCTTCAGACTAACACAAAGATCATGGGAAGCCAAACGCTAATTAACGCACTTATTCTCATAAATAGGCACTTTCGTGCTAACTCACCACACCACCAAACAGGCTCTTAAACCACTGTCAAAACCCCTTTTTTTGCCCTTCTCCTTTTCTTCCTTTCTCTCTTTTCCTTTGTCTCTTTCTTTCCTACCCGGTCCCCCCCACCCCCCGCCCCCTCTTTTTCTCCCCCCTTTCTCTTCTATCCCACTTCCTCTTTATTTCTCTTTCTTCTTCCTTCTCTTTTCCTTTTTATCTTTATTTCCTATCCGTTACCCTTTTCTCTCTTCTTTTTCTATCCGTTACCCTTTTTTCTCCCGTTTCTCATTGTTGTTCCCACTTTTTTTTTTTTTCGTTTCTCATTGTTGTTCCTACTCTTTTTTATGGGTTTTTTTAACGTGCGGTCTAAAAACACATGTTAAACCATATGTGATAAAACTATCATTGCATGAAATATGATAAAAGTACTCATAAAAAATTATTTAAGTTGCTTAGAAAAAATACACATAAAAAAAAGGTTAAAGTACTTAGAAGACTGAGCAAATATATTTCCTCATACAATTTACATAATTTTTTTTATATTTTTTATGCAATAATTGTACCATTAAATACGACATAATATATTACGTCACCTTAGGATACACGTTATAAAAAACTAGAGAAAATGACAAAATAGTGAGTCAAAATAAAAGTAAACCTGAAAAGAGGGCTAAAACTCTCATATTTATTTCAAAGTGACAATAATGAATTTTAATTCCAAAAAGAGAGGATTTAGGGTCAAATGTCTATAATACAATTTTAGTAAAAATTTTTCTTTTTTCACCTTACCCAAATCCTATCAAATTGTTTTCATATCACTTTATTAAATAAAACTTAACTAATAATTCTCCTATGTGTTGAGAATTCTCATTAATTATTAAAAAGCATGATTTAAATTTAATTCACATACCCAACCACTAGGAAAAAAAAAATTTCAAATGCAAATGTGTATATTATTAATCTAGTTAAAAAATATATATATGATCAGTTTTTTTGAATTATTTTTTGGGACTTTTAAATTAGGAGAGAAGATATAGGTTTAATGTGAGAAGGGTATTTAGATGGAATATAAATTAAAATAAAAAATAAAAAATAAGAATGATAGAATGGTTATTATAAAATGAGGAATTGGATTCGGTGCTGAATTGATACAACTCAATACCATGTCAAGGTAATTCCACACACTTGAATGAGAGATTGGATGACTTGAATTAAAAGTTGAAAATGTGCTACTAAAATGACCAAAATGACCTCATTAGACAACTTTTTTAACTTTCAATTCAAGCCATCCAATCTCTCAATTAAGGGTGTGGATTACCTTAGCATGATGCTAAGTTTTATCAACTCAACACAGAATCCAATCCCATAAAATGGCATATAGTAAATCCCTTCTTTTTAGGATTAAAGTTAATTATTATCATTTTAAGTGGAATAAGAGAAATTTGACTATTTATTTAGAATTATTTTTATTTTGATTCACCATTTCAGTCATTCTCTTAAAAAACCTATACAATGAACAAACACTCAAAGAGAGGGGTCCCACAAGTACACCTGACCCCCTCATCTTTATCTTTCTTATATTTTTTATTTTTCTTAAAAAAAAAAAAAAAAAAAAAAAAGCCACCACGTAATTAGCTTACAAGGTCATCCTGCTCTTAGAAAGTGATGATGCACGCATGATGTCACTTGATGACATCATACGGGTGCCTTTATTAGGTGTGACGTGGCTTATGGTGCACTCACACTTTACGCGTACATAATTGATCTTTGATCGACGATATCTTGGGATTCTGAACTCCGATTGACACAATTCAAGAGGTGTTAGAAAGATCTCGATGGAGCTTTACATTAATTAAGAGATTAGTCGGTGATTGTTGCTTGATTTTTGGCATGAATTTTGGGAGTAAAACCGTCTGATTATTAAGTGGATACTCAAATATAAAAATCTTGTGATGGGAAACCCTAATTGATGCGATTCTGGTGGCATTGGGAAGATGGTCGGGTTCCTTAATCTGACTAAGAGATTGGTTGGTGCTTGCAGCTCTATCCTTGACATAATTTCGAGATAGGCGTTTGTCTAATTTTGAGTGGAACTTTGATTTTGAATATCTTGAGCTACAGGACCCCAAAGGATGCGACGCTATGGATTGTTCGTGAAGCACTCTTTGAGTTGACTTAAGACTTTGAATTTTGGACCAAGTTGACTCTAGTTGACTATTTGCACACTTCTCAAGGCATGTGGGTCCCACTTGCAAATTTAAGTTCTAAGACTTAGATTGACGTGTGCTGCCAGTCTATAAATGACCTTGGCTTTTACAAATGAAATTTCAGGTGATTTTTCTTGATAAAAATAGGGTGTCTACATGGTCAACAATATAATTCTACTATAAACAAAAATAAATCAAATATATACCAAAAAATAGTTTCTGAAAATGATTGGTTAAAAAAAAAAAAAAAAACCAAAAACAAAAAAAAAAGAAAGATAAAAACAAAAACAAAACAAATGTTAAAGAGAAACAACAGATATGAGCTCATTCAATCAAATTTGGACCTCTCTCATATATAATAACCCATTTATATATATATAGATATATATCTCTAACCCTCACCCACCTTCTATTCTATAAATCTGATTTTCCGGCTAGCTCGCTCACACACTCTCTCTCTCTACATTATTTGGATTTCCATGTCCATACGAAAACTTTTATATTGTTGAGATATCTAAATGTTTTTAACTATGGCCTTGTAAGTTTAGTTGAATGGTCAGGTTTTGAATGTACTTCTCGGAAATCATCATTTCGACTCCTTATAAAGATCGTTGCTTGTGTGGGTATAATTATCTCATACGGGATGTTAGATAATAGTTTGGGTTGAAACCTTGACTGGAATGATATGTTTTACCTGAAATGATACGTATTATGTGTCTATGTGGCAGGTTTGTATTGGATTAACGAATTGACCCACTTTTAAAATCAACCACTAAACACTAGGGTCTTGAATTCCTTGACCGATTGACCCACTTTTAAAATCCACCACTAAACCATCACATAAAAGTAGGGTCTTGAATCCCATCAATTACACCTACCATCTCCATATGACCTGACTCTTACAAATTCCAACAAGTGATTTTTCTCGATAAAAATAGGTGTCTACATGGTTAACAATTCTACTATAAACAAAAAAAAAAAAAAAAAATATATATATATATATATATATATATATATATACACTAAAAAATAGTCCCTAAAAATGATTGGAAAAAAAAAAGAAAAAAAAAAAGGAGAAGAAAACAAAACAAATGTTAAAGAGAAATAGTAGATGTGAACTCATTCAATCAAATTTGGACCTCTCATATATAACAACCCATTCATATATATATATATATATATTAGTTGGTGCATACGTGCGTTGCACGTGAATTTTTTGAGTTAAATTATTTTTTTCAATAATGATAATAATTTTTTTAATTTAATAATTTTATCGTGCCTTTGCATAAGATGAAAGCACTTTGATCGCTGAATCCTTTACTTCTTTTGATATGATTATTATTTTTTTTTCATTATCTTTCCCAAATCATAGTGCTTAAATTATCTTTGAAACTTCATTATACATAGGTTCTTTGAAGGTTTTGTGAAACTTTCAATGCTGAAACAAAAGACTACCTCTTTCACTCTTTGTCTCTTTCTCCAATCAAAACATATTTACGCCATAGTTGAAAGATTTAATAACAAATTATTAGTACATTAGTCTTACAAAAATCAAAACCAAGACTTGCGCGGCTTTGTAAACCTTATGGACATGCCATCTTTTTTTTTTTTTTTTTTTTTTTTTTTTTTATGATGTACTACAATCTACACCCCTCCCCTAGATTCATACCACAGAAGTTAACTCAAATTCCTAATAAGGCCTATACTACCACTTTAAAAAATTTAGTATTTATGGGATTGGGAGGTTCTTATTTTATTTATGAGTAAAGTAGTCTTTGATATATATGTATTGGAAAAACATAGGAAAAAACAGATACTCCACGCAGGATCGAAACCAAGACTTACGCAAATCCTGCAGAACTTCTATTGGTTTTTAATTAAAATAATAATATTCCTAATATGTACATGTTTAGGATTTTTTTTTCTTTTAAAAATCTGGTATTTATGGGATCAGGATGTTCTCATTTTATTTATGAGTAAATTAGTTTTTGATATTTTTTATTTGGGAAACAATAGGAGAACACACATAGCTTATGTAGGGTCTAAAACCAAAGAGTACGTCTGCAAACCTTAAAGCAACAGTAATAAACTCAAGGACCATTAATTTTTCATTAAAAAATAATACTCCCTCTGCCCCGTAAAGATAGGCTACGTTTGACAAAACACGGAGTTTAAGAAAATGTAATCATTATATTGACTTGTCATTTATTAAGTTTCATCTTTCCAAAAATACCCTTAACTTTTTTGTATTGGGTTTTGTGTTGAAAGTAAATATTGAAATAATGAAGGGTATAAGAAGCTTAAAAAAATATGATTTGATTTTTTAAAGTGGCCCAAATATACAAAAAAAAAAAAAAAAAAAAAAAAAGAAAAAAAAAATGGTTAAAAATTTAGTGTACCTTATTGGGACGGAGTGAGTACTCATTTTTATGTATTATCTTGACAAGTTGGCATCATGACTTTACTCTATGATTAAATTTTTCTGACAGTTGTTAACCTAATTGAATCTGGATGGCTGTAATGAGAAAATGACTTTTTGGTAATCGCCTCCAAATATAATGCTAAATAAAGTTTGTTTGTCAACTTATTAAATATTAACTGTCAACATGGTACAAATTGACTGCCAATATTTTCTGTTTAGTATTACATTTGGAAGTGATAACTAAAACGTCATTTAGCTGGTTCTCTTTTCTGCCCCTCCCCTCATGTCTCATCATCTGTTTTTTCCCAGCAACTTTTTCTCATATCAGAAGTTCAAAACCATTTTTCTATCTCTCTCTCTCCCTTCCCCATGTTATCACGGATCTAGATCAGATCAGGTGATCCTAGCTCTGTTATCACTTACCCTTTCTCTCTCTCTCTCTCTCTCTCTCTCTACGCCATCTCCATTTGTTACAATAATCCATTTCGGGTAAACCCATTGTCTCTGTCTCTCTCGCACATACCCTTATCAGGCAGTGTATTTCTTTCTCTAGCTAGTTTCTCACTCATTCTTTGTCTCTCTTTCCTTTTTTTCTTTTACCTCATTCTCTATGTATTTGTTTTGATTGTAAATTTGCAATCCGTTCTCTCTAACTTTCTCACATCTCTATTTCTTTATCAGTCTCTCACCTATTTTTATTCTCTCTCTCTCTCTCTCTTTCTCACCATCATCTGGCTGTAAATCGCATGTTTGGGTCTATGCTTTCGATGATTGTTGATTGGTTTCCTTAATGGTCTGTCTATATGGTTTGGATCATCGTCGATTGGTTTCCTTGATGGTCTTTGGATTAACAATTGTAAGATCTATGGGTCTTGATTGCCACTGATCAATGTTGCACCAATAGATGTCATCAATCTATGGATTTTTATCTAAGGTATGTCTTGTACATTTTTCTCAAATTATCATTATTTAAAATAAAATAAAAAAACTATGATTTGATTTCGATATATATATATATATATATATATATTTTTTTTTTTCTTCATCGATGCATGGTGGATCACTGCTTGTGATTTTTTTTTTTTTTTTGGGCTTGTACATTTAAAAAAAAAAAAAAGATTTTGAACTTCTTCTTCTTCCATTTTTTTTTTTTTTTTTTTTTTTTTTTTGGGGTTGTGATCTAAGTTATTTTCTTTTCTTTTTGTTCTTTTTAGTTTTGTTTTGTTTAGTTTGGTTTTTTGGGTTTGCAGGTAGATATTGCATAGTTTCATGAACCTCACGATTTGATAGGGACTTTTTTTGGTGGTTCATTAGACCTTCCCTTTTTATTTTCTTTTTTTCTTGTGCATTCGTTAATGGTTTTTTTTTTTTTTGGGGGGGGGGGGGGTTTGTTTTGTTTTTGTTCAAGCCTGCTTCTTTTTTAATTTTCCTTCAATTGAATCGTCTTTGATTCTCTTCTTTTTCTTGGTAATTTGACTTGATTATTTTCAAAAATCAGAGATTATATATGAATTCTCAACAAAATATGAAAATTATGCAACAGCAGCAATTTAAAAGTTCAATAATACAATTCAAGTTTTTTCTGATATGCAAATCCTTATAAAATAATCAAAGATTATATGTGCTATTCAAAACTTATGCAATTCAAGTTTTTTTTTTTTTTTTTTTTTTGCCTCTTAATATGGGTTTTCATTTGTTTTTGTTCAAGCATGCGTCTTTTTATTTTCATTCAACTGATTCGTCTTTGATTCTCTTCTTTTTCTTGCTAATTTTGCAATTCAAATAGAAATTTAAAAGTCCAATCATGCAATGTAGGTAGAGATTTAAATGTTTATGCAGGCAGAGATTTAAATGTTTAAACATAATTTGTATATATGAGTCAAGTTTATTGAAAACTACATACCAGACAAAGCACCAGAAGAAAGGAAACGCAAGGAAGGCACATAGAAGACACAGAAGAAGGAAGCAGTAGTTGTTCTTTCCTGTGTTAGGGTTTTATGATTTTTATAATGTGTTTCTATTTGTATTTATATGTTAACATTGTTAGGGTTTTACGAATTATAGTTTCCGTTTCCTTAGAATTCCTATTTGGGTTTGGTTTTATTTAATTATTATACGAATTATAGTTTCCTTAGAATTTTTATTAAGGTATGTGTTTTATACTGCTATATTTCTTATATATGCAGAAGGCTAGTTGTGTATTTAAAAATTAAAATAAGGGTATATTAGTCAATCAAAAGTTTTTCTCACATTCATCTTTTTATAGGTAGTATATATATATACAGAAATGATCCTATCAGCACGTGCTGATATATTTTATATCAGCACGGCTACAAACTTACAATTGCTGATTACAAACCTACAATTTACTGATTACAAACTTACAATTGATTGACTACAAATGGACAATTATCGGCCTGTGGGCGATTGTAGTCAGTCAATTATAGGTTTGTAGTCAGTGAAATGGGATGTTTGTAGCTTTTTAAAAGCCGTCCATTTGTACATTTGTAGTCAGTCAATGTAAGTTTGTAATTAGTCAATTGTAAGTTTGTAATCAGCAATTGTAGGTTTGTAGCCATGCTGATATAAAACTATATCAGCACGTGCTGATAGGATCATTTCTGTATATATATATATATATATATATATATATAATTAAGGAGCTATTGGAATTCTAACACTCACCCTACCTTCTATTCTATAAATTTGATTTGCTGGTTAGCTCGCTCATGCTCTCTCTTTCTCTCTTTCTCTCTATATTATTTGGATTCCCATGTCCATACGAAAACTTTTATACTGTTGAGATATCTAAATGTTTTTTCCTATACTCTTGTGGGTTTGGTTGAGTGATCAGGTTTTGAGTGTGCTCCTCAGAAATCATCGTTTTGACTCTTCATAGAGATCATTATTTGTGTGGATATAATCATCTCACACAGGATGTTAGAGAATAATTTGAGTTGAAATCTCAACTGGAATGACACGTTTTACTTGATTGAAGTGATACGTATTATGTGTCTATGTGCTAGGTCTGTATTGGATTGACCAATTGACCCACTTTTAAAATCAACCACTAAACACTAGGGTCTTGAATTCCTCCTTGACCGATTGGTCCACTTTCAAAGTCCACCACTAAACCATCACATAACAGTAGCGTCACTACAAGAAAACACCTCAATTGGGACGTTTTATTTGGGACGGATATAACATGGGTCTCAATTTGTAAAGATTTAGTAATTTTTGGGACGGATGTATCCGTCCCAACTGTTAACACCCACTTTCCCCCTATTTACCCAGTTTTCAAGTAAAAAAAAGGAAAAAAAAAAAAAAAACATCCTTAGGACGGATATATCCGTCTTTAACTATTTTATTTATTATATATTCGATTGTGGGGAAACTTATCAACATATATATCCGTCCCAAGGGGCTGAGTGGTGTATAAAACGTTTTTGAGACGGATATATCCATCTCAGGGTCAAAACAAAAGGTTTTTTAATACATTGAGACGGATATATCCGTCCCAATAACAATCCTTCCAGAAGAATCTGATTTTGGCTTTACGCACAAAACCCCATTGAAACTTTCTTGGGCTGCTTTTGGCTTTTGGCGCTAAAAACACAAAACCCCTTTTTCATTCCCGCTGTGTCATCGTCTCCATCGATCATATGCCTCTCTCTCTCTCTATCTCTCTCTCCATTTTCGAAGCAATTTCTTCTCACCGTCGGTGAATTCAAAGAAGACCGTGGTTTTGGTTCGGGATATTGCTTTGCATTTGACGACTTCAGCCATCTATATGCTGTAGACGACCACCTCTGCCTCTTCGCCGGTGATTGTTTGACGGACATCGTCGCGCGCCCTTGCCTGGTGTAAGATCTCGTTCGTAGCAGTTGTAGTAGAAGGTCGTTATTCCTCGCCATTGCCGTAGTCCGCCGTTGAGTCGCGTTCTCCTAAGCCTGTTGTGCACTGGCCATCGCGAAAGGCCCTATCTTTGCGCCATAACCAGACCCCATGTAGTATATCTCGAGGTGTGTTTGTCGTTATATCTCACAATCTTTGTTATCATTCATTCTTTACACTGAATCTATGTCTCTCTATGCTCTGAAATTTAGGGTTTTTTTTTTGCTTTTGGGGTTTTTTTTTTAAGAAAGAAAAACCCAAACCAATTGAACAAAGAATGACACTAAATCAAAGTTCGGAGCAAAATAAGAAATCAATACAGAAGAGTGCTCGAGAACATGGTTCAAAGTCTCGGCAATCTCGGTGGTGTTGCTGGCATCGTCTTCTCTATCGTCTCCGGTGGGCTGTAGCAGCGGTAGCGGCAGCAGCTAAAGTCGACGTTTCCGGCAACGGCGACTGAGGTCGACTGCGGGAGTTGAGGTTGATTGTGCCGGCGGTCGAGGCTCTCGAACAGGGGAACCTCCCTCCCTCCCTCCCTCCCTCCCTCCCTCCATCGCACTCTCCCTCTTAATTTCTCTGTTTTTCCTGTTTTTGTGTAGGTGCGATATTCTTTGGGACAAAGGCTGAGTGCGAGTGGCTGGGCTGCTCATAAAATACGACATATATATGTATTTTTTTTGACCGTATGAGGCTTTGACCCATTGTAAATTACAATATAGTCTTTTTTTTTTTTTTTTTTTGTTATTTCTAAAAAAGAAACATCTTATATTATAAGATTGTTTAATTTATAAAAATTACTTTAACAATTTTAGTATTTTCAAAATATTATTTTTCATCTTTCATAAGCAAGTAGGTAATTTTAAAAGGTTATCATTTGTAATTTATAAATTATTTTTAATTTACTTCTTTTTAATATAGTAATAAATAATAGTCATATTTTTTTAGATTTTTTTGAACACTCTTTCATGCGTAAAGTTGCGTCTTGCTTGAAACGCGACGAGATGGGCGAAACGGGACAAGGACTGAGACCGAGACTTTGAACCATGCTTGAGAAGGAGATAGAAGTTGGGAGAAGGGGCTTTGAAGTGAGAAGAGGAATTGACAACTAAAACAGGGAGATTCAAAATTTGAAACCCACCGCTATGCTCTTTAGCCCTTCCAAAATTTTTGGAAATCAAGAAAGCTTTGAAATCCACCATTGAATGCAAATATTGAAAGAGAGAGAGAGCATGACAGGGAGAGGGAGAGGGAGAGGGAGAGTGTTTTTGAAAGCTTTCCTGATTTCCTGAAATTTTATGACATGGGTTTTTGGGGGGGGGGGGGGAGAGAGATAACCCGTGTGTGTGTGATATAAGTTTGAATTTCAAACTCGAAAGTGGTGGAAGGGAAGGAGAGACAGAACGGCTTGTAGAGAAGAGAGAGAAGGAGTAGCATATGGGAGAAGACACTCTCAACGTTGACACGTTAAAGCCAACAAAGGCCAAAAAAAAAAAAAAAAAAAAAAAAAAAAAGGGAAAAAAACTTGAGGCTTGACACATCAGCCTCTACTATTCACCTACAGTAAGAAACCCTCCGGCTTATAATAGTAGGGAAGATGGGATATACTCACTTTGTGTGTTTGTTTCTTTTATTTGTGGCTGTCCTGATTTATCCTTTGTTATATATTTTGTCTCTTTATTGTATATGCATATACATACCCACCTAGAATACCCGTTCAAGAATGATACAATTGCACAAGGTGTTACCTAACTCTATTTCAACACATGGATGGTGTTGGTTACATACTTTCGTGTCTTTATGATACGATTGACTTGTTTACTAACATAATCCTATGTGTTGTTGTTGGTAGCTAGCACCTTGACGTGTACTCATTCTTGAATTGTCCATTTGGACAATTTAAGAATGTATACTACTCAACTATTGTGTATATGTACATTTAAGACTTTTCTGAAAGTTTCAGCGCAACTCCTAAATGTTCTCTGGGTATGAGCTTAGAGAGGACCAGTAATGGTTAATCCTCCCTAAATTACATACTTGGAGAACTGTAAGGAAATGCTGCCGAAATTTTTATAAAAGTGTTGAATGTATGTAATAACGTAATATGTGCGTAGTATATAATTCTTAAATGGGATAGGACCACGTAACCCTTGGGAGAATATATGTTAATGTCTATTCATACGTAGAGCATATGCATAATATTGCTTTAATTTTTTTAAAGTAGTTTCATACTTATAATTTGTAATTTTTTAAAAGATATTAATTGGATTTATCTGTGTGTAGGATTCTAGATAATTTTGAGCTTTATCAACATACCATTTTATCGACTGGTGAGTTACTACTTCCCTATATATGCTACACGGCTCTGACTTGTCTCATTTTCAATTAGTGTTCTTAATGTTGGAGACCTTTATTTTATGAAGTTGAAGATGGAATATATATAAGAGGGGTTCACTTTATTTTATTATTATTTTTCTTGGGTTCCATACTGAAACAAATTATGACCATTATGTTAGAAAGGAATTTATTGTTTTATTGGTCCTTATGTCCATGTGATTATAGATATGTTTCCATCATTGCGTGTTCAAATTTTTTACTGTTGCTTTCAAAGTCCTTTGTTTGATTTCTTCAGAAGTTTTTTATTTTAATAAAATATTTAAATAATAAAAAGACCCCGCATTGCTTTATATCTAATAGAATAGATGGAATAATTTTTTTTTTATTAGTTATCATGTTAGCCGATCAAAAAACTATGTTTTGTAGTACTTTGTTTAATATGTATTTTTTTAATAATTAAAATAAAAAAAATACTTAGTCCTTTACTGTGGAGGAGGAGTTCTTGCTTACCCACTCGTATTATAAACATGTCATAGTTAATTAAACAAAATTAAATGTAGACACTTGAATAAAGAGTCGTGGATATGTGGACACGAACATATGGATATGTAAACATGTGGATATGTGGACACATTCATTTTCACATGGACATGTAAACATGAAAACACGAACATATGGATATGTATTCATAATCAATAAACATGTTTTTTGCATTCTCACCGTCATTTCTCATTTAATTTTTTGGACACAGGATTAAAAGTGTGTGAAAAAGAGGTATTTGAAGATTATTCTCTACTGTAAGTAGCCAAGTATTATCCTTTTTTTAATTAGTGCTACATTGCTACTCTCTTCCCCCATTTTCTCCTATATTTTTGTTTTTCTTTTCCTTCTCCCTTCTATTCCTATAAACATGTAGTATGCGAATATTATTTGGTGTTTTCCTTCTCTTTTCTATTTCTATAGACAAATCGCATGTGAAGATTATTTTGTATGCGATTTTTTATTTATTAATATATTAATATATTACATATTGAACAAGGCAAGGGCCTCATTTGGAATTTTCGCCTTAGGTCCCAAATTGAATTAAACCCAGAATCATGGCCCATGATTAAGAATTCTGGAATTCTTCACAAGACATGTGAGAGATGGTGAGTGGTGGTTTAGAATTCCTCTTGGTTTCTTTTATTTGCTATTATGCTTTCGTGGCTATAGAACAAGTTGAGTTGAATAAGTATCCCAACAATTCAAATGCAAGAAAAGTACCTTCTAAAATAAAGAAAATTCGAAAGTCGGGTTACAGAACAAGTTGATTGGATATGTTCCAATCTAGCTTTAACTAGATTGGATATGTTATATCTGATGAGAATAGTAGGAGAAAAATGACCTCCTTTAGTAGCAATAGGCTGTTTTCTACCTTTGCCAACCAGATCCTTGTGATGGAGTCAAGATTTTACCTTAATGAGAAATTTTTAGTATAGTCCATTATAATTTTATAAACTAAAGAAATTAATTAACTGTAATCTTACACAAATTTCTTTTTCTTTCCCCTAATTAACAATAACATAATCAAAGAAAATCTGTGAACTACTAGTAAACATAAAAATGTAAATTTTTATTAATGATATTTCTATTCAAGAAATATAGACTTTTACAATTGTGTTCTTCATCTTTTGAGTAGGGTTTTAGACTCTTGGGTGGGCTTCCATAACCAAATAAGGGATAGAAATAAATAAATATTAGAAGAAGGTGAATTTGTGAGGGTGATTTTATATATATTATAAAAGCTATTACAAATTTTTAATTTTAAAAAATGGGTGTGGGGGCCACCGCCTCCCTTGCCTCCACCACTGCTTGATCTTACGTTGCGACAAGTTGTTAATTTCAATACCTATGATTAGATATTGCAGCCTCAAAACTTTGATTAGTAACTTAAAGTTGTTTCAATATACACCTATTCATACAACATTACAACACTATGATTAGATATTTCGACTTACTAAACTTTTTAACTTATGGAATAATAAATAAGTACGTATACATAAAGTGTCGCAATGCATTGTAATTAAATTACAAAATTTCTCATTACAGTTACAAAATCAGTACAACTTTGGTCATGGATAAGAGTTGGATTACACTGGATAGAGTCTCAGATGCATATCAAGCTGGTCTCAAAACATTTCTTGATTATGTTGAGGCCAATGCATCTGTTGGAGGAATTATGTACTGTCCATGTCGCGATTGCATAAATACAAAACGGGGAAATCGCGACTTTGTAAGGTTGCATTTAACAAGGCGCGGTTGGGCTCCAGGTTATGCTCTCATGACATGGACGTTCCATGGGGAATCGGATTTGATTCGCTCTTTAGACAACATGTCAGATGAAGGAGATGACAGTGAAGAATGTGGTGATGATATACATGGAATGTTACATGACGCATTCCATATCCCATCCCCAGCTGGGCAAGGTGGGTTGGATAATGATGTAGACAACCCAAATCCTGATGCTGTAACATTCTACAAGTTAATTGACAATGCTGAGCAAGAGTTATATCCAGGATGTAAGAAGTTCAGTATGCTTTCGTTCGTTATTCGTTTATACCACATAAAATGTCTGAACGGATTGAGCGACAAGGGGTTTACTATGGTGCTTGAGTTACTCAAGGAAGCATTACCGGAAGGTGAAACCCTCCCTGAATCGTTCTATTATACTAAGAAGATAATTGGGGAACTAGGCCTTGGGTACGACAAGATTGATGCGTGTCCTAACGATTGCATGTTGTATCGAAATCAACACGCAAATGATGAGGTATGCTATGTATGTGGGACATCTAGGTGGAAAAGCAATAAAGAAAGTTCGGTATGTGCCTCTACAAAGAAAAAAAAAAAAATACCTGCAAAGGTTTTGCGTCATTTCCCTTTGAAGCCACGACTGCAGCGACTGTTCATGTCTGAAAAAACCGCTGGGTTGATGAGTTGGCACGCGGAAGACCGTACCAAGGATGGGGTACTTAGACATCCTGCTGATTCTGAAGCCTGGGTAGCATTGGACAACCAGTCTCCTGAATTTGCCACTGAGTGTCGCAATGTCAGACTTGGGTTAGCAAGTGATGGTTTCAACCCATTTGGTTTAATGTCCCATTGCCACAGCACGTGGCCCGTGGTTCTGATGCCATACAACTTACCACCGTGGTTGTGCATGAAACAACCGTACATCATTATGTCGTTGCTCATTCCTGGTCCAAAGGCACCAGGAAATGACATTGATGTGTACTTGCAACCACTAATTGAGGAATTGAAAGATTTATGGGTCAATGGTATATGCACATACGATGCAAGAAAGAAAGAGAATTTCACACTGCGGGCAGCATTACTGTGGACAATCAATGACTTCCCTGCATATGCAAACTTATCAGGTTGGAGCACTAAGGGATATTACGCTTGTCCTCATTGCAATGTCGATATTGATAAGAACTGGTTAAAAGCAAGTAAAAAATGTTCATACTGTAGCCACCGTCGATGGTTGGATGGTGAACATATATTTCGTTATGAAGAAGCATCTTTCAATGGGAAGACTGAATTCAGATCCCCACCAGAAGCTAAATCTGGTTCTCAGCTGTTGGATCAGATGCATGATGTCAATGTAACATTTGGGAAGCTAGTTGGCAAGGGTCCAAAACGGGCGGACGGATGGAAAAAGAAGAGTATATTCTTTGAACTACCATATTGGAAGCATCTGTTAATACGACACAACGTGGATGTTATGCACACGGAGAAAAACATATGTGAAAGCTTGGTTGGGACTTTATTGGATAGTGATAAACACAAGAAAGACGACTTGGCTGCACGTGAAGACTTACAACATATGGGCATACGACCTGCACTACATCCATGGGATGTACCTGGAAAGAAGAAGTCTTACAATCCTGCTTGTTTCACAATGTCTTTAGAAGAGAAAGTTAATTTTTGTGAAGTGTTGGAGAATGTTAAAGTACCGGATGGTTATGCGTCCAACATATCACGTTGTGTGAACCTAAAAAACAAGACACTCTCTGGGTTGAAAAGCCATGACTATCATATTTTAATGCAACAATTGCTTCCAATAGCAGTGCGAAAGTCGTTGCCAAAGAATGTTGTTGCGGTATTGATAGAATTTAGTAGTTTATTTAGGGAATTGTGCTCAAAAGTTGGTACAGTTGAGTCTTTCATGGCACTTGAACCTCGAATGGCCGTAACACTTTGCCATCTTGAAAGGATGTTCCCACCAGCATTTTTTGATGTTATGGTGCATTTGGCAATTCATTTGCCCGGTGAGGCGAGAATAGCTGGTCCAGTACAATATCGCTGGATGTATCCGATTGAGAGGTGTGTGAATCTCTTCTCATATGAAATATGTTGTTCAAACCCAATGTGCATACGGTAAGACGTATTTCCATCTTGTGTAGGTATTTATCAACTCTAAAGTCATACGTACGGAACAAAAGTCGACCAGAAGGGTCTATTGCAGAAGGGTACTTGGCCGAAGAATGCCTAAATTTTTGCTCAAGGTATCTGCACGATGTGGAGACGAAGTCAACTCGTATCTCGAGGAATTCTGAGCACACTAGTGTGGACTCACCATATGAAGGGTTGTCCATTTTCTCACGACCAGGTCGTTCACCAGGGAAGGGGAAGTCCATATCATTAGATTATGAGGACCGTCACGCGATGCATTTGTATGTACTATTTAATTGCCCTGAAATGGCCCCATATATTACGTAAGAAACCATCCTACATTATACTTATGAATGTATGATATTTGTGCTTATAAAATACGTTCATGTATGACGTTTTAATGCCAATTTTGTATACAGAAAACACTATGAGATCCTTACAACTCAATATCCTAATCACCAACAATTGTTCATTGACCGTAAACATAGAGATAATTTCTCATGTTGGTTCAAAGACAATGTAAGTAGTTCGTATGTGCTCGCATAAATCAAATTACCTTCTAAATTTCTTCTCAGTTTTTTTTATGATTATTATTTTTTTGGGTGTTGATCCCCATGATTATTGTAGTCCACTTATTTTTCCAATATGGTAAATAGGTTTTGAGTATATCTGTGGATGGGGTTGACTCTATCAAAAGGGATCTTATGTGGCTAGCGGGTGGACCACGGGAAATTGTGAAAAAACATAGTAGTTTTCTAATAAATGGGTTTCGGTTTCGCACCCAAAGGGTTGACGATAACAGGAAAACTCAGAATAGCGGAGTAGTACTGATTGCAAACACAAATTCTAATGAAGAGAGAACTTACTATGGTATCCTTATAGATGTCTTCGAGCTTGATTACTACGAGGATAGAAAGGTTGTACTATTCAAATGTGACTGGGTTCAAGGGCGTGATATAAAACTGGATGACTTTGGGATCACCCTTGTCAAATCCGACCGATTTGTAAGTACCAGTGAGCCTTTCATCCTTGCATCACAAGCTTTGCAAGCTTTTTATGTAGAGAATCCTATGCAAAAAGGGTGGAAGGTCGCTGTTAAGATGTTGCCTAGGGATTATTTTGACGTGCGTGGTGAATTGTCTAAAAATGATGGTGAGACATTCTTAGAAGGTGAGTCATTCAGTGGCAACAAATTAGATGAGGCCATAGTTAATGTGGATAGTGTTCTTCAAGCCAGGATTGATGTTCCAGTGATAACAGTCGACGCACCTCTAATCCCTGATCAATCTACCAGAGATTTGGACAATGATGACGAAGAAATGGACATTTGGGATGACGAAATACCCGTGTACATGGATTGTAAGCAACGTTTTCCAATAATGTTTTTTTTTATGAACTTTTATACCAATATATGCTTATATACCTTTTTGTTATCCCAAAATGGTATGTTCTTTTATACCCTTTATTTTCTTTTATAGAAATAATTTATTGTCTTCAGGTTTTTCTTTGTTTTTTTTTTTCCCTTTTATATACTTAACTTTTTAATATTCTAAAACCAATTCGATTGATAAAAAAGAAGCATATTTACTAAAGAATGTGTTATATTAATACTTGGATTAAATTAATCAATGTTACTAAAAAGGTCATTACTCAATTTGACTTGTATGATGTTTTTTATGTTCTTCTATAACATAATGTATTGTTTTTTACGTTCTTCTATAACATAATGTATTGTTTTTTAATGTTCTTCTATAACAAATAGATTGCCATGGCGAGGACGCGCAATAAGCGCGCTAGACAGGCTGAAGCTCTTCCCGATCCTCCAGTCGAGCATGTTGAGGCGGTTGGCCCCAATCCTGATGAGAATGAGGGTAATTTGACTGGTAAGAAAGTGGTTAAATTTGTCAAACTGTGTAGACAATTATAGACTCACGGAGATATTAGAATCCTATGTCCCATGATTTATTATCTTTATATCACATGATTTAATTTGGTGTATGTCATTAATGTAGTGTCCTAGATCAATTGTATGTCCCTACAGTTATTGACTACATATATATAATGTCGACCTCAAGATGTCATGGGTTAACTGGACAGTACATGCCTAAACGTCAAATAAAGGGATGTATATTTTTTTCCCATATAATATGTACCATGGTTATTCAATTAAGTCGGGCAAGAAAATCATCTAATTCAATTTGAGCTTCTATATAATAAGTATCATAGTTGTTCAATCATCTTCAAGGACATTAGTTCCTAGTTCACCTAAAAATTTAAATTCAATGGCTTTTACCATGAATCTGTGACATAAACTACAACAGCATCTCATAAAGTCACAAGGGGAAGCTAACATCCTTAACAATAAAACAAGCTTATTTATATTTGAAAGAAGCCAATCTTCGGATATAGTTTCCTCTTAACAAAGTACTCATCTGACCGTGTTGCTTTCTCCAAAGCAATAGCTACCTGCAAATTGCATAAGAACTCAGTAATTGCATGTGTAAATTTAGATTGTATATATTCAATGAAATTGTATATGAAGTTCCAAAAACCTTATAAGATTACCACTTTTTTACCCTCCTTGTTCTCTCCCAAAATTTTGCATTTCAATTTCATAATTCATGTACAGGTTTATTGTCCACATATAATCTATAAAGAGAACTTAGGAAAGTGGCACTATAAATGTGGAACTGTAAGAGTATATAGAAGCATCATTAATGGTTCAGAATAGAATAGATAATAAGTACCATGGTTATTCAATCATCTTCAATTAAGTCAGGCAAAAAATCCATTTAATTCAATTCGAGCTTGTGGATTCCTATTTGTGTGTATATATACAAAGAGGGAACACATCATGTACTTGCAATAGTTAAAAATTCAAAGTTCAATTACTTGTATTAAGTTATGATCTAATTGATATAGGTTTAATATCTCCATAGTTGAAATTGCTGTTTGTCAATTACTCATATATATATATATGAATTTCAACTGACAATAGTTAATGTTAATATCAGGGGACCATTCTAGAGGGCGTAGTCTATTGAAAAAGCTTGATGATAGACTGCTTGCAAATGGGGGAAACAAAATAGTAATTGAGGCTGATGCGCATGGAGCGCCAAACACTGACGATGGCAAATTAGTCAGTGATCTGATTGGAAGTATAATGAGCTCTGGGGAAATTATCCCTTTGACCATCAAAGATTGGAGACTAGTAAGCTATGACCAGATCAATAGCGCACTAGTGCGGATACATGTATGAATCTTTTTATTTAAAAGAAATTAAGTTTTGAATATAAATGTTATTCATATTCTATTGTTGTGGCCCATTATCATGGTTTACTCGTGTTGCATTTGTAGACTTTTTTTGAGTTCCCCAATCCGGCTACAAATGGATGGTTGAAAGCTAAATGCAATGAACGCTGGAAAAGTGCGAAGAATAGGTTAAAAGATAGATGGGAGGACCCAAAACCAGATGACCCAAATAAAGGTCGACCACCAAGTTTTAGTCCTGAATCTTGGAATAGCTTGGTAGATTATTGGTCGACCCCGAAAGTTCAGGTTTTGTTTTTAATGCCCTACTGCCCTATTTTCCTTATTTTTATTATTTGATAAGACATCTAGGTTGCAGTTTGCTCATTTATGTTGTAAATGAAGAGGAATTATCTTGGAATAATAGTAACTTCATATGCTTAATTGAAATTTATAATTTTTTATAATGCTACTAGTTTTGTTATTCTTTTTGTCCAGAATATCAAAAATCAAAATTACTAATGCAAATGCTTGTGCCTCGATTCACAACTAAGCCAATGCTTCACCTAATGATTTGTCCTTTACTAATCACTGTGTAGAATCAACATCAAGAGTTATATTTTTGACTTATGTAAAAAGGACATTAACATTGTCAAATACAGGAGAAAGCTACACAGAATGCGGCCAATAGGAAAAATCTAAAGGTTTTTCACCGTACTGGTAGGGTTGGTTATCCGCGCACTTTGGCAGCTGAGGTGCAATTTATTATTTTCTATCTATTATGTTTTTTTTTTGGGTCTATGGATATGTAGAAAATTCATAATATTTTATTATTTCATGATGCTAGACAAAGAAAAGGGGTGGGGTTGCACCAGACACATATGATTTTTTCTTATGTACCCACAAGCCAACGAAGGGGAATATCGATCCACATACTCAAGCAGTGGTGGTAAGTTTATTGGGTGAAATACTTTACCTCTTAATTTAAATCTTGCTTCACTTTCCTTGTTGTTCCATAATTTGGGTAAAAGGTTGATGGTTGATGGTAGATTATTTCACATTAATTTGTAATGCAGGATGCAATAGAAGAGAGAATTACCCAAGCCCCTGAGGGTACACCAGTTCCTGAGGCTCGTGAGTTAGCAGTATCAGCTGTTCTAGGTTCAGGCAGCCGTGGTAGGGTGCCTATGGGAGGCATGGTGCAGGCAAAAAAGTACACCTATGAGACAATCATGGCTCAAGCAAGTAGTGTAATATCAAAATGGCAAATGGTTGCGGATAAGGCCAATGAGACAGCAGAGATGTATAAGAGACAGGCGGAGCAGACGAGTAAAGAGCTTGAGGATAGTCGATGTAGAAATGGTGATATTCTGAGAAGGTTGGACGACCTTATGCAATTCAAGGAGCATATGATGCGTGGGCAGGCAGGCAGGCGCGAGGAGGCTGCATACATGTGGAATCAACCATCATTGTCGGCTATGTTGGCGGAGCAGGACCAGGACAGGCCCTATGATCAGTCCTTGCATCGGCCCACGAGTCGCCCACAGTTCATGTCCAGTTCCCAATCACAATACATGCACCCAGATCGGTTTCGCGACATGTGCGTAGATCCATTTCTATACAGAAGCCAGCACCAGAACTTTCATGGGCCCACTTACCCCTCTGACACACATTCACCAGGACATGCCCGACCTCATGTACACTCACATGAGCAGCCCTACCGACCACCCAACCAGCACCTTGATTCGGATGAGACACAGGAGCCTGATACTACGCAGGAATGATCTTACTTCATTCTTGAATCAGGTGCGTAACTTATCTGTTCCAACTTCATCAATTTTTTTTTAACCTGCAAATGTGGTTGTGACCTTCAATCAATTGCTAACCTTGGTTTGTATTTACTAGGGTTGATGAGTACAGATTCGACTGGGCAGGAGGACGTGCCAGTCTCATTGATGTTTTGGTTCAAGCATCACAATCACTTTTTGTAATTGACTAGTGATATATGAAGTTGGAACAACAATATATGTTTGAAGTTTAAATTGTTGATGCTTGAAGTTTAATCTACTTTTCATCTGACAAGCAATGGATTCATATATGTTTTGAAAGACATTACTGATAATCAATTTGATAACTTTTTTCTAGATTAAACTTTTGATATTTCTGCTTAATTATATCTTAATTTGAAATTAGACAATTTTCTGTTTAAATTTTATTTTCTAGATCAAAATTACTGATTTTCTTTTGGCAGCTACATCTTTCAGCAACTCGCCGCTGCAACCTCTGATACCTTTATTGCAGGTCATGCCTGACCAGCTCTATCTTAGCCAAGCCTTTTACACTGAGTCTAATGGCAGGTTTGCTTTCTTTGTTCTTTGTGTTTTTCATATCCTAGCTATCCTAGTTGCTTGATACATGTGTTGTTTTACACTTAGGGTTGGAAATTATATTTTAATATTAAGATGCATCTAAACACATTTAAAAATTATAATCATTTACAATACTGGACATAATTCGAAATAGTAATCTTTTCCTCCACTAAGAATTGTACAACAACTCCTTTGACTCTCTTTAATGCAAACAAAAATAAAATTCAAAAGCATTACATGTAGACCATGCATTTCCAATAGCCCTTCTTTTTATAGACTTCCCCTGTTTTTTACTCTGTCTAATTTATGTTTTATCTCCATATGTGTTATGTAGGCGAGAAGGGAAAAATCAATGAGAGAATGAAATATCTGCAAGATAGGTATTTCTAATTTCCTTAGCTTCTTTTAATGTTTAAAATCCAAATACCAAAGACTACTACAATTAGGAGAGATAGTTATGATGTTTAATTTTAGAGTGTTTTAATGTTTAAACTGCTTGAGAGCAAGTATTCAGTTTGCTAAAATCTTCATCTTAATGCTAATTGAAAGAATTTACTTTGTTGAGCAGGCACCAAATCATTCAGTTTGGACCTTATCATCAGATTATGAGTCTTGCCCAACTTAAAGAGGAGGATTATATCTATCATAAAGAATCATCTGCGTAGAAAACATCTCAATTTCAGGATAAAGGAAGGGACAAAGATGTAGTTCTTATTGACAATGGTGGAAAGTCCCTGTCTAAAGAGGCTTTGAAAGGAAAATCTCCAAAAAAAACGGCTGAAAGTAGACAAATATTTTTTTGTCATAAAACATCCAAGTGTAAGTCCAAGAGAACAAATGGATATAAGCCTGACTGTTTGTCTCTCTCTAAGAAATATATTTTTTTCCCTAGTCGATTTCCATAAAGTATTTTCTGTTGGTACAGGGAATGATGGTGATGTGGAAGTTGCAGGGGAAGAACCATCTTAGAAGCATATTGAACCTCATGTAAGAAGTTTAATAGCTTCTTTAAGATAGCTATCTAGTTGTTACTTATTGAATCACCTTGGCAATGTGTGATTTTCAGGTATGCTCCTCAAGGCTGCCCTTGGTGCTAGCTGAGAAAGTCCATCGTTCAAAGGTAGGCTGACATTCAATCTTGGTCACTACATTATGGTTTCTTTGGATCTGTCCATGCTTTAAATTTGTTCAATTATTCTCAGTTGAATGTGGACATTCATGATAACAGAGGTATGAGGGTGAGGGAAAAGAAGTATTATGGGGAGAGGTGATTTGGGCACTGAGTTTAGGCATTTTAACCCCAAAAGCTAGCTCAGTTGACTGTTTACCAGGTATGAAGCTTGGTATGTCCATGGATATACATTTATGTTTGCTGGTGAGAAGAATGTGAATCTATGTGTGTGTGTGATGGTGCAAGCATGTGTGTTTGTGTGCTTGATCAATGTAGGACCATTTTGCTTGTCATTGTTGATTGGACCTCGATTACTTATCAACATCTGTTCTTTTTTTATGTGATTTTTGAGAGTTGAGACTTTAAAGTTATAAAACACAAGGGTGTGGACAAAAAGTTAGCTTCCTTGTATCTAGAATTTTAATGTCTGAATATTGCTTGTTGTTGTGCTGCCTTTCTCACCTTGAAGTTCTAAACATTGCTAAGTGATCTAGGCGGGCGAATTTGAGTCCTGCTTTTCCACTATGGAGTCTCAAAAGCTACTTCACTCCCAACAAAGTTAGATTATTGTTCAATTATAATAAGCTAAACCTTTTTATTTAAGCAACCAGAGTGTTCTTTGTGAATGGATTTGGGTTTTATTTCTTTTTCAATTGGTTTTTCTCAATTACTATAAGAAAGTAGGGTTCAATGATAAGTTCTTTGCATCAATTAATTGTGTTAGTTTTGATCTTCTCTATATTTGCTCTCTAACTTTGCATTTAGTAAGGTATCCTAATTAATTGTACTTGTTATTATGCCATAATGCTTTGGAAGAAATGAACTAAAACTGCCTTCAGGTGTTTTCTCTAGGCAGTGCTGAGCTTTTCTTCTTTTCTATTTCTATGTATGATGATGATGAAAAAATTGGTGCAACTCATCATTCTAAATTGATAGTTTCTTGGAAAACGAAAGAACACTATTAGTTAGTATGTAATAGAAATTTTGATCCTACTGGTTAATTTGTTTACAAATTGGTAAGCTTTGTCATCAATATTCCATGGGAGTATTAAAATTTGGTATTGAAAGGTGCCTGTTGCTTTGTACTGGGTTGAATTAGACTTTTGGTTCATATCAGGTACAGATTGATTCGATCCTACAAATCACATGGGTTAACTAGGCTGACCTTCCTCTAATCTTGGGACTCGCTGTATGAAAGATTGACAGGTCATGCAGATACTATATGTAACAAACACCTTGTATTATCGTATATCATATGTTGTACTCAACATGCAGAACATATCATTTTGCATGCTTATAGAACACCTTATCTTATGTACCGTATTGTGTGTCATGCACTTTTTACATTGGGTCTTATATGATATTTAATGAAATCAAAATTGACGCTTTTGGACACTTTATAATGTTGAAAAACTGGTCCCATGTTGCTGCATGCTTGATCCTTCACTTCTTAAACCATTGTGAATTGGTGATCCTTATGACCATATCTTACTCACACACACAAGGAGATTTTGGTGAGTATGAAACTTGGTCCACGTCACACCTCTAGTGATTTCCCTAAATGGTTGAATGTGTTGGCCATGTTCTTTGCCCCTCATTCCATTTTTCCTAATGATCAAATTGATTGACTTGTTTAAATATATAAGATGATAAATTTGATCTATTTTTTCATGATTTAACTGGAAATGAGTGCCAGATTTTTTAATGAGGATTCAACTTTCATGTTTTGTTTTGTACTTCAGTGCTTTCATCCTTACAGTGACATGCAGCTTGGCTTCTTGTGGATTTAAATTTTGATGCCACTTGCTATACTTGTAACGTTTCAATATGTAATGATTTATGAATTGAAATCAGTAATTGTACTCCTAATTTGGCTTCCTAGGTCCGGATCATGAAAAGAGTCAGGCATCCAAATGTTGTTCTCTTCATGGGAGCGATAACCCGCACTCCAAATCTTTCTATCGTAACAGAATTTCTTCCTAGGTATGTAGGCATGATATACTTCTTTCCAAATTCATGTTTATATTTTCAAATATGATGTTTTGAAAGTCAATGCATCGGAATTTCGTTGTACGAGTATTCTTTTTAAAGACATTATCATGTATCATGTCTCACAAATTCAAGTAGTACAAACCCAAGAACTTTCGTCACCCATAAACAAATGATTATAGTTCGTGATTGATTATCAGATATTGTTTTGTCATCAAGTGTTAATATGCATGAAGGGAAGAAGTTGTTCTTTACTTAGTTAAAATCACACTGGTTTGTGTGCTAAGTGTTTTATATCATATTTTATTGAATTGATCTCTGTTCATAATTGCCCATATTTAATAAGAACTCCCAATGACTAGTGTTTTTGGTTGGTTTTTTGAAAAATTTGGAATAATGAAGCGTAAGTTTGTTTTGCAGGGGTAGTTTGTACAGGTTAATTCACCGGCCTAACAACCAGTTAGATGAAAGGAGGCGTTTGAGGATGGCCCTTGATGCTGTATGATACCATTATTCTCAACTTTTCTTTTTGCTAATATAGCTAAGTTTTGGGTTTACTTGGTAATTCCACTTGTGATAATGGGTCTCTGTTAACAAATTGAACTCCCAGGCTCGGGGAATGAATTATCTACACAACTGCACCCCAGTGATAGTTCATCGTGATTTGAAGTCTCCAAACCTTCTTGTTGACAAAAACTGGGTTGTGAAGGTGGCATTCTGATCTAATGGCTGAGAATTCTGAATACAGTTTGTATATTTTCCACACTTATACAGTGTGATGCTAGTTAATCTGTCTGTCTTATAGGTATGTGATTTTGGGTTATCACGAATGAAGCACAGCACATTTCTTTCTTCGAGGTCAACTGCAGGGACGGTAAGCTGTAGTTATGGACTCTTGCCATTTTCTTTTTTCCTTATTGCTGCAGCCATTTTATTTCCTTTTTCCTATTTGATCCTAATTCATATACATTTTCTTTCATTCTGTTTGTGTTTGGGTTGTCTATTTATTACTTGATGTTCAACTATTTGATGTGATGAAATTATGTTGCAATGCTGGTTTTGTATATGGTTTTGTGCTTTATTTATCTGCTATATCCTCCACCATACTAGGCACTTGACTTATCTATTTTCTTGAGTTGGTTTCCTAGATGTGTCTCCAGATGGAATAGAGTAATGCTGCAGTACCGCAATATTGCTTTTCTTTGGTTACATTGTTTAGTTTTTAGCCAATCGGTAGAAGATACTGCAGTGCTGTTGGCCCTAGTACCCAGTCCTCTTGGAGATGTTTTAATTGCCAAGTTTCTCCTTGAACAAGGTGGTTGCAGATATCTGAAATCTTTGATGTGCTCTTCTTTTAATAAGGAAATTTTAGTTGGGTTTGATGTTTTAGTGGGCCTCGTTTTCATTGTTTGGTACCTTATCTTCAAACAGATGTTGAAATTTATGAAATTGACATTCCTATAATCAAGAATTTGCATAGGATTTACTAATGTAAATAAAAAAATTAGACGAGGTTAATATAAAGTTGGATCCTAACAATGGAACTTCACCTTAGTCTGAAATATGAAAAATGAGATGATTCACTCATATGTGTGCATGCTTTTGTGTAGATTACTCAGTGCTCACAAAGTAATTTCGTAAAAAAGAGCCTTCTATATTTTTCCTTTCTTTAATTTTTTTTTTTTCCTTATTAGGGTGGAAAAGGAGATCATTAGGGAAATTTTAACTTAAAAGTCAGGATAATCTAGGTGATAGATGAACAACTTAGAAATATGAGTGAAATGATAAATTTTTCTGATGTTGGAAGTGCTTCCGTTATAAATCCAAATGGTTCTAATTTAAACTGTTGAGAGGTAGCATTTGGCTTTGTTCTGTTTGTATGCTGAAATCATGGATGAATATAAGAGACCTGGTATTCACTCTATGGCATCCTTTGAAATTAATAGGGAATAACAATACAAGTATATTTTCATTCTGTATGGTTTTTTTTGGAGAAAATTAACTAGCAAAAAGTTAATTCGTGATTGATATATCATAAAGTTTGCTGTCTTTCATGATAGATGGAGACTGGAAAGGAGCTATATGTTTTTTGCATTCTTTGGGTTTGAAAAAACTTAAATTACCCTTGCTGTTGAGGAGTAAAGTTTTTACCCTTGCTGTTGAGGTGTAAGTTTTCTGAGACGGTCTTGAGGTAGCAGTAGGATAAGATGATCTGATGATAATACGGCAACATCGACTTATAGGGTTATTGAAAGGAACTCAAGTTTTTTGTTGAACTGCTCAAGAATTGGGTTTACTTGTAAGAGGATTGCTAATTATATTTTGAGATGTTATAACATACTAATTAGTATGTTTTTGTTGTTGTGAAAGTAACATATGGATTTATTTGGCAGGTGCAACAATGTTGGGGCTGGTCAAGAGTTGTATAGGGACAAAGTTCACTAGTCAATTTGGGGATTTAATTGCTGTAAGTATTTTCTTTGATGATTGAGGAAAATGCTGAATCCGTCATTGCATGTTGCCTTAAAACATGAGGCACATACCTCAGCCCTTGAGTACCATTAAAAATCTGGGTTGTGTAACTCATATTTGAATTGAAATAAAATCCACCCAGGGAGCTATGATTTGATATTTTTTTATTTTTCCATAATGGTTGGTTATTTGTTTATAACTTTAGATGCTGACTTAGGATTTAGATTTATATTTAATGTATCTTAAGTAACTTTTATAGACTATTTGGGGTTAGATCGAGAAAATTCTAATAAAGAATATGGGATATGTGGCCTAGCCTCTAGCGTCCAAGTTATTTTGATATCATTTCGTCCCCATGTAAACTGAAAAACACTATATTAATTTCATAGTGAATCCATAAAAAAAAGATTGCAAGAAAAAACACCTTAATGATGGGCTGACCAACTTCTCCTGTCAAGGACTGAATTTTTTAGGCAAACATCAAGAAAAGATAATAAAGAAGAAAGGTCAGAGCATTCCCTATCATTAAGATTATGAAAGAACCTAAAATCCCAAGCATTAAGAAATGAAGAGGAAGAGGCCATAGAAGAAATGGACACATCATAAGAAAGTTCTTGATGCTGCTATGATAGATTTTCATTAACCAGATGGATTTAGTTTTCTACATAAATGTTTTTTTGGAATCAATTTATTTAAAGGAAAGTTGACTCGTGTCTAACCTTTACACACGTTCCAAACCGGAAGATAAGATTGCCTTTATGTGACCAGTGGTCATTGAAACTTTATGATTGTCCTTGGAAAAGATCAGTTTGAATATTTTTAATTCTTTCCACTTTTTAACCCTGTAGCATGTTGCATGTCTGAGAGAGAATTTCCCCAAGTATGGTGGAAAAATTTGTGAAGCAAACCTGCAGACGTGGCTGTCTTCCTTGAAGGCTACTATATCTTCAAAACATTTAGAATATTGGCTTGAAATTTTGGATATATATATAGAATTATAAAAACAAAATAAATAAAGAGGAAGCAACTACAGGGAGTGGAATAGTTGATGGGCACCTCATTAAGAGGAATATTTCTCCCAAAATTGGAGGTTGGTTTGAAACTTACTGGAAAGGCCATCTGTACTCTTTGTAGCTTTGGAGAAGATGCTAGTAATGGATCATTGAGTAGAGGACAAACATGAATTCTGAAGGGATGATTTGAAAGTCCTATTTAATACGTTGCTTATAAAATTTAACCTGAATCGTGAAAGCTTTTCGGCTGCTGAGTAGACTAGTTTTGTTCTTTACATTTGATAAATTTCAACATATCAACAATCCAGTAGTATGTGAGTTCTTTTCATAGTCTTTGTATTTCTTTTCTTTTTCTATATATTTTCATATTTTGTAATGCAAAGTATGTGAGTTCTTTAGTTTTCGGGATGTATTTTCATGGTATTCTCTTTTGTGCTGCGAACGCGTTGATGAGTTAGAATCAAGTATTCTGATTAACTTTTGTATGCTCCAGGATTGAGTCGCAGTTGAGAAGTGCAACGTGTTCTATTGGTGACGAAGATATCAAGAGTTCAAAGATATTTTTATTTTTTGTCTAATGTTATCAACTTATCGACTCTCAAAAAAATTTGTTTATTACTTAATGTATCAAAAACCATTCAAGAATATATTCATATGATTATATTAAATTATGTCAGTTGTTTATTGAATGAACTTTTTTGCTTATTGTGTGGTGATTTTGTTTTTACATAGGTTCATATGGATTCTCTTATTGCTAACTAGAAGTTCTATTTTTTTTTAAATTTTTTTTTTAATCATGCGACGGATATATTTGTCCCTGGGAGTCATTGAAATGGAAGCTCTATCTTAAACCCAAAAAAAAAAAAAAAAATTTAATAATGGGACGGATATATTAGTCCCTAGGACTCATTGAGACGGATATAATTATCCCAATGTTATTTGAACGTTCCAAATGCCTAGAATTGACTTTATTGAGACGGTTATATCCGTCTCATTTAATTGTAGTAATGTAATTTATTGGAAAATCTCACCATTGAGACGGGTGTAAGCGTCCCATGGGGATCATTGAGACGGATATATCCGTCCTAATGTCATTTACATAAGCTAAAAATACAACATTGGGACGGATATAACCGTCCTAATGAGGTCATTGAGACGGATATAACCGTCCTAATGACATCATTGAGACGGATATATCCGTCCTAATGTCATTTACATAAGCTGAAAAATACAACATTGGGACGGATATAACCGTCCTAATGAGGTCATTGAGACGGATATAACCGTCCTAATGACATCATTGAGACGGATATATCCGTCCTAATGTCATTTGTTTGTGCTGAAAATTCTCAACATTGGGACGGATATAACCGTCCCAAAGGCTCATTTTTGAGACAGATAGAACCATCCTAAGTATGAATAATAATATTAAAATGGGATTGGGACGGTTATATCCGTCCCAAACGCTTTACGACAGTTATGTTTTCCGTCCCACTTTTTTATGCGACGGGGGCAATTGAGACGCCCATTGGGACGGATATATCCGTCCCAATACTGGTTTTGGGACCCCTTCCTATTAGTGGTTGAGACGGATTTTAAACGTGGCAATTGAGGTGTTTTCTTGTAGTGCGTCTTGAATCCCATTAATTACACCTACCATCTACATATATATTTGAGACCAATAAGTATAATTAATTCCTAGTGAAACAAATACTAAACAAATAGCACGCAGTGCACTTTGACGGGGAAAAAAAAAAAAGAAACCAGGGTTCAACAAGATAATTCTACAATAAACAAAAATAAAAAATATATATACTAAAAAATTGTCCCTAAAAATTATTGGAAAAAAAAAAAAGGAAAGACAAAAACAAAACAAATGTTAAAGAGAAAATTGCAGATCTCTCAAATCTCATAACATCTATATATCTATATCTATACTATCTATAAAAGTCTGTATCTTAGAAAAAATTTTGATTGACCATTACATCCTTATTTTTAATTTTAAATACTTGTTTGGCTCCATATTTAACCAATTAATTGATTCAAAATTGATTTCTTATCAACATCATCCACTCAGTCTTGTCCATTTTGTGAAGAATATGGTTTAGGACCCTTTCCAATACACCAATTCTTTAGCTTGCATGCCCGTCGGATTCTCAAATCTGACAAGCTTGGAATCCCTTGATTTAGCTTGGAAGAATTTATCTGGATCCACAAGTTGTTGTTGAAAACTTTCATATCTTTAGGGCATATCCCATGTGGCCAGATCGAATTGCTTCATTGTGTTTGTGCATGTAATTTTGTGTACAAATTCATATTTGTGAAAGGAAATATTCAAGACAATAGCAATCATCATCACAATTCTAATTAACCATTTAAAATGATA
The DNA here is from genome assembly GCA_039720395.1 of Liquidambar formosana. NCBI lineage: Eukaryota > Viridiplantae > Streptophyta > Magnoliopsida > Saxifragales > Altingiaceae > Liquidambar > Liquidambar formosana. Next base: position 15,571,794 of record CM077824.1, read on the forward strand.
ACATTTAAGAAGATGTATCTGTATCCATTCGTATAACCTAATAAGCCAAAAGTATGGAAGGCCATATGTATGTTTAGCCGGAATGAAATGGATGGGAATGGAATTACATTTCAATTCATTCCTAACGACATGCATGTCATGAGGTAATTTAAATGATAATAAAATCAAACAGCAAGTTTGGACAGCCGTTTCAAATCCATTTCCATTTCAAACTACTTCAAGCATGAAATTAGATTCCATTCCCAGCCATTCCGGCCATTTTAGCTAAACAAACGTGGCCTAAATGTTTTTTTCCTAGCTACATACTTCTAGGAGGGCGAATTCACATTTTGCGTTTGGATGAGTTATTTAAATTCACTAGGGAATCAAATCATTGGCAAGTGGCTAAACATACGTATATTTTTGTTAGAGATAAGTTCGAAATATTTATGAATTTAGTTAGCTTGAAATGTATAATATTACAACAATGAAATATAACAACATAATCAGAATGCATAAGTTAGAAATAGCATTACAAAAAGAAAAAAAAAATAGTTAGCTTTTAACCATCAATAATACATTACACCTCCTATAGTATATAAAAACTGCAGGTGATGACCCTATTTTTCTAGTTAAGCTTCAATTAATGAGCCAATAATTGTATGGGATAATGTGTTTGCACAGTTTTTTTTTAATATTTTCACATTTTTTCAAGCAACTTGCATTACTTTCTATGCATTTTTACCATTCTCCATGTAATGATTGAATCATTAATTACAACTTAACATGTGTCAAGTCTTAAGGTACATGTTTCAGAAAACCATATATATATTATGAATCGAGACACGCTAAGAGTGCTCTCCTAATATATATATATAATAATTCTCCAAGAAACCTTGTGAGCACCTAAGATTCTCTTCACGAACCTCAAATCATCTATATGCCAAAATCTCAAAAGGAACTCAAAAATATAAGAGAAACGTAAAGAAATAAAGCTATAAAAATTAACATTCTCTTGCTCTACCTCCATCACCCACACAAAAACCATGTTTACCTTTCCATAATAATAGGACAGTAGAGAAGTAGGTATGAGAGCCACTTTTAAATTTACCACGCCACCCATTTCCTCACCAACCAACCATTAAGGAATTAAAAGAGGTAAACAAAAAGTTAAATATTAAATTAATATAGGTTACACTTACATTAACCCATTACAATAAACTAAAATAAAGATAACAATTATTGTAAAAAGGGATTTTACAGTAAAATATGGTTGAGATTTTTATAAGACTAGCACAATAGTTCTACCACATAATTAGTGTAAAAAGGGATTGTGACTAAGGGTGGGCACGAGCCAAACCATGGACAGAATTCCAATTTCATTTTGTTTAGTATCACAGAACAAGCGTAATCAACAACGACCCTCAAACCTAAGCCCTGCCATGGCCATTTTTAATTATGACCAACAATTTTAGTCTATATGACAATTGCAGTATGATTTACACTATTTATACAGTGATTGGGGAAGGTACTAAAGATGCGACCAGTTTGCATATAATCGTTCGAAGAGTGCTTTTCATTGATCCCGGGTCATTGTTTCCTTCCCAAGGACTTCAACAATCTTGTCAATTGCTTCACGGTTGTTCCTTGTGTGGCTCAATGCAAACAGATCAATTAAACCCCTAACAAAATGTAGAGATATCTAAATACACATAAAAAGCATATTAATGTTTTCCGCATAGAATTGAGCATCGATCATCTATTTCTAATGCGGAGAGAGAGAGAGAGAGAGAGGGGGATAATCGCACGAAATATTTACATTAAATTGATCCCATCTTATCTAGTCCATCTAGCTACATGCCAATGAAGGTACAAATCCGTAATATGAACCATTTAAAATGTTAAAATCACACCGAAATTGGTGTTACAGAAAATCATGAAATTCCTTTGTTTTTCATTTTTATTGTCATTTGTAATGATGATTACTATTGTCTTGAGTATCCCCATTTACAAAGATAGATTTGTCGACAAATTATACGCAAAAAAGTACAATGAATAAGTCACTGAAATTAACCTAGTGGTGAGGGTGGATGAGATAACGGGATTAAGAGTCATCTAGCTCCTCTATTTATCTTATTTTATTTAATACTAGTTTCTGAAAAAATGGAGTAATAAACATAATAATAGAGTAGGTAGCACAATTGAACCTAATGGAAGGCCACATTTGGCCATCATCCAGAGTCTAGACATAAGACTAAATTTTCCTAAAATGATTACGTTTCCTTCTTGGCATAAAAGCTTCCTCCAATCGATCCCTTAGTCTTTATCGTGACCTCCACTTCTAAGTCTTCTGCCAGCATACTTATCATACACCTCTGAAATGTCCACACCAACGTGAAATTCACGGTCAGAATTTTTTGTTACACTTTTCCAAGAATAAGACCGTGGCGCGCGAGGACTGGCAACGACTTAGTTGTAGTGTGAGTGCAAAACCAAAGCGAATGAATCAAAATTTCCTTATACTTGCAGTGTGAGTGCAAAACCAAGTTTACGAATACCGAAGGTGAAAAATCAGGCAAAAAGGTAATTGCATAAAAAGGTGGAGCTCTAGTTTTTAGGTTAAATAAATTTGAAAGATGCAGAGTTTTTAGGCCATGCTCTTTTGTTTCTTATTTTTTTATATTTTTGCAAGCCATGTGGAAATGTGGAATCCTCAACTTTGAATTTACATTCATCATTTCATCTTGCCTCTCTAGTCCAAAAAATACAAAAAGACTCATCATTTTGTTTTTACTTTTGACTTATTTGGTAAAATGGAGTACTAGTAAATAGTAATACAGAGAAATAATATAAATAGCATGTGGAAAACTAACGTTTCCACCACGGTACCAATTTGTAGCACGCTGGAGACGACTTTGGTGATATTAACCTATTGTGGCATATCTTATATTTATTTATTATTAAAATTTTAGAGTTTTAGTTAAAGGATTTTTTCGGACGACTTACGACGAAAGGCCTGTAATATATTTGGTGTTATATCTATTTACTAGCATTTTTTTTTTCTTTCACTATGATCATTTCATCTTGCCGCATAACATAACCGAGAATCAATGGTAGTTAAAACATTTCCTACAATCTAGTGGAAGAGGAGCTCATACCAAAGTATGCAGTACCAAGAGAATTGGAGCTCCATCTGAATTTGGAGGTGGAGATGAAGATTCTGTCAATGTCTTCTTCATTTCCAATTCAACCTCAGCGAGGTGACCTTCGGTCATTATGGGAATATAAAACTTGATAACCTATCTCTAAGGCCATGTTCGTTTGGTTAGAATGGAAAGTGTGGGAATGAAATTTGATTTCATGCCTGAAGTAGTCAGCAAAAGACTATAAGAATAATAGAAAAAACACAACATATTTGTTACGGCTGTTTAATTTCATTCCTATTTAGTTATCTCAGCCAAATATCCTGTTTTAGAATGAATTCAAATGAGATTTCATTCATACCTCTTATTCAACCAAACAAACATAGTACATTTCTCCTTTATGAGCTTCCTCCAATCGCCTTTCAGTCAATGACTTATCATTCACAATCTCGTGGCGACATATAAAATCTCAACAATGTATAATGCGAAATTCACAGTCAATATTATTTGGTTAATTACAACTTCCGAAGAAAAATTAAGAAACGTGAATCGTGGCGGATACGAATGAGGAGTGGAAAAATTTGACCCATCAATCTTTTTGTTGTGGAAAAACTGATTACAATGCCCCCACACCCCCAACCACGTCGTACTTGGAAATTTTTGGCAAGCTATGAACCCTTGGATCTATCTTCGTGGAACAATTGTCTATATTTCTGGGATAAATATCCAAATATTTCTTCCATATATAACCCTAGGGCTTTGAATTCCATGTTGTGGCTTCCCTTTTCTTTTTTCTCTTTCCTTTTTTCTTCCCGTTCAATACAGACCAATATGTTTTCCAATGAACCTGCATAAAAAGTAAATTAAAGATAAAAATAATAATTTTCTTTTTCCCAGTGAAACATAAGAGCTAGTTACTGAATCCAAAATATGCGGGATAGGTTTGTTAGGATAAACATAACACTTTCACGTGTTTGGTGCTCTTCTCAAGGGATATACTTGTTAAGTTTCCAATTTAAAAACCTAAGTTTATAAGTGGAAGGCCCAAACAGGTATATGAAAATATGTTAAACTGGATATTTAATCGATGTGGGATGTAGTATATTTCCAACGCTCCCCCTCACGTGCAAACCTAATAAGACAATAACGGGCTTATCACGTGGACAACAAAAACGGGCTCATGAGCGAAACGGGCCCAAAAACTACATGCTCTGATATCATGTTAAGTTTTTAACTTAAAAACTTATGTAGGCTTACAAGTAAGGCCCAAATAGGTATATATGAAGATATGTTAAACTCAATATTTGGGCAATGTGGGATGTGGTTCCAACACTCCCTCTCATGTGCAGGTTTAACATAGGCCTGTCACGTGAACAACAAGTACGGGCTCAATAGGCTCAAGAACGACATACTCTAATACCATGTTAAGTTTCCAACTTATAAGTTTAAACTTATAAGTGAAAGGCCCCAAATAGGTATGTGAAGACATGTTAAACTCTATATTTAATCAATGCGGGATATAGTCTATTTCCAATAATACTATTCATATGATAATTATATCTTCCATATACGGGATATAATAAACCAACAAGGGAGATAATATATATATATATATATATATATATATATATATATATATATATATATATTTATCTTAGGATACCATCCTGTTTAAAAGAAACAATGAAACAAAAATATGTCAAAGAGACTATTTTACCCATTTCAAACAAAGCAAACAAAAACTTTTTCTTTACCCAACAATTCTATTATTTATATCCAACCGTTTAATTTGGTATACCAACAATAGCCTAAAAACACAATAGTGCATGGATGGCATTTTGAGAAAATTAAAGAAATGGGGTCAACAGTATAATTCTACAATAAATTAAAGGATATAAACTAATAAAATCAGTCCCTAAAAAAGATTGAAAAAACCAAGAGTACAGAAGAAATTTGGACTGTTCATGATAAGTGGGACTGAATACCTGATGCGAGGCGTACTCATCTGTAAAACTATTGGAATTCTCACCCTCACCCCACCATTGTATAAATCAAGTCTCTTGTGTGCCTCCCGTTGCATCACCTCCACCCTTATCTTCCGTTCTCTCTCAATCAATGGGACAGAAGATTCTCCTCGTACCTTGTGCTTCAACACTATTGTTGGTGCATTGTTTGGTGGCTTGTCTGACTCTAGCTATGCCATTAACCAATTTAGTTGATGAACCTGCTCTTCTTGCCTTGAAAACCCATATAAAATTCGACCCAGACAACATTTTGGTAACCACCTGGTCAAACAACACCTCCTACTGCAATTGGACTGGTGTCTCTTGCAACACTCCCAAGCAAAGAGTGACAGCGTTGAATCTTTCCAGCATGGGTCTTGAAGGTACCATTGCTTCCCAAGTTGGCAACCTCTCCTACCTTATATCCCTTGATATAAGCAATAACAACTTCCAGGGCCAACTTCCTAATGAGATTGGCAAACTTCATAAGCTGCAGATATTATATGTTCAAGACAATCATCTCTTGGGGTCCATTCCTTCTACATTATCAGGTTGTGAGAAGCTTCGAACGTTAGCATTGTCAAACAATGAACTCACCGGAAGCATTCCGCAAGTTGTTGGTAACTTATCAAAGCTTGAAGAGCTATATCTTGGCGGTAACCACTTGACTGGTGCAATCCCGAAGGAGATAAGTTATCTTCCTAACTTGAAGATATTATCGTTTCCAACTAACAATCTGACAGGCTCCATCCCATTTGCTATTTTCAACGTATCTGCTTTACAAAGTATTAATCTAACAAGCAATAGCCTCTCTGGGACTCTTCCTATAGATATGTGCTACAAACTTCCAATGCTCGAAGATCTTGATCTTTCTCACAATCAATTGAGTTCTCAAATTCCAAATAGTTTAGACAAATGTGGAAAGCTCAGACAAATATCCCTATCAGACAATGGACTTACAGGAATCATACCTAGAGGAATCGGCAACTTATCAAAGCTTGAGGCGTTATATATTAGTCAAAATAATTTGACAGGTATCTTTCTAACTTCATTATGTGAGTTTCAAGGAGTCACGAGTAAATCACACTAACACCACACGAATTATCTGAAAAATACAATGTAATGTATTTCTATTAATTAACCTCTCTATTTTTATGACAGTACTGCACCCTTTATGGTTTAGTGGTTAGTTGTACTAACCTCCCCTCCATCGTAGTGTTGTTGGTGAGAATTTGGCTCAAAAGTATTAACTATATTTGATGCTGTGTGCGAGTCGGTTTGAAGCGGTTAAGGATAAAAACTCACCAACCAACCTGTGCCCATGGGAGGTTAGAAATTTTGGCATGTGCTAATTACCAGTGAGTAGGTTGATTTTTAGGTAAATTACAAGAAACGCCCCTAATGTTAATCATTTTTCACATAATTCCCTCCGAAATAAAAAATCGTAGAATGCCCTCCCTTGGTTAGGTTTCAGGTGAAAAATCGAATAGAAATTGGGTGATAGGAATGGGTGAATATTTTTTTTGATAAGCAAAGAAATTTATTAAGTATTAATAGAAAGCGACAAATACACCTAGAATGGATGAATATTGAGCACATAAGAGAGATATACATAGTGGTGTTTTACTATTTTTTTCACTCAATTTGGACGGTTTGACAGGTTCAATAATTCCTTTCCAATGGGGGCTCCATCCCATGCCATTTGCTATTTTCAACATATTTGCTTTACAAACTTCCAAAGCTCGAAGAGCTTTATCTTTCTCACAATCAATTGAGTTCTCAAATCCCAACTGGTTTAGACAAATGTGGAGAGCTTAGACAAATATCACTATCGTACAATGATTTATAGGGATCATACCAAGAGGAATTGGCAACTTATCCAACTTTGAGGAGTACGTTATATCTTACTCAAAATAATTTAATAGGTATCATTCTACCTTCATTATGTGAGTTTCTTGGAGTTAAGAGTAAATTAAACTTACACCCCACGTATTATCTGAGAAATACACTACAAACATCTCTATTTTTTGAATTAGCTACACTCCTTATGGTTTGGTGGTTAATCGTACTAAGTTCCCCTAGCCTCCTTCAAAGTGTAGTCATTGGTGAGAATTAGATTGAGAAGTATAAACTATACTATTATACTGTACTACTAATCTTGAAAGCGAATGGGAGCTTCTTTTGTCATAATGAAGTTACAATTTTCATAATATCTAAATTGCCCCTCTATTAAAGGGGGAATTATAGATAGGTTTAGTAATATAAAGGAAGAGGGGTAAGAAAGGTGGTTCATATGTTAATAGGGGCAAAATAGGGATATTATAAGTAAATATAAGTCACATGCACATCACATGACTATATTTCGTTTGGTCAACTAACAACAACTGACAGAAGGTACTTAATTGAAAAATGTTGAATGATTTCGATACTTAATTAATGTAATTAAAAATTGAAGGTACAAAAGTGAAATTTGACCCAAAGTTCAAGGTAGTTTTCTACAATTTACCCTAATTAAAATGATTTTAACTCATCATATTGAAACAAAAGAGACAGATGTCACACATGTTTATAAAATATTATTATGTCAAGTATAGATAAATAATATTATTGTCCACAATTTTGTTGCCATTATAAGTAAAGTAACTAATTGTGATGATTTGTTTATTTTAGTTATATATATCAAACAAAATTTTCAAACTATGTAAAAGTTCTGAAATTATTTTTAAAATGTGAAATGATTAATATGTCAAATGGGATTAGCCAAGTGCAAATACAGTATCTGTTATCCTTCGATCTACCAAGAGTTCCTTAACAAAACAGCTTACAGCCACCACTATCCTCTCCACCTCTATTTGATCTAGTTTTTGAGGCTGACGGACTCTACTCGATCTTCTCCTGCTAGCGGATTCCACTCTTCTTCTCCCTCCTCCTATTCTTTAGGTTATCTTATCAGACTCCATCATCAAGGTCCTTCTTCTTCTTCTTCGTTATTTATTTATTTATTTATTTATTTTTAAAGGTCCCCTAAGATATAGATGGAGATGAATTATATCACCGCCAAGATCAAAGCTCCAACCATCACCATCGAGAACTACTAATGTTGACTTCAAGGAGGGTCATCCTTTACTATCTAAAACGTTGTCCTTGTGTTCACCGATGGGACAAGATTTGACAAGTGGAGGACGAAAGAACTCTCTCTTAAAAGGAGCTATGGCTTTGGCCTCAAGTTCTTTAATTTGGTGTTAGGTGAGCTTTGTCCGAGTTTGAAAAATATAGATTATTTGAAATCATCGAGTCTTTGAGGAGTTCCTTTGATGAATCATTCATGGGGGAACCTAGACATTTCAAAGGTTCTAGCGTTCTGTATGCTGATGAGCGGTGAAACCCTAACCATCACCATTGAGAACCACCCACGTTGGTGTCTATGCGATTTTAAGATGGAAAACTATAGTGGTCTTTGTGTAGAGAATGAAAGAGATGGAGAGTGAAGGTAATTCAAGTCAATTTCCGAGACATCAAGCTAATGTTAACTTGATTCAATATCAGATCAAGTGAATTTTAACTTGATTTTTGAGAAGTTAAGTTAATGTTAACTTGATCAAAGTTCATTTCAATTGAATTTTAACTTAAATTTTTCAAAATCATTTATGTAAACTAGATTGTAATTATATTCAAACCTAGCTTGAATATTGAAATATTAAGTTAATTACTTGTTGTGTAAACTTAATTTTTTTGTAATCATTATTAGATTTCGTTTGGTCGAAAAAGATTCATTGATTTATAGTTAATTTAACTTAAATTTTAATAATTCAAGTTAAACTTAACTTTAATGTTTCGAAAATCAAGTTACCTTAAACTATACTTATCTTGATTTTTGGAACTTAACTTTTTTTATTTTTTATTTTTTAAATAAAATTATATTCAAGATGGGTCATGTTTCTAGATTATTAGATTCCAAAATTGTACTTTTTTCTTTTCTTTTTTTTTTTTTTTTTGGTGTGGAAAATGGACATGTATTTTTAAAGGTTATGAATTTTTTTAAGTTTGATGGGTTAGAAATAGTTATGGGTAATTTGGTCAGATCATATTTTGAGGTTCCATAAAAACTAATAGAGCATTACCAACCTGTTATTGGGTGACATGTCATTCATCTTACAGAATGGGTTTGTTGAATTCCTCTTATATGGCAACACTCTTTTAAAACAGGTGTTAGAGTTTAGTTTTCTATCTATTTATTTTTAATGGTGTTAATTAGAGGAGGGAGAATGAAAATAAGATGGTATTTAAGCTCACAAAGCTTACATGTTTCTAGCCAATGGCCCATATATAGGACTAGTCGGAAATCCCATCCTAATAAGGACATGGGGATTGTGGACGTTTTGGTTTCAACTCCTCTGAATGTATATGTTTACTGCTATCCTTTGTCCAAAACAAAACAAACAAAAAAAGCTTACATGCTTTGGATATAGTTTTAAATAATGAACTAAAAACTAGACCCATTAATACTTTGAAATTAGTTGCGTACAAAAACTACTACTAAAACTAATTGGGAGAACGATAATAAAGAAAGATATTAGGAAAATAATGAAAGTTAAGTATCTCATTTAGTGTTGCATTGCATGCAATAGTATTTGTATTATTTAACATTTTTACCTTTTGTGTTAATGTCTCCTCTCACCGACAGCAGTGATAGACTAATAAAGAGTGTCGATGTAATTTTAGAAGTTAAATTTCATTGATCATTGAGTACTTAATATTATCTAATCTTGCAGGAGAAATACCTGAATCACTCTTCAACGTCTCCTCACTAAAGATTTTTGGCATCAGATACAATAGATTCTCAGGAACTCTCCCAACGGGCATGTGTTATACTCTTCCGAAACTCCAATTCATTTCTGTCTCATATAATCTACTGGAAGGAGAACTCCCATCCAGTATATCACACTGTCAAGAGCTTCAAGTGGTCTCTCTAGCATTCAATCAATTCACTGGAAGCATACCCAAGGAAATTGGGAACTTATCGATGCTTGAAAAGATTTATCTTGACAATAATAACTTGACAGGTATCATTCCACCTTCATTTGGTAATGGGCTTGTCGATGTTAAAGGTGTAAGATTTGGCAGTCAACAACTTTCGAGGTGATATTCCATAGGAATTAAGGCATCTTTTGAACTTAGGTCTCATTTGTTTGGTCATCAGAGGAAAACGAAATGGAATGGAATGTTCTCCTCTCTCTCGTTGTGGCGGCTCACTATTGAAATCTCATTCCATTCCATTCCGCACAAACAAATGAGCTCTTAAAAAAATTAAATATTGCCTCAAACAAATAGTAGATGTAATCTTTAACGTCTCAAGCCTACAAGTCATTTCCATCAAAATTAATCACCTTTTTGGGAATCTTCCATCATGTCTTAGTCTCTTTTCCTCCCTATCCTCGAAGTTTTGTATCTAGGAGGAAATGAATTAATCACCTTTCTGGCAATCTTCCATCACTTATTAATCTTGCATCACTTCCATCATGCTAGATAACATCTTTTGGACATCATATTGTTGTAAGTTTTATTATTCGATCATTTATGGAAGTTTATTTTATAAGAAATGCTAAGTTACTTAAATTTTTTATCTAAATCAACTTGCCCAAATGATGTGGTAGATATTCTTTTTATATAATTTTGGGTAAATTACATGAAACACCCCTAAATTATAGGTTAATTTTCATAAAACCTCCTTATATGTTAAAATTGAACAAATAACCCTCTAAACTATAAAATTGTTACACTTTATCCCTTGTTTTTTAATTAGAAAATCTAATGAAAATGGATCATTTGAGATTCATGTAATGCCATTATATGGATTTAATGCATAAAATAAACTTTTACAACTGGTTTAGGTATTAATTTGAAAAAAAAAAAAAAAAAAGATCATAATTTTGATGATAATTTAATAAAAATAAGTACTAAATTCAGAGAAGGGGGCAAAGTGTAACAATTTGAGAGTTTAAGGGTTATTTGTTAAGTTTTAAAGTGCGTAGAGTGGGATTTTTTGTAATTTACCTTAAATTTTTTTATTGGATAGAGTTGCCACATCAATCAGGCAATAGGATTTGAACAATAAATTTGGGTGATATAGTAGGACCCTTTTAGCATAACATATTGTCATTGCTAAAAGTGACCACAAAAACGATAAAGAGTAGATTTTTCATTACATCTTTAATCCAGGGTAAAAATCATTTTAGTATTCTGAACTTTTTCTAAAATCCCAGTGTAATATTCAGACTATTTTTCTTCCTAATTTAATACCTAAACTTCATTGTCGTGACTCAATGTGGTCCTTACCCCAAACGTCGTCTAAATAGTACGTTGATGGAATAGTCACATGCTGTTATGTGAGTGGACACCTAGCATCCTATGTGTCAAAGGTAATTAAAACATAATAATTGAATAAACGCTTTTACTACCCTATACTATAGATTTATTTCCAATTTAGTACCTAAACTAAAAAAACAAAAAATTTCTAATTTGAAACTTACATTACACTGAAGTGTATCAATTTGGTCCATACAAAAGTTTTAGCAAAATTGATCTTTTTGAAAAATTTTATTATGTTTTAACTACACTTTACTGTCAAGTATTTGGATGACATTTGAGGTGAGAACTACATTAAGTCACAGCTGTGAAATTTAGTTATTAAATTGGGAAGAAAAATAGTCTGGGTACCATACTGAAGTTTTCAGAACAGTTGAGGGTACTAAAATGATTTTTACCCTGTAATATATTTTTCATGGTCATGATTTGGCTATCATTGCTTAAAAGCAACGACAACCTGTTATGTAAGCATTTTGAAATGTAGTACTACTCTTTATTTTATATACACCCTCCATCCTATTTTGTTTGATCATATCTGCATTTTGGGATGTCCCAAAGTGTTTATTCATCATCAAGAGTCAAATAAAATATTTATTTCACTTTTCCGAAGACCCTTTACTATATTTAAATTTACAATTACTATACAAATTATCACATCAAGTAACATTGTATCATGGGAGGGTAAAAATGAAAAAAATGAAGGTCATTAAGTGACATACTAATGCATTAAATGCATTACTTTAATATGTATGTTTAGTCAAAGTGCTCAAATAAATTCGGACAAAGGAAGTATAGAACTTACTAATTAGACTCATCAAGACTCTAAAATTATTGCGTACAAAAACTTATAAGATCCATTTTAAAAATATTTAACAAGATTATTTTTTTAAAAAAATTCAACTAAATAATGTGATTATGTCTAATTTTATTCACTTGTAACACATGCTTTTACTAGTATATACATATAAGGTTTGGTTCAGCCACTCAACGTCACACAAGATTCAAGCTTTCCACGACCATGCATGGATTTCACACACTGATGCGTGATTATCACGACTCGAATCTTTGTGCATTAAGCACAACATTGCACAAGAGATCTAAACCATATACCCATATATATATATATAGATAGATATAGCGACTTGTATTTTGCAAAACCAACTGCTGGATTAAATTTGATTCATATCTAAGTGATGCATGCTAAAAATTAAGTTGATCTGAGAGAGAGAGAGAGAGAGAGAGAGAGAGAGATGTTTTTACCAATGTTTTCGTCTTCTTCTTTTTGTTTAACACTCAATAGAACCTATCCCTATCCGTAACCCCCTTAATATCAACAAATATGTATAAATACTTTTCCATAAGCTTGAACCTGTTATTCTTAACAATTGAGTTAAATGCAATTGAACTATCAAACCATTGGCAAGAATTAACTGGGATAGATTTATTAAAGAAAAATTTTAGGGCAATTGTATGGTGTTTTAGTATTGCATTTTATCTATTTGTATGTATGGGTATTTGCATACTAATAAACCATAGAAGGGCTTGGCTATTTAAATCTCGTTTTTTTTTCTCTACACATATCATTTAATGAAATTTTTTATTACTATATATCTATCCTTGAGTAAAATGATAGTTCAGGACAAAGTGATTTAAATAAAAACACAAATTTGTTTTACACACACACTACAAATAACCATAATTATGAAAACTCCCTCACTTAAAAACCCGTACTCCCTCTATTTATAAATCCTTACTCTCTCACAAACCCTAACCACTAATCTATAATATCTCTTAAACTTTAACTATTTTTCATGTCTCTTATGCTTTTTTTAACAATGGATGAGCAAATGGTCAGTTCAAATGCTTCTAGTGATGAAAAAACATATTTTTTTTTCCCACCAAAAGTTGTTAAATTTTGTTTGTGAATCACATTTTGTTTACTAAACAAGCCTAAAATGTTTAAATTGTTTCAACAAAACATTTTAAAGTTGTTCGGGACATACCAACAAATTTTTTTGCTATTGTTTAATCATAATGTACTAAACAAATATAATATATTTAGTTCAAATGTACCGAACTTTTTTCCCCATAAAAATAAGTTGAGTTTCGTCTGTGAATTACGGTTGATTCAGACTTGATATATCAAAAAAATCTAAAATGTCTAAATTGTTTCTACCGAACATTTTAACATTGTTCGGGACATACAAATTAAATTTTTTACATTTGTTTAGTTATAATGCACCAAACAAATACAATATGTTCAACTCAAATGTACCGAACTTTTTGGGGTTAGTGTTAGGTTAGTTTAGGTATTATGGAGTGTGTATAAAGTAAAAGTAAAATTTTTAAAATTTAAAAGTGAGTGTACAAAGCAAGTGTGTATATAAAGCAAAAAATGTGGTGGTGTAAATAGTAGTGCTCACCATAGAAATAGTGCGCTTGTACAAATTTTAAAAAAATGAAGGGTAAATGTAAATTACACTAGAGTTAAATTTTAGAGCATCTCCAAGGGGCTAACTATCGAAACTCATTGATTTTTAGCTAGTGAGTATAGATTTTTCCATCTCCATTGAACTAGCTATTTTAGCTATGGTTAAATCAGCTAGCTACATTTTGGCTAGTCCTTCTCTACTAGCTAGGCATTTTTAATCATTTTTTCTCATACTTTCCCCCTCTCTCTCTCCCTCTCCTGCATTCCCTCCTCTCTCGCTCTCTCTTTCCATCAAATAATTAAAAATAGAAAGATATAAGTGAAAAAGGTTGAGGTAGTTAACGAATAGCCAGTATCCTTGAATTACTCACTTGAATAGTCACAAGCTATTTTTCAAAAAATGCTATTTTGCTAGCTAAAGTAACTAAAAATTAGCTAGTGCTTTTGGAGGTAATTTGTTGACAACTTGATATTTGCTATGAGAAAACTGAAACCAATTGAACTAAAGCAAATGGATTATTTATTTTATTTTTATTTTTTTGGTTTAATTTGATTTCGTTAATTACTAGTAGGGTACGGCTTTGGTTTGGTTTGGTTTTCATTGTAGCTTCAAATTGAACCAATCCAAACCAAACCTTGGGAAAGTTTGAGATGAATTCATTCCTTCTATTATCTAATCTTGCAGGAGAAATACCTCAAGCACTTTTCAACGTCTCCACGCTAAGGGGTTTTTCTATCTTAAATAACATCATCTCAGGAAATCTCCCAAAGGATATGTGTTATGTTCTTCCAACACTCGAGTTCTTATATCTTTCAACGAATCAAATCAAAGGCGAAATCCCATCTAGTTTGCCGCATTGTCGAGAGCTTCAAGGGCTTGATCTATCATACAATCAATTCATGGGAAGCATACCAAACGAAATTGGGAATTTATCGAACCTGCAAGAGATTTATGCTGGCTCAAATAGTTTGACAGGTATCATCCCACCTTCGTTCGGTAACTTGTCGATGTTGAAGGAGCTTGATTCAGCCTACAACAACATTGGAGGTGAAATTCCACAAGAGTTAGGGCATCTTTTCAACTTACAGATTTTAAATCTTGGCAAGAACAAGCTGACAGGTGTAATACCAAAAGCAATCTTTAACATCTCAAACCTACAATTCTTTGCTCTCGGTAGTAATGACCTTTCAGGCAATCTTCCATCAATTATAGGTCTTTCGCTCCCTAATCTCCAGACTTTGCAACTAGGAGGAAATGAATTCAGTGGAATAATTCCTACATCTATTTCGAACATTTCCGAACTAACCGATCTAGACCTATCCCAGAACTTCTTCACTGGTTATGTGCCAATGGATCTAGGCAATTTGAGACAACTCCAATATCTCAGCTTTGGAAGTAATCACTTAACCAATGAACCCTTAAACCCTGAGCTTAGCTTTGTCAATTCTTTAACAAACTGCAAATTTTTGACGAATCTAAATTTGGCCGATAATCCCCTAAATGGTATGCTTCCAAATTCGTTTTCCAACCTCTCCATTTCTCTCACAAGTATTTATGCAGCTTCCTGCCAAATAAAAGGCATGATTCCAAGAGGAATTGGTAACTTCACCAACTTGATAGAATTGTTCTTCGAAGATAATGACCTTACAGGATTGATTCCGACATCATTGGGGCGGATGCAGAAGCTTCAACGCTTGGTCATTGCTGGCAATAGACTGCATGGATCCATTCCGAGTGCTCTATGCGGTTTAAAAAACTTGGGAGAATTGTATTTGAGTTCAAATAAGCTTTCTGGATTTATTCCAAGCTGCTTAGGGAATCTCAGTGCACTTCAGCAACTCTTTCTCGACTCAAATGAATTAACTTTTATACCTTCATCTTTGTGGAGACTTAGAGATCTCTTGGGTCTTAACTTATCTTCGAATTTCCTAAGCAGTGATCTACCTCTAGAAGTTGAGAACATGAAGTCCATTATACTTTTGGAATTATCAAACAATCAGTTTTCAGGATACATTCCAAGCACAATGGGACAACTTCAAAACTTGCAAGAATTATCCTTGTCAAGAAACAAATTTCAAGGCCCTATACCCCAAACATTTGGTGGTCTGATAAGTTTAGAATCCTTGGATCTATCCTGGAACAGTCTATCCGGTGCAATTCCCAAGTCATTAGAGGCCCTTGTATATCTCAAATATTTAAATGTTTCTTTCAATAACCTACAAGGTGCAATTCCTGACAGAGGACCTTTTGCGAACTTCACTGGTGGATCTTTTATGTCGAATGATGCACTATGCGGAGCACCTCGGTTTCAAGTCAGAGCATGTGACATAGATAGTAGTAGACAATCAAAAAAGATGAAATTGCTCCTGCTGAAATATGTTCTACCATCTTTTGTGTCGATACTAATTATTGCAGCAATTCTCTTTGCTTTGTTAATAAGATGTCAAAATAAGAGGTCAAAGATACCACCAGCTGAAGTTGACTCATCACTTCTAATGACACACAGAAGAATTTCGTACCAGGAACTTCTTCATACAACAAACTACTTTAGTGAAGACTTCTTGGTTGGGAAAGGGAGCTTGGGAATGGTATACAAAGGAGTATTATCTGATGGATTAGCTGTTGCTATAAAGGTTTTCAATTTGCAATTGCAAGAAGCTTTCAAGAGTTTTGATGCAGAATGTGTAGTAATGAGAAATATCCGTCATCGAAATCTTGTCAAGATAATCACTAGTTGCTCTAACCATGACTTTAAGGCATTGGTGCTTGAGTACATGCCTAATGGGAGCTTGGAGAAGTGGCTCTACTCTCACAACTTTTGTCTACATATGGTTCAAAGATTAAATATAATGATAGATGTGGCATCAGCATTGGAGTATCTCCATCATGATTATTCAACTCCTGTAGTGCACTGTGACTTGAAGCCAAGCAATGTTTTGTTGGACGAAGACATGGTTGCATATGTAGGTGACTTTGGCATTGCAAAATTGTTAACAGGGAATGAATCTATTGTGCAAACCAAGAGCTTAGGCACAATTGGGTATATGGCACCAGGTCACCTTCCTTACTATTTCTATGCATGCTTAGTATTTGCTGCTCTTAGTTATTAACAATTTTATTTTATTTTATTTTTATTTTTTTTTGCATATAGCTTTTCTCTTAGCTTAAGAAGGACTAGTTTATTTTTAAGGTTCTTCGATATATGATACAAATCACAGATAATCAGCATTTTATGTCTTAAGAAAACTAGCAGACCAATTCACATTCAAGTTTAGACTACTATATCTTCCTTTTTTCTGCTTGAACTCTTTTTGAAAAACAGAGAAAGTTGATTCTACAAGCTCTGCTAGGAACATACAGATTTATTTTCCTTCAAGTGTCTCATTGTCTTCCAGTTGCTCTTTTTTTTTTTTTTTTTCTCTAATGACACCTCTTCCATTAACAAAGTAAATCCTTTTGCATACTTTACATTTTTTACATATTTTCTATCAATCATAACCTTCTTACAATTTATCTTTCCATTTTACAAATAAATACTAAACATCACAAGCAGAGTATGGCTCGGAAGGAATAGTATCCACAAGGGGCGATGTTTATAGCTACGGGATTATGCTGATGGAAACATTCACAAGAAAAAAGCCTACAGATGATATGTTTTTTGGAGAACTGAGCTTGAAGAGTTGGGTGGAGTCATTTGCCAGTACAGTAATGGAGGTTGTGGATGCTAATCTACTGAGTAGAGATGATGAACATTTTTCTGCAAAAGAGAATTGTGTCTTATCCATCATGGCATTAGCGTTGGAATGTACAACCGAGTCACCTGAACAGAGAATTACCATGAGAGAAGTAGTAGCTAGACTCAAGAAGATTAGGATCAAAGTTTTGGTCTAATGATCACGGTTGGAGCTTTCCAACAAGAATTTTCAATCATATCTGTTCTTTGTTTGGTTGCTTTGTTTGAGTATGATATGTGTTTTCTTGGTTTTCTGTTCTTTGGTAAATGTGCGCGCCTGAGTTCTTGCTTCAGGTTTGAGTGTGTGGGATTTTGGGCTCTGTAGTCTTTTTTCTTTTCCTTTTTTTTGGGCTCCCTATTGAGCTATGTTTAGTGTGCCAATGGCAGTGTCTGTTCTTCTTTGTAATTTTTCTGTGGTGTGAATAAAATTTTCTTACCCAACAAAAATAAAGAAAGCATTAAGTTATTGTCCATTTATTGGCAGGTAATGGTTAGTCCAATCCATTGTCTGAGTTCTACCGACTCTAAAAGCATTTGTTAATGTGTTTGTTGATGTGATTGCTAACATATTATTAGGAAAAGAAATTAAAAATAAATAGTATAGCACTGCTCATGAATACTACAATCCATTGTTTGAGTTTGTACGTTGTCTATTCAAAGAAGTTTGATAAAGTCTATATGACAATTGCAGTATGATTTACACTATCGCTTCCTTCAATGCTCCTTCCAATCAATTCCTTATCATTCACTATGACCTTCATTCCAAGTCTTTGTCAGCATACTTAATTATCATCAATGTATGAATTTTCCACATTACCGTGGAACACACGGTTAGAATTTTGGGTTACACATTAATTCCAAGAAAGAGAAGCGTCAATCTTGTCTCGTGGGAAGAAATTTTCTTGGTGGGGATACTGATGAGGACTAACAAAGTGTAACCTAGAATTGTCATGGGCCTCACCCGTTGCAGCCGAAGAACTGATTACAATGATCCACAGCCACAATCACTCGGAAGTATGACAAGCTTGGATTCCCAAGTTGTTGAAAGCATTCATATCTTAAGGGTGGGTTTAGTTGTCCCATGTGAATTGAAGAGTACTTTTCATTGTGTTTTTGCGTTTAATTTTGCGAATAATATCATATTTATGAAACCAAAAATTCAAAAGGATAGCAATTAGCTGTCTTAGTTAATTGGACTGATCCCAAATAGAAATATGGAATCTTCCCAACCCAAGCTATGGTATGCATCTTGATCTTTTTTTCTCCTGAAGGTTCAATTCACTCCCAAAATGACATGGAGAAACTTTGTCCTTTATATGCTTCTCTCTCCAGCGACCTCACTATGCTGTTGTTGCTATTGATTTCAAAATTGTTCTCTTATCAATATCATCCAATTAAATATGTGGATTTCTTGACAAGTAGTGTTATTTCTTAGGAAAATGCTTTTGTGGTGGGTTAACCCCCACACGCCAATGGGTCCAACAGCACTGCGCATTTTCTTATGATTTAGGAACCTTTCCACTTAATTAACCAATTATTTTGCTTCTATGCCATGTTGTTCATTCTCAAGGCTGACAATTGGGATTTATTTCATCATGCCCCGCTATTTGTGGCCATGAATTTAGAAAACACTCAGACGTTGTGCACATCCAAAACCCACAAAAAACCAAGAAATTAGGTGTATTTATATTGAGAAGTCAAGCCCATTGCCCCTCTTACTTGGCTAGTTAATTAAGGTGTAAAAGTAGTTAAAGAAAATCCTCCTTGATTTTTAATTTCCAGATAATTCTTGCCAAAATTTTATAGTAAAGACCTGATCTCCATCTGTGACAATTGAATCGGAATGTCATGTAGCTTCATTACAGTTCCAATAATAGTAACAAAATGGGCAACTGTGGAAGCTGTATATGGGTGGCTTTGAGCAGCAAAATGGGAATATTTTGATATTCGATCTACTACCACCAAAATTAGCGTTTTCCCAGAGGAATTCGGTAATGCATCAATGAAATCCATGGTCAATTCAGTCCATATATTTTCTGGAATTGGCAGGTATTTGAGCAAATCGGAAGGTGCCATTGTATCATATTTACTTCTTTGACATACCTCACTCAGCAATATATTTTTTTATGTCGTGCCTCATTCCTTGCCAATAAAATGTGTGAAAGAAGAGCTGAAAGGTTTTTAAATACCCCGAACGGCAAGCTATAGCACTTGAATGAAGCTCGTTCAAAATAATTTCTCACGATCTAGATTGTGGACCAATGACAATTCTTTGACATTCCTCACTCTCCCTCACTGATAGGCTAACCCCGATGACTTAAGTACATTGATCTTTAGTCGTAGCTATTTGTTATGAATGAGCAATGACTGTTCATGATTAGTCTATTTTATAGGACGACGATTACCTTGACCAAATGTATTGATGCCCCATCGAGAATTAGAAATTCCAGCATTGTTCCATTGCTTCACGGTTGTTCCTTGTGTGGCTCAATGCAAACAGATCAATTAAACCCCTAACAAATTGTAGAGATATCTAAATAAGCACAAACCATGTGAAACGTGAGGAAATTAAACACACATAAAAAGGATATTAATGTTTTCAGCATAGAATTGAGCATCGATCATCTATTTCTAATGTAGAGAGAGAGAGAAAGAGAAGGGGGGAGGATTTAATGGCAGGAAATATTTACATTAAATGGATCCCATCTAATCTAGTCCATCTAGCTACATGCCAATGAAGGTACAAATCCGTAATCTGAGCCATTTAAAATGTTAAAATCACACTGAAATTGGTGTTATGGAAATTTGTGAAATTCCTTTGTTTTTCATTTTTATTGTCATTTGTAATGATGATTACTATTGTCTTGAATATCCCCATTTACAAAGATAGATTTGTCAACAAATTATACGCAAAAAAGTACAGTGAATAAGTCACTAGAATTTTTTGTTAATGGGATTAAGACTCATCTAGCTCCTCTATCTATCTTATTTTATTTAATACTAGTTTTCGAAAAAATGGAGTACTAAACATAATAATAGAGTAGGTAGCACAATTGAACCCTAATGGAAGGCCACGTTTGGCCATCATCCAGAGTCTAGATGTAAGACTAAATTTTCCTTAAAAGATTACGATTCCTTCTTGGCATAAAAGCTTCTTCCAATCTCCTCCCAATCAATCCCCTAGTCTTTACCGTGACCTTCACTTCTAAGTTTTCTGCCAGTATACTTATCATCCACCTTTGAAATCTTCACACCAACGTGAAATTCACGGTCAGAATTTTTTGTTACACTTTTCCTAGAATAAGACCGAGTCGAGGACTGACAACGACTTAGTAGTGGAATGCCCCCACGTGTAGCCACCGAGGTTATATGTGGAGTAAATATGTTTTGCTGAAACAAATGGAGACGTAAAACGTAAATTCTCCATATTTATCTTTCACTCACTTGCAGTGTGAGTGCAAAACCAAGTTTACGAATATCGAAGGTGAAAAATCAGGCAAAAAGGTAATTGCATAAAAAAGGTGGAGCTCTAGTTTTTAGGTTAAATAAATTTGAAAGATGCAGAGTTATACTGGGTAAAATATTGTGAAATGCACTCTTAGTGGAGAATGGTGAAATTCACACGGTTTTAAAGGACAGCATGCAAAAGCGAAAGCAAAAGCAAAAGGTCACTAGAGGAAGAAGTAAAGGCAGTGGACTGGCCATGCTCTTTTGTTTCTTATTTTTTTATATTTTTGCAAGCCGTGTGGAAATGTGGAATCCTCAACTTTGTAATTTACATTCATCATTTCATCTTGCCTCTCTAGTCCAAAAAATACAAAAAGACTCATCATTTTGTTTTTACTTTTGACTTATTTGGTAAAATGGAGAACTAGTAAATAGTAATGCAGAGAAATAATATAACTAGCATGTGGAAAACTAACGTTTCCACCACGGTACCAATTTGTAGCACGCTGGAGACGACTTTGAATTGGTGATATTAACCTATTGGGAGGTATCTTATATTTATTTATTATTAAAATTTTAGAGTTTTAGTTTAGGGATTTTTTCGGAGGACGTACGAAGGAGGGCCTGTAATATATTTGGTGTTATATCTATTTACTTGCATTTTTTTTTTCTTTCACTGTGATCCTGCTTGACCGAAAATCAATGGTAGTCAAAACATTTCCTACAATCTAATAGAAGAGGAGCTCATACCAAAGTATGCATTACCAAGAGAATTGGAGCTCCATCAGAATTTGGAGGTGGAGATGAAGATTTTGTCAATGTCTTCTTCATTTCCAATTCAACTTCAGCGAGGTGACCTTTGGCCATTATCGGAACATAAAACTTGATAATCTATCTCCAAGGCCATGTTTGTTTGGTTAGAATGAAAAATGTGAGAATAAAATCTGATTCCCTACCTAAAGTAGTTAACAAAAGGCTAGAAAAACAATAGAGAAAACACAACATATTTGTTACGGCTGTTTAATTTCATTCCTGTTTAGTTATCTCATCCAAATACCCTGTTTTGGAATTAATTAAAATGAGATTCCATTCATACCTCCTATTCCAACTAAACATGCAAGCATTTTTTTTTTTTTTTGGGTTAATTAACAGAAGTTTAGTTTAATAAATTAAAGTTGCCCTCTAAGCGTACCATTCCTTGATATGGGACACTCTCTCTCTATCTTCTCTCTCAAAATGGGGAATAAGACTCATAATGTAATCTTATTTAAGTTACTTTTTGGTAAAATGGACGCCTAATCATTCCAAAGTATACAATTCCTAGCACGCTGATGAAGACTTTGGTGGTAGTAACCAAAAATCAATGGTAGCCACAACATTTTCTACCATCTAGTGGAAGACGAGCTCATACCAAAAGTGTCCACTATCAGAATTGGAGTAGAATTTGGAGGCGGAGACGAAGATTCTGACAATGTCTTCTTCATTTCCAATTTAACCTCAAGATAAGGCCACCTTTGCACCTTTGGTCATCATGGGACCATAAAAAAAAAAAAAAATTATTTCCGAAAGAAGACATTTCCCTCTAGACATAAAAAGCTTCATTTCCAATATTTTATCATTCACTGTGACATTCATTTCCAAATCTTCATCATTTGCACTCATGGTGAAATTTACAAAATCCCAATAATACCGTGAAATTTACGGTGAGAATTTTTGTAAACACATTATGAAGAAACAGAAACACTAATCATGTTCCTTGGGAGAAGTTGCCTTGGTGGATACTGATCAATGAAAACTCGGAAAAGTCTAATCCAATACGGACATTAGGGAGATTTTTGTAATTTACCCTAAAAAGAATTATTGACATACCAATACGGACTCATGGATATGTGGACATGAACACATGGACACACATTTATATTCATGTGGACATGGCAAACGCCAATACAGAGATATGTGTGGATGGACACACATACACAATCATTTCTCATTCAAATTTTTGTACACATGATGAAAGGTTGATGAAAATAAAGAGGAGTACCAGGCAACTAGCTAAGTACTGGCCAGCTAGTGGAGGTGGGCTTTACCCGAAGTTTTATTTTCGTCTAGGTTTCGTGGGCTTCGTCCTCCATGACTGGCACAGGGAGTGAGTGAGGAGGGACGGAGAGAGGAAGTCAGCAAACTTAGGGGTCCAGATATTGCAACCCCTTTAAGTAACGACCCCTCTAATTAATTTTAATTTTTTAAAGTTCTAGAAAAATATAAAAGGTTTTTATGAAAAGTGGTCGTATAGTCCATTACAAAACATCATTTTGGAAAAACTTTCTTCTGCAAAGTTGCTCAAAATGATGTTTCTTAGTGGACCATGTGGCCACCTTTCATAAAAACCTTTTATATTTTTCTTAAACCTTAAAAAATTAAAATTGGTAGGGTGGGAGATCACTTGAAAGGGTTGTAATATCTGAACCCAAAACTTATAAACAAAGCCCATGATGCCCAATATTCTCTAGAAAAACAACAGTCCAAATCAAGAACATGCTAACAACATAGGAAAGAAATAAATAAATAGGAGCATTAAAGGCCTATATATATGATTGTCCCATGGAAGTAAAATGACCTATTGTAATCTGCGTCCTTGAAGGTAAAAATCCATCATCTTGAACGAAATCATTAAAATATTTAGTATAATTTTCACCAAAATTAGTGTTGTCAAAATTCATGAAATTCTTCTGTTTTAATTTCTCTTCTCATTTGTGAGGATGACTACTATCCTCTTGAATATTCCCATTTACAAAGAAGATTTGCTCACGAGATTATATGCAAAAGAGCACAATAAAATTATTCAATTCACATAGGAAAACCAAACAAACCCTAAGGATTTGTTTGGTTGTCCAAATGAGAATTAAATGATTAGATTGTATATTACACATATAGTATTGATTCTATATATTGAAGGCACAAATCTATCATATAGGTCTTCAAAAAATAAAATAAATAAATAAATACTGAGCATTCTTGCCATATTAAAAAGTACTTAACCGTTTGGTTATACTTTTTAAAAGATCTTTTTTTAAGTAGAAAAAAGTCAATTTTTTACTTTCTCGCTTTTTACTTTTAAGTGGAAGTAACAAAAACAAAAGCGCGTTTGGTAAAATCGATTTCGTCGGTGATCTTTTGGATGTAATGGAAAATTCTATCAAATCATTGTTGCCCAAACGGAAACCTAAAACAGGCACAACCTCTATCGATCACGAATTTTTCAAGTCAAGGTTAAACTCGTCCAAAAGATAAAAATGACTTTTGAAAGAAAATTTTCATTGCTTTTACTTAAAATCAAATATTTTACTTTTTGCTTTTTAGAAGTCATTTTTAGTTCCTTTAACCAAACAGTGTTTTTTGCTTTTACAACTTTTTGCTTTCAAAAGCAAAAAAGATCTTAAAATAAATGCAACCAAACGGTAACTAAACATTACTTTTTACTTTTCTAACTTTTTGCTTTAAAAAACAAAAAAACAAAAAAACAAAATAAAATAAAATAAATCTAAAAAAGATGACCAAACGGTGCCATATACGTTTCCATCTTAGCAAAACCAAGTTTACGAATACCGAAGGTGAAAAATATGTTTTGCTGAAACAAATGGAGACGTAAAACGTAAATTCTCCATATTTAATTTTCACTCACTTGCAGTGTGAGTGCAAAACCAAGTTTACGAATACCGCCGGTGAAAAATCAGGCAAAAAGGTAATTGCATAAAAAGGTGGAGCTCTAGTTCTTAGGTTAAATAAATTTGAAAGATGCATAGTTACACTTGTAAAATATTGTGAAATGCACTGTTAGTGGAGAATGGTGGAATTCACACGGTTTTAAAGGATGGCAACGTTTGCCAAAAAAAAAAAAAAAAAAAAAGGAAGAGAAAGGATAAATTGCACTTTAAGATTTAAAGTTTTGATCAAGTTTCACTTTAAGGTTTAAAGTTTAAATTGCGTTAATTCAGTATCCAAATTATTAATTGAGTTGCAATTTGGAGCCTGTGGTCATGATTTTCTGTATTATCCCTACTTTGCCCTTTTTATGCGTTTGAAAACCCTATTTTACCCCAAAATTTGTCTAATAAATCTTTATATTTTGACTAGATTTGAATCATTTTGCCGTCAAATTTGTAGTTTTGTAAATAGAAAATATAAATGTTTATTAGATGTTGATAGGGGTAATATATAGAGAGAGAAAAAAGATAAGAGTGATTTAGATCTAATCAAAATATAAATATTTATTAGATATTGATAGCGGTAAAATAGGATTTTCAAACCCTTAAAAAGGATAAAGTAGGTATAATACAGAAAATCATGAGCACAAACCCCAATTTACAATTTAATCAATAATTCAGGTATTGAATTAACGAAATTTAAACTTTGAACCCCGAAGTAAAATTTGATCTAAACTTATATCCTTAAAGTACAATTTACCCAAAAAGAAATGACAACAAAAGCAAAAAGTCACGAGAGGTAGAAATATAGGCGGTGGACTGGCCATGCTCCTTTGTTTTTTATTTTTTATATTTTTGCAAGCCGTGTGGAAATGTGGAATCCTCAACTTTGAATTTACATTCATCTTGCCTCTCTAGTCCAAAAAATACAAAAAGACTCATCATTTTATTTTTACTTTTTGACTTTTTTGGTAAAATGGAGTACTAGTAAATAGTAATACAGAGAAATAATATAACTAGCATGTGGAAAACTAACGTTTCCACCACGGTACCAATCTGTAGCACGCTGGAGACGACTTTGGTGATATTAACCTATTGTGAGGTATCTTATATTTATTTATTATTAAAATTTTAGAGTTTAAGTTAAGGGATTTTTTCGGGGGACGTACGAAGGAGGGCCTGTAATATATTTGGTGTTATATCTATTTACTTACATTTTTTTTTCCTTCACTGTGATCCTGCTTCACCGAAAATCAATGGTAGTCAAAACATTTCCTACAATCTAATAGAGGAGGAGCTCATACCAAAGTATGCATTACCAAGAGAATTGGAGCTCCATCTGCATTTGGAGGTGGAGATGAAGATTTTGTCAATGTCTTCTTCATTTCCAATTCAACTTCAGCGAGGTGACCTTCGGCCATTATTGGAACATAAAACTTGATAATCTATCTCTAAGGCCATGTTTGTTTGGCTAGAATGGAAAATGTGGAAATGAAATCTGATTCCATGCCTGAAGTAGTCAGCAAAAGCTGTAAGAAACAATAGAGAAAACATAACATATTTGTTACGGCTGTTTAATTTCATTCCTGTTTAGTTATCTCATCCAAATATCCTATTTTGGAATAAATAAAAATGAGATTCCATTCATACCTCCTATTCCAACCAAACAAACATGGTACATTTCTCTTTTAAGAGCTTCCCCTTATCGCCTTTCAATCAATGACTTATCATTCACTTTTACCATTTCCAAATCTTCATCATGCATCTGCGCTCGTGCCGACATATAAAATCTCAACAATGTATAATGCGAAATTCACACTCAATATTATTTGGTTAATTACAACTTCCGAAGAAAAATTAAGAAACGTGAATCGTGGCGGGTACGAATGAGGAGTGGAAAAATTTAACCCATCAATCTTTTTGTTGTGGAAAAACTGATTACAATGCCCCACACCCCCAACCACGTCGTACTTGGAAATTTTTGGCAAGCTATGAACCCTTGGATCTATCTTCGTGGAACAATTGTTTATATTTTTGAGATAAATATCCAAATGTTTCTTCCATATATATAACCACAGGGCTTTGAATTCCATGTTGTGGCTTCCCTTTTCTTTTTTCTCTTTCTTTTTTTCTTCCCCTTCAATTCATTTCTTGTAACTATTAATTACATCATGCCATCTCGATCAACATATATTACAGACCAATAACTATTTCCAGTGAACCTGCATAAAAGGTAAATTAAAGATAAAAATAATAATTTTGTTTTCCAGTGAAACATAAGAGCTAGTAATTGAATCCAAAATTATCTAAAGCAACACGCAATGCTATATTTGGTATGCGGGATAGGTCAGACAGGATAAAGATATCAGTTTCATATGCTTAGTGTTCTCTCAAGGGATATACTATTCATAGGATAGTTATATCCTCCATATGCAGGAGATAATAAACTCATAAGGGAGGTGATATATTTTGATTCTAGGATACTATACAGTTTAACAGAAGCAAGGAGATAGAAAAATCTCAAAGAGGCCAGGCCATCTTCTCCATTTCAAACAAAGCAATCAAAGACTTCTTCTTCATCCAACAATTCTATTATATCTAACCTTCTAATCCGCGGCCATACCAAGCATAGCCTAAAGACACAATAGTGCATTGATGGCATTTTGAGAAAAGAGATGTGGCCAAAAGTTTAATTCTACAATAAATTAAAGGATATATACTAAAAAATTCAGTCCCTAAAATAAAACTGAAAAAACTAAATGTACAGAAGAAAAAACAAAACTTACAGAAGAAATTTGGTTGTACCGTTCATGATAAGTGGGACTTAATACCTGATGCGAGACTCTATCTGTAAAAACTATTTGGAATTCTCACCCACACCCCACCATCTATAAATCTAGTCTCTTGCATGCCACCCGTTGCATCACCTCGATCCTCCCTTATCTTCCGTTCTCTCTCAGTAATGGGACAGAAGATTCTCCTCGTACCTTATGCTTCAACACTATTGCTGGTGCATTGTTTGGTGGCTTGTCTAACTCTAGCTATGCCATTAACCAATTTAGTTGATGAACCTGCTCTTCTTGCCTTAAAGGCCCATATAACATTCGACCCCAACAACATTTTAGCAACCAACTGGTCCAACATCACCTTCTACTGCAATTGGACTGGTGTCTCTTGCAACACCCCACAGCAAAGAGTGCAAGCCTTGAATCTCTCCACCATGGGTCTTGAAGGTACCATTGCACCACAAGTTGGCAACCTCTCCTTCCTTATATCCCTCGATATAAGCAATAACAACTTCCGCGGCCGATTTCCTGCTGAGATCGGCAAGCTTCATCGTTTGCAAATATTGTCTGTTCAAGACAATCATGTTTGGGGATCCATTCCTTCTACATTAGCAAATTGTAAGAAGCTTCGAACGTTAGCATTGTTGAACAATCGACTCACCGGAAGCATTCCACAAGTTATTGGTAGCTTATCAAATCTTGAAGAGCTATATCTCGGCAGTAACCACTTGACTGGAGCAATTCCAAAGGAGATAAGTTATCTTTCTAACTTGAAGATATTGTCGTTTCCAATTAACAACCTAACAGGCTCCATCCCAACAACCATATTCAACATATCTTCTTTACAAAGCATTAATCTAACGAGCAATAGCCTCTCCGGGACTCTTCCTCTGGATATGTGCTACAACCTTCCAAAGCTCGAAGTGCTTTATCTTTCTTACAATCAATTTAGTTCTCAAATCTCACTGGTTTAGACAAATGTGGTGAGCTTAGACAAATATCACTATCGGACAATGGATTTACAGGGATCATACCTAGAGGAATTGGCAACTTATCCAAGCTTGAGGAGTTATATCTTTCTCGAAATAATTTGACAGGTATCATTCTACCTTCATTATGTGAGTTTTTCTTGGAATTAAGAGTAAATTAAATACACCCCACGTATTATCTGAGAAATACAGTACTATAACCATCTCTATTTTTTGAATTAGCTACACTGCTTATGGTTTGGTGGTTAGTCGTACTAAGTTCCCCTAGCTTCCTGACGTAACCGTGATTCAGAGACAGGGTTAAAGTGTAACAATTTGAGAGTTTATGGGTTATTTGTTTAGTTTTAAAGTACGTAGAGTGGGATGTTGTGTAATTTACCTTAAATTTTTTTATTGGTCAGCCTAGTTGCCACATCAGTCGGGCAATAGGATTTGAACAAGAAATTTGGGTAATATAGTGGACCCTTCTAGCATAACATATTATCATTGCTAAGAGTGACCACAAAAAAAGATAAATTAAGAATAGATTTTTCATCACACCTTTAATCTAAGGTAAAAACCATTTTAGTATTCTGAACTTTTTTTAAAATCTCAATGTGGTATCCAAACTATTTTTCTTCCCAATATAATACCTAAACTTCACTGCCGTGACTCAATGTGGTCCTTACCCCAAACGCTGTCTAGATAGTTGACGAAATAGTCACATGTCGTCATATGAGTGGACACCTAGCATCCTACATGTCAAAGGCAATTAAAACATAATAATTAAATAAACACTTTCACTACCATATACTTTAGATTTAATTCCAATTTAGTACCTAAACTAAGAAAACAAAAACAAGAACAAAAAATTTCTAATTTGAAACTCACACTAAACTGAAGTGTACCAATTTGGTCCGAAAAAAAGTTTTTGCAAAATAGATTTTTTTTTTTGAAAAATTTTATTATGTTTTAACTACCCTTTATAGGTGTCCACTCACGTGACTATTCCGTAAACTATTTGGACGGCATTTAGGGTAAGAATTACATTAAGTCAAGCAGTGAAGTTTAGGTATAAAATTAGGAAGAAAATAGTCTGGGTACCACATTGAGATTTTTAGAAAAGTTGAGGGTATTAAAAGTACCCTTTAATCTATTTTTCCTGGTCATGATTTGGCTATCATTGCTTCTAAGCAATGATAGCCTATCACGTAAGCATTTTGCAATGTAGTATTACTCTTTATTTTATATACACCCTCTGTCCTATTTTGTTTGGTCATATCTCCATTTTGGGATGTCTCAAAATGTTTATTCATTGTCAAGAGTCAAATAAAATATTTATTTCACTTTTCTAAAGACCCTTTACTATATTTTAAATTTACAATTATTATACAAATTATCATATCCAGTAACATTGTATCATGGGAGGGTAAAAATGGAAAACTGAAAATAATTGAGTGACATACTAATGCATTAAAAGTAGTTAAGTTTCGTTTGTGAATCACCGTTGATTTAGATTTGGTATACTAAACAAATCTAAAATGTTAAAAATGTTTCTATCGAACATGATAATTTTGTTAAGACATACCAACTAATTTTTCTACAATAGTTCAGTTATAATGCATCAAACAAATACAATATGTTTAGTTCAAACGTACCGAACTTTTTTGGGTTAGTGTTAGGTTAGCTTAGGTATTATAGAGTGTGTATAAAGTAAGAGTGAAATTTTTATAATTTAAAAGTGTGTGTATGAAACAAGTGTGTGTGTAAAGCAAAAAACGTGATGTATGTAAATAGCCGTGCCCACCATAGAAATAGTGTGTTAGTACAAATTTTTAAAAAATTGAGGGTAAATATAAATTACACTAGAGTTAAATTTTAGAACATCACCATGGGGCTAGCTATTGAAACTCATTGACTTTTTAACTAGTGAGTATAGCTTTTTCTTCTCCACTAGACTAGCTATTTTATCTACGCTTAAATCAGCCAGCTACATTTTGGCTAGTCCTTTTCTACTAGCTAGGCATTTTTAATCATTTTTTCTTACACTTTCCTCCTCTCTCTCTCCCTCTCTCTCTCTCTCCATCAAATAATTAAAAATAGAAAGATATAAATGAAAAAGTTTGAAGTTGTTAACGAATAGCTAGTATCCTTGAATTACTCACTTGAATAGTCACTGGCTATTTTTTGTTAAAAAAAATGCTATTTCTCTAGCTAGAGTAACTAAAAATTAGGTAGTGCCTTTGGAAGAAATTTGTCGACAACTTGATATTTGCTATGAGAAAACTGAAACTAATTGAACTGAAGCAAATGGATTATGATTATTTTATTTTATTTTTGGTTTAATTTGATTTGGTTAATTACTAGTAGGGTTCGGCTTTGGTTTGGTTTTAATTGTAGCTTCAAATTGAACCAATCCAAACAAAACCTTGGGAAAGTTTGATATATATTCGTTCCTTCTATTATCTAATCTTGCAGGAGAAATACCTCAAGCGCTTTTCAACGTCTCCTCGCTAAGGGTTTTTTCTTTCTCAAAGAACATCATCTCAGGAAATCTCCCAAAGGATATGTGTTATGTTCTTCCAACACTCGAGCACTTATATCTTTCATGGAATCAGATCAAAGGTGAAATCCCATCTAGTTTGCCACACTGTCGAGAGCTTCAAGTGCTTGGTCTATCATACAATCAATTCACGGGAAGCATACCAAATGAAATTGGGAATTTATCGAAGCTGGAAATGAGTTATGTTGGCCAAAATAGTTTGACAGGTATCATCCCACCTTCATTCGGTAACTTGTCGATGTTAAAGGAGCTTGATTCGGCTTACAACAACATTGGAGGTGAAATTCCACAAGAGTTGGGGCATCTCTTCAACTTACAGTATTTAAATCTTGGGGGGAACAATCTAACAGGTGTAATACCAAAAGCAATCTTTAACATCTCAAGCCTACAAGTGCTTTCCCTTGGATCTATTCATCTTTCAGGCAATCTTCCATCAACAATAGGTCTTTCGCTCCCTAATCTCCAACGTTTGTATCTAGGACGAAATGAATTCAGTGGAATAATTCCTAGATCTATTTCCAACATTTCAAAACTCACCGAACTCGACCTATCCCGTAACTTCTTCACTGGTTCTGTGCCAATGGATCTAGGTAATTTGAGACAACTCCGATTTCTCGGCTTTGGATTTAATCATTTGACTAATGAACCCTTAAACCCTGAGCTTAGCTTTCTCAATTCTTTGGTAAAATGCAAATTTTTGACAAAGCTGTGGATGGACAGTAATCCCCTAAATGGTATGCTTCCAAATTCGTTTTCCAACCTCTCCATTTCTCTTACAAGTATTGATGCAGCTTCCTGCCAAATAAAAGGCATGATTCCAAGAGGAATTGGTAACTTCACAAACTTGATGGATTTGTTCCTTGGAGATAATGACTTGATAGGATTGATTCCGACATCATTAGGGCAGATGCATAAGCTTCAACGCTTGAGAATTACTGGCAATAGACTGCATGGATCCATTCCCAGTGCTCTATGCGGTTTAAAAAACTTGGGAGAATTGTATTTGAGTTCAAATAAGCTTTCTGGATCTATTCCAAGCTGTGTAGGGAATCTCAGTGCACTTCGGAAACTCTATCTGGATTCAAATGCATTAACTTCTAAAATACCTTCATCTCTGTGGTCACTTGGAGATCTCTTGTTTCTTAACTTGTCTTCAAATTTCCTAAACAGTTATCTACCTCTAAAAGTTGGAAACATGAAGTCCATTGTGGAATTGGATTTATCAAATAATCAGTTTTCAAGATACATTCCAAGCACAATGGGACAACTTCAAAACTTGCAAAAGTTATCCTTGTCAAGAAACAAATTTCAAGACCCTATACCCCAAACATTTGGTGGTCTAACAAGTTTGCAATCCTTAGATCTATCCTGGAACAATCTATCCGGTGCAATTCCCAAGTCATTAGAGGCCCTTGAATATCTCAAATATTTAAATGCTTCTTTCAATAACCTACAAGGTGCTATTCCTGATAGAGGAACTTTTGCAAACTTCACTGGTCGATCTTTTATGTCGAATGATGCTCTATGCGGAGCTCCTCGGTTTCAAGTCAGAGCATGCGACATAGATACTAGTAGACAATCAAAAAAGATGAAATTGCTCTTGTTGAAATATGTTCTACCATCTTTTGTGTCGATACTAATTATAGTAGCAATTCTCATTGTTTTGTTGATAAGATGTCAAAATAAGAGGTCAAAGATACCACCAGTTGAAGTTGACTCATCACTTCCAGTGACACATAGATTTATTTCATATCAGGAACTTCTTCATGCAACAAATTACTTTAGTGAAGACTTCTTGGTTGGGAAAGGGAGTTTGGGAATGGTATACAAAGGAGTATTATCGGATGGATTAGCTGTTGCTATAAAGGTTTTCAATTTGCAATTGCAAGAAGCTTTCAAGAGTTTTGACGCAGAATGTATAGTAATGCGAAATATCCGTCATCGAAATCTTGTTAAGATAATCACTAGTTGCTCTAACCATGACTTTAAGGCATTGGTGCTTGAGTACATGCCTAATGGGAGCTTGGAGAAGTGGTTATACTCTCACAACTTTTGTCTACATATGGTTCAAAGATTAAATATCATCATAGATGTGGCATTAGCAATGGAGTATCTTCATCATGATTATTCAACTCCTATTGTGCATTGTGACTTGAAGCCAAGCAATGTTTTGTTAGACGAAGACATGGTTGCACATGTAGGTGACTTTGGCATTGCAAAATTGTTGACGGGGAATGAATCTATCATGCAAACCAAGAGCTTAGGCACAATTGGGTATATGGCACGAGGTCACCTTCCTTACTATTTCTATGCATGCTTAGTATGTGCTGTTCTTAGTTATTAACAAATTTTGTTATTATTTTTTTTTTCATATAGCTTTTCTCTTAGCTTAAGAAGGACTAGTTTATTATTAAGGTTCTTAGATATAGGATACAAATCTTAGATAATCAGCATTGTATGTCTTAAAAAACTAGGAGACAAATTCACATTCAACTTTAGACTACTATATCTTTCTATTTTTCTGCTTGAACTCTTTTTGAAAATCAGAGAAAGTTGATTCTACAAGCTCTGCTAGGAACATACGGATTTATTTTCCTTAAAGTGTCTCAGTGTCTTCCAGTTGCTTCCTTTTTTTTTTCTTTTTTTTCTTTTTTTTTTTTTTTTGTCTCATCATATCTCTTCCATTTACAAAGTAAATCCTGTTTCATACTTTACATTTTTCACATTTTTTCTGTCAATCATAACCTTCTTACAATTTATCTTTCCATTTTACAAATAAATACTAAACATCACGAGCAGAGTATGGCTCGGAAGGAATAGTATCCACGAGGGGCGATGTTTATAGTTACGGGATTATGTTGATGGAAACATTCGCAAGAAAAAAGCCTACGGACGATATGTTTTTTGGAGAACTGAGCTTGATGAGTTGGGTGGAGTCATTAGCCAGTACAGTAATGGACGTTGTGGATGATAATCTACTGAGAAGAGAGGATGAACATTTTGCTGTAAAAGAGAACTGTGTCTTTTCCATCATGGCGTTAGCATTGGAATGTACAACTGAGTCACCTGAACAGAGAGTTACCATGAAAGAAGTTGTAGCTAGACTCAAGAAGATTAGGATCAAACTTTTGGTCTAATGATCACAGTTGGAGCTTTCCAACAAGAATTTTCGATCTGTTCTGAGTTGTTTGGCTGCTTTGTTTGAGTCTGATATGTGTTTTTTCTTGGTTTTCTGTTCTTTCGTAATTGTGCCTGAGTTCTTGCTTCCGGTTTGACTCTTTGAGTGTGTGGGATTTTGGGCTCTGTAGTCCTTTTTATTTTCCCTTTTTTTGGGTTCTCTGTTGAGCTATGTTTAGTGTTGTTGTTCTTGTAATTTTTCTGTGGTGTGAATAAAATTTTCTTGCCCAACAAAAATAAAGAAGGCATTAAGTTATTGTTCGGAGTACAGTCCGGCCATGTCAATTATACTGACATTGAGCTTGGTTAAGGTTTGACCCTTTACTGAATTACAGCTTCCTTCAGATCAGCAGAACACTTGCTGATCTAGAGTAGTCGTCTAGTTTTCCTGTTGAGCTATGTTTATCTTTCCTTTTTCTAGAGTAGTCTTCTAGTTTACCTTCAAACCCATACATATTGAATACCTTATACTTGGCTCCACTTTAGTGTAATGTTTAATTTACGGTCAACTAATCATTCCTGCTTGATTACGTATTGTAGGTCCTGACCAATTTTTGACTTGGATCTTACTGTAATAAGTGCAGGGTAGCTTCAGTACAGGTGGCATTGGACGATTAAATGTGTATTTGCTCGCCCTACCACATTTGGGATATTAGGTAAGGTTGAATAAATACTTTGGTTTAAACAATTTTGGAGATCCAATTCAAAACTTGATTTGCACTCCTCTTTTGACTTCCAATTCAATCACCAGAGGGCTATTCCTTTTAAATTCTTCCGCATTTCTTCATTGCAAACCATGATGTTCTCAAACTATAGTCTATTTTGTACTCTTCCTGGCTAATTGCAATCATATTCCAAAGCTAAAAGCACTTTGTGGCAAGTTACCAGGAGAGATTTTAGAGTTGTCACTAGTTGGAGGGTGCCAGTAGGCGGAGAGAAGACTGCCAAAAAGTTGTCAATGCTGAAACTGTCATATTTTGGCAGTCATAACTGGAGAGTGAGATGCCAAAGGGTTGTCAATGCTGAAACTGTTAAATAGGAAATATGTCAATGTAGAGGATATTTTCTTCTCAGAACTATTTTGCGAAGTAAGATTTCAAGGGAGTTTGGCCATCTCTTAGATTAATTAAAGAAGGATTGCTTATTTTTCGAACAACCCAATAGATGTGATGGCAGAGTCAATGATAGCCCTTCCAGGAATCTTCCATCAAGTATTGGCCTCTAGCTCCCAAATCTTGAATAATTTTTTGTGTCAAGGACATTTGGTATAACTCCAAAATAGACCTATCTGGCAGTATGTTTGATGGTCTACCAACAACTCTAGCTAGGTAATTAATTTGGAGGAGGCTGCTCTTGAACTAAGTCATTATGCTTGCATGTGCTTTTTAGCACATTGTTGCCCCAGGATGGAATATCTGCTTTGTTTTTGTTTTATTGTTGAAGGAAAAACACAACCAGTGAAAATGGCATGTTCCCAAGATCTCTTGTCATTTTCTGAGAACTGTTTTTTTAAGAATGGGACTCAATACTCCCTTATGATTTTCGAAAAAAATGTTTTACCATCCAATGGGTCAATGATAATTTTGATGGCTTTTTTATTTTTATTTATTTATTTTTTTTTGGGGGGGGGGGGGGGGGGGGTGTTGATGAGATGCCCAAAAAAAAAAAAAGAAAACAAAAAAGAAGACCTACGGTTATTTGAGTTGATTCATTACCTAGTATTACACAAGCAGGATTTCATAACAAGAAATGGAAGAAATTTATCCTACCAAAAAAATAACTTTATGACACCCCTTCTATCTGATTTATGTTGGGAAAAAGAAAATCAATAAGCCAAATGAAGTACATTGATCTTTAGTTTAAGCTATCCTCATTTTAAATGACTAAATGAGCAACTGTACGTTTCAATCTGACTAGCAGTGTAACTATCCTTACTACGAATCTAGCGTGGTCTGGTGGGTTGATTGGCACGGTCCGGGATGCAAATCTACTGGATTGTTTGGGTAGAGCACAAACGATTACCTGGAACTCATGTATTGTTGGCCCATCGAGAATTAGAGATTCCATCATTGTTGCCTCACTGGAAATCAGAGTATTTGGAGTGTAGTCGTCCTAATTGCGATTCATGGTCATATAACATTTACATTAACCAATAAAAGTAAGGAAGAAAATCTGGCCTGTTTAAATGGATGTGACAAGGGATTTTATATCCATTTGGAAGCCCAAGAAGAGCATGACACTGTCAGAATTGGATTCTTAACAGCAGCCAGTTGATCTGAAATGTTTAAAAGCTGAAGTGTTTGGATTCGGGCAAGGTAGCAAATGACCTAGGGCTTTCCAAACAGCCTGGGCTTTTTAATCTAATTACTTGAGCCATCATCAATCAAAGACCAACTGAGGACCATCTAATTAATTTTCTATCTGAACCCATGCCTTAAACCTCGGACTTGGTTGGGATTTTTGCAAGATCAGCACAAGAATTTTACCAACTATTTTATAACTAAAAGTAGAAGGGTATTCCACATTCTTTGTAAGACCAGCATAAGAATTTCACGTTACCACCATTTGTGGAATTAATGGTGGTAATGTGACATTTTTCTGTTTAATTTTGTGAAGAACGATTAATAGAGTGTCAATTACTAAATTTATAAGTTTTTTGGGGGCACACTGCATTCATTTTTTCTTTAAGAAGGGTTACATGAAAAATTATCAAATATTAGGGAGATTTCTTATAATTTATCTTTTAAAAAAATTATTGACATACCATTATGGACCCATGGATATGTGGACAACTGGACATGAACACATAGACACACATTTATATTCCTTTTTTTTTTTCTTTTTCTTCTTTGGTTCAAAAGATTATATTCATGTGGACATGGCAAACACCAACACATAGATATATGTTTATGGACACACATGCACACAATCATTTCTCATTCAATTTTTTGGACACATGATGAAAGGTTGATGAAAATAAGGGGGAGCACTAAGCAAGTAGCCAAGTACTGTCCAACATGAAAATCGGGGCCAGCTAGTGGATGTGGGCTTCTTATAAGACAAACAGTGTTTGTTGGACCCGAAGTTTTGTTTTTCTGTAGGTTTCGTGGGCTTTGTCCTCCATGACCGGCACAAGGAGTGGGTGAGGAGAGAGGAAGCCAGAAAACTTAAAAACAAAGCTCACCGTTACATCAAAGTTGATCTTCCACCATTCATTGCATCAATGAATTCCTGAACGTCTGTATTAGTTAATTCCATGATACTTTTGGGATCATCAAACATTCTCTAGAAAAACAGTAGTCCAGATCAAGAACGTACTAACAACATAGTAAATAAATAAATAAATAATAGCATTAAATTAAGGCCTATATGATTGTCCCATGGAAATTAAATGACCTATTGTAATTTGTGTCCTTGAAGGTGAAAATCCATCATCTTGAATGAAACCATTAAAACATTTAGTATAATTTTCACCAAAATTAGTGTTGTTTTTAATTTTTACTCTCATTTTTTAGGATGACTACTATCCTCTTGAATATCCCCGTTTACAAAGAAGATTTGCTCACAAGATTATATGCAAAAGAGCACAATAAAATTATTCAATTCTCATGGGAAACCAAACAAACCCTAATGTTCTGTTTGGACGTCCAAATGAGAATTAAACAATTAGAGTGTATTTTACATAGTATTGATTCTATTGAAGGCACAAATCCGGCCATCATCCTGAATATGACTATTTAAAGAGGTTGAAGTCTTCCCCATATATGGTTAATGTAATTGATATTATTGGATCAATTTTAGAAATTTATGAAATGTTTTTATTTTTAATTTCTACTCTCATGATGGCTATCATCACAAATGAGAGGGAATTTAAGGTTGGAGTAGTCTCTAAGGTTATATGCTTGAAGGAAAAAAATGACGAACTAAAACTGAATGAATCAAAATTTCCCTACACTAGAAATATATTTTGGTGAAACAAATGGAGACGTAAAACATAAAGTCTAAATATTTAACTTTCTCTCACTTGTCACTTAGAGTGTGAGTGCAAAATCCAGTTTACGAATACTAAGGTTCTATTTGGTTCTTGGATTTTATCAAGGAAAACAAAAAAAAAAATTTTAAAATATATATATATATATATATATATATATATATATATATATATATATATATATACTTTTCTTTATTTGGTTGCAATGGAAAATTATAAGAAAAATAAGAATTGGAATAATTTTGGCTTGGTAGAATTTTATTTTTTTTCCTTTCTTTTTCTTTCCTACTCATTTTTGCTTTTGTTTTGTTATGCAGAGTTACACTCATAAAATTCAACCTAATGGAAGGCCACGTTTGGCCATCATCTAGAGTCTAGATATAAGACTAAACTTTCCTTGAAAGATAACGTTTCCAACTTGATATAAAAGCTTCCTCCATTCTCCTCCCAATCAATCCCTTATTCTTTACTGTGACCATCACTTCTAAGTCTTTATGAGCATACTTATCATCCAACTTTGAAATCTCCACACCAACGTGGAATTCACGGTCAGAATTTTTGGCAAAGACCCAGTCAATTGCTTGAATTTTGGGAAGGAATTGGCTTCATGGGGTCACTGAAAAAGATTCATGGGCCTCACAGAACTGATTACAATGCTCCACAGCTCCAATCACTTTGAAATTTGACAAACTTGGAATCCTCAGATCTAGCTTGGATGAATAATTTGTCTGCATTCACAAGTTGTTGCTGGAAACTTTCATCCTCAGAAGCGCGTGTTTGGTTGTCCCATTGTCTAAAAGCATTTGTAGAGAAGAATAGTATAGCACTCCTCGTTCCTCTTATTAACCTGTTTAAAGAAGTTTGATAAAGCCTATATGATAATTGCAGTATGATTTACACTATTTAGACAGTACTGACTATGGAAGGTTCTAAAGAAGCGTCCCGTGACCTTCGCTTCCTCTAATAAATTCCTTGTCATTCACTGTGAGCTTCACCTCCAAGTCTTTGTCTGCATACTTATCATCAACGTTTGCAATCTCCACATTACCTAGAACGCACGGTTAGAATTTTGGGTTACACATTTCCGAGAAAGAAAAGCGTCAATATTGTCTCTTGGGAAGAAATTGCGCTAATTTGGCGGATAAATGCGCTAATTTGGCTTTTCTTTTCCTCAGTTTTCGTTGGTCGTGTTCTACGCCTCTTGATATTTTGGCTCTTTTATGCCATGACACGTATTGTACGCCTTCTTATAGATTTTGGCATTGATCCCTTTTATCAGTTGGCTTGTGACTTTTATTAGTCATCATGACCAACCTTTTTTTTTTTTCATTTTTCCTGTTGTACTTATTTTCTTTTATTGATCTAATAAATTATTTGAATTATTCAGCACATGATTGGGAGTGCCTTGGGTGCAACCTAGTTGGGATTCTGGGTTGCTCTTTGATGCTTATATCTCTTTCATAAATAAATAAAAAAAAAGGGGTGGGTTTGGTTGTCTCATATGAATTGAAGAGTACTTTTGATTGTGTTTTTGCGTATAATTTTGTGAATAATATCATATTTGTGAAACTGAAAATTCAAGAGGATAGCAATTAATCATCATCACAACGGAGAGTAAAAAAAAAACCAAAACAAAAGCATTTCATGAATTTTTTAAAAATGATCTTATAAAACCAATTATGGTCTACGATTCTATATTTTTAAAATGATCCCATTCAAGAAGATGGGTTTATACCTTCAATACAATGTTAATTATGATGAATCCACCCATTAAGACAACTAAACAAGCCAAATGATATTTTCTTATTGAATGATATTTTCTTGGGTGCAACGTAGTTGGGATTTTGGGTTGCACTAACAGCCTTTTGCAAACTCCGTAAATGATATTTTCTTATCGAATGAGACATTCTGTAAAGCATCAATATTCCAAGTATTTGATTTAATTTTAAGAGGTACCAAGTAAACATTCTTGTCTATTTTCTATTTATTGGCAGGTAATGGTTAGTCCAGTCCATTGTCTTAGTTAATTGGACTGATCCCAAATGGATTTTTCCCAAGCCAAACAAAGACATGGAGAAAATTTGTCCTATGCATTTTCTCTCCATCGACCTGCCTGTGCTGTTTGTTTCAACTGTTCTCAAAATTGCCCTCTTATCAACGTCACATACTCACATCCACTCAAATACGTGGATTTCGTAAAGAATTGTCTATTTTCTTAGGAAAATGATTTCGTGGGGGTTAACCCGCGGACGGTTCCAAAGGCACTGCGCATTATCTTTTGATTTGGGAACCTTTCCAATTGACTAATTCTTTAGCTTGCATGCCATGCTGTGCATTCTCAACAACTCGGATCCTCTATAGGTTTTTTATTATGGGAATCTTATAGGATTTTTCATGTTCTAGTTCTACAAGGTTTGATAATTCAACGGCTCTTTATGTTTTTATTTATTTACGAACCATATGATCCTATGACTATAAAAACCTCTACAAGATTCGTACAGGGAAAATAAACCTACAGAGGATCCAAATCTCATTCTCAAAGCTGATTATTGGGATTTATTTCATGTCTCGCTATTTCTAGCCATGATTTAGAATTTAGGTGTATTTATAAAGTGAAGTCAAGCGCTCATTCCATGGCCAATAAAGTTAAGGCCCTTGATTAGTTGGTTGACTAGATTTGGAGTGTTGTCGTCCTCATTGCGATTTATGATCATAAAACATATACATTAAGCAATAAAAGTAAGGAAGAAAATCTGACCTGTTTAATTGAGCAGGACACCGTCAGAATTGGATTCTTAACATGCAGCAGCCATTTGATCTCAAATGTTTAAACCTATTTCATAGTTTGTCACACTTTGAAGATCATGCTAAAGTGTTTGGAAGGGTATTCCACATTCTCGGTAAGACCAGCATAAGAATTTCATGTAACCGCCATTTGTGAAATTAATGGTGGTAACGTGACATTTTTTTTAATTTTAAGAAGAGTAATTAACGGAGCGCCAATTACTAAATTTATAAGCTATTTGGGGGCACATTGTAATCATTTTTTCTTTAAAAGGGTTCACGTGAAAAATAGCCAAACATTAGGAAAATTTCTTGTAATTTACCCATGAAAGAATTATTGTCATACCAATACGGACTTATGGATATGTGGACATAAACATATAGACACACATTTATGTTCACGTTGATATGGCAAACACCGCACATAGATACGTGTTCATGAACACACATGCAGACAATCATTTCCCATTCAATTTTTTGGACACATGCGGAAAGGTTGATGAAAATAAAGAGGACCAACACGAAGTAGCCAAGTACTGTCCATCAAGTTAAGGGGAATCGGGGCCAGCTAGTGGAGGTGGGCTTCTTGTAAGATAAACAATGTTGTTGAACCCAAAGTTTTGTTTTTGTGTAGGTTTCGTGGGCCTAATTAAAAACGAGAAAAGGAGGCTTTATTGGCACCCAAAGACTTGTTTTTCATCTCCCATTTATTTAACATTTTAAGGTTTTATGAAAAATATAAAAGGTTTTTATAAAAACTTATCGTGTATTCTACTAGAAAACATCATTTTGAACAACTTTTTAAGAGAGTTTTTCCAAAATCTATCGTTTAAATAGACTTTTTTGCCATTTATAGTCTCCGCTTCATAAATGACTAAAAAGTTCACTTAAACGATAGATTTTGAAAAAAATTTCTTCCAAAAAATTGTTCAAAATGATGTTTTCTAATAGAAAACGCGATCGGTTTTTATGAAAACCTTATATATTTTTCATAAAATCTTCAAGTGTAAAATAAGTAGGAGATGAAAAGCAAGTCTTTGGGTGCCAATAAAGGCTTCCAACCAGAAAACTTAAAAACAAAGCCCACCGTGCCACTGCTCCATCTGGATCCACCTTGTCTAAGTTTGAGGACCATGTTCCAAATGAGAATTAAACAATTAGAGTGTATTTTATATAGTATTTAAACAGGTTGAAGTCATCACCATATATGGTTAATGTAATTGATATTATTGGATCAATTTTAGAAATTTATGAAATGTATTTATTTTGAATTTCTACTTTCATGATGGCCATCATCACAAATGAGAGGGAATTTAAGGTTGGAGTAGGCTCTAAGGTTATATGCTTGAAGGAAAAAAAGGATGAACTAAAAGTGAATGAATCAAAATTTCACTATACTAGAAACACATTTTGGTGAAAGAAATGGATCCAGACGTAAACATATTTAACTTTCGGTCACTTAGAGTGTGAGTGCAAAACCAAGTTTACCAATACTAAGGCTCTATTTAGTTCCCGGATTTATCAAGGGAAAAAAAAAAAAAATTATCTATATATATATATATATATATATATATAGAAGGGTGATCATGTGCGAAATATCTTGGAGTATCCCGTTCGATTACAGCCGTCCGTGAGCGACACGAGCGCATTCACGGTCCTGCGCATGTTGCTCATGAACGGCCGTGATCGAACGGGATACTCCGCACATGATTAAAGCTTTATATATATATATAAGGAATTGTACTTTTTTTTCCTTTGGTTGCAATGAAAAAGTAGAAGAAGAATTAGAATTGGAATAATTTTGCCTTGATATAATTTTATTTTTTCCTCTCATTTTCTTTTCTTCTCATTTTTGTTCCTTCCTTTTGTTTTTTTCTTGGTAGAATCCACAAACCAAATGGAGGGTAAAAGTGAAAAATCTGGCAAAAAGTTGCTTGCATAAGGTGGATCTAGTTTTTAGAATCTTAATTAGGTTAACTAAATTTGAAAGATGCATTTTTTATTTTTTATTTTTTATTTTTTGCTTTTTGTTTTGTTATGCAGAGTTATACTCGTAAAATTCAACCTTATGGAAGGCCACGTTTGGCCATCATCTAGAGTCTAGATATAAGACTAAACTTTCCTTGAAAGATTACGTTTCCATCTCGATATAAAAGCTCCCTCCAATTTCCTCCATCCCTTATTCTTTACTGCGACCATCACTTCTAAGTCTTTATCCAGCATACTTATCATCCACCTCCAAAATCTCCCCGCCAACATGGAATTCAAGGTCAGAATTTTTGGCAACGACTTAGTTGTCGAATGCCCCCACAACCTTAATCACGTGCTTGAATTTTGGGAAGGAATTGGCTTCATGGGGTCGCTGAAATAGATTTATGGGCCTCACAGAACTGATTACAATGCTCCACAGCTCCAATTACTTTGAAATTTGACAAACGTGGAATCCTAAAATCTAGCTTGGATGAATAATTTGTCTGCATTCACAAGTTGTTGCTGGAAATTTTCATCCTCAGAAGGGCGTGTTTGGTTGTCCCATGTGAATTGAATTGTTTAGTGATTTTTGTGTATAATTTTGTGAACAAATTCGTCTGTATAAAAAAAGGGAAATTTCAAAAGGATGGCAATCATTATTACAATTCACAAATTAGAGTACAATTAGAAAACAATGGCATTCCACAAATATTTGAAGATTGATCTCATAAAAACAATTTTGATGATAATTCTAACTTTTTAAAATGAATCCATTCAGTAAGATGGATTTGTACCTTTACCAAAATGTTAATTATGATGGATCCACTGAGACAACCAAAAAAAAGCCACGAGTATCTCAACGTATTGTTTCCTACTTACTACAAGGCGGAACTAGCACTAAGAGTCTTTTACAAATTCAATATTATTATGTGTTTGGATGAGGGAGTTGCAAGAGGGATTTGGGCTAAAATGGGATTTCAATGCCAAATTATGGTAATAGCAATAACAGCGAATGTGGTTGAAATCCCACCTTATCTCAAATCCCTCTTGCAAATCACTTACCCAAACACACCTTTAAATGATATTTATCTAATCGAATGAGATTTCGTAAGGCATCAAAATTCCAAACTTATAAGTGGTACCAAGTAGAGTTTGTTGTCTATTGTCCATTTATTAGCATGTAACGGTTAGTCCAGTCTATTATCTAAGTTCGACTAACCCCAAAAGCATTTGTTAATGTGGTTGTTGATATGATTGCTAACACGTTATTAAGGAAAGAAATTAGGAAAGAATAGTATAGCACTCCTCGATCGTTACTCATATTAACCTACTTTAAGAAGTTTGATAAAGCCTATATGATAATTGCAGTATGATTTACACTATTTAGACAGTGACTGGGAAAGGTACTAAAGAAGCGACCCGTGACCTTCGCTTCCTCCGATCAATTGCTTACAGGGGCGGAGCCAGGATTTATCTCCAAGGGGGCACTGTGCTATGATTCTATGAAGTGGGAACTGGGAATTAAAAGCCCTAGAAAGCAATTTTTTTAAAAATTACTTTTTTAGTTATCATTTTTCAATTTAATACCAGAAAAAGGATTTTTTTTTTGTCAACTTATTACAAACTGATTGTAAATATACTTTAAAATGACTACTATCTTCCTATTTTTGGCATTATGTTGAGAATTAGTCATCAAATAGTAACATCTCTCCCAAAAAAAAAAAAAAATTGGTTGAGGAGGGGGGGCACGTGCCCCCCAAGGCCCCCCCTGGCTTCGCCCCTGATTGCTTATGATTCACTGTGACCTTCACTTCCAAGTCTTTGTCAGCATACTTATCATCAACGTACGAAATCTCCACATGGCGTAGAACGCACGGTTAGAAT
Source organism: Liquidambar formosana (assembly GCA_039720395.1). Lineage (NCBI taxonomy): Eukaryota > Viridiplantae > Streptophyta > Magnoliopsida > Saxifragales > Altingiaceae > Liquidambar > Liquidambar formosana. The sequence goes on from CM077824.1 coordinate 15,616,725, forward strand.
TTTGGGTTACAAATTTCCAAGAAAGAGAAGCGTCAATCTTGTCTCGTGGGAAGAAATTGCCTTGGTGGGGGTACTGATGATGTAACCTAGACTTGTCATGGCCAGGCCTCACCGGTAGCAGCCTATCTGGAAGAACTGATTACAATGATCCACAGCCACAATCACTCGGAAGTATGACAAGCTTGGATTCCCAAGTTGTTGTTGAAAGCGATATTCATAGCTTAAGGGTGGGTTTAGTTGTCCCATGTGAATTGAAGAGTACTTTTCATTGTGTTTTTGCATATAATTTTATTAATAATATCATATTTATGAAACGGAAAATTCAAGAGAATGACAATTAATCATCATCACAAGTGAGAGTTAAAAAAAAAGAAAAAAAGCAAAAGCCAAAAGCATTAGTTTCATGAATTTTTGAAAATTAATCATATAAAATCAATTATGGTCTACAATTCTATATTTTTAAAATGATCTCATTCAAAAAGATGGGTTTATACCTTCAATACAATGTTAATTACGATAAATCTGGCCATTAAAACAACTAAACAAACCAAAAGTACTACAACAGGGAGTCGGCACTAAGAACCTTTTGCAAGCTCTGTAAATGATATTTTTTTATCGAAGGAGACATTCTGTAAAGCATCAATATTCCAAGTCTTCGATAAATATGATATTATTAATAAAATTATATTTTCTTATTGAACTCATCCTGGGTCATTGTTCCCTTCTCAAGAAGGACTTCAACAATTTTGTCATTGTTCCTTATGTGTCATTTTTTTTTTTTTTTTTGGGATCCCAAATCATTTGAAACCTAGGAAATTAAACACATAGAAAGAATATTTTTAACAAGAATGAATATTAAATTGATAATTAGGGAGCAAGCCACGTAAGAGAAGGCAATCTGCTGCTTTATGGATGGTGGCTCAAACTTTACACAATTAATATGACAAAAACAAAAAATTTCATATAATTTAACTCGGTCCTAATTAAACTGAAGAAGGGAGTAAATCTTCAATTTCTATGCCCACTAGTTTCTACTTGGTTTACTGTATGGGAAAGTTATTTGTTCATCTCAAGGAGGATTCCCTAAGCCAAATAATATTTAGTCTAGTTATAAGACTAAACTTTCCTTGAAAGATTACGTTTCCATCTTGATATAAAAGCTCCCTCCAATTTCCTCCCAATCAATCCCTTATTCTTTACTATGACCATCGCTTCTAAGTCTGTATCAGCATACTTATCATCCACCTCCGAAATCTCCACGCCAACATGGAATTCAAGGTCAGAATTTTTGGCAACGACTTGGTATGGAATGCCCCCACACCCTTAATCACTTGCTTGGATTTTAGGAAGGAATTGGCTTCATGGGGTCACTGACAAAGATTTATGGGCCTCACAAAACTGATTACAATGCTCCACATGCGCAGCTCCAATCACATGGAAACTTGACAAATTTGGAATCCTCAGATCTAGTTTGGATGAATAGTTTGTCTGCATTCACAAGTTGTTGCTGAATACTTTCATCCACAGAAGGGCGTGTTTGGTTGTCCCATGTGAATTGAATTATTTCATGCTTTTTGTGTATAATTTTGTGAACAAATTCGTCTGTGTGAAATAGGGGAAATTTCAAAAGGATGGCAATCATTATCACAATTCACAGATTAGAGTAAAAATAAAAAACAATGGCATTTCATGAATATTTGAAGATTGATCTTATAAAAAAAATTTTGATGATGGTTCTTAGTTTTAACAAAATGTTAATTATGATGGATCCATTGAGACAACCAAACAAGCCACAAGTATCTCAACGTTTTTTTCCCTACATACTACAAGGTGGAATTGGCACTAAGAGTCTTTAACAAATTCAATATTATAATGTGTTTGGATGAAGAATTTGTAGGATGGATTTGGGCAAAGATGAGATTTCAATGCCAAATTATGGTGACAACAATAACATCGAAATGATTGAAATCCCATCTTAACTCAAATCTCTCTTAAAAATATTATCCAAACGCACCATTAAATAATATTTTCTAATCCAATGAGATTCTGTAAGGCAACAAATTAAATTCCTAGTCTAAGCTTATAAGTGGTACCAAGTAGAGTTATCATCAACGTATGAAATCTCCACATTACCTGGGGAAGGTGCTAAAGAAGCGACCCGTGACCTTCGCTTCCTCCGGTCAATTCCTCATCATTCACTGTGACCTTCACTTCCAAGTCTTTGTGAGCAGACTTTTCATCAACGTATTAAATCTCCACATTACCATGAACGTACGGTAAATATATGAAATCTCTACGTTACCTGGAACATACCCCTAACCATTTGGGGAATTTGGGTTACACATGCGTTTCCAAAAAAGAGAAGCGTCATTAATCTTGTCCCTTGGGAAGAAATTGCCTTGGTGGGGATAATGATGAGGACTAGCAAATTGTAACCTATACTTGTTATGGGCCTCACCCGTTGCAGCCTATCTGGAAGAACTGATTACAATGATCCACAGCCACAATCACTCGGAAGTATGACAAGCTTGGATTCCTAAGTTGTGGTAGACAATGTCTTCTTCATTTCCAATTCCACCTCAGGATAAGGCCACCTTCGCACCTGTGGTCATCATGAGACCATAAATATATATATATATATATATATATATCTGAAAGAATACATTTCCCGGCCTCTAGACATAAAAAGCTTCATTTCCAATATTTTATCATTCACTGTGACATTCATTTCCAAATCTTCATCATTTGCACTCATGGCGAGATACGAAATCCCAATAATACCGTGAAATTTACTGTGAGAATTTTTGTATACACATTCCGAAGAAACAGAAATGCTAATCATGTACTTTGGGAAGAAGTTGCCTTGGTGGATATTGATCGATGAAATCTCAAAAAGTCTAATCCAAACTAGCTATATATGGGCTTCACCCTTTGCAACATATATCATTTTCAAAGACTTGTAGTGTAAGAACTAATTACAAATTTGATGGTTGGAAACCAATGGTATTGTAGTCTAGTGACATTAATTTGACTTACTTTTTAAGTAGAGTGAACTTGAATTCAAGGTTATAGAAAAACATTATACCTATTTGTTGAGATTAAAAGAGAGCTAGGCCGGGGTAGGGGCAAGGGTAGATTCTATTGATTGTCAAAAAAATGGAGAAAAAAATTAAAAATTAATCTCATAATCGGAAATTGAATCATATTGTGATTCATGATCATAAAACATTTACATTAAGCAATAAAAGTAAGGAAGAAAATCCGACCTGTTTAAATGGATGTGACAAAGGATTTATATTCATTTGGAAGCCCAAGAAGAGCAGGATACTGTAAAAATTAACAAACTAGAGTAAAAATTAAAAACAGAGGCATTTTATGAATACTTGAAAATTGATCTTTCCATCCCAAAAAGAAAAAAAAAATGGTCTTATAAAATCGATTATGATGATGATTTTAAAATTTTGAAATAAATCATTCAAAAACATGGATTTGTATTTTCAATACAATATTAATTACCATGGATTCATTGAGAAAACCAAACAAGCCATTACGTAGCTAAACATATTTTCCTACATACGAGGAATTGACACTAGGAGCCTTTTGTGAACTCCATAAATGATATTTTCTTATCGAATGAGAGTCCATAGAGCATCAAAATTCCAAAGTCTAAGCTTATAACTATTGGCAGGCAATAGTTAGTCCAGTCCATTACTCTCTATGCATTTTCACCATTCTCTATACATTTTTATCATTCTTTATGCAATGAATGACTCATTAATTGCAGCTTAGAGCACATTTTAAGAAACCCTATATATATAATGAGTCGAGGCATGCTAAGAGTGCTCTCCTAAGATATATATATATATATATATAATAATCCTCCAAGAAACCTTGTGAGCAGCTAAGATTCTCTTCATGAACCTCGAATCATCTATTATGCCCAAAATCTAAAAAGTAACTCAAAAATATAAAAGAAACGAAAGAAATAAAGCTATAAAAACTCAACATTCTCATGCTCTACCTCCATCACCCACACAAAAACACATGTATACCTTTCCATAATAATAGGACAGGAGAGAAGTGGCTATGAGAGTCACTTTTAGTGCCTGTTTGGGAACACTTCTGGGCGGCCCAAACGCACTTCTAGGACCCAAAAGCACGTTCAGGGCCTGTTTGGGTAAAAAAATCAAAAGAGCTTTCAAGCCCAAAAGCGCGTTGGGCCAGAAGCTCATTTTTGTTGCTTCTCCAAAACTGATGCCGGACCGTGATGCGGGAAGCTCATTTCTGTTTAATGAAACTTTTCAAATTCCAAACGTGCCCTCACATTACACACTGACAGAAAAGAAATACCCTTTACATCCTGGACCCTTCGACCTCCCCTCTCGCCCCTGTTCCCACCGTCATTGTTTGAGAACAGGCACGAAACCATTCTCTCTCCCGCCTCTCCCATCTCTCCGACGGCTTTGAAGATTCACCGGTCGGTGCTCCAGCGGCTTGTACCAGGTAAAACTCTTCTCTCATATTCTTTTGTTCTACGTTCTATAGGTTTTCTTCTTCCTAATCTTCTAGGGTTTTTTCTTTTTGATATTCTAGGGTTAAAGATTGGGCATATATTCAAATCGAAAGAAACTAATGAAAAAAGTATAAAATTTGGGGTTAGGATTTGTCTATATTCAATTGATTAGGGTAATATAATCTGAGGTTTTGACGTTAGCTATCTGCTTTTGCTTTTGCTACTTTTTCAAGCGTTAAAAGAGGAGCGTAGGATGTTGAAGTTGAAAGATGGCTTCATTTCTTGATGTTTAGATAATCCGTATAATTCCTACTGGAATTGTAGTGATTGTCTCATGTGCATATTTGGGAATGTAAAATGGGTTTTATTCTTTAATTTCTGTTACCCATGGAAATCTCTTGTACTTTCTCCCCTTTTTTTCCTAGAATTTCTCATGTGCATATTTGGGAATGTAAAATGAGTTTTATTCTCTAATTTCTGTTCGAACTTGTGCATTGAACAGTAAGACAATTGATGTACATTACCTTGTGTTTCCAATCGTTTCTTTCTATAAGAAAATTCTACATTTATTAAAAAAAAATTGAGAAAACATGAAAAAATCTTCATATAGATAAAAGTAAAAGCACATCTTTTGCCACCCTAGTACCAGCTACGCATTGCATAAGAAGGCCAAACTAATAAGGAGTCGCGTTATCCTATAGAATAAATATGTGCCTTTGGATGCTGAGAAGGAAAGCTCAGTGTGCATGCTGAGAAGGAATCATCATGAAGTTTTAAGAATTGCATCATTTATAATAGTAAATCTTCCAATCTGTCCTTGTTAATGTTGAAAGATGAGATTTAAAGAAGCAAAAAGATAGAGAGAATAAAAAAAAATAGCAATTATCAAGCACTGTCCAATTTGTAGAGGCAATAAACCATTATAACAATGAGAAGCTATACAACTCACCAGCTCATGAACATTGTTCATTCCTCCTTTCACTTTTAGAATAAATATATTGAACATCACCTTGCTCATTTGATCGAATTTTTTTTATCATTGTTCTCTTATTGCTACACAACCATGAACATTGTCAATCACATTCAAATTGAGAAAGGAAATTACGGATAAAATAAAACAAACATTTACAAGTGACCTCAAAACACATGCCCCCTACTAATAGAGGATGCCAAAGAGACGAAAAATCATGAGGATATTACCAATAGCATGCTTTCGCCAAGAGCAAGGATACACCTGGGAGGACGCATGGAACAGCCCTTTAATGTAGCAGTTTGAAACTAAGTAGGACAAACATTCTAATTAGAGAATTCAATTAGTCAGAGCAATCAAAATTAGAACACATATAGATCGATGTGTATATAGGTACTTAGGGGACATCACCTCTTTAAAGATTAGATCCTTTTGTGGTGTGCAATTAGATTCTGCAGATGATCTACCACTTTGTGTGTGTTTAGGTTATCTTATCTTGGAAAAATAAAATAAAATAAAATAAAACCCGTAAGATTTAAAGGATAAGAAAACATCTCTTTTAGGTACTTCTATTGAATGTTGGGTCGAGTGGACTCATGTATTGTGGAATAAGATTAGGCCAACAAACATCTTTGGGTTAACAAATCACAAGGTTCAAATTTTTTGCTGGTTCTTGGTTCTATCAAGTTCAAGCCCAATACCAAAGTGCAAAAATACATAAGCCTCCCATCAATTGTTGATCTCCAGTAACATTTTTAGGGCATGGTTAGTTACATTTTCGAAAAAGAAATGGTGTATGATTTTATTTATTTATTTATTTATTATAGAAATGATCTCTTTTGGGGGATGCCAATCAATGTAATAAAGGTAAAAGGAAGATCCGAAGGAAAGTCAAATGTAGGTACAGTTTTATTACAGTTTTATTATGTATATTTATGGAGTGCTGTACCTATTCCATTGCTAATGGGGTCCAAGACCTTAAATTCAATTGGAACCATGATCTATTTGAAAGTAGACGCGACTTGCAGGGCTGACCCTTTCAAGATAGAGAAGCAAGGGTGGGTGAACTTAGTATAGGGATTGTCATGTACAGGGAACCTAACATAGAGTGGCTTTTCCATAGAACCGACATGACTGGTTTTTTCAATACGACAGAACAGCAAAAAAATGGTACCACAAGGTAACAAAATCATTAGGACTAGAGGTACAACTTGGGCGAGTTAAATCCATCTTACTCGAGCTCAGGGGTGGAACTAGGAATTGATAGTTGGGTGGTCAGATTGAAAAATTATAGATAAATTTTTTTTCAATACCACAAAGTCTTACCATATTATTATGGTATAAAATAATATAAAAATGATTTATTTATAATGGATTAAGATTGTGGGACATATACAATTTTCAATAACTTATTGCGTGACTTATATTTTGTAAAAACCCAAGGTTGAATTCAATTAGTCAGAGCAATAGGTGATATTGATTCGTAATAGTTCATTTAGTAATAGTAATTGTTTGAGTAATATTTGAGCAAGGGAGGTGCTGAAAATGAAATGTTTTGTTACTCTTCTGAAATAAAGTTAGACCACCCACATGTTCATTTGGAGAAATGCTTCTTAGTATGCGGAATTGTCCCAACTTGTGAGTGCATTTAAAATCCCAAGTGGGGGTGGGGCATAGGACAACCTTTCATCTTTACAGCAAGGGATCAGTTTTTATTTTTTGCTTCTTATTTTATTTTTTGCTTCTTCAAGTCTTGTTGAAGCTATTTTTGTTTAAAAGATGTAAAACCATGAGTCAAAGTAAACTGTTTTCAATACTTGCTAGTGCTAGTGCTTGACATAATATTACAAATGATTTGTATAATACCATAACATGTTTACTAGATGGCAAGTGTGGTTGCAAAAGGTAAGGGAAGGCAAGTGAGGTCGAAAAAGGTAAGGACAAGGATAAGGCAAACTGGGATGCTAAGGCACATGACATATGGGTGGATGTTTTTGTTGCCGAGGTTCGAGCTGGTAATAGGACAGGGACAACCTTTAGCAGGCAGGGCTGGAAAAATTTGGTGGCAAATTTTAATGCTGCCACAGGAAGAGATTATGATAGAAAGCAACTAAAAAACCGCTTGGATACTGTGAGAAAGGATTGGGTGCTATGGGAATTTTTAGTAGGGAAGGAGACTGGACTTGGGTGGGATTCTGAAAGGCAAACAGTTGCAGCTGACGATGAATGGTGGGAGAAAAAGATACAAGTAGGTAGTTTTGAATATATTTTTATAGTTATAAATGCAATATAATTTTTTATCTAATTATTTTTTTTAATACACAGATGAATCCAGAAGTTGCAAAATTTCGTATAAAGGGGTTGGATCACTGCCATAAGTTGGATGAAATATACCGTCCTGTGACAGCCACTGGAGCCAGGGCTTGGGCACCTACCTCTGGGGAACTACCTCCTATGTATGAAAATTGCCCTACAGAAAATGATGGTGATGCAGGGAGTGATGAATCTGAGGGAGATGATCTTCGGGGTGTCTCGGCATTGGACAACATCACTACAAATTTTGGTAGTGGTGTTGGACAAAAAAGAGTGCTCAAGCAAGGCAAAAAAGGAAAAAAGCTATCTGCAGCTACAAAGTTGTCTAAACAACTTGATAGGATTTGTGATGCGGTTGAAAGTCGAACTTCGGTTAACTCAATGCGATCAGATATACTTGGGTGTAGCATTCAAGAGGTCCTCAATCACATGGCTACAATGCCTGAATGGCCAAGAAAGAGTGAGCTTTTCATGTTGGGAACCAAATTATTCATAAAGAAAGAGAATAGGGAGATGTTTGTTGGCTTGGGGGATGATGACACACGACTTGAGTGGTTGAAACAAGAGCAAAGGGATAGAAAAGCAGCTTGTTCGAATTGTTGTGGAACTTAGGGAAGCCTCTTGGTTATTATATTTGAATTTGCGGTTATGTATTGTTATTGCCACATGTTGGCTACACAGAACCAATGTTTTTTTATTGCCGTCTAGGTAGAACTTATGTTGTGTGGGATTTATGAACTTATGCTTATTATGGATGCTAATCATATGCTTATTTATTTTTGAAATGCTTAACGTACTAGAATTTATTTCTCATGGAATTGCTTGACTTAAGTGATATTTGATTAAATTAGGAGTATGGATGACATGTATTAGTAATGCTTTCCATAAATTATATTTAAACATATTAGGAATATGGATGCTATTTTTGGTATATGCATTTACTAAATTTTGTTCATTTGGAAATTAGGAATTATGGACGATGAAGAAATGGATGACAACACTTTTTATTCACTTGTTCTTGGGGCTGTAAGTAAAGTAGTATCTTATCATAACAATTTCCTAGTCAAGGAACCTTGTAGGGACTCTCCTCACACGGGAGTGAAATTTATGATGGAGATACTTCATGGGAATGGCACACGTTGTCATGAAATGTTTCGTATGGAGAAACACGTATTTATGAAATTATGTGACAGGCTTAAAGGTTTAGGACTACGTGCAACTCGGGGGGTAATGTTGGAGGAGGCAGTTGGTATGTTCTTAATGACGTTAGGGCATGGTGTTGGAAACCGAATGATTCAAGAACGGTTTCAACATTCTGGTGAAACAGTTAGTAGGCAATTTGCTAATGTGTTACATTATGTGTCATGTCTAAGCAATGAGGTGATAAAGCCAATTGACAATTATGATGAAGTCCCATCACATATTCGAAGGAATCCAAAGTATTGGCCATACTTTAGGGTAACTTTTGCACACATTCTTATTATAAACTTATGTTTTTATTTACCTATATATATAATATGTCCATTTTTGCTATTGGTAGGATTGCATTGGCGCAATAGATGGGACTCATGTTCGAGTAAAACTTCCAGTGGAGGAGCAAGCCCCCTACATTGGTAGGAAAGGCCACCCCACTACGAATATTATGGCTGCATGTGGGTTTGACATGAAATTCACATTTGTGTGGCCGGGATGGGAGGGAAGTGCGCATGATACACGCATATTCTTTGATGCATTACGGGATCCGAAATTAAAATTTCAAAGACCTCCTGGTGGTACGTATTGAGTTTATATTTATATATATTTTCTTTTATATATATATATGATGAATTGCAATGATTTATGGTTCCTAATTTAATTGCAGATAAATACTATTTAGTTGATGCTGGCTATCCTAATATGAAGGGTTTCTTAGCCCCATATAAGGGAGAAAGATATCACCTTCCCGAATTTCGAGGTGGTAGTCAACCTCGAGGGCCTAAGGAAATATTTAACAAAGCTCATTCATCCTTACGAAGTGTGATAGAGCGCACATTTGGTGTGTGGAAGGCACGATGGGCCATCTTGGATAGCATGCCTAATTATAAGATTGACACACAAACAGCTATTATTGGTGCATCAATGGCGCTCCATAACTTCATAAGAAATGAGACCATTACTGATATGGCATTTCAAGCATTTGAGGATACTGAAGATTACTTGCCTGTTGAAGGTGGTGATGAGTCAAATTTTCGTGTAACAATGGATGATAGTGTGATGGGAGTTATTCGTGATAATATTACTAGAGAGCTTACGGGTATGTAGATGCCAAATTATTGTATTAACCTTCTTTTTTCTTTTTGTTTTTTGGGTAGAAAGACAATTCCAAACTATAGGCATTTTGAACAAAACGGTTGACTTCTGAGTAAAAGCACGACTGTCTTTTTAAGTTATAGAGAAATGTCATATTATTGTATGTTAGGATCTTATTATTAGTATTATTATTTTAATTATTATATATATATATATATATATATATATTTATTATGAAAAGAACTTTAAACTATGGTAATTTTCAACAAAATATTTGACTTGTAGTTTTTGCATGATCCTCTTTTAAAGTTATGCACTTTAATAAAATTAGAGTAAAAGCACTTTTATTGCCAAACAGGCTAAATAATAAGCACTTATGGTAAGGGTAATAGTGTCATTTCAGGACTACAAGTCACTTCAGGACTTTACTTGCCAAACAGGTAGAAAAGCACTTTCAACATCCAACAGCACTTTTGAAATACAATTCCCAAACGCAATACCAGCTTCCACTTCTCTTCTGCTACAACAAAAGCCTTCCACTTCTCTTCTGCTACAGCAAAAGCTCTAAAAGCCACAGTGTTCCCAAACGAGCCCTTAATTTACCACTCCACCCACTTCCTCACCAACCATTAAGGAATTAAAAGAGGTAAACAAAAAGTTATATATAGGTTACACTTGCATTAAACCATTACAATAAACTAAAATAAAAATAACAATCAATTACTGTAAAAAGGGATTTTACGTGCAGTAAAATATGGTTGAGATTTTTATAAGACTAGCGCGCACAAGAGTTCTAACACATAATTACTGTAAAAAGGGATTGTGACCAGAGCCGGTCCTGAGTTTTTGGGGGCCCTAGACGAACTCCTAAAATGGGGCCCTTTATACATATTCACACGCACAAACAAAATTTATACCTAACAATTTTGTTTCCCTAATACACACAAAATTTGCTTGCATATATGATTACTAAAATTTTCTTATATAGATTAATATAAAAAATAAATCTTTATAAGAACTAAAAATAAATGAAATTTGATCTTCTTCCTTTATAATTTAATAAAATTCGCATATATAAAAGGAAGAAAAAAAAAACAAAATGTAAAGTTATAATACCAAGAAGAAATGAACCAACTGTGTCAAAAGAATCATTTAAACATTACTCTTCTTGCATTTTAGCTGTAGAATCACTAATTAAGCTAGCATAATCAAGTTTTTTTACCATATCAATTTCAATGGATAATATAGCTAAGAGGAAGGCTATTGTCATCACATAAAGTACTATATGCCCTCCACTGTTGGCTCAAAGCCAAGGCAACTTAGGCCATTGCCTAAGGCCCCACACCGAATTATCGAAAAAAGGGCCTTACACCAAAAATGGTATTCTGTTTTTTGTCCATTACCTATGGCCTCACACTCTCCTCATTTAATTCAATTCTTTTTGTCATTCCTTGACAAAGTAATCTTTTTTTTCCTCTTAATTTTGTTTTTCATTTCCAAAAGTAAGATGAATTATTCTTTTCAAACTATACAGAGAGCTTACTGATACTATGTATATTTATATTATTATTATTATTATTATATATATATATACAAAAGAGTATGGTAAATAACAAGGCTCTATGGCCTTTCCTCTAAAATATTGACAACTTTTCTTTTCTTTTCTTTTTGTTCACTAAAGGGTAAGATGGTAGAAGGGGGAAAGCCATAGGACCATACTTTGGCATGAATGGATAGAAGCGATAAAATAGCATTCAAGACTAACGAGTATGCCAGATACAAGTGACTCTTAATCATTGGTCAATAATTTAATACAATTTCATGGACTAAGATAAATCCCAAAATTTAATCCCCGTCTTTCAGCACTCTTCAAAATTTTCATTCAAACTGTACATTTCATTTAGCCTATTGGCCCTCACCTTTCATTCAAAGAAGCGTTTTAAATTCTTTTCAAGTATTTATTTAATCATCGGATTGGTATAAAGCATATCAATCGGTCAAGTCGACTAGGTCCCAAACTATTAGTTTTTTAGTTGATAATGATATATATATATATATATATATATATATATATACACACCTTATATTTTATCATTAGTTGGTAATGATGTGTTGTATTGTTATTGTTGTTTTTCTCTCTTCTTTTTTTTTTTAATATCTATTTTACGTTATTTAATTAAATTTACATATGCAAAAAGTCAAAATCTATAATAATGTTATTAGTCATAATTATAAAACATCTTATGTTGTTTTTACTGCCGGCTCAAAGGCAAGGCAACTTATGCCACCGAATTACCGAAAAAAAGGCCTCACACCAAAAAGGTATTGTGTTTTTTGTTCATTACTTGAGGCCTCATGCTCTCCTCATTTAATTCAATTCGTTTTTTTGTCATTCCTTGACAAAGTAAATTTTTTTTTTTCTCTTTTTTTTGTTTTCCATTTCCAACAGTAAGAGGAATTATTATTTTTAAACTATACAGGGAGCTTATTGATATTATGTATATTTATACTATTATATATATATATAAAGAGTATGGTATATAACAAAGCTCTATGGCCTTTCCTCTAAAATATTGACACCTTTTTTTTTTTTTTTTTTTTTGTTCACTGAGGGTAAGATGGTAGAAGGGAAAAAGCCATAGGACCATATATCGACATGAATGAATATATGAGATGAAATAGCATACAAGACTAACAAGCATGCCAACTACAAGTGACTCTTAATCATTGGTCAATAATTTAATACAATTTCACGGACTAAGATAAATCCCAAAATTTAATCCCCATCTTTTTCCAAAATTACCATTAAAACTATACACCTTCACCTTTCATTCAAAGAAGCGTTTTAAATTTTTTTTGAGTATTTATTTAATCATTGGATTGGTATAAAGAGTATTAATCAATCAAGTCAATTAGGTCTCAAACAATTAGTTTTTTAGTAGATAATGATATGTATTTATTAGTAGTTGATAATGATATGTTGTATTGTTATTGTTGTTTTTCTCTCTCTATTATTTTTTTAATATCTATTTTACGTTATTTAATTAAATTTACATATACAAAAAGTTAAAATCTATAATAATGTTATTAGGCATAATTATAAAATATCTTATGTTGTTTTGTGCATCACACGGTTGACTCTAGTTAATATATTAATATTAAATATTGAAGAGGCCTCACTTAGGATTTTTGCCTTAGGCCTCAAAGTGTATTGAGCCAGCCTTAGGCCTCAAAGTGTATTCACCTTTCATTCAAAGAAGTGTTTTAAATTTTTTTTTGAGTATTTATTTAATCATTGGATTGGTATAAAGAGTATTAATCAGTCAAGTCAATTAGGTCTCAAACTATTTGTTTCTTAGTTGATAATGATATGTATTTATTAGCAGTTGATAATGATATGTTTTGTTGTTATTGTTGTTTTTCTCTCTCTATTTTTTTTTTTTTTAATATCTATTTTATGTTATTTGATTAAATTTACATATACAAAAAGTAATCTATAATAATGTTATTAGGCATAATTATAAAATATCTTATGTTGTTTTGTGCATCACACGGGTGACTCTAGTTAATATATTAATATTAAATATTGAAGAGGCCTCACTTAGGATTTTTTCCTTAGGCCTCAAAGTGTATTGGGTCGGCCTGATGCCCTCCACTTAGTTTACTCGTTTTAAGGTTTTATAAAAATAATAATAATAATAAAAAAAAAAAAAAAAAAAAAAAAAAAAAAAAAAAGAAGAAGGTTTGTACGAAAACTAGTCATGTCGTCCACTAGAAAACATCATTGTGAACAACTTTGTAAAAGAAAATTTTTCTAAAATCTATTGTTTAAGTGGACTTTTTGGCTATTTACAATCTTTGTTTCATTTTTATAAAATTTTCTATGAAAAATGGACAAAAACTCCATTTAAACTATAGATTTTGGAAAAACTTTCTTTCTTCTACAAAGTTGTTTAGAATGATGTTTTCTAGTAGACTACGCAACTAGTTTTTGTAAAAACTTCTATATTTTTCATAAAACCTCAAAAAATATAAACTAAGTAGGGGCTTAGAGTATTTTATGTGATGGCAATAGCCTAGCACTATGGCTAATCCAGTCAATCATTTTCAATGGGCTATTATCTATGGAATTGAGTTAGGAACCTTAGATGGATTGGGGCCTTTACTAATCTAGGTATTAAAATAAATGTGTTTTTTTTTTTTTTTGGACCTACTATAAGGATAACAACTAAATTGGGGCCCTACTTTTTATTAAAATTTGAGGGGCCTCAGACGGCTGCCTAAGTAGCCTGACCCTAGGGCCGGCCCTGATTGTGACTAAGGGTGGGCACGAGCCAAACCATGGACAGAATTCCAATTCAGTTTTGTTTAGGATCACAGAACAAGCGTAATCAATAACGACCCTCAAACCTAAGCCCTGCCATGGCCATTTTTAATTATGACGAACAATTTGAGTCTATATGACAATTGCAGTATGATTTACACTATTTATACAATGATTGGGGAAGGTACTAAACATGCGACCCGGTTTGCATATAATCAGTCGAAGAGTACTTTTCATTGTGTTTTTGCATATAATTTTGTGAATAATATCATATTTGTGAAACAGAAAATTCAAGAGGATGGCAATTAATCACCATCACAACGGAGAGTAAAGATAAAAAATTTGTCCTTGATGTTTGAAAATTCATGAATTTTTGAAAAGTGATCTTCTAAATTCCAAGTCTTCGATTTTAAATGGTACCAAGTAAAGTTTCTTGTCTATTGTCTATTTATTGGCAGGTAATGGTTAGTCCATACAGTCCATGGTCTTAGTTAATTGGACTGATCCCAAATGAAATATTTCCCAACGTACCCAACCTATGTATGCATCTATTTTAAAAGGGCCTGTTTGGTTGCTGAAAACTTGGAAATTTCCAAGCAAGTTGTTGCTGAAAAATTTTGTCATCATATTTTAAAAGGGCCTGTTTGGTTGTCTCATGTGAATTGAACTGAATTGTATCTTTTTTTTTTTTTTTTTTTTTTTTTTTGTATATATGCTTTTGTACGTGAACAAATTCATCTGTGAAAGGGGAAATTCAAAAGGATAGGTAATCATTATCACAATTCTCATACTAAAGTAAAAATTAAAGTCATCAGCATTTTATGAATACTTGAAAATCGATCTTTCCATCCAAAAAAAAAAAAAAAAACAATGATCTTATAAAATTAATCATGGCGACGATTTTAACTTTTTTGAATATATCATTGAAGAATATGGATTTGTACCTTCAATACAATATTAATTACCATGGATTCATTGAGAAAACCAAACAAGCCATTAAGTAGCTAAACATATTTTCCTACATACAAGGAGGAATTGACACTAGCTGGGAACCTTTTGCAAACTCCATAAATGATATTTTCTTATCGAATGAGACAGTCCATGAAGCATCAAAATTCCAAGTCTAAGCTTATAATTAAGTAGTACCAACTACCCACTACCTAGTAAATTTTGATGTGTATTGTCTATTTATTGGCAGGCAATAGTTAGTCCAGTCCATTGTCTGAGCGGGACTGACACCAAATGGATTGTCCCCAAGCTAAGCTATGGTTTGCATCTTGAACATTTTTCCCTTGGAGAGGTTTTCACTCCCATAAATGACATGGAGAAAAGTTGTCCTTTCCATTAACCCTCCCTTTGCAATTGTTTTCAAAATTGCTTTCTTATCAACATCATCCATTCAATTATGTCCATTTTGTGAAGAATATGGCCGGTTTAGGACCCTTTCCAATACACCAATTCTTTAGCTTGCATGCCCGTCGCGTTCTCAAATCTGACAAGCTTGGAATCTCTCGATTTAGCTTGGACGAATTTATCTGGATCCACAAGTTGTTGCTGAAAACTTTCATATCTTGAGGGCATATCCAGGCCATTCAAGAAAATGGATTTGTATCCGATCCATTCGTACAACCAAACTAGCCATAGATATTTAAAATTCACCAGGGAATCCCATCATTGGCAAGTGGCTAGCTATTTAAGCTATTTTTGTTAGAGATAAGTTAGGAATATTTAATAATTTAGTTAGCTCAACATGTATAATATTAATTACAACAATAAAATATATTGATATAATCATAATGTAAAGTTCAAAAATAGCACTACAAAAATAAATAAATACGGAGTAAATAAACAAAAAAATAGAGACAGCTTTAAACCATCGATAATACAATACACCTCCTACTGTATATATATAAAAACCGTAGGTGATCGATAACCCAATTTTTCTAGTGCATGTAGCCTATATATATATTAAGAATCGAGGCACACTAAGTGCTCTCCCAAGATATTAATCTTCCAAGAAACCCTGTGTGCAACAAAGGTTCTCTTCACGAACTTGAATCATCCATATGCTTAAAATCTCAAAAGGGGAACTCAAAAATAAAAGAGAGCCCTATTCTTCTTCTGGTTTATTATCATTTAAAGATGCTTTTGATTTTTTCTGCAATAAACATCCTATTGTTCGTTAGGGTAAGGTAATTTGGCAGAATTATATTCCTCCTAAAAGGTCACTCCTATTTCTTCGTCTGATGTATAACAAGTTGCCTACTGAATCTAGAGGTATGCCATTGGTTTCTTGTTTTAGTTTTTGTACTTCTCCTTGCACTATTGAAACAGCATGGCACCTTTTCTTTGAATGCAGCTTTGCTCAACAACTTTGGGTCTGGCTGCATGATATTTTCCATTCCAATTTTTCTCTCCATTTTTCTACGATGAAAGAGGGTCTGCTTGCGTTTGTTGATCATAATTTTAGTCCCCAACTTTCTCAGATTTGGCTTCTTGCTGTAGTGAGCATTCTCTGGAAGTCTAGAAATGATGTGAAATTTAATAATTTTGTCATTCCTGTTCAAAGGGCTATTGGCACTGTAATGACTTAGATTAAAGAAGGTAGCTTGCTTATTAAAGTTCCAAAAGGCAACTCTGTTTTAAATGTTCAGATTTCACATAGTTTGCATTTAAAGGGTATTCCTTGAAGGGCCCTTAAAGTCATTCCTGTATTTTGGCATCCCCCTATAACTGATTGGATTAAGGTTAATACTGATGGCTTATCTAAGGAAAATCCTGGCATTGCTACTAGTGGTAGAGTTTTTAGAAACTATCGGGGTTTTGTAAAAGGTTTTTTTGGGCTTCGTTTGGGTATTCAGACTGCATTTTTTGTTGAATTCAAGAGTGTGATTCTTGCAGTTTCTTTTGCTTGGGAGAAAGGTTGGTATAGTTTATGGATTGAAAGTGATTCCTTGGCTGTTATTTCCTCTTTGCAGAATTATACGTTTAAGCCTCCTTGGCCATTGTTAAATGAATGGTGAAATTGTCTTTTTCTCATTAAGAAGATGAATGTGGTTTTTTCTCTTATTTATAGAAGGTAACTTGTTGCAGACAAAATAGTTAATTTGGATCTCAATTTTACTGATCTTACTTGATGGCGTGCAGATTCTGGTGTTGTTCTTTCTGAGCTTGGTAGAGATATGTTGGGGCTTCCTTTTTATAGATTTGTTTCTTAAGCCCTTTTTTGAAGCTGGTTTCCTTCTTGTTGGAGAGTGTTCCTATGTGAGCTAGATTGTAGCATTATAAGCCACCAAGACCAAACAGTTTGGTTTTTGTTTCCTTATCTCCTTTTATGCTTACTTATTTACCTTAGTTTTCTTTTTTTAATAAAATTTAGAGTTGAAGGCAGATGATGGTGAGTGCTTTGAGTGCCAACCTAGTTGGGATTCTTTGTTCTTCTTTGATGCTTTTAGCTCTCTTTCTGGATTTTAAAAATAAAAAAATTAAAAAAAAAAAAAAGCTATAAAATTCAACATTCTCATGCTCTACCTCCATCACCCACACGAAAACACATGTATATATAAATAAATAAAATATGTAACTTTCCGTAATCATAGGGCAGTAGAGAAGTAGGTATGAGAGTCACTTTTACCACTCCACCCACTTCCTCACCAACTATTAATTAAGGAATCGAATTGCATGAAAGAGGTAAACAAAAAGTTAAATATATGTAGATTACACTTTAATCAATTACAATAAACTAAAATAAAGATAACAATTACAATTCCACATGCGGGACGGCATCAAGAGAATATGTAATTGTTTACACCAAAAATTATATTTTTTGGTAATTAGTGAAAATCCAATGGAGATATGCCATGTGGCCAAATTATAGTTAATTAGTCGAGAGCATGTGTGGTTTGTCTTGACAAAAAAAAAAGTGAGAAAGTGCTAATTTTTATTTATCACATGTGATTTTAGTGGTAACTAACTACTCTAGCTAAAAAGAAGGAAGTGTAGATCATGTAATTAGTTGTAACTACCCATTACCTTGCCATATGTCATCGTAGGAGCAAGAGGTGCAAGCATGAAGCTATCCACTACCTCTCATCTTATGGTAACTATCCACTACTACATCCAACATGGCAATACTCAAGCCAAAAACAAGAAAGTGAGGCAGCCCACTAATTCAAACATGTGCAACAAAAATTCGGCAATTAATTAGGAAACACTTCTAACATCTACAAATAGCACAAGTGAAGACCAAAGAATGGGTTCTCACCACTTCAACCTTCACATGATTCTATCTAACTTAGGACTAGTTTAGATTACTCTCAATTCTCTCTCTACTTTCCAATCCTCATTGTAATTTGCTTTCAAGCTTTGTTCGTGAACTCTTATTGCTCATTTTAATTTGTGAAGTTTACTTTTAATGATCCTTAGTGTTTGTAAATTTATTTTCAATCATTACTCTCGTTCATTTTATTTCTTAATTTTAGACATTCATACTAGACCCAAGAGAGAAGAACCCTATCTCTTGTTAATCTTCTGATACATTTAATTTTCTTAATTTCAATCAATGACTAACTAGGCGTTGGAGGCCAACGGTTTTTTGATTCAATGGCTTAGGAGATGCCGAGGGTCGTGGACACATGATCTTTAGGCTTTCGAGCCTTGGTACGCTCGTGTACATTTTCTGTGTGAACAATAATCCAACAATTAGATTGACGAAATATTATTTCTACATGCAAATAGCTATTAATGGATCCCTCCCTACATATAGATATATATAACTTGGTTTTTAACTACATGTTTTATGTATCATATTGTGCGTCTCATATAATATTGGTATAAAAAAAAATAAAAATCATTATTTTTTCGACCTCACCATGATATTATTGCTATTGCTTTCACAATCTCTATTCTTATCAATATCAGCCACTCAAATATGTGGAAATCGTGACCGAAGAATAGTCTATTTACATATGGTTTAGGATCCTTTACAATAGAACAATTCTAGCTTTGGCTTGCATGCCATTTCGTGCATTCTCATATCTGAAGGTTGGGATGGAAGTACATGCCCCTCTAACCATGAATTTAATGCTTTAAATTTTTTTTTTTAATAATTCGTCTAAAACCTCCATTAAAAATTAAGAAATTAATTTGGTGTCTGGCGGTCTGGGAGTCAAACCCATTCCACGGTCTATATTAATATTCGGGGTGTTTATTGCCCCTTTTACATGGCTAGTGAGGGTGTAAAAGTCAAAAACTATTAGCTTTGGAATTGGCATAGGGCAGGCCTATATTGGGTCGACCAAAATGTGCTCATGCCTCCTTGATTGGTCCACACCCACGAATCCACGATTAACTCAACCATCACCCAAGGGTCTTGAATTCGGAACTTCTATTTTCTTCTCTTTTCTTTCCCTTTTATATTTGTGTTGTAACCACGAATTACTCGCAGCAAAAAATTAAAAAATAAAAAATAAAAAAAAATCATCCATGTCAACATACAACTATCAAATAGTGAAATTAATACTCTCTAACCCTGACCGTAGCTTCTATAAAACTAATACCTCTCTCATGCTCGCCTCCCTCATATCTCTCTCTTACTCACTCTCACTCACTCACTCTCTCTCTCTCTCTCTCTCTCTCACGATGGGAAAGAAAATTCTCCCTGTACTGTATGCTTCAACACTATTGTTGGTGCATTGTTGGTTGGCTAGCCTAACACTAGTTCTGTCCTCGACCAGTTTAGCAGATGAATATGCACTTCTTGCCTTAAAGGCCCACATAACGTCCGACCCCAACAATATTTTAGCAACCAACTGGTCAAACATGACCTCCTACTGCAATTGGATTGGTGTCTCTTGCAACACTCCCCAGCAAAGAGTGACAGCCCTGAATCTTTCTAGCATGGGCCTTGAAGGTACCGTTTCTCCACAAGTTGGAAACCTTTCTTTCCTTATATCCCTTGACTTGAGCAATAATTACTTCCATGGTCGACTTCCTGATGAGATCGGCAAGCTTCATAGTTTGCAGATGTTATATGTTCAAGACAATGAAGTCACCGGAAGCATTCCACAAGTTATTGGTAACTTATCAAAGCTTGAAGAGCTATATCTTGGCGGTAACCACTTGACTGGTGCAATTCCAGGAGGAGATAAGTCATCTTCCTAGCTTGAAGATATTATCGTTTCCGATTAACAACCTAATCAGGCTCCATCCCATCTGCCATTTTCAACATATCTTCTTTACAAAGCATTAATCTAACGAGCAATAGCCTCTCTGGGCCTCTTCCTATGGATATGTGCTATAACCTTCCGAAGATCGAAGAGCTTTATCTTTCTCACAATCAATTGAGCTCTCAAATTCCAACTAGTTTAGACAAATGTGGAGAGCTTAGACAAATATCCCTATCCTTCAATGGATTTACAGGAATGATACCTAGAGAAATCGGCAACTTATCTAACCTTGAGGTGTTATATCTTGGACTGAATAATTTGACAGGTATCTTTCTAACTTCATTATGCGAGTTTCTAAGAGTTATGGTTGAATTACACTTCCCCACATGTATTTTCTGAGAAATACAATATAACCTATTGCTATAATTAACCCTCTCTATTTTTATTCTTACGATTTATTGTTGATAAATTACACTTACACCTCCTCTAGTTTCTAACAATTATAGATATATCCCCTCTTGTTTTTGAAATTATACTAACACCCCCTGCTAGTCTTATTGGGTAACGGAAGTTAACAATGCAAGCTAGGTAAATGACATTATTAATTACCCTCCTCAATAAAACACTGTTTTATGTAGATTATAGTAGTACCCTAAATAAAGTCGATTTTCTAAATTAAAACGCAGCGTTTTAATTGGACCTCTCTTCTTCTCCAATAAATTTTATTTTATTTTATATATTTTTCTCTTCTTACTAAATAGTCAATTTTTTATTTATATTTTCTAAATAAAATTAAAGCATCAAAATTTTGGTCTATTACTTAAGCATAGAGTTTCGAGCCAAATTTAAATAAATAAAAAAACATGAATAGAAAATAATGAAAAAATATATATTTCCTTTTCCACAATTTTCTTAACAACCAAACATAACATCCTAGAACCTATCACTGCAATTACCTTGTTAAAAATTGTTTTCATTTTTTTTTTCCTTCTTATATCAAAACATTTGGGAGATGCCTCCACAAATTTTTTAAAATTTATAATTTTGTATACATGTTTTATGATATTTATAGATCTATCCCAATCAAAATATTGTTTTTCACTATTATTGATTTATATTTTATTATTTATCCTGGCCCAACACAACCCCCTTGCCCGTTTTTGACTGCCTGCATAGTTCAACAACCTCAAGCATAATGCAAGCTAGCCAAAAGAGCACCTGAAAGCTTTAGGCCATGAAGTCTTATTTAATATATATATATATATATAGATATATTTTTTAATAAAAAGGCACCTTGAAAGCTTCCTATGGAAAACGGGATATACGAAGATGAAGAGGCCTTACTGGGGTAGTTATTCAATTGAAAAGCACCAAAATTATTATGTATAAAAACTCAATTGAAAAATAAATAATTTTTTCTTTTTAAAAAACTAAAAGAGTTATAAGAATCATAGAGTAACCCAGAATCCCAACTAGGTTGATACCCAAGGCACTCCCAATCATGTGCTCAATAACTCAGAAAATTTAATAATTAGATCAAAAGAAGAAAATAAGTAACTTCGCCTTGTTTCGAGCATTAATTGAGAGGACAGAGACCGTGATTGATGATAAAATTGTAGATTAGAGATTGTATTTTTCAAGTCATTTTTTTTATTTTTAAATTGGACATTTTTTTTGTAATAAAATTTAACTAGACTTGATGGTCTTTTTTTTAGAGTATAAAGATAAGTGGTGCAGTGGGTGAAAATAGGAATGAATTTTTAAAATTAAAAATACATTAAAAAAATGGGGAAGAGCATGAGAGTGTTCTTTGTTTAGGAAGATAAGAAATGTGGAATTGGGTGGATTTATATTGTTTAAATTGTTCAAACAGTAGGTATCTAAGGGTAATCTAGGCATTTTTGAAAAATTAACCATGACATCATTCAATTATGATGGAATTACTAATGGTAGTTAGGTTAAGGGGGTGTCATTGTAGTTTATTTTGTAAAGTACGTAAGGGTAACAATGTAATTTTAGAAACTAGAGGAGGTGCATCTGTAATTATGAGATACTAGAAGGGGTGTACATGTAATTTACTCTTATAGTTAATTAATTAGCTATACTACACTCCCCTCCATCAAAGCATTGTTGGTGAGAATTAGTCATAAAGTATCAAGTATATGACATATTATACTATACACACTACACATTAGCTACTAGTCGTAAAAGTGAAGGGGAGCTTCTTGGTAATCATGCACAAATAAATTTCATAATACCTTAATTGCCCTCTGTAGCATGTTTTAAATGCAATTATATTCTATGTTTTTTTTTTTTTTTTTTTTTGGCAATTCTTTGTATCTCATTTATTTCATTATGTATTCTTTCTCACCTAAAGCATCCCAGAAGTCATTGGTTAACAGTAGTGATGGATCAATGTAATTTTAAAAAATTGAAGGGGGGGGGGGGGGGGGGGGATTGATTGTGTATTTGCGAGAAAATACAAGGGATCGAAGTGTATTTACGTACCCTAGTGTTAAATGTCAATGATATGAGTTATTACTTTTTATTATCTGTCTTTGCAGGAGAAATACCTCAAGCGCTTTTCAACGCCTCCTCGCTAAGGGTTGTTTCTATCTCAAGGAATATCATCTCAGGAAATCTCCCAAAGGATATGTGTTATGTTCTTCCAACACTCGTTTGGTTTGATCTTGCAATAAATCAACTCAAAGGTGAAATCCCATCTCGTTTGGCGCATTGTCGAGAGCTTCAAGTGCTTGATCTATCATCCAATCAATTCACGGGAAGCATACCAAACGAAATTGGGAATTTATCGAACCTTGAAGAGATTTATCTTGGTCGTAATAGCTTGACAGGTATCATTCCACCTTCATTCGGTTAATTACTTGATACTTGCTATGAGAAAACTGAAAACAATTGAACTGAACCAAACTGATTTTTTTTTTTTTTAAATTTGATTTGGTTAATTACTAGCGAGTAGGGTTCGGCTTTGGTTTGGTTTTAATTGTAGCTTCAAATTAAACCAATCCAAACCAAACCTTGGGAAAGTTTGAGATGAATTCATTCCTTTTATTATCTAATCTTGCAGGTATCATCCCACCTTCACTCGGTAACTTGTCGATGTTAAAGTTGCTTGATTTAAACTACAACAACATTCGAGGTGTAATTCCACAAGAGTTGGGACATCTTTTCAACTTACGGGTTTTAATTCTTGGCAACAACAATCTAACGGGTGTAACACCAAAAGCAATCTTTAACATCTCAAGCCTACGAGTCTTTGATCTCGATAGTAATGACCTTTCAGGCAATCTTCCATCAACTATAGATCTTTCGCTCCCTAATCTCCGAATTATGTATCTAGATGCAAATCAATTCAGTGGAATAATTCCTACATCTATTTCCAACATTTCGAAACTCACCGGACTAGACCTATCCTATAACTTCTTCACTGGTAATGTGCCAATGGATCTAGGTAACTTGAGACAACTACAATACCTCAACCTTGCAAGTAATCAATTGACCAATGAACCCTTAAACCCTGAGCTTAGCTTTCTCAATTCTTTGACAAACTGCAAATTTTTGACGCATCTGTGGATAGAAGATAATCCCCTAAATGGTATGCTTCCAACTTCGTTTTCCAACCTCTCCATTTCTCTCACAACTATTGATGCAACTTCCTGTCGAATAAAAGGCATGATTCCAAGAGGAATTGGTAACTTCACCAACTTGATAGATTTGTTCCTTGAAGATAATGACTTGATAGGATTGATTCCAACATCATTAGGGCGGATGCAGAAGCTTCAACGCTTGAAATTACTGGCAATAGACTGCATGGATCCATTCCCAATGCTCTATGCAGTTTAAAAAACTTGGGAGAAATGTCTTTGAGTTCAAATAAGCTTTCTGGATTTATTCCAAGCTGCTTAGGGAATCTCAGTGCACTTCGGAACTCTATCTTGACTCAAATGCATTAACTTCTAAGATACCTTCATCTCTGTGGAGACTTGGAGATCTCTTGTTTCTTAACTTGTCTTCGAATTTCCTAAGCAGTAATCTACCAGTAGAAGTTGGAAACATGAAGTCCATTGTGGAATTGGATTTATCACTCAACCACTTTTCTGGTTACATTCCAAACGCCATGGGACAACTTCAAAACTTGCAGAATTATCCTTGTCAAGAAACAAATTACAAGGTCCTATACCCCAAACATTTGGTGGTCTGATAAGTTTGGAATCCTTGGATCTATCCTGGAACGGTCTATCCGGTGCAATTCCCAAGTCATTAGAGACCCTTAATATCTCAAATATTTAAATGTTTCTTTCAATAACCTACAAGGTGCTATTCCTGACACAGGACCTTTTGCGAACTTCACTGGTCGATCTTTTATGTCGAATGATGCACTATGCGGAGCTCCTCGGTTTCAAGTCAGAGCATGTGACGAAGACACTAGTAGTCAATCAAAAAATATGAAATTGCTCCTGCTGAAATATGTTCTACCATCTTTTGTGTCGATACTAATTATTGCAGCAATTCTCATTGCTTTGTTAATAAGATGTCAAAATAAGAGGTCGAAGATACCACCAGCTGAAGTTGATTCATCACTTCCAGTGACACAGAGAATTATTTCATATCGGGAACTTCTTCATGCAACAAATTACTTTAGTGAAGACTTCTTGGTTGGGAAAGGGAGCTTGGGAATGGTATACAAAGGAGTATTATCGGATGGATTAGCTGTTGCTATAAAGGTTTTCAATTTGCAATTGCAAGAAGCTTTCAAGAGTTTTGACGCAGAATGTGTTGTAATGCGAAATATTCGTCATCGAAATCTTGTCAAGATAATCACTAGTTGCTCTAACCATGACTTTAAGGCATTGGTGCTTGAGTACATGCCTAATGGGAGCTTGGAGAAGTGGCTGTACTCTCACAACTTTTGTCTACATATGGTTCAAAGATTAAATATAATGATAGATGTGGCATCAGCATTGGAGTATCTCCATCATGATTATTCAACTCCTGTTGTGCACTGTGACGTGAAGCCAAGCAATGTTTTGTTAGACGAAGACATGGTTGCATATGTAGGTGACTTTGGCATTGCAAAATTGTTGTCCGGAAATGAATCTATTGTGCAAACCAAGAGCTTAGGCACAATTGGGTATATGGCACCAGGTCACCTTCCTTACTATTTCTATGCATGCTTAGTATGTGCTGTTCTTAGTTATTAACAAATTTTGTTATTATTTTTTTTCATATAGCCTTTTTCTTAGCTTAAGAAGGACTAGTTTATTTTTAAGGTTCTTAGATATATGATACAAATCACAAATAATCAGCATTGTATGTCTTAAGAAAACTAGGAGACAAATTGACATTCAAGTTTAGATTACTATATCTTTCTTTTCTTTTTTTCTGCTCGAACTCTTTTTGAAAAACAGAGAAAGTTGATTCTACAAGCTCTGCTAGGAACATACAGATTTCTTTTTTTTTTTCTTTCTTTTTTTGGTCTCATGACATCTCTTGCATTAACAAAATAAATCCTTTTGCATACTTTACATTTTTCACATATTTTCTGTCAATCATAACCTTCTTACAATTTATCTTTCCATTCTACAAATAAATACTAAACATCACAAGCAGAGTATGGCTTGGAAGGAATAGTATCCACAAGGGGCGATGTTTATAGCTACGGGATTATGTTGATGGAAACATTCACAAGAAAAAAGCCTACAGACGATATGTTTTTTGGAGAATTGAGCTTGAAGAGTTGGGTGGAGTCATTAGCCAGTACAGTAATGGAGGTTGTGGATACTAATCTACTGAGAAGAGAGGATGAGCATTTTGCTGCAAAAGAGAACTGTGTCTTATCCATCATGGCATTAGCATTGGAATGTACAACCGAGTCACCTGAACAGAGAATTACCATGAAAGAAGTTGTATCTAGACTCAAGAAGATCAGGATCAAACTTTGTGTCTAATGATCATGGTTGGAGCTTTCCAACAAGAATTTTCAATCTGTTCTGAATTGTTTGGTTGCTTTGTTTGAGTCTGATATGTGTTTTCTTGGTTTTCTGTTCTTTGGTAATTGTGCCTGAGTTCTTGCTTCAGGTTTAACTCTTTGAGTGTGTGGGACTTTGGGCTCTGTAGTCTTTTTTCTTTTCCTTTTTTTTTTGGGCTCCCTGTTGAGCTATGTTTTGCGTGCCAATGGCAGTGTCTGTTCTTCTTGTAATTTTTCTGTGGTGTGAATAAAATTTTCTTGCCCAACAAAAATAAAGAAGGCATTAAGTTATTGTTAGGAGTACAGTCCATGTCAATTATACTGACCTTGAGCTTGGTTATGGTTTCTAGACCCTTTACTGAATTACAGCTTCCTTCAGATCAGCAAAACACTTGCTGATCTAGAGCAGCCTTCTAGTTTTCCTGTTGAGCTGTGTTTTTCTTTCCTTTTTCTAGAGCAGTCTTCTAGTTTTCCTGCAAAACCATACATATTGAATACCTTATACCTGGCCCCACTTTAGACTAATGTTTAATTTACGGTCAACTAATCATGCTTGCCTGATTACATATTGTAGGTTCTGACCAATTTTTACCTGGATCTTACTGATATGACTGTAGGGTAGCTTCAGTACAAGTGGCATTGGACTATTAAATGTGTATTTGCTTGCCCTACCACATTTAGGATATTAGCTAAGATTGAATATATACTTTGGTTTTAACAATTTTGAAGATCCAATTCAAAACTTGATTTTTACTCCTCTTTCGACTTCTAATTCAATCACCAGAGGGCCATTCCTTTTAAATTCTTCAACATTTCTTCATTGCAAACCATGAAGTTCTCAAACTATAGTCTATTTGGTACTCTTCCTGGCTAATTGCAATCATATTCCAAAGCTAAAAGCACTGTCTAAGAAGCCATCAGCTCGGTGGCAAGTTACCAGGAAAGGTTTTAGAGTCGTTATTGCTTGGACGGTGCCAGTACTTGATGCCGGCCAAGACTTCCAAGAAATTATCTTGGCATCTCAACCAACTAGGTGGAGAGAAGACTGCCAAAGGGTTGTCAATGCTGAAACTGTCATATTTTGGCAGTTGAGATGCCATGTTCAATAGGTAATATGTCAATGTCAGAGGATATTTTCTTCCCAAAACTGTTTTGCGAAGTAAGATTTCAAGGGATTTTGGCCATCTCGTAGATTAATTAAAGAAGGATTGCTTATTTTTCGAACAACCCAATAGATGTGATAGCAGAGCCAATAATAGCCCTTCTAGGAATCTTCCATCAAGTGTTGGCCTTTAGCTAGCAAATCTTGAATAATTTTTTCCGTATCAAGGACATCTGGTATAACTCCAAAATAGACCTATCTGGCAGTATGTTTGATGGTCTACTAACAACTCTAGCACATTGTTGCCTTTTTTGAACATTGTTTCAGGATCATTATGCTTGCATATGAACTAATTTGGAGGAGGCTGCATTTGAACTAAGTCATTATGCTTGCATGCATTTTTTAGCACATTGTTGCCTTTGTGAACATTGTTTCAGGATCGAATATCTGCTTTGTTTTTGTTTTCTTGTTGAAGAAAAACACAACCAATGAAAATGGCATGTTCCCAAGATCTCTTATCATTTTCTGAGAACTGTTTTTTAAGAATGGGACTCAATATTCCCTTATGTTTTTCGAAAAAAAAAATGTTTTACCATCCAATGGGTCAATGATAATTGTGATGGCTTTTTTTTTGTGGGTTGATGAGCTGGCCAAAAAAAAAAAAAAAAAAAAAAAAGAAAGAAAGAAAGAAAGAAAAGTAGACCTATCGTTATTTGAGTTGATTCATTACCTAGTATTACACAAGCAGGATTTCATAACAAGAAATGGAAGAAATTTCCCGAAAAGACATTAAAAAATTTTTTTTTTTCAAATTTTTTTTTCGCCCTGCAGTAAATTGAACGGGTCTGCAATATTTGGTTTCATCCTACCAAAAAAATAACTTTATGACACCCCTTCTATCTGATTATGTTGGGAAAAAGAAAATCAATAAGCCAAATGAAGTAGAGTACATTGATCTTTAGTTTAAGCTATCCTCATATGAATGACTAAATGAGCAACTGTTTCTGTCTACCAATGTAACTATCCTTACTACGAATCTAGTGTGGTCTAGTGGGTTGATTGGTCCGGGATGCAAATCCATTGGACTGTTTGGGTAGAGCACAAACGATTACCTTGAACACACGTATTGTTGCCCCATCGAGAATTAGAAATTCCATCATTGTTGCCTCGCTGGGAATAATCATTTCCATCATTCTGGAAATTTTCATGATCTTTGTCTTAGACTCGTCTAGCAACATAGGCAGTTTGGTCAGAATATTTGGAGTGTAGTCATCGTCCTAATTGCGATTCATGATCATATAACATTTACATTAGGCAATAAAAGTAAGGAAGAAAATCTGACCTATTTATATGGATGTGAGGAAGGATTTATATTCATTTGGAAGCCCAAGAAGAGCATAACATTATCAGAATTGGATTCTCAACAGCAACCAGTTGATCTGAAATGTTTTAAACATGTTTCATAGTTTTTCACACGTTGAAGATCATGCTCAAGTGTTTGGGGCAAGGGAGTACGAGGAGAGCAAGTGCTCTAAGGTTTCCCAAAACAGCCTTGGCTTTTCAATCCAATTACTTAAGCCATCATTAATGGAATCATGGTACCAAAAGACCGAGGAGCACCTAATATTCTATCTGAACCAATGCTTTAAAACTCGAATTTGGTTGAGATTTTTGTCAAGTTTCCAACCTGAAAACCTAAGCTGTTAAATGGGGGACCCAAACAAGTATATGAAGCCATGTCTACTTTTCAAACCAGAAGCTAAAGGTTTTAATTGGTGTGCCAATGATCCATTTAAGCGTCCATTCATTAGATTTAGAAATGGTCTTCTACGTTAGGAGTTGAAGCTTAAGGCATTAGTGTGCAGAGTGCAGTTAGTTTTGCCAAAAGGTTTGGGGGACCAGGATCTATACATTAGAGCTGGCCTGGGACCGAGGTTGGAATCGAATTTTAAATAATTTCACAGGAATAGGTCTGGATTCCCCAACATATTACCGTGCTTCTGATGGCCCTAAACTGACTTAACACAACCACTAATTAGAGCTTCAAGTGCAGGTTTGTGCCTCAGTTTTTTCATGAAAATTTGCTAGTCGTTCTCATTCACATAACATTCATTCATACACAATATCCACAATATCCACTAATTAGAGCTTCAAGTGCAGGTTTGTGCCTCAGTTGAAGCATACAGTTTTTTCATGAAGCCAAGCAATGTTTTGTTAGACGAGGACATGGTTGCATATGTAGGTGACTTTGGCATTGCAAAAATGTTGACGGGGAATGAATCTATCATGCAAACCAAGAGCTTAGGCACAATTGGGTATATGGCACTAGGTCACCTTCCTTACTATTTCTATGCATGCTTAGTATTTGCTGTTCTTAGTTATTAACAAATTTTGTTATTGTGTTTTTTTTTTTTTTTTTCTTTCATATAGCTTTTCTCTTAGCTTAAGAAGGACTAGTTTATTATTAAGGTTTTTAGATATATGATACAAATCACAGATAATCAGCATTGTATGTCTTAAGAAAACTAGGAGACAAATTCACATTGAAGTTTAGACAGTTAGACTACTATCTCTTTCTTTCTTTTTTTCTGCTCGAACTCTTTTTGAAAAACAGAGAAAGTTGATTATACAAGCTCTGCTAGGAACATATAGATTTATTTTCCTTAAAGTGTCTCATTGTCTTCCAAATTTTTTTTTTATTATTTTTTTGGTCTCATGATAGCTCTTCCATTTTACGATTTCTTACAATTTCTCTTTCCATTTTCCAAATAAATACTAAACATCACAAGCAGAGTATAGCTCGAAAGGAATAGTATCCACAAGGGGCGATGTTTATAGCTATGGGATTATGTTGATGGAAACATACACAAGAAAAAAGCCTACAAACGATATGTTTTTTGGAGAACTGAGCTTGAAGAGTTGGGTGGAGTCATTAGCCAGTACAGGTAATGGAGGTTGTGGATGCTAATCTACTGAGAGGAGAGGATGAACATTTTGCTGCAAAAGAGAACAGTGTCTTATCCATCATGGCATTAGCATTGGAATGTACAACCGAGACACCTGAACAGAGAATTACCATGAAAGAAGTTGTAGCTAGACTCAAGAAGATCAGGATCAAAATTTTGGTCTAATGATCACGGTTGGAGCTTTCCAACAAGAATTTTCGATCTGTTCTGAGCTGTTTGGTTGCTTTGTTTGAGTCTGATATGTGTTTTCTTGGTTTTCTGTTCTTTGGTAATTGTGCCTGAGTTCTTGCTGCAGGTTTGACTATTTGAGTGTGTGGGATTTTGGGCTCTGTACTCATTTTTGTTTTCCCTTTTTTTGGGCTCCCTGTTGAGCTATGTTTTGTGTGCCGATGACAGTGTATGTTCTTCTTGTTATTTTTCTGTGGTGTGAATAAAATTTTCTTGCCCAACAAAAATGAAGAAGGCATTAAGTTATTGTTAGGAGTACAGTCCATGTCAATTATACTGACCTTGAGCTTGGTTAAGGTTTCTAGACCCTTTACTGAATTATAGTTTCCTTCAGATCAGCAAAACACTTGCTGATCTAGAGTAGTCTTCTAGTTTTCCTGTTGAGCTTTGTTTTTCTTTCCTTTCTCTAGGGCAGTATTCTAGTTTTCCTGAAAACCAATACATAATGAATACCTTATACCTGGCCCCACTTTAGTCTAATGTTTAATTTACGGTCAACTAATCATGCCTGCCTAATTATGTACTGTATATCTTGACGATATGAGTGTAGGGTAGCTTCACGAGGGGTGGCAATAGGCGATTACATGTGTATCGCCTGCTATTAAGTATGTATTTGCTTGCCCTACGACATTTGGGATATTAGCAAAGATTGAATAAATACTTTTGTTTTAACAATTTTAGAGATCCAATTCAAAACTCGATTTGTACTCCTCTTCTGGCTTCCAATTTAGTCACCAGACAGGAGTCATTTCTTTTAAATTCTTCAGCATTTCTTCATTGCAAACCATGAAGTTCTCAAACTATAGTCTATTTGTTACTCTTCCTGGCTAATTGCAATTGTATTCCAAAGCTAAAAGCACTTTGTCTAGGAAGCCATCAGCTCAGTGGCAAGTTACCAGGAGAGGTTTTAGAGTTGTCACTGCTTGGAGGGTGCCAGTACTTGATGCCAAGACTTCCAAGAAATTATATTGGCATCTCAACCAACTAGGTGGAGAGAATACTGCCAAAGAGTTGTCAATGCAGAAACCTGTCATATTTTGGCAGTCATAACTGGAGAGCGAGATGCCTTGTTCAACAGGTAGCATGTCAATGTTAGATAATTTCTTCCCAGAACTATTTTGCAACGTAAGATTTCAAGGGCCGGAGTTTGGCCATCTCTTGGACTAATTAAAGAAGGATTTCTTATTTTTCGAGCAACCCAATAGATGTGATAGCATAGTCAATAATAGCGCTTCCAGGAATCTTCCATCAAGTGTTGGCCTTTAGCTCCCAAATCTTGAATAAGTTTTTGTGTCAAGGACTTCTGGTTTAACTCCAATATAGACCTATCCGGCAGTATGTTTGATGGTCTACCAACAACTCTAGCTAGGTAATTAATTTGGAGGAGGCTGCTCTTGAACTAAGTCATTACGCTTGCATATGCTTTTTGGCACATTGTTGCCTTTTTGTGAACATTGTTTCAGGATCGAATATCTGCCTTGTTTTTGTTTTCTTGTTGAAGAAAAATAGAACCAATGAAAATGGCATGTTCCCAAGATATCTCGTCATTTTCTGAGAACTGTTTTTTTAAGAATGGGACTCGATACTCCCTATTGTTTTTCGAAAAAAAAATGTTTTACCATCCAACGGGTCAATGATAATTGTGATGGCTTTTCTTTTTTGAGGTTGATGAGATGCCCAAAAAATAGGAAAACAAAAAAGAAGACCTACCGTTATTTGAGTTTATTCATCACCCTTGTATTACACAAGCATGATTTCATAACAAGAAATGGAAGAAATTTCCCGAAAAGACATTAAAAAGGTGTTTTTTTTTCTTCTTTTTTTTTTTTTCGCCAGGCATCAGAAGAACCGAAAGATTTGAATTTCGTAAAAAGAAGATTCTAGGTCAAGTGCAGTAAATTGAACGGGGTTTGCAATATTTGGTTTTATCATATACAGAACTTTTATGGCCCCTTGTGTTCTTGTTGCTTGTTGGCATCTACTCTCTTTAAACAGTGAGGAGGTGGGTTCAAGTGTAGAGCCTAGCGGCTGATCCTACCAAAAAGATAACTTTATGACACCCCTTCTATCTGATTTATGTTGGGAAAAAGAAAATCAATAAGCCAAATGAAGTACATTGATCTTTAGTTTAAGCTATGCTCATTTAAATGACTAAATGAGCAACAACTGTTTCTGACTAGCAGTGTAACTATCATTACTACAAACCTAGCGTGGTCTAGTGGGTTGATTGGTCCGGGATGCAAATCCACTGGATTGTTTGGGTGGAGCACAAACGATTACCTTGAACACATGTATTGTTGCCCCATCGAGAATTAGAAATTCTAGCATTGTTGCCTCACTGCGAATCACCAGTTCCATCATTCTGGAAATTTTCATGATCTTTGTCTTCGATTCGTGTAGCAACATAGGCAGTTTGGTCAGAATATTTGGAGTGTAGTCATCCTAATTGCGATTTATGATCATATAACATTTACATTAAGCAATAAAAGTTAGTAAGAAAATCTGACCTGTTTAAATGGATGTGACGATGGATTTTTATTAATTTGGAAACCGAAGAAGAGCATGCCATTGTCAGAATTGGATTCTCAACAGCAGCCAGTTGATCTGAAATGTTTTAAACATGTCCCATATTTTGTCACACGTTGAAGATCATGCTCAAGTGTTTGGATTGGGGCAAGGGAGTACGAGGAGAGCAATTGATCTAAGGTTTCTCAAACAGCCTTGGCTTTTCAATCCAATTACTTAAGCCATCATTAATGGAATCATGGTACCAAAAGACCAACTGAGGAGCATCTTCTATCTGAACCAATGCTTTAAAACTCGAATTTGGTTGAGATTTTTGTCAAGTTTCCAACCTGAAAACCTAAGCTGCTAAGTGGAGGACCCAAACAAGTATATGAAGCCATGTCTACTTTTCAAACCAGAAGCTGAAGGTTTAATTGGTGTGCCAATGATCCATTTAAGCGTCCATTCATTAGATTTAGAAACGGTCTTCTAGGTTAGGAGTTGAAGCTTAAAGCATTGCTGTGCAGAGTGCAGTTAGTTTCGCCAAAAAGTTTGGGGGAGTAGGATCTATACATTAGAGCTGGCCTGGGACTGAGCTAGGCTGGAATCGAATTTCAAATAATTTCACAGGAATAGGTCTGAAGTCCCCAACATATTACCCTGCTTCTGATGGCCCTAAACTGACTTAACACAACCGCTAATTAGAGCTTCAAGTGCAGGTTTGTGCCTCATTTTTTTCATGAAAATTTGCTAGTCTCATTCACATAACATTCATTCATCCACAAAATGGGTCTCCAATTTGTTCACCAGTCACAAATTTCTCGTGTTCATTTGGAGACAGATTCATTAATCTCACTTATGATGATTCTTCTTAGGTGCAGGACCCATATGTGGCAGCACAAAATTTGCTAGTCTCATTCAGATAATATTTTGAACAAAGATACTGTTGGCTTTACCACTCCTCAAATCGTGGAACTTTCATCATTTATGAATTCAACTTAGTGGAAATTGTGGAACTTTCAGCATTTATGAATTCAACTTGGTGGATTTCTGACTGCATATAATGAAAAATTGAACAGATTATACATTAAACTAGTATGATCAAGTCTATATGACAATTGCAGTATGATTTACACTATTTATACAGCGACTGGAGATGGTACTGAAGGAGTAACCCTGTTTTCAAAAGGGATTTCAACAAACTCCGAGAGGATTGCCCGGAACTCATCCCCGGTCATTGTTTCCTTAGAACAAATTTCATGGAACATGGAAAAACTCTTGCAAGTAAAATATTTAATTAGAACAAAATTTCGAGAATTTCAATATTTTGTTTTGATTTCAAGCGATTTAAAAAATTGAAGCCATTGTCAATCCATTTGGATAAGTGGTAGAAATGTTCAATCACCTGTTTGAACAATTCTTGCAAAGAGTTGCTGCTTGGAGATCAGGGTTGGGTCATCTGTAGGAATGAACCATGTAAGACCCCGCGCGACTCTCGGCCGAAACTGTCTTCGATACTCTCTGTGCTCTCCACTCATTCTCTCTGTGGGCGGGCTGAAACTGTTCTTCTTCTGATGAAGCTTGCTCGTTCGCTCAGTAGCATATTGAGATTGAGTACATAGTCCGGCCGTGGTCTTCGAAATGTATGGGGGGTTTCGTCATACTCGACAACGGCAACCCTAACTTCCTCAAGAAAATCGGTGGATTCTCTTTACAGGAGGCTAAAGCCGGTGGGAGATTCAAGGGTTTCGCTTGCGCTGGTGCTCGATCAATGGATTTAAGAAGGGCGAAGAGTCGGAAAAGAAGAGCTTTAAAGAATGATCAAGGAGATGCGACGTTACAATCGACACAAACACGCCCTCGAGGCAGTGATGTCGCTATCCGGCTGGATTTGATTGCAAAGTTCATGGGATAGAACAAGCAGAGAATTATTTTAATAACATTCCAAAAAATTTACTGCTCTTTGGGGTTTATAATGCTCTTCTCAACTGCTATGCGTGTGACAAATCCATGGAGAAAGCTGAAGCCATCATGCAGAAGTTGAGGGATTTGGGGTTGGCTAAGACATCATTGTCTTACAATGTTATGCTGAAGCTCTATTATCAGACTGGAAATCACGAGAAACTAAATGGTCTGTTGCATGAAATGGAGGAAAAGGGCATTGACTGTGACAAATTTACATATGGCATCCAATTGAGTCCATATGCAGCTGATTCTGACATTGAGGCAATGGACAAGACTCTGGCAAAGATTGAAACAGATTCAAAGGTTGTTTTGGATTGGACTACTTATTCTGTTGCGGCAAATGGGTATCTGAGAGCCGGACTAGTAGACAAGGCTTTGGCAATGCTGAAGGAAGCAGAGGGACTGATAAGTTCTGCCAAAAAAAGTACTGCATTTGAGTTTCTGCTCTCACAATATGCAGCAACAGGGAAGAAAGATGAAGTGTTTAGACTTTGGGAACTTTACAAGAAGAATGAGAAGATATACAATAAGGGCTATCTAAGTATGTTACCCTCAATATTGAGATTCGATGACATTGATGGTGCTGAGCAGATTTTTGAGGAGTGGGAATCCAGGAGATTATCCTACGATCTTCGGATTCCGAATTCTTTGATTAGTGCTTATTGCAGAAAAGGTCTTTTGGATAAGGCTGAAGCTCTTTTAAACAAGATTATATTGAAAGGGGAGAAGCCTAACACACTTACATGGTATTATATGGCGACTGGGTATCTTCAGGATAATCAACTTTTGAAGGTTGTAGAAGCAATGAAGAAAGCAATCTTGGTGTGTAGGCCTGGGTGGAAACCAGACAAGGGCACTTTGGTTGCTTGTCTGGAATACTTGAAAGGGAACGGAGATTTGGAGGAAGCAGGGGAATTCATAAGGTTACTCAAGGTAAAGGAAATTGTCCCTACACATGTTCATGACAGATTGTTGAGTAATATTAAGGATGTGAAACCAGATTCAAACATCTTTAGTCAAATGGAAGGATATTCTTAAGTTGGGGACAAAGAAAGAGAAGAAACTTTGGAGCCAGAGCAGGATGGCAGCATGTAGAAGGCAAGCGGGGAAAACATGTTAGATATGAGTATGGAAAAAATGTGAATTGAAACATTAACGAAGCACATTTGAGATGCAGTGGAACCAATGGTAGAAATGCTCGATTTAATGAATATAGTGCGGATCACTTTTAAAAAAATAATAATAATAAATGTAAGACCGCACGCTTGAGCACGTGGGATTAGGGTGAGTTTTTGAACAGGATCATGCCCTGGAGTCAAAGTTCTGTATGGAACAAAAATAAAGCCAGCATTCTGTAAATTATTTGAATAACAATCAAATCCATGCAGATTTAGATCATGGTTTGTTTCAATAAAATTTATCGCTTTTCTCAAAAAAAAAAAAAAAAAAAAAAAAAAAAAAAAAAAAAAACACATCTAAATTTTCATTATTGGATAAGCAATTTAGTCTGTTATACAGAACTTCAAATGACGATTATTTTTTAGAAAATTTTGGTTGAAAATTAGGGGAGGATTCATTTTTGTTAGCTCCCCTGTTTTTTTTTCTTTTTTTTGCTTTGCGGGGCCATGGTCTTTTCTCTTCTATATGTCTCTAGTAGGAGGGCATATGCCTGTTCTTTCAATACATAACATAACTTCAGCAAAAAAAAAAAAAAAAAATTAACATGTCATGAATTGTGATGACATGGTAAGGACTGAAAAGAGGATTGGATTGTCACTAGTTGGGATAGGCAGTGTATTTGAAGTCTTGCCTCATCCTTTTAGTTTTCAAGTGATATGTTATAAAGTATATGGATTTTTGGTGAATTTCAGCAATTGTTTTAATATCTTTTCTTGTATCATGCCAAGTTCTTTCTATTTGTTTCAATGAAATATATTACTGGGAAATCAATGCTGCCTCGATGTTTTTAATTATATATTATTATACATATATTATTGTGTAAAAGCTATGGATTTCCCTAGTCTTGAGGAGGTAGCAATACCAATTTTGCCATCGTCTTCCTGATAAAAATTGTTAGTTCACTCGGAGACATGCCTTAAAATTATTGTGATAAACGTATCAGGTGCATGCTTCTGGTTAATTGTATGATTAAAATTATTGCTTCTTGAATAGGACTTGTTTCCAAGTAGCTGACTAGCTATGTATCCTCTTATTTATTTATTTATTTTATATAAGCACCTAGCTATCTTACTTTCCTGGTTGGGAATAGAATTTTGGAAGAGGTCGTGTGATTTGGGTTATTGACTTGTTTGGTTCTGTGCTCCTGAAACAGTGCTATATTCTTGGAAAAAAAAACACAGAAACATATTTGGTAACCTATTATTTTTATGTACTATATTTTTTTCCTTTCCTTCGTGAAAATGGGTCTTTCACAATGATTGTTCTCAGTTCCTTCTGTTCAAGAAAAGCAAACATAGTGAAAGCCACGTAGTCCCATATATATATATATATATATAGGTCACTTGCTATGAAACTCTGTTTTGAGAATGGAATCAAAGAGGTTTTATTTTGGTGATATCAAATCAAAGAGGTTTTATATCTATCTATTTTATAATTTTTGAGAATGGAATCAAAGAGGTCTTATCCCATTTTTGATGTACTGATTTATAATGTGTTCTATACCTATGGATTTCTGGGGTTTTGGAGAGGCCAACAGCGTAACTGTTGTTACAAATTTATAATTTATAGTTCTTTTGATGTACTGATTTTGTGGAATTTCTGATGGAGAGTCCAATAGTACGTGTGGCTTTCCACACTTTGAACTGCGAATTAACTAATTGTCACAAGAATAATATGAATGAAATTTTTAGAATTTGATGCTTCTTTGCATTGTAGGTGGAACCAATCTGTAACCTTTTTTTAGCTCTCCTCCTTTTGATTATTGAAATGACCATACATGTATAGTTCCTCAGGAGCCATGTGGCGTCCTTGAAAAGTTTCACGCGGTTTCCTTGTGAACAAAGTGGAGTAGATGACCAAATTAGTAAAGGAAAGGGGAAAAACAATAGGTCAATAAAGAGAGGGGAGAAATCATAAATTGTGGATCGAAGGAAAGAAATAAGTTATCATCTTATGTATTCTGGCTGTGTCTTGTAAATCTATGTTTCACTTTAATAATTTTGACAAATTTGGTACCTTATTTCAGCTTATTGTATGTGCTCCAACAAGAGAGAGGGCAATTGAGCACATGAAAAGGGCTCTTGATGACACCATTATTACAAGTAAGCATACAAAATTTTTTATTAATCATTCTCTAGGATTCTATAGATACACTCCATGAAGTTATGATGTTCTCTCTGAAGCGATTATACCATATGAATTGAAGGTGATAGATTAATGGTACAGTGTGAAAAAGCAGTCGTTAGCTATGGCCTGTTGTTCATATTTTATGTCCATCACACTTACAATTTGGACTTTAAATTTAAGTGGATTAATGAAATATTAGCTGCTGCACTTTAGATGCATGAATTTTTTTAATTCTTCTCTGTATACTTGCAGACTTGGAAAATGATCGAACTCACACTTGTTTTTGCATGGGACCATCGCCATCTAAATCAATTTGAATGTCTACCCCCCCCCCCACACACAAAAAGAAGGAAAAATAAAAAAAAGAATTCTTCTAGTTAATTAATAAACTGTCTGAGTTCTAAGACATTAAATCACCTCTCTTCCTCAGCGAACGATCTAAGTATTACTAGCTCAAATTTGTATGTTGCATTGGGTGGATTCGGGAGCATTACTTGTTGAAGCCGAGATTGCAGCAACAGACTAGAATAGCAAATTCATCTTCTAGTTTTTTTTTTCTTTTTTTTTTTCTTTATTTTTTGGAAAAGATTACGAATCAGTTGTGTTGGCAACAATTATAAAAATTAAAAAAATTAAAAAAAAAAAAAAAAAAGGTAGATAAGAACTTACAAATTGGAACACTGCCACTACAAATGTAGAGAGATCGAAATAGTATTCAGGGAATGGCTTTTTTCCCTAAATAGTAATTTTTTTAAAATTTATTCTGACTATTGTGTAATTTTCAACTTTATTCCCAGACACGATTTTAGGTTGGGTATACGAATCCGTCATTTTGTCACTTGTATTGGTATAAAAATTTTTATACGCTAAAATATATCGTGGGTGTTAGCCACGATTTTAATCCAAAATCGTAGCTACGAGATTCGATTATGATGCTTAATAAGTTAAAAAATAAAAAAACTATGGAAATAATTTTAGAAGTAAAATCGTGGTTGCTAACTACCATTCTAAATGAAATCATGGCTGACATCCACGACTTTTATAAATCGTGGTTGGCAACCACGATTTAATCCAGAATCGTGGTTAGCAGCCACGACTTTCTCCTGTTCACACTACACGGCACATGATGTCTGGCATTGTTTGACTTTAAGTTTGAAATGTTTACATCCAAGTAAGCAGTCAATTGTAGTTAAGTTAGTAGTAATTTAATTTAAGTTTGAATTGTTCATATCCAACTACTAGTCATTCCTGGTTAAGTTAGTAGTCATTTACTAAGATGTTAATAGCCATTTGTATTGAAATGACTGCTTATTTGTAGTTGGACCTATATGTGCAATTCTTATATATAATATATATATATATGGTCACTTCTATGGTATCCTAACAAAAAATTGGATACCATAGCCATAAGGTCACTTGAAATAGTAAGTTGGTCAGTTCAAATGGTAAGTGGGCCACCTGAAATGGTAAGTTGATCACTTCAAATGGTAAAGTTGTTCACTAAATGGTAAGTTGGTCACTTCAAATGGTAAGTTGGTCACTTGAAATAGTAAGTTGGTCAGTTCAAATGGTAAGCGGGCCACCTAAAATGGTAAGTTGATCAATTCAAATGGTAAAGTTGGTCACTAAATGATAAGTTGGTCACTTGAAATAGTAAGGGGTCATTAAATGGTAAGTTGGTCAGAAATATATAATTGCAACCAACGGTTGTATGAGCTCAAGGGAAAATATACAAACATCAATTTTTCATTAGTAAGGCCAATAGAGAGTGAATATTGGGGCTAGGTTCAACCATTTGAGCTGCTTCCTACAATTTACAATTATTGCTTAAACAATTGACCACCATGCTGAGCAACCAGTTACAATCTAACCAACCAATAGGAATTTACTATCAACAAGATTATCAGCATGATTAGCAACTAACTCTACACTTTATTTATTTATTATTATATATATCTAAGAAAAGGTCCTTAAGCATTAGGGAAGGTTAAAGAATCCCAACTAGGTTGGCACTCCTGGCCCTCGACATCATCATGTGCTCAAGGCCCTATATATTATTAAATGAAAAAAAAAAAAGAAAAAGGAATACAATGGAAAAACAAAGAAAACTCGTCTTTGTGACTTATAATTACGTCACCATCCAATTGATATAATAAAAGCCAAATTATGCTTTAAACCTATAATAAGGAAAGTTATACATATCGCTGAATAAAAATGAGAAAAGCTCTTGTGATGCATTCCACCACCAATGGAAGCCAGTATGATAGAGCTTGAGATTTGCACATTTGTCTGCAATGCAATTGCCTTCTCTAAAAATGTGAAAACTTTGAAACTCCATAGATTTTAAGTAAAATTGGCAATTAAGCCATTGGTTTTTTCTAGCTCCAAGGAATATAAGAGAGATTTTGTAGATAGTGAACAACTGTTGCAAGCCGGGTTTTCTTTCGAATTAGGTAAGTTCAAGGATTAGGCCACTAGTTCCCAAGATTTATGTGTGAAAAAGCAGGAGGTCCTAAAATCGACCTCCTATTATAATTTAGAGCCAATCACTGGTCAAGCTATGTTTCATATTGGGCATTAATTGATACCATAATGGATGACAACCTTACCTATGCTCTAAGATTAACCGACTTGAAAGTTTAGAAACCCCGTATTGGTTAAATAAATAAATACTGAATTAGATAACAATATTATTGTAACTAATCCTCGTAACATCCAAATGTATCGATCGTAAGACATATGTAAATGATTTTTTAAGCATGCAAAATTTAATATGCTAAATTGTCTTGTGTGTATGGATGGATATTTATGGTTGGGCTTTTGAAATATTTTGGTAACAAACTTATTACCTCACCAATGCTCTAATTACCGAAAACCAAGGAAAATCCTTATGTAGATCAATCACCGGTTGGGTTAATTCTAAGCTTTAGCATTTTTCATTACTAACTTCAAATGACCAATTAATGGTTCCAAACATTCCAATTCTAAGCATTAGCATTTTCCATTACTAAATTCAACGGACAGATTAATAGTTCTAAACTTCCCATAACTTAGACCTTGAATTTGACTTTTTACTCTTTCTCTCAAAATCAATCACCCATAAGGATTCACCATATTTGTTAATCCATATAAAGTTACTGTTAACCTTATCCATATGCTGGAGATTAATTCCAACATATATACTTTGCTAGTACTGTTGATAAAATAAGAAGCCCAAAAACAAAAAACAAAAACTCATAAATCATATCGAAATACGTTGGATTTTAAAAGCAAAAAAAGTACTGTAATTCTACTCTTACCTGGTAAAAACAACTTTCCTATAACTCGCTAAAAAATTTAAAAAAAAAAAAAAAGCATTATTCCCCTACACAATGGACGGTCTATGATACAAATGGTGCAGTCAGACACGACAGCCGTCGAAACCACTGAATCATTTCACTTCATCACTAATATCCCATCACACCATCCATCGAATGGCTAAGATTAACGATCAAAGCAAAATAAACGAAGTGACCCATAGCACCACTCATTCTAAAATGATAGGGAAAATCCAGTATGGTCCCAGCTATAAACAGAACATCCCAAGTTATCGACTTGTTCAAAAACCTGTACAAATCACATTTATAGAAATTTCACATCTAATCTAATAACCTCATTTACACATAAGCATCATATATTCCCCAGTGGGGCTACATAACCGCACTGGTCCACTATGTAGCCAGTTTCTAAAATGCTAGAGGAAATCCAGCATGGTCCCAACTGTAAACAGGACATCTCAAGTTATCGACTTGTCCAAAAACTTATACAAATCACATTTATAGAAATTTCACATCTAATCTAATAACCTCATTTACACGTAAGCATCATATATTCCCCAGTAGGGCTACATAACCTCATTGGTCCACTACGTAGCCAGTTTCTAAAATGCTAGGAAAAATCCAGCGTGGTCCTAGCTGTAAACAGGACATCCCAAGTTATCGACTTGTCCAAAAACCTGTACAAATCACATTTATAAAAATTTCACATCTAATCTGATAACCTCATTTACACATAAGCATCAAATATTCCCTAGTGGGGCTACAAAACCGCAGTGGTCCACTACATAACTAGTTTCTAAAATGTGGCATAGTCCTAATTGTAAACAGGATATCCTAAGTTATCGATTTGTCTAAAAACCTGTACAAATCACAATTATAGAAATTTCATATCCAAAATATATGTGAAGCAAAAAATTTTCATCCTGCATATGTCAGTTACCAAAATAAAAACCCCATAACGAATGGCCCCTAGTACCGTACCTGAAAATCAAAAACATCCAACAAAAAAGAAAACATGTCAACTATGACAGGAAATTAAACAAGCTAAATTTACAACAATAATCACACTTCTTATTATCCAACAAAATGTATGTATTAATTTTGAACACATTCATAGAGATCAAGGAAATATTCAATAAACCAAGCAAAGATCATCTTTTCTCCCTAACCAAAACAGGAAAAAAAAATAAAAATAAAAATTTCTCATGAACTTCAATTTGGAAACTCGGGCTGCTCAAAACCTTATCAATTGCGATGACTGTGTTTGGCAACAAAATATCGTTTTTGATTAAGGTATGTGCTTTTATTCTTAGCGATATATTAACCATTCTTCTTCGATCTTATAAAGTTTTGATTTCCATTGCAAGTTTTAATTAGGGTAAATTACACGAAACTCTATTAAACTCAGGGGCGAAACTATGTGGAGACCAGGGAGGGGCCATGGCCCCTGCAAAATTTTGGAAAAATTTGACACTTGGACTATTAGACTTTAATTTTTCAAGAAACTTGTATAGGTGGCCACCCCAAACAGTGAAACGCACCTCACTGAATCAAACTAATGTCTAGATTTTACTAAAAAAACCCCCAAACTTCTGTAAAACATAACTTTGCACATTAGGTGTTTTCGTCAAATCACACAACTTTCCTTTTTCTATTCTGACATTGTTCTGTCCAAAAAAAAGATGAAAAAAAAGAAATGTACCAAATTTGCTTTTTGGGTACCATTTGGACGAAGAGGGCTTGTGTGCTGAAGGGACAAGGGGTTAAGCTTGGTTCAGAATTTAAGATCTTTTAAAATTATTACCATTTTTTATCAATGTTTTGTGAAGATTTCTATTATCTAATATTTTTTATTTTATTTTATTTATTTTTTGGCTAACATATATATGTTGCATTTGAACATACATATATACATGGAGTACTTTTTTTGTTTTCTTGGTTTTGTTATGTAAATACTTTTAAATAAAAAGCAAGCCAAACTTTCATGGGTTTTTTCATATTTAATTTTAAAGATTGAATAACGTCATTGCATTTTTTTAAATTATTTTCTAAAATAAACTTTTTACTTCAAATTATTTATATATAAGAACTATATTCTTGTTACACTAACAAAATTCAATACAGTTTTTCTGGTTCATTCGGATTAAATTTTCTATCTCATGCCTTCTAACTCATTCTAGTAAAGAATTTTTATTCCTTTAAGCTGGCCACCCCAACTCAAAGTTCCTGGTTTCGCCCCTAATTAAACTATAGGCCAGTTTAACGAATCTACAACAATTCATCACATTTTTTTCCTTGTATAAGTTAAGATCTGTCATTCAATATCACGGAACATCTCTTTTTCTTAAGAATGAAATAAAGGATTATTTTGGAGCACAAGGACATTCCGAATTAAGACATAAGAAACTTCGGAATTCTGGAATGAATCAATGGAAAAACTGGTTAAGGGGTCATTATCAATACGATTTATCTCGGATTAGATGGTCTAGATTAGTACCGCAAAAATGGCGAAACAGAGTTAATCAACGTTGTATGGCTCAAAATAAAGAT
Organism: Liquidambar formosana; assembly: GCA_039720395.1. Classification (NCBI taxonomy): domain Eukaryota; kingdom Viridiplantae; phylum Streptophyta; class Magnoliopsida; order Saxifragales; family Altingiaceae; genus Liquidambar; species Liquidambar formosana. The sequence goes on from CM077824.1 coordinate 15,661,229, forward strand.
TTAAAAAAATGGGATTCATATGAAAAAGACCAGTTAATTCATTACGAAAAAGAAAATAATTATGAAGTAGACTCATTACAAAATAAAACAGAGAATTTTAAAAAACACTATAGATATAATCTTTTATCATATAAATCGGTTAATTATGAAGATAATAAGAACTCATATATTTATGGATTGCCATTACAAGTAAATAATAACCAAAAGATTTCTTATAATTATAACACACGTAAACACAAATTATTTGATATGATGGTAGGTATCCTTATTAAAAATTCTCTAGGAGAAGCTGATATTATGGATATGGAGAAAAGTCCGGACATTTTTTTCCTTTCCCTTACAAAATCCATTAACCAAACAGAGGGTAAGAGTCAAATGAAAAGCAAATAAATGAAAACAACTCACTTTCAAGTTTAGAGTCAAATGCCAAAATCTGAGAATCAAATGCTAATTTTTCTACAAAAATCGATTAGGAGTTGAGGTTAGGGTTAGGGTTAGGGTTAGGGTTAAGGTCTGAAAGAACAAAGCATGAGTGATAAAGATGAGCAGAGAAAGAAGAGAGAGAGAATGATGTTTACCTATTAATGTTGATGAGCGACGATGATGAATGGAGCTTCTCCGCAAGTCGCGTATCTCAGATGTTGTTAAAGCCCTAAACGCGAGTGAGAGAATGGGTGCTACGGATGATGAACAATGAGGAAGCTGATCGATGCCGACAGAAGACTAGGATCAACGTTGGCGAAGGACGATGATCGACGCTGGCGGAGGACGAGGATTGACGCCGACGGAGGGTGTCGACGGCGGATATGGGTATCTCTGCCCTAAATCACGAGAGGTGGACTGAAAGCTCTCCTTTGTTTTTTGTCTCTTTTTTTTTTTTTTTTTTTTTTTTTTTTGATGAAAAGTGCTGCTCTTTTTCGTTATAAGGGGTGTAGACACCCCCTTTTGTACCGGTTGTCATCTTAAGTCCCGTGGCCCCGATGATGAGTTTAGTGTGGTTATTTATGGATTATCCTTTAAGAATTAGTGCGAATCACAGCATGGGATTTTTGGTTAAAATGAAAAGAAAATTATTTTATTAAATTAGCCATTTTTATCATGCCACTAACACGTGTACGTATGTGATGAGTGTGTGTACGCACATACGGTACATGTGCATGCGTGTTAGCGATCACTCTCCTAATTTTTAGAAAAGGCAATTCTCCTTTCCTATTCAGATTAGAACACTTTTTAATTATTGGTAACATCTTTGGATTATTCTCCAAGAAACCTAGTTTGGAAAGGAAAGGGAAACCCTGGTTTTCAGCTATAAATACTCTTTTAATGCTTTAGAGAAGAGGAGGAGAATAGGGTTTTTAAGGAGTGAAATTCATCATAATTCAGCAGCAGCTTCTCTGAAAACCAGCAATCGTATTTTAATCATAACTTTTGAGTCCGAAGTCAGAATTGGACAAAATTGGTCTTATTAGAAAGATAATTCAATTCTCTACAACTTTGTATTTCACGAGTTTTGTCCAATTCCAACGTTTTCATACCCAAAAACTCGATTGAAGTTTCTGCTGTTGCAAAGTGACGAAAATCACTTTTCTTTTCTCTTATTCTCTTTTGTTTTCTATTTCTTTTCAAAGTTGAGTGAGTTTTGATCTCTTTGCTATGATAACACTTTGACGAAGAGGAGGATTCGTGTTGGCTTGATTCAATCCAAAGACCTGAGGGGCCACGAACAATTACAAAGTCGGTAAATTTGGTTTTCTTTAGCTTGTTATTCTATTTCTTCTTTTGTTATTTTATTTTTGTCTAAAGCATGATTAGCATGATTTAGGTTTAGTTTATATTCGTATTTATGTTCTGTATATTTTATTTTATTAAGGATGCATGATGTAGATTAATATAAGGCCTGCATGATTCTGTATGATATGCCTATAGGGTGCGTACGCACCTATCCCAAGTGCGTACGCATTCCCTTTTAGGTAGAAAGTTTATTTTCTATTATTTTTGTATTCTATTTCGTTTTTCCCCTTTTTAAGTATACATGTGATTAAGTTAGTGAAAATGCCTATTAGGTGCGTACGCAACTTACCTCGGCAGATAGATTGTTGGCTTATTCATTTCTTTTGTTTCTGGTTGGTTGATACCTCTTATTCTGATATATTCTTTCTGATATATTTTTGATTCTCTGTTTTATTTTATTTATTCATTATTTTGGTCATTGTGTGTGCTATTATATTATTGCATCATTTAGGGTGAAATTTAATTGAATACTTAATTAATTAAAGCCAATAGTTATGTGTGCGGGCCGGTTTCGACCGGGCGCAACTGGGTGCCTAACACCTTCCCAGCGACGTACCCTAGCTCCGAACCCGAATCTCTGGTTATGACGAGCTAGACCCTGCTAGGGTTCACTCATTCCCAATATTAGGTGGCGACTCCTCTTCGGTTAGTCCTTTGAGACTAATGCGTATTCTCGAGCTATGTGGTTTAGGGCGTGGCGCTCACAAGGGGGATGGGTTTTTTTATAAAATTCGTGGATGTCAGCCACGATTTCATTTAGAATCGTGGTTAGCAACCACGTTTTACTTCTAAAATTATTTCCAGAGTTTTTTTTTTATTTTTTAACCTATTAACCATCATAATCGCATCTCGTAACCATGATTTTCGATTAAAATCGTGTCTAGCACCGATGATTTTAACGTATAAAATTTTTTATACCAAACGAGCAACAAAATGATGGATTCGTATACCCAACCTAAAATCGTGGTTGCTAGCCACGATTTTAATAAAATTGTGGTTACCAACCACGATTTATCGTTGTGTGGGAATAAAGTTGAAAATTACACAATAGTCGGAATAAATTTTTAAAAAATTACTATTTAGGGAAAAGAACCGGAATTGTTGTCATTCTCTTCCTCAGTTCATTCTTTTTATCACATGCACGGATCAAAGCCTCAACAACAATGTTGATTCTATGGTTTGGGTTAACACAAAAACATATTCGTAGATTTTTTACTCTCTTGGAAAGCTAGCTCATAGTGTCACAGTCTGTCTCTTGGTACTCGCATCTACCCTTTTGGGTTAAATTAAATACTAATGGTATGGTTAATTAAAGGAAATCCAAGTCCTGCTGCAGTTGGGGTAGGGGTTTGATCACATAGAGGGTTTGTTAAAGGTGTTTTTTCCTTTAGTATTGGTGTTCAGGTAAGCTTTTATTATAAATTGCTTGTGGTTATCATTGGTATTGAGCATGCTTGGTCCTTGGGTTGGAGGAAGTTGTGGTTAGAGTGTGACTCAATTTGTTGTTCAAGGTTCGCTTAATTCTTCTTCTTTCCACCATGGCAACTCAAAATCTGGTGGCTAAATTGCAAGTCCTACTTTAGCTACATGGCCTTTCATTCTTTCTTTTAATGAAACTTGAGATAATTGCACATGCATGATAGGAAGTTTTTCAGGGTGATTCATAAATTAAAATTTAATAATACATGGTTCTGGAATTTAGTGTCATAGGTGTTTGGATTTTTCTACGTTTTCTTAATTACTAATTAATCTAATTGGTTTTCAGGATTTTGGGGAAGAACTTGAGGGTATGAATGTTGTGAAGTCCCACTGAGTAAGCAAGTAGTGGAGAACGGGGTTCTTCAACATTGAGGGATGCAACTCATCATTCTAAATTGATAGTTTCTTGGGAAAAAAGAAGAAGAAAAAACACTATTAGCTAGTATGTAATAGAAGATTGATGTTAATTAGGTTATTCCCACTTTTTTTGCTCAATTTCTCATTTCAAGTGGGTCTAATGAATAGAGAACTCTTTATAACTCTTATGTGTTTTGGATTTGCATGAGCTTATTAGTATTGCTACAGTTGTCCATTTTAACACTATTGGTTTTGCATTCTAGCTTGTTGGAGCATGGCGTCATCAAGGCTATCCGGCCATTAAGAAAAAATAATAATAATAAAATTAACGATGTGCATATCATCATGCCATGAAAATTCAATGGCATTTTCATGGCATGCCATTAAAAACATGGAACGACTTTTCATGGCGTGCAGTTAATGCCGTTAATAATTTATTGTCCATCAACGGTACTTATTTATGGCATGTAATTGTATATCGTAAAAGAGTATTTACGGATGCATTGGCAAGCCATAAATAAGTCATTGATGGCGAGCACCAAATGTCGTGAATAACCTAATTAACGGCGTGCAAGGTGCGTCGTGTATAACATTCAACTTTTCATGGCATTGATTAATGACGTTTTTTGCACACCGTAAAAGGCTTATTTTGTTGTAGTATATTGTTTTCCAAATAGTATTTAATCGGCAAATTTGTAAATAGATCAATAAAATTGTATTCATTTAGCACAATAATGTAAAGGGAAATGCTATAAATAGCTTTTATTCAGTATCACGTAAATTAGTTACTATTGTTGAGGAGATAGGGGAGTCCAAAATTCAACACAACGGACCCATTATACAAGTTTGGAACTCATAGGTACCCGCACAAAAGACATAATTCTATTGGTGGTGAGCCCTTTTTTATTATTATTATTATTATTATTTTTATGGGCAAACCAGAATTATGTTAGAATAAGCATAAAAAAACACCCAATAAAGAACACCTAAACCCAACAAAAACAGCACCAAAATACCCCGAACAAAGAACACCCAACAAAACACCGCAAACCAAGAGCAGCCCCACAATGAGGAAACACATAGCACTCAGATGCAATGAGAAAAAACATCCAAAATGCCCTTAAAGAACCCTATAAGAAAGACTGAAATGCGCAAGCAAAGACAGCAAACACCTATAAAAAACAACTCCCCTAACAACAACAAAAACACCCAAGAAAACCAACCCATCACAAAGCACCAAATAAATACCGAAATTGAGGTAGAGTTGCACCCAATGAGCCTCCATACTTGTATATAAAGTCACTTTTTTTTTTTTCCTTATGAAAAGAGCTAAAAGCACCAAAGAGAAATCTGGTATCCTAAGTGGGTTGGCACCCTAGAAACTCACTATCATATGCTCATAACTCTACATTTTACTAATAAAAGAAAAAAAGATACAATGAAAGAAGAAAAAAACAAAAATAAAAATCTGATATTGTGGAGGAATCACATCTCAACAATGTCAAAACCCGAAATGCATGGAGAGAAACGGAACTTGGCTTTTGTGAACTTTCCAACTTAAAAAGTTAAGCTTGTAAGTGGAGGGCCCAAATAGGCTATAAAGTCATGTCAAGATTTATAATTAACCAATGTGGGATGCGGTATATTTCCAACACTTCCCCTCACGCACAAGCCTAAAAGACGGGCTTATAAACAAAAACAACCTAAGAATTACATGCTCTGATACCATGTGAAGTTTCCAACTTATAAGCCTATATAAACTTGTAAGTGGAGGACCCAAACAAGTATATGAAGCCATGTCAAAATTTATAATTAACCAATGTGAGGTGTAGTATATTTCTAACAGCTTTGGATTGACCAAAGGCAACTGAAAATCCAAGACCACTGAGACCACCCCTTCATATGAGTGCCTTGAGAGAAGGAACAAACCTCATGGGCATTCCTGGACATGCTCTAAGGTGTGCAAATTTTGAATAATTTCCTAGGCATAAGTTTGATGTGCCCAACATTTACTGTGCTTCTAATTGCCCAAAACCACTAAGTAGTGTCATAGCTATGTCATGAAAATTTACTAGTCTCATTCACATATCAAAATTCATTCATATACGGCCCGATGATCTTGACGTCTTTCATGTTCAAATTACAAAACTTTTGGCATTCATGAATTCAAATATGTGGATCTTCCTAATTGCGTATAATGAAAAATGACACAGATTACACATTAAACCATTGAAGTCACCTACCGACCACAGCCTCAGCTTATTTCATTCCAAAGGTAAAAATGTTTGAAACTGTTAAAGATGCTAACTAGGTACTCATCCATTGTTTAAAACATGGGCGGTCATCACTTGATAATTTTGGTCGAACTACTCGGATTATTGGGTTTTTGATCCACCTCAAAACTTGTAGCCATCACTTGATGGAAGTCAGGCAACATATACCTAATTCAGGATAGGCAACATATACCTAAATCAGGACTGTAGGGATAAAACTTTATAATTAACCAGTGCAGTATATTGGATGAGGTTCCCCCCCACCCCCCCCCCCCCTTTTTTTTGTTGGGCGGTGCTATACGAAGCACCTTTCGTACAGCACCCCCATGCAGCACCCAACTCACATTAATTAAAAAAAAAAAGAAAAGAGATCTATTAAATAAATTGATGAATTTTTATCCATACACATAGTGTGTGCCACATAAGATGCTGTATTTTGGTGCTGCACATAAGGTGTTGTACATAGTATTTCCCATTTTTTTTGCTTAGAGCACTGGACGAGGTTTGCAATTTTTTATGGGAAAATTGGCAATAACTCCATTTAGAAGAATGATTTTAACAATAAGCTCATTTAAAGATTCCTTAACCCCTTAACCTATATCTGAGAATTCTTATTAGCAGTAACCCCAGCATTTTTTGAAAAATCATAATTTACCCTAATTTGCTTGTAAGGGCACCCCCTTTTATGTTATTAAGGACACCTTATGTAACTTACTTATTTTTAAATTTTCTAATTTTTAAAAGCCTATAACTTGTAAGATATAAATCCGTTTTTTTATAAAACTTGTATTTTTGGAAGCTATTGGTCGTGATTTTCGAAACAATACCCACTGTGATTAGGTAATTCTGTATATATATATATATTACTATTTTGCTCTCATAACAGTAACATGTTATTGTTTTGCAAATTATATTGTCAAGAATAACATGTTATTATTTGGTTATATACTATTAAGCAATAACATGTTATTGTTCTCTACATAAAAGTGAGTTTTTTTTCTCTTTTTTATTTTTTTATTTTTAGGGGGGGGGGGGTTCAAAGAGGTTGCAAAAGTGAATCATGATTCTCATCAAAGGTTTGGGAGCAAGGATATGATGAAGGTTGGAGGTGAGAATTGGGTTAACTCATTAAGTCAAGTGGTTGTGGTAAGAACTCGAAACATAGATCTATTAATCAGCGGAAATGAAGACACCAGTCGTATGAGGATAGAGATAAGACATAGGGTTCAACTCATTAAGTCAAGTGGTTGTGGTAAGAACTCGAAACATAGATCTATTAATCAGTGGAAATGAAGACACTGGTCGTATGGGGATAGAGATAAGACATAGGGTTTTTTGTGAGAGTAGGATAATCCCGTCAGTTTGATGTCGAAAGGGACTATGGGGTTGATGAATTTGTTTATGAGCTATTGTTAAAAAAAACTCTTATAACATGGGATGATAGCCCAAAATCCCTTTTTTTTATTTTTAGGGATTTCTACGTACCGCTGCCACAGAAATTACCCAAGATGGAAAAATAGTGAAATCCCCTCTATGACAACACTGAGTCCAACAAAACGATTGCTACACTTCACTTGATTGCTTGAAATGGTATGCAATCAATCTGAAAATTATCTCAACTTTGGTCGACTGATTTTTTTTTTTTTGGGTTGGACTTCAGTTTAATGAATTAAAGGTGCCCTTTATCTTCCCCAGGAAAACAATAATTATAAAGGAATAGAAGTTCAGTTTAATGAATTAAAGTTGCCCTCTAAGCGTACCATTCCTTGATATGGGACACTCTCTCTCTCTTCCTCTCTCAAAATGGGGAATAAGACTCATAAATTCATAATGTTATCTTATTTTAAGTTACTTTTTGGTAAAATGGACGCCTAATCATTCCAAAGTGTACAATTCCTAGCACACTAATGAAGACTTTGGCGGTACTACGTAACCGAAAATCAATGGTAGCCACAACATTTTCTACCATCTAGTGGAAGACGAGCTCATACCAAAAGTGTCCACTATCAGAATTGGAGCGGAATTTGGAGGTGGAAACGAATATTCTGACAATGCCTTCTTCATTTCCAATCCAACCTCAGGATAAGGCCACCTTCGCACCTTTGGTTATCATGGAATCAAAAAAAAAATTATCTCCGAAAGAAGACATTTCCCTCTAGATATAAAAAACTTCATTTCCAATATTTTGTCATTCACTGTGACATTCATTTCCAAATCTTCATCATTTGCACTCATGGTGAGGTATGAAATCCCAATAATATCGTGAAATTTACGGTGAGAATTTTTGTATACACATTCCGAAGAAACAAAAATGCTAATCATGTACCTTGGGAAGAAGTTGCCTTGGTGGATACTGATCAATGAGAACTTGAGAAGTCTAATCCAAACTAGCTATATATGGGCTTCACCCTTTTTAAGTAGAGTAATCTGAATTCAAGCTTATAGAAAAACATTGATACCTATTTGTAGAGATTAAAAGAAAGCTAAGGGTAATGGCAATGGCAGATTCTATTGATCGTCAAAAAAATGGAGAAAAAAAATAAATAAAAATAATAATAATCTCATAATTGGAAATTGAATCATATAATCCCGACTATTTCCAGGTTTGGTCAGAGTATTTGGAGTGTTGCCGTCCTCATTGCGATTCATAATCATAAAACATTTACATTAAGTAATAAAAGTAAGGAAGAAAATCTGACCTGTTTAATTGAGCAGGACACTGTCAGAATTGGATTCTTAACATGCAGCAGCCATTTGATCTGAAATGTTTAAACCTATTTCATAGTTTGTCACACTTTGAATATTATGCTAGAGTGTTTGGATTCGGGCGAGGGAGCAAATCTCCTAGGGCTTTCCAAACAGCCTTGGCTTTTTAATTCAATTACTTGAGCCATCATCAATGATCGAAAGACCAACTGAGGACCATCTAATATTCTATCTGATCCCATGCCTAGCTTAAAACTCGACTTGGTTGTGATTTTTGTAAGACCAGCACAAGAATTTTACGAACTATTTTATAAACAAACGTAGAAGGGTATTCCACATTCTCGGCAAGACCAACATAAGGATTTCACGTAACCGCCATTCGTGGAATTAATGGTGGTAGCGTGACATTTTTTTGTCTAATTTATGAAGAGTAATTAACGGAGCGCCAATTACTAAATTCATAAGCTATTTGGGGGCACACTGCAATCATTTTTTCTTTAAAAGGGTTCACGTGAAAAATAGCCCAACATTAGGAAAATTTCTTGTAATTTACCCATGAAAGAATTATCGTGATACCAATACGGACCCATGGATATGTGGACATGAACATATCAATACACAGTTATGTTCACGTTGACATGGCAAACACCGACATATAGATACGTGTTCATGAACACACATGCACACAATCATTTCTCTTTCAATTTTTTGGACACATGGTGAAAGGTTGATGAAAGTAAAGAGGACCACCACGCAGGTAGCCAAGTACTGTCCAACATGTTAAGGGGAATCGGGGCCAGCTAGTGGAGGTGGGCTTCTTGTAAGACAAACAATGTTGTTGGACCCAAAGTTTTGTTTTTGTGTAGGTTTCGTGGGCTTTATTAAAAACTAGAAAGGGGCCTCTATTGGCACCCAAAGACTTGTTTTTCATTTTTTATTTATTTTACATTTTAAGGTTTTATGAAAAATATAGAAGGTTCTTATAAAACTTTATCGTGTATTCTATTAAAAAAACATCATTTTGAAAAACTTTTTAAAAGAAAGTTTTTCCAAAATCTATCGTTTAAGTAAACTTTTTTGCCATTTATAGTCTTCGTTTCATAAATGACTAAAATGTCCACTTAAACGATAGATTTTGGAAAAACTTTCTTCCAAAAAGTTATTCAAAATGATGTTTTCTAATAGACAACATGATCAGTTTTTATGAAAATATTATATATTTTCATAAAATCTTCAAGTGTAAAATAAGTGGGAGATGAAAAGCAAATCTTTGGATGCCAATAGAGGCTTCCAACCAAAAAACTTAAAAACAAAGCCCACTGTGCCACTGCTGCATCTGGATCCACCTTGTCTAAGTTTGAGGACCGTGTTCCAAATGAGAATTAAACGATTAGAGTGTATTTTACATAGTATTGATTCTATTGAAGGCACAAATCCAGTCATCATCCTAAATATGACTATTTAAAAAGGTTGAAGTCATCACCATATACGGTTAATGTAATTGATATTATTGGATCAATTTTAGAAATTTATGAAATGTATTTATTTTGAATTTCTACTCCATCACAAATGAGAGGGAATTTAAGGTTGGAGTAGTCTCTAAGGTTATATTCTTGAAGGAAAAAAAGGATGAACTAAAAGTGAATGAATCAAAATTTCACTATACTAGAAATACATTTTGGTGAAAGAAATGGAGACGTAAACATATTTAACTTTCCATCATTTAGAGTGTGAGTGCAAAACCAAGTTTACAAATACTAAGGCTCTATTTAGTTCCCGGATTTTATCAAGGAAAAAAAAAATACATACATATATATATATATATATATAGAGGGCTGATCATGTGTGGGATATCCTAAAGTATCCTGTTCGATCACGGCAGTCCGTGATCGACACGCGCGCATTCACGCACCTACACGTGTTGCTTACGGACAGCTGTGACCAAATAGGATATCCCGCACATGATCAAAGCTTTATATATATATATATATATATAGGATGATGATCAGGTAGGCACGTGCTGATATAACTTATATCAACACCTGCATTAGAAGTTGTACCTTATGCATTAGTAGGATATGAGGTACATTGGACCAATGTAAGGGGTACAACCCCCAATGCATGATACTAATGTAACTTATATCAACACGTGTTGATGAGAACATAACTGTATATATATATATATATATACACACATATATATATAAGGAATTGTACTTTTTTTTCATTTGGTTGCAATAGAAAAGTAGAAGAAGAATAAGAATTGGAATAACTTTGCCTTGATATAATTTTATTTTTTCTTCTCATTTTCTTTTCTTCTCATTTTTGTTCCTTCTTGTTTTTTTTTCTTGGTAGAATTCACAAACCAAATAGAGGGTGCAAGTGAAAAATCAGGCAAAAAGTTGCTTGCATAAAAAGGTGGATCTAGTTTTTAGAATCTTAATTAGGTCAACAAAATTTGAAAGATGCATATTTTTTCTTTTTCTTTTCTTTTTTTTTTTTTTTTGCTTTTTGCTTTTTGTTTTGTTATGCAGAGTTATACTCGTAAAATTCAACCTTATGGGAGGCCACGTTTGGCCATCATCTAGCTAGATATAAGACTAAACTTTCCTTGAAAGATTATGTTTCCATCTTGATATAAAAGCTCCTTCCAATTTCCTCCCAATCAATCCCTTATTCTTTACTGTGACCATCACTTCTAAGTCTTTATCAGCATACTTATCATCCACTTCCGAAATCTCCGCGCCAACATGGAATTCGAGGTAAGAATTTTTGGCAAAGACTTAGTTGTGGAATGGCCCCACACCCTTAATCACGTGCTTGAATTTTGGGAAGGTATTGGCTTTATGGGGTCATTGACAAAGATTTATGGGCCTCACAGAACTGATTAAAATGCTCCACGGCTCCAATCACTTTGAAATTTGACAAACTTGGAATCCTCAGATCTAGCTTGGAAGAATAATTTGTTAGCATTCACAAGTTCTTGCTGTAAACTTTCATCCTCAGAAGAGCATGTTTGGTTGTCCCATGTGGCCATGTGAATTGAATTGTTCAGTGATTTTTGTGTATAATTTTTTGAACAAATTCGTCTGTGTGAAAAAGAGGGAATTTCAAAAGGATGGCAATCATTATCACAATTCATAGATTAGAGTAAAATTATAAAACAATGGCATATATTCCACTAATATTTGAAGATTGATCTTATAAAAACAATTTTGATGATAATTCTAACTTTTTAAAATGAATCCATTCAGTAAGATGGATTTGTACCTTTAGCACAAAATGTTAATTATGATGATGGATCCATTGAGACAACCAAACAAGCCACGAGTATCTCACGTATTGTTTCCTACATACTACAAGGCGGAATTGGCACTAAGAGTCTTTTACAAATTTAATATTATAATGTGTTTGGATGAGGAATATGTAGGAGGGATTTGGGTTAAGATGGGATTTCAATGCCAAATTATGGTGACAGCAGTAACATCGAATGTGGTTGAAATTTCACCTTATCTCAAATTCCTCTTGCAAATCACTCATCCAAATGCACCATTAAATGATATTTTTCTAATCGAATGAGATTCCTGTAAGGCATCAAAATTCCAAGTATAAGCTTATAAGTGGTACCAAGTAGAGTTTGTTGTCTATTGTCCATTTATTGGCACGTAATGGTTACTCATATATATTAACCTATTTTAAGAAGTTTGATAAAGCCTATATGATAATTGCAGTATGATTTACACTATTTATACGGTGACTGGGAAAGGTACTAAAGAAGCGACCCGTGACCTTCGCTTCCAAGTCTTTGTCAGCAAACTTATCATCAACGTATGAATTCTCCACATTACCGTGGAAGGCACGGTTAGAATTTTGAGTTACACATTAATTCTATGAACTTGATATACATTGTTGATCCATTTCCTAACAACTTAAGCTGTAGGGGTCAAGTGGTGTTCTAACATGATATCAGAGTCCTAGTTTCTAGGAGGTTCTAGGAGGTCCTGGTTTCAAGTTTTCACACCTCCTCCGTCAAGTGGTGTTCTAACAAATTCCAAGAAAGAGAAGTGTCAATCTTGTCTCGTGGGAAGAAATTTCCTTGGTGGGGATACTGATGAGGACTAACAAAGTGTAACGTAGAATTGTCGTCACCCGTTGCAGCCTATCTAGGAAGAACTGATTATAATGATCCAAAGCCACAATCACTTGGAAGTATGACAAGCTCGGATTCCCATGCCCAAGTTGTTGAAAGCAATATTCATATCTTAAGGGTGGGTTTAGTTGTCCCATGTGAATTGAAAAGTATTTTTCATTGTGTTTTTGCATATAATTTTATTAATAATAACATATTTATGAAACGGAAAATTCAAGAGGATGACAATTATAAAACTGATATTACAAAATCAATTATGAAAACTGATATTATAAAATCAATTATAAAAAAAAAAAGGAAAAAAAGAAAAAACCAGAAGCATTAATTTCATGAATTTTTGAAAACTGATTTTATAAAATCAATTATGTTCTACTGATTCTATATTTTTAAAATGATCTCACTCAAAAAGATGGGTTTATACATTTAATACAATGTTAACTATGATGAATCCAGCCATTAAAACAACTAAACAAGCCAAAAGTACTACAACGGGGAGTGGCACTAAGAGCCTTTTGCAAACTCTGTACGTAAATGATATTTTCTTATCGAATGAGACATTTTGTAAAGCATCAATACTCCAAGTCTTCGATAAATATGATATTATTGATAAAATTATATTTTCTTATAGAACTCATCCCGGGTCACTGTTTCCTTCTCAAGAAGGACTTCAACAATTTTGTCATTATTCCTCACAAAATGTAGATATATCTAACTAAGCAAAACTCTTTTTTTTTTTTTTTTTTTTGGCATCCCAAACCATTTGAAACCTAGGAAATTAAACACATAGAATGAATATTTTTAACAAGAATGAATATTTAATTGATAGTTAGGGAGCAGAGACGAAGCCACATAAGAGAAGGCAATCTGCTGCTTTATGGATGGTGGCTCAAACTTTACACAATTAATATGACAAAAGAAATTTCATATAATTTAACTCGGTCCTAAACTGAAGAAGGGAGTAAATCTTCAATTTCTATGCCCACTAGTTTCTACTTGGTTTACTGTATGGGAAAGTTATTTGTTCATCTCAAGGAGGATTCCCTACATGTGACATCGTTTGCCAAATAATATTAGCTAGGAATTGCATTTTATGGTGCGTTTGCAAAAGGGATTTGAGCTAAGGTGACATTTCGACCTCATCCGTCTACTACCGTTTCCATAATTTGACATCGAAATCCCAATTTAACCTAATTCCTTTCAGCGAATCCCTCATCCAAACGCACTATTAATGTTTTCAAATATTGAATTGAGCATCATATATTTCTTATGTGTGTGTGGAGAGAGAGACAGACAAAGATAGAGGATAATCATAGGAACTAGGTCCAAATATTTACATTAAATGGATCTCATGTAATCTAGCTACATGCCATTGAAGGTACAAATCCATAATTTGAGCCATTTAAAATGTTAATAGAGTGGGTGGCACAATTGAACCCAATGGAAGGCCATGTTTGGCCATCATCTAGACGTAAGACTAAACTTTCTTTAAAAGATTATGGCACCTATTTGGTTGCGCTTTTCAAAACATCTTTTTCTAAGTAGGAAACTTTTTTTTACCTTTTTGTTTTTTGCTGTTAAGCAAAAACAATAAAACAAGAAGCATGTTTGGTAAAATTGATTTTTGTTTTTATTTTCATTACAAAAGCAAAAACAAGTATGGCGAAAGTCGTTGGAATACAGTAGATGTTGTTGTTCCTCTCATCGTTTGTCGCGATAGGAGAAAACTTGTGTAGTTCGAGAGGTTGAATTAGGTGAGAAAACTTATAGATTTTGCTTTTAAAAAGCAAGCTTTATTTGCTAGCTCTTTTGATTAAAAAACGTACAAAATTTTGCTTCTAATTACTTTTTACTTATTAAGAGCATCTCCAAGGGATTAGCTATTTTAACATTTTAGTTAAAATAGAGAGTAACAACATTTCCAAGAGGCTAACTATCTAGCTCTCTAAAATAGCTAGGCCATTTGAGACTCTCCAACTATAACTAGTAGGGGTGCAAAATGGTTCGGGTAATTCCAAGGACAATTCGGATCGGTCCGGTCCGGTCCAAACAGTGTTCGGTCCGGTTCTCGGGATAATTTTTCAAAAATCGAAAATTTCGGTCCGGGCCACGATTTAGGGGGTTTCAGTCCTGGACCGAACCGAATTCCAGAATTCCAAATATATATATATATATAGAAATATATGTTAATATTAATGTATTATAGTCAATAAATAAGTATTATTCAATGAATAATAATACTTATTCAATAAATTTCTTACCTTGTACCAAAAACAAAAAAAAAAAAAAAAAAAAAAAAACCCGAGAACCAGACTGGCCTGGACCAAAAAATTCGGTCCGGTCCTTGATCCCCGTCCAAAGCCTAAATCGGTCCGGTTCCGGGACAAATTTTGAGATCCCGAATTAGTTCGGTCCGGTCTAGAAACACCTCTGGCCCGGACCGGCCCGGACCGATTTACACCCCTAATAACTAGCCTTCTTGACTCTCTTAGCTAAAATAGAGAAAAAATAACTAGTCCTATGTGAGAAAAATAGCTAACTCTGTTGGAATCCTCATTAGAATATGGAATTCTCTATTTTAACTAGCCCTGTTGGAGAACTCCCTTAGCTCTCTTAGCTAAATAAGAGAGTGCTCTAATCAAGTTGCATGTCTAAAGTAGAGAAAAAAAAATAGCTAATCCTATTGGAGATGTTCTAAAAAGTACTTATTAATAGATGTAACTAAACATTACTCTTTACTTTTGTAACTTTTTGCTTTTAAAAAATATATATATATATATATATATAACCAAATGGCGCCATCTTAGCAAAAAAGGTTTCCTCCAAGCTCCTCCCAAACAATCCCTTATTCTTTACCGTGACCTTCACTTCTAAGTTTTTATCACCATACTTATCATCCACCTCTGAAATCTCCCCACCAACGTGGAATTCACGGTCTGAATTTTTGTTACACCTTTCCAAGAATGAGACCGACGAGGAGTCGAGGACTGGAAACGACTTCGTTGTGGAATGCCCCCACACCCTCAATCACTTGCTTGAATTTTGGGAAGGAATTAGCTACGTGGGGTCACTGACAAAGATTTATGGGCCTCACAAAACTGATTACAATGCTCCACAGCTCCCATCACTTGGAAATTTGACAAACTTGGAATCCTCAAATCTAGCTTGGATGAATAATTTGTTTGCATTCACAAGTTGTTGTTGAAAACTTTCATGCTCAAAAGGGTGTGTTTGGTTGTCCCATGTGAATTGAATTGTTTCGTGCTTTTTGTATATAATTTTGTGAACAAATTCGTCTGTGTGAAAAAGGGGAAATTTCAAAAGGATGGCAATCATTAGCACAATTCACAGATTAGAGAAAAAATAAAAAACAATATATGGCATTTCATGAATATTTGAAGATTAATCTTATAAAAACAATTTTGATGATGGTTCTAAGTTTTAACAAAATATTAATTATGATGGATCCAATGAGACAACCAAACAAGCCACGAGTATCTCAACGTTTTTTTTCCTACATACTACAAGGCGGAATTAGCACTAAGAGTCTTTAACAAATTCAATATTATAATGTGTTTAGATGAGGAATTTGTAGGATGGATTTGCACTAAGATGAGATTTCAATGCCAAATTATAGTGATAGCAGTAATGTTGAAGTGGTTGAAATCTCCACATTACTTAGGCTAGGTGCTAAAGAAGCGACCCGTGACCTTCGCTTCCTCCGATCAATTCCTCATCATTCACTGACCTTCACTTCCAAGTCTTTGTCAGCATACATTTCCCTCTAGACATAAAAAGCTTCATTTCCAATATTTTGTCATTCACTTTGACATTCATTTCCATATCTTCACCATTTGCACTCATGGCGAGGTACGAAATCCTAATAATACCGTGAAATTTACGGTGAGAATTTTTGTATACACATTCTGAAGAAACAAAAACGCTAATCATGTACCTTGGGAAGAAGTTGCCCTGGTGGATACTGATCGATGAGAACTCGAAAAGTCTAATCCAAACTTTTCACATTCATGAATTCAAATTAGTGGACATTCCTAATTGCATATAATGAAAAATTAGACAGATCGATTATACATTAAACTATTTAAAGATGTATGATCAAGTCCACATGACAATTGCAGTATGACTTTTACAGCGACTGGAAGAGGGATTTCAACAAACTCCGAGAGGATGGCCTGGAACTCATCCTCGGTTATATTGTTTCCTTCTCAAAAAGAACTTCAACAGTTTTTTCATTGTTCCTTATGTGGCTCAATGCAAACAGATCAATTAAACCCCTCACAAAATGTAGAGATACCTAAATAAGCAAAAACCTTTTCTTTATTTTTTTTTTTTTTGGGGGGGGGGGTCAAATGAGGGAAATTCAAAACTATTTGAAACCTAGGAAATTAAACACATAAAAAGCATATTATTAAAAAGAGTGAATATTTAATTGATAGTTAAGGAACAAAGGCGAAGCTATAGGAGAATATAAGTAGAATCATAAGAATAATTTAATTGAGATACACCAATGGTGTTTTGGTTTCGTGTATCTAAATCCCAATCTTTGAGAGTGGGTTGGTGTGATTTGATTAAGAGGATGAATATTTGATTAAGCCTAGATTACCTCTTTTCCATAATTATGTTATGTCTAAACTTCTATTTAATCTTAACAAGCGAGGGTGGTTTGTAATCAAGCAATCTATTATGAATGAAATTCAGTTTTCTCATATAGTATTAGAGCGGGTCGATTGGACTTGTTTTTCTTCAACAACTTCCACGCTTCCGGCGGGCACCCGTCCATTTTAATTTTTTTTTTTCCTTTTCTTTCTATTCAATATTTTACGGGGAAAAAAAAAAAAAAATATATATATATATATATATAGATAATAAAATAAAAATAAAATTAAAAAACTTCAATCCCTCTTTAAAAAAAAAAAAAAAAAAAAAACTGAGCATTCTTGTCATATTCAAATGTCTATGATGTTCATCTTTTGTCATCAATTTTTGGCTTGCGCAAATGTTCAATCGGATTTCAAAATCCAGACTAGCTGATGGTTTGTTTGGAGGAAGAAGAATAACAAGAAAAAGAATACTTGAGGACTTTGAAAAGCCTAAGTTTATTGGTCCATTGAGGCACATCATGATACAAAGAAGGGAACGGCTATTGCAACCCCAATTTTTTATCAAACCCCCTTTTCGTTTTGGTTTTTAAGATTTTATTCAAAATATAAAAGGCTTTTACAAAAACCGACCATAATGTCCACTAGAAAACATCATTTTGAACAACTTTGCAGAATAAAGTTTTTTCAAAATCTATCGTTTAAGTAAACTTTTTGGTAAAAAATGAAATAAGGGCTATAAATGACTAAAAAGTCTACTTAAACAATAGATTTTGGAAAAACTTTCTTCTACAAAGTTTTTCAAAATGATGTTTTATAGTGGAAAACATGGCCGGTTTTCAGTAAAAACCTTTTATATTTTTTATAAAACCTTAAAAACCTAAAGAAGGAAGAGGGGGGGGGGGGGGGGGGGTGATAAAAAGGGGGGGTTACAATAGCTAGCTGTTCCCTACAAAGAAGCCCTGGCTGTAGAGACCTTTTCTTTTTAGCCCATGAGGCTTATTTCGTTCTCAATTTTCATCCAAACAATTTTCGCTAGCACAATCTAGTAGTGGAAAGACACCAAACAAGCATGCAAGCAAGCTAAATGATGAAGATTTCAATGACAAATCCATGAAGATTTTTTCGCCAAAATCCCCATGAATTCAAAAGTGGGTATAAGAGAACATAAGTAGAATCATAAGAATAATGTAATTGAGATACACCAAAAGTGATTTGGTTTGGTGTATCTCAATCCCAATCTTTGAGATTGGGTTGAATATTTGATTAAGGGTAGATTACCTCTTTTCCATAATTATGTTATGTACCTAATTAAACTTCTATTTAAACCCTTATAAGGGTGGTTTGTAATCAAGCAACCTTTTGTGAATGAAATTCAATTCTTCCATAGAAGCCACGTAAGAGGAGGCAATCTGCTGCTTTTTGGATGGTGGCCCAAACTTTACACAATTAATATGCAAAAAAAAAATTTCATATAATTTAACTCGGTCCCTAACTTTTAAATTGAAGAAGGGAGTAAATCTCCGGTATCTATGCCTACTAGTTTCTACTTGGTTTACGGTATGGGAAAGTTATTTAGCATTTGGCACGATGACGTTAACTAAGGGTCCATTTGGATAAACTTTTACTTTCTATTTTTTATTTTTAAAAGTTCTACAAAAAAAAAAAAAAAAAAAAAATTGAAAGTTTTGAGTGTAAAATGTTTTTGAAATTAGTGTTAAAGTTAAGGTAATAAAATTCCTGCTATCTCAATTAAAGTAATTATCAAAATTTTGCATTATACAAAACTATCAAAAATTTTCATTTCTTTGCTTTTATAAATGGAAAATAATAAATAGAAGCTTATCCAAATGGGGCCCTTCGTAGGGATGTATATGTCTGTGTTCATAATAACCAAATATATAGATGCTAATTCCAACCACAATTGGTTCTGTCTTAGCTTAATTAAGAGGAGTTGCATATTAATGTTTTCAACGTAGAATTGAATATCATATATTTCTTATGTTTGTGTGTGGAGAGACAGAGAGAGAGAAGGAAGGGGGAGGGGGAGATAATCGCGCGCAGGAACTAGGTCCTACTATTTACATTAAATGGATCCCGTACGTGTAATCTAGCTACATGCCATTGAAGGTACAAATCCATAATATGAGCCATTTAAAATGTTAAAATCACCATGAAAGTAGTTGCTGTAGAAAGGCTGAAATTCCTTTGTTTTTCATTTTTATTTTTATTCTTATTTGTAACAATGATTATATACTATCATCTTCAATATCCCCATTTGCGAAGATAGATTTGTCAGCAAATTATATGCAAAAAAGCACAATGAATAAGTCACTGGAAGAGTAGGTGAAGTAATGGGGATTAAGATCTTATCTCCTATATTTATCTTATTTTATTTAATACTACTTTCTGGTAAAATGGAGTACTAAACATAATAATAGAGTACCAAAGGATTTTGCCTGACAACTTGCTACAAATTAACTGTCAATATGATACAATTTAACTACCAACTTCATTTTGTTTTGGTGCTACTGACTTCTTTACCGTCACCTTCACTTCTAAGTCTTTATCAGCATACTTATCATCCATCCACCTCTGAAATGTCCACACCAACGTGGAATTCAAGGTCAAAATTTTTTGTTACACCTTTCCAGGAAATTAAGAGACAGACCCATGACGAGGAGTCGAGGACTGTCAACGACTTAGTTGTGGAAGATTTATTAAAATGCCCCCACATCTTTAGTCACTTACTTGAATTTTGGGAAGGAATTGGCTTCGTGGGGTCACTGGCAAAGATTTATGGCCTCACAGAACTGATTACAATGCTCCACAGCCCCAACCCCTTGGAAATTTGACAAATTTGCAATCCTCAAATCTAGCTTGGAATGAACAATTTGTCTGTATTCACGAGTTATTGCTGAAAACTTTCATCATATCTCCGAAGGGCGTGTTTGCTTGTCATATGTGAATTGAATTGTTTTGTAATTTTTGTATATAATTTTGTGAGTAAATTCATTTCTGTGAAGAAGGGGAAATTCAAAAGGATGGCAATCATTATCACAATTCACAAATTAGAGTAAACAATGGCATTTCATGAATATTTAAAGATTGATCTAATAAAGACAATTTTGATGATGGTTTTAAGCTCTAAATTTTTAGAATGATTTCATTAAAGATCGAAAATGGATTTGTACCTTCAATACAATGTTGATTACGATGGATCCATATATTGAGATGACCAAACAAAGCATGAGTATCTAAATGTTTTTTTTTTTTTCTAATTGGCACTAAAAGCCTTTTACAAATTCAATATTATAGTGCGTTTGGATGAGCGATTTGCATGAGGAATTTTTTTAAGATAGAATTTCAATGCCAAATTATGATGACAGCAATGATAGCAAATGTGGTTGAAATCCTATTTTAACTCAAATCTCTCATATAAATCTCTCACCATATATAAATGATATTTTCTAATCGAAGGATAGCATCAAAATTCCAAGCCTAAGCTTATTTGTAGAGTCTGTTATCTATTGTCCATTTATTGGCATGTAATAGTTAGTCCAGTTCATTGCCTGATGTGACCCCAAAAGCATTTGTTATTAGAGAAAGAAATTTGAAAAGAATAGCATAGCATTGGTCATTAGTCAATACTCCTATTAATCTATTTAAAGAAGTTTGATAAAGCCTATATGATAATTGCACTATGATTTACACTCTTTAGGCAGTGACTGGGGAAGGTACTAAAGAAATGACCCGTACGTGACCTTCGCTTCCTCCGATCAATTCCTTATCATTCACTGTGACCTTCACTTTCAAGTCTTATCATCAACGTGTGAATTCTCCGCATTACCGCGGAGCACACGGTTAGAATTTTGGGTTACACATTAATTCCAAGAAAGAGAAGCGTCAATCTTGTCTCTTGGGAAGAAATTGCCTTGGTGGGGATACTGATGAGGACTAGCAAAGTCTAACCTATACTTGTTATGGGCCTCACCCGTTGCAGCCTATCTGGAAGAACTGATTACAATGATCCAAAGCCACAATCACTTGGAAGTATGACAAGCTTGGATTCCCAAGTTGTTGTTGAAAGCAATATTCATATCTTAAGGGTGGGTTTAGTTGTCCCATGTGAATTGAAGAGTACTTTTCATTGTGTTTTTGCATATAATTTTATTAAAAATATCATATTTATGAAACGGAAGATTCAAGAGGATGACAATGAATCATCATCATAATTGAGAGTTAAAGAAAAGAAAAAAAGATGGGTTAAAGAAAAACAAATTAATTTCATGAATTTTTGATAACTGATCTTATAAAATCAATTGGTCTACGATTCTATATTTTTAAAATGATCCCATTCAAAAAGATGGGTTTATACCTTCAATACAATGTTAATTACGATGAATCCAGCCATTAAAACAACTAAACAAGCCAAAAGTACTACAACGGGGAGTCGGCACTAAGAGCCTTTTGCAAACTCTGTAATGCTACGTTTGGATAAGGAATTTCTAGATGGAATTTGTCTTTGAGATGAAATTCGTACAATTTTTATAAGGAGGTTTCCTTAAAAAAAATTGTACAAATTCCATCTCAAAGACAAATTCCACCTATATAAAAATTCCTTATCCAAACATAGCATAAATGATATTTTCTTATCGAATGAGACATTTTGTAAAGCATCAATATTCCAAGTCTTCGATAAATATGATATTATTAATAAAATTATATTTTCTCATCGAACTCAAGAAGGACTTCAACAATTTTGTCATTGTTCCGATCCTTATGTGTCATTTGTTTTTTTTTTTTTGGCATCCCAAACCATTTGAAACCTAGCTAGGAAATTAAACACATAGAAAGAATATTTTTACACAGTTAATATGACAAAAAGAGAAGGCAATCTGTTGCTTTATGGATGGTGGCTTCAAACTTTACACAGTTAATATGACAAAAAAAAATTTCATATAATTTAACTCGGTCCTAAACTGAAGAAGGGAGTAAATCTTCAATTTCTATGCCTACTAGTTTCTACTTGGTTTACTGTATGGGAAAGTTATTTGTTCATCTCAAGGAGGATTCCCTAAACGTGACATCGTTTGCCAAATAATATTTAATCTCCAAATTTATAGGACAATGAAATTTTATGCATTTGGCACGATGTCGTCAACTAAAGAGGGATGTATGTGTCTGTGCATAATAAGCAAATAAGAGGAATTGCAAATTACGGTTCGTTTGCAAGGGGGATTTGAGCTATGGTGACATTTTGACCTCATCCGTCTACTGTTGTTTCCATAATTTGACATCGAAATACCAATTTAACCTAAATCCTTTCAGCAAATCCCTCATCCAAATACACTATTAATGTTTTCAAATATAGAATTGAGCATCATATATTTCTTATGTGTGTGTGGAGAGAGAGAGAGAGAGAGAGAGAGAGAGAGAGAGAGAGAGACACGGATAGAGGATAATCATAGGAACTAGGTCCAAATATTTACATTAAATGGATCTCGTGTAATCTAGCTACATGCCATTGAAGGTACAAATCCATAATTTGAGCCATTTAAAATGTTAAAATCACCACCAAAATTGGTGTTGTAGAAATTTGTGAAATTCCTTTGTTTTTCATTTTTTTTTTTTTTTTTGGTAACGATGATTAATTACTAGTCTTTAATATCCTCATTTACAGATTTGTCAACAAATTATATGCAAAAATGCACAATGAATAAGTCAATGGGACTAGCCAATTTGGTGAGGGTGGGTGAGGTAGTGGGGATTAAGACTCATCTCGTATATATATCTTATTTTATTTAGTACTAGTTTCTTGTAAAATGGAGTACTAAACAAAATAATAGAGTAGGTGGCACAATTGAACCCAATGGAAGGCCATGTTTGGCCATCATCTAGACGTAAGGCTAAACTTTCTTTGAAAGATTATGGCACCGTTTGGTTGCGCTTTTCAAAACATATTTTTATAAGTAGGAAAGTCTTTTTTTACCTTTTTGCTTTTTGTTATTTAGTAAAAACAACAAAACTAGAAGCATGTTTGGTAAAATTGATTTTTTTTTTTATTTTTTTTTTTCATTACAAAAGCAAAAGCAAGTATGGCGAAAGTCGTTGGAATACGGCAGATGTCGTTGTCCCTTTTGTCGTTTGTCGCGAGACATGGTTGGAAAAAGCTGTGAGGTCGAGAGGTTGAATCGGGTGAGAGAAGTTATAAATTTTGCTTTTAAAAAACAAGCTTTATTTGCTTTTGATTAAAAACAAAATTTTGCTTCTAATTACTTTTTACTTATTAAAAGTACTTATTAATAGATGTAACTAAACATTACTTTTTACTTTTGTAACGTTTTGCTTTAAAAAACAAAAAACAAACAAAAAAATAAAAAAAATCTGAAGAGCATAACCAAACGGTGCCATATGCGTTTCCATCTTAGCAAAAATGTTTCCTCTAAGCTCCTCCCAATCAATCCCTTATTCCTAACCGTGACCTTCACTTCTAAGTCGTTATCACCATACCTATCATCCACCTCTGAAATCTCCACACCAACGTGGAATTCACGGTCAGAATTTTTGGTTACACCTTTCCAAGAATGAGACCGACGAGGAGTCGAGGACTGGCAACGACTTTGTTGTGGAATGCCCCCACATCCTTAATCACTTGCTTGAATTTTGGGGAGGAATTGGCTTCGTGGGGTCACTGACAAAGATTAATAGGCCTCACAGAGCTGATTACAATGCTCCACAGCTCCAATCACTAGGAAATTTGACAAACTTGGAATCCTAAGATCTAGCTTGCATGAATAATTTGTTTGCATTCACAAGTTGTAGCCATGAATTAAGAAAGAGCCAGGCTATTGCCACGACATGATATACTCTAAGCCCCCCACTAATTAAATCTCCTAAAATTCTACTATAAGCACCCCCTATCTTCCTAAAATATCCTAAATAAAAAATTTGAAAATCTCAAACATTTTTCCACCCACCCCACCCACAACCCGTCCCCCTCTCAAGCCCCTTATCCGACGGCATCGTCCTCATCAACAACTTACCGGACGGCGACACTGATACCATTGTCTCACCGGAAACCGACGCTGAAAAAACAATTCTAAATTAGGATTTGTTTAGTTAAGTTGTTCGGTGTTTTAAAACGAAACAACACAAGCTTGTTCGGACTCTTACAGGTGAACAATATTCATTTGTTCAGAGCTACATAACCGAATAATCTTAAAACGTTTTTTTTTTTTTAAAGTGTTCGGAGTTTTAAAACGGAACAAAAGAACTTTGTTCGGACTTAGAAAGTGGAACACGTTAAAAATGTTCGGTATTACAGAAATAAACATTTTAAACATGTTTGGAGTCGAAAAACCGAACAAGTTGAAATTCAGCATACGAAAAAATAAAGTTAAACTCGACAAAAAATGTATAAATACCTACCTTTTGGCTACTACTACCATCTCTATCAATGCTTTTCTCGTCCATTATTCAATATAACATGAGAAACACTAATTTTTCATGTACATATGGATTTGGTGTCAAAATTGTTAGGGTTTGTGAGAAGATGAAGTCTACAAATGGTGTAATATTTTTAGAGTTGGAGGTGGAGTGGGAAGGGGATAGGAAATTTTTTAAGTCTTTAAGTAAACATGTCCTTATTGGTAAATGTACATTTAGATATAAATAATTTAACAAATTATTTTAATTAATGAGAACTTAAAGTATTTTATGTGGTGGCGATAGCCTGACCCATTTAGAAAACACTTGACGTGGTGCACATCCAAAACCCACAAAAAACCAAGAAGTTAGTTGTATTTATATTGAGAAGTCAAGCCCATTCTATGGTCGATAAAGTTTAGGGCCTCGCCCCTCTTACTTGGCTAGTTAAGGTGTAAAAGTAGTTAAAGAAAATCCTCCTTGATTTTTAATTTCCAAATAATTCTTGCCAAAATTTTCTTGTAAAGATCCGATCTCCTTCTGTGACAATTGAATCGGAATGTCATGTAGCTTCATTACAGTTCCAATAATAGTAACAAAATGGGCAACTGTGGAACCTGTATATGGGTGGCTTTGAGCAGCAAAATGGGCATATTTTGATATCCGATCTACTACCACCAAAATTAGCGTTTTCCCAGAGGAATTCGGTAATGCATCAATGAAATCCATGGTCAATTCAGTCCATATATTTTCTGGAATTGGCAGATATTCGGGCAAATCGGAAGGTGCCATTGTATCATATTTACTTCTTTGACATACCTCACTTAGCAATATATTTTTTTATGTCGTGCCTCATTCCTTGCCAATAAAATGTGTGAAAGGTTTTTAAATACCCCGAACGGCAAGCTATAGCACTTGAATGAAGCTCGTTCAAAATAATTTCTCACGATCTAGATTGTGGACCAATGACAATTCTTTGACATACCTCACTCTCCCTCACTGATAGGCTAACCCCAATGACTTAAGTACATTGATCTTTAGTCTTAGCTATTTGTTATAGGACGACGATTATCTTGACCAAATGTATTGATGCCCCATCGAGAATTAGAAATTCCAGCATTGTTGCCTTTTGGGAATCATATCCAGTTCCATCATTTTGGAGAAAATTCCACATTTTTTGCGTCAGCCTCGTGTAGAAGAAACAGAGGCAGTTTGTGCAACTTTTCACATTCACGAATTCAAATTAATGAACATTCGTAATTGCATATAATGAAAAATTACACAGATCGATTATACATTAAACTATTTAGAGATGTACGATCAAGTCTATATGACAATTGCAGTATGATTTTTACAGCGACTGGAGATGGTACTGAAAGATAGAGCAACCCGGTTTTCAAGAGGGATTTCGACAAACTCCGAGAGGATGGCCCGGAACTCATCCCGGGTCATTGTTTCCTTCCCAAGGACTTCAACAATCTTGTCAATTGCTTCACGGTTGTTCCTTGTGTGGCTCAATGCAAACAGATCAATTAAACCCCTAACAAAATGTAGAGATATCTAAATACACATAAAAAGCATATTAATGTTTTCCGCATAGAATTGAGCATCGATCATCTATTTCTAATGCGGAGAGAGAGAGAGAGAGAGAGGGGGATAATTGCACGAAATATTTACAAGACTAGCACAATAGTTCTACCACATAATTAGTGTAAAAAGGGATTGTGACTAAGGGTGGGCACGAGCCAAACCATGGACAGAATTCCAATTTCATTTTGTTTAGGATCACAGAACAAGCGTAATCAACAACGACCCTCAAACCTAAGTCCTGCCATGGCCATTTTTAATTATGACCAACAATTTTAGTCTATATGACAATTGCAGTATGATTTACACTATTTATGCAGTGATTGGGGAAGGTACTAAAGATGCGACCAGTTTGCATATAATCGATCGAAGAGTGCTTTTCATTGATCCCGGGTCATTGTTTCCTTCCCAAGGACTTCAACAATCTTGTCAATTGCTTCACGGTTGTTCCTTGTGTGGCTCAATGCAAACAGATCAATTAAACCCCTAACAAAATGTAGAGATATCTAAATAAGCACAAACCATGTGAAACCTAAGGAAATTCATTAAACACACATAAAAATCATATTAATGTTTTCCGCATAGAATTGAGCATCGATCATCTATTTCTAATGTGGGGAGAGAGAGAGAGAGAGAGAGAGTGGGGGGGGGGATAATCGCAAGAAATATTTACATTAAATGGATCCCATCTAATCTAGTCCATCTAGCTACATGCCAAAGAAGGTACAAATCTGCAATCTGAACCATTTAAAATGTTAAAATCACACCGAAATTGGTGTTATAGAATTTCGTGAAATTCCTTTGTTTTTCATTTTTATTGTCATTTGTAATGATAATTATTATCGACAAAGATAGATTTGTTGACAAATTATACATTAAAAAGTACAATGAATAAGTTACTGGAATTAGATGAGGTAATGGGATTAAGACTCATCTAGTTCCTCTATTTATCTTATTTTATTTAATACTAGTTTCTGATAAAATGGAGTAATAAACATAATAATAGAGTAGGTAGCACAATTGAACCTAATGGAAGGCCACGTTTGGCCATCATCCGGAGTCTAGACATAAGACTAAATTTTCCTAAAAAGATTACGTTTCCTTCTTGGCATAAAAGCTTCCTCCAATCTCCTCCCAATCGATCCCTTAGTCTTTACCGTGACCTCCATATTTAACTTTCACTCACTTGTAGTGTACTAGAAATATGTTTTGCTGAAGCAAATGGAGACGTAAAACGTAAATTCTCCATATTTAACTTTCACTCACTTGCAGTGTGAGTGCAAAACCAAGTTTACGAATACCGAAGGTGAAAAATCAGGCAAAAAGGTAATTGCATAAAAAGGTAGAGCTCTAGTTTTTAGGTTAAATAAATTAGAAAGATGCAGAGTTATACTTGTAAAATATTGTGAAATGCACTCTTAGTGGAGAATGGTGGAATTCACACGGTTTTAAAGGATAGCAATGTTTACCAAAAAAAAAAAAAGGACAAAAGGAAAAATTGCACTTTAGGATTTAAAGTTTTGATCAAGTTTCATTTTAAGGTTCAAAGTTTAAATTGCATTAATTCGGTATCCGAATTATTAATTGAGTTGCATTTTGGGCCTGTCATCAGGATTTTATATATTATCCCTACTTTGCCATTTTCATGAGTTTTAAAACCTTATTTTACCCCCAAAATTCGTATAATAAATCTTTATATTTTGACTAAATTTGAATCACTCTACCATCAGATTTGTAGTATTGTAAATAGAAAATATAAATGTTTATTAGATGTTGATAGGGGTAATATATAGAGAAAGAGAAAAGATAAAATCGATTTAGATCTGATCAAAATATAAATATTTATTAGGTATCGATAGCAGTAAAATAGAGTTTTCAAACCCTTAAAAAGGCAAAGTAGGGATAATACAAAAAATTCTGACGACAAACCCCAAATTGCAACTTAATCAATAGTTCGGGTACTGAATTGATACAATTTAAACTTTAGACCCTAAAGTAAAACTTGACCCCAAGTTTGGACCCTAAAGTACAATTTACCCAAAAAGAAATGACAACAAAAGCAAAAGCAAAAAGTCATAAGAGGAAGAAATATAGGCAGTGGACTGGCCATGCACCGTTGTTTCTTATTTTTTATATTTTTGCAAGCCGTGTGGAAATGTGGAATCCTCAACTTTGAATTTCCATTCATCTTGCCTCTCTACTCCAAAAAATACAAAAAGACTCATCATTTTATTTTTACTTTTTGAATTTTTTGGTAAAATGGAGTACTAGTAAATAGTAATGCAGAGAAATAATATAACTAGCACATTCCGTGGAAAACTGACGTTCCCACCACGGTACCAATTTGTAGCACGCTGGAGACGACTTTGGTGATATTAACCTATTGTGAGGTATCTTATATTTATTTATTATTAAAATTTTACCCTTTATTTGGTTCATGGATTCTACTAAGGAAAAAAAAAAAAAAGAAAAAAAAATGAGAAGGAAAGAAAATGAAAGGAAAAGATAAAATTATATCAAGCTAAAATTAGTCTAATTTTTCTTCTTCTTTCAGTATTCCATTGCAACCAAATAAAGAAAAATACAATTCTTTATATATTAGTTTTTTTCTTTGATAAAATCCACCAACCAAATAGGGCCTTAGAGTTTTAGTTTAGGGATTTTTTCGGAGGACGTACGACGGAGGGCCTGTAATATATTTGGTGTTATATCTGTTTACTTGCATTTGTTTTTTTTCCCTTTTACTGTGATCCTACAATCTAGTGGAAGAGGTGCTCATACCAAAGTATGCAGTACCAAGAGAATTGGAGCTCCATCTGAATTTGGAGGTGGAGATGAAGATTCTGTCAATGTCTTCTTCATTTCTAATTCAACCTCAGCGAGGTGACCTTCGGCCATTATCGGAACATAAAACTTGAGAACCTACCTCTAAGGCCATGTTTGTTTGGTCAGAATGGAAAATATGGGAATGAAATCTGATTTCATGCATGAAATAGTTAGCAAAAGGCTGTAAGAACAATAGAGAAAACAAAACATATTTGTTACGGCTGTTTAATTTCATTCATGTTAGTTATCTCATCCAAATACCCTGTTTTAGAATGAATTAAAATGAGATTTCATTCATACCTCCAATTCCAACCAAACAAACATGATACATTTCTCTTTTAAAAGCTTCCTCGGCCTTTCAGTTAATGACTTATCATTCACTTTTACCATTTCCAAATCTTCACCATCTACGCTCGTGGCAATATATGAAATCCCAACAATGTATAATGCGAAATCCACGGTCAATATTATTTGGTTAATTACAACTCCAAAGAAAAATTAAGAAATGTGAATCATGTGCCTTGGGATGAAATTCCTTGGTGGATACGAATTAGGACTGGAAAAATTTAACCCATCAATCTTTTTGTTGTGGAAAAACTGATTACAATGCCCCACACACCCCAACCACGTCGTACTTGGAAATTTTTGCCAAGCTATGAACCCTTGGATCTATCTACGTGGAACAATTGCTTATATTTCGGGATAAATATCCAAGTATTTCTTCCATATATATCCCTAGGGCTTTGAATTCCGTGTTGTGGCTTTCCTTTTCCTTTTTCTCCTTCTTTTTTTCTTCCCCTTCAATTAATTTCTTGTAACTATTAACTACATCATGCCATCTCGATCAACATATATTACAGACCAATAACTATTTCCAGTGAACCAGCATAAAAAGTAAATTAAAGATAAAAATAATAATAAAAAAAATTTTTCCAGTGAAACAAAAGAGCTAGTAATTGAATCCAAAATCCTCCAAAGCAGCAAGGCTATGTTCGGTATGCGGGATAAACATATCATTTTCATTTGTTTAGTGCTCTTCTCAAAGGATATACTATCCATAGGATAATATCCTCCATATGCAGGAAATAAAAAAACCCACAAGAGAAGTAATATATTTTTATTCTAAGATACTATCCTGCCTAAAAGAAACAACAAGACAAAAATATGTCAAAAAGACCATCTTCTCTATTTCAAACAAAGCAGCCAAAAACTTCATCCAAAAATTCTATTATATATATATATCCAACTTTTTAATCTAGTACACCAAGCATAGCCTAAAAACACAATAGTGCATTGATGGCATTTTGAGAAAGGGTAAATTACATTAAGACCCCCTCTAAAATCTAACAATTACAAATAGACCCCCTCACGTTTCTGAAATTACATTAAGACCCCCTCCCTCTAACTTCCGTCCATAATCCATTAAATCACTTTCAATTTTTTTCAAAATATCCTAATTACCCTTATTGGATGACAACTTCCATGTTAAATGCATATAACTCATCAGTCCAACACATTCATCTAGTACATTTGATTGATTGATTTATTTATTGATAAACAACTAAAAGATTATATATATATAAAAGAAAAATGCCAAAGAGATTAAATTTTTGTCCAACTGATGTGGTAGCCATCAGATTTGCTCATTAGAAACAATTATCTATTTAATTGATGTGTAAAAAAAAAAAAAATTGATTTGCCAAGTTGCCACCTCATTTGCGACCTCTATACGTGCATCTCCATTGTAATAATTTTTTTTATTTATTTCTACATATGAGTAATGCTACATAGCCCTCTTTTTTTTTTACTCAAATCTACTTACTCAAATGAGGTGGCAACTTAGCAAATCAATTTTTTTAGTTTTTATTTTGCAAATCAATTAAAAATTTAATTAAATAAATAATTGTTTCTAAACAGCAAATTTGAGAGCTGCCACATCAGTTGGACAGAAAATTTAAATTGTTTTTAGCATTTTTCTTATATATATATATATATATATATATATATATATATATATATATATATATATATATATATTATCTTTTAGTTGTTTATCAATAATAATTAAAAAATTCAAAAGTATTGGATGAACTATTGGACTGGTGAGTTATATGCATTTAACATGGAAGTTATCATCCACTAAGGGTAGTTAGGGTATTTTGAAAAAATTTGAATATGATTTAACGGATTAATGGACAGAAGTTAGAAGGAGGGGTCTCTTTGTAGTTTATTTTGTAAAGTAGAGGGTGTCAGTGTAATTTTAAAAACGTGAGAGGGTGTATCTATAATAGTCAGATTTTAGAGGGGGTCTTATTGTAATTTACCCTTTGAGAAAAGAGAGGAGGTTAACAGTATAATTCTACAATAAATTAAAGGATATATACTAAAAAAATCAGTCCCTAAAACAGACTGAAAAAACTAAATGTACAGTAGAAAAAACAAAACGTACGGAAGAAATTTGGACCGTTCAAGATAAGTGGGACTTGATACCTGATGCGAGAGTCGTCTGTAAAAACTATTGGAATTCTCACCCTCACCCCACCATCTATAAATCTAGTCTCTCTGATGCCTCTCGTTGCATCACCTCCTCCCTTATCTTCCGTTCTCTCTCAATCAATGGGAAAGAATATTCTCCTCCTACCTTATGCTTCAACACTATTGTTGGTGCATTGTTTGGTGGCTTGTCTAACTCTTGCTATGCCATTAACCAATTCATCTGATGAACCTGCTCTTCTTGCCTTTAAAGCCCACATAACATTCGACCCTGACAACATTTTGGTAGCCACCTGGTCAAACAACACCTCCTACTGCAATTGGACTGGTGTCTCTTGCAACACTCCCCACCAAAGAGTGACAGCCTTGAATCTTTCCAGCATGGGTCTTGAAGGTTCCATTGCTTCCCAAGTTGGAAACCTTTCTTTCCTTATTTCCCTTGACATAAGCAATAATTACTTCCATGGCCGACTTCCTGATGAGATTGGCAAGCTTCATAGTTTGCAGGTGTTATATGTTCAAGACAATCATGTTTCGGGGTCTATTCCTTCTATGTTAGCAAAGTGTAAGGAGCTTCGAACGTTAGAATTGTTGAACAATAAACTCACTGGAAGCATCCCACAAGCCATCGGTAACTTATCAAAACTTGAAGAGCTATATCTTGGTGTTAACCACTTGACTGGTGCAATTCCCGAAGAGATAAGGCGTATTCCCAACTTGAAGATATTGTCATTTCCAATTAACAACCTTACGAGCTCCATCCCCTCTGCCATTTTCAATATATCTTCCTTGCAGAGCATTAATCTAGCGAGCAATAGCCTCTCTGGGACTCTTCCTGTGGATATGTGCTACAGCCTTCCAAAGCTTGAAGGGCTTGATCTCTCTCACAACAAATTGAGTTCTCAAATTCCAACTACCTTGGACAAATGTGGAGAGCTTAGAAATATATCCCTATGGGACAATGGATTTACAGGAATCATACCTAGAGGAATCGGCAACTTATCTAAGCTTGAGGTGTTATATCTTAGTGTAAACAATTTGACAGGTATCTTTCTAACCTTTTTTTCCCCTGTGCTTTTATTTTTCTAATTTCATCATGTTAAGTTCCAAGAGTTAAGGGCCACTTTTTTTTTTTTTTTTGGATAGAGAAAGAAATATTATTGATTAAATTTACGAGTACAATGAGGAAAAGCTACAGCATATTTATTTTTCATACAAATATTCCAAAGAGGTTTAGGAAATCTATTATTCCAAATATGACGTGAATCACGAAAATGTCCTAAACTTGCCATATGATCAGCTACTTTATTTGTTTGTCTAAACACATGTCTAAACTTAATCTCATCGAAGTTCCTTGCTATGTTCCAAATATCTTAAATGAGTATCTGCAAACTCCAAGGCTATTGATAATTCCTTTTGACAAATCCGTATGATAATTTTCGAATCACCTTCAACTTGAACCTTGTTAAATTCTTTCTGCCAAGCTTGATACAAGCCATGTCAAAGAGCTGTACATTCTGCAAGTAAGATCGGTGCATTAAACAAGTTAAATATTGAGGCCACAATAAGCTTTCCTTCCTCATTCCTAGTCACGTACAAATCCACCTGCTGCAGATTTTTTGGAATAATTCATTGAGCCATCAAAATTCAATTTTACCCACCCCGAAGGAAGAGCTTCCCAACAAAAGTGCCTGCACATTTTCTTTTTGTTTTTAGTTAGAACCTCATCTGTAATATCTATCAAGTCACCAAAAACTTCATTACATCGGAAGGGCCACTTTACACCCCATGCGGTATCTCATATATACCATTTAACATATTTCTATGATCCTCTATTTTTATTGCACTGCAGCCCTTGTGTTAAGTGGTTAATTAATTGAACTAACCTGCCCTCTAGGCTCCAACAAAGTGTTGTTGCTAAGTTTAGTGTCAAAAGTATCAAGGGTTATTGATGATTTAGTACCATAAACGTACTTTACCCCAAATTTCAATTTAGTTCACAAACTTTGACATTGCATGATTTTAGGACAATTTTAAAATTCTTGATTCAATGTAGGCCAACTAGTAATGTCCGTAACTTAAGGTTAACAGAATAGCACATGACCAACACATGTGTGCTTACTTGGCACACACATGACAGCACATGATGCAAACGATGTCGTTTGAAGCCAAAAAAATTAAAACATAAATAAAGAAATAAACAAAACAACATAAAAAAGAAAAAGAAAAAAGAAAAAGGGAAACAAATGAAGAGGATGAAGGCCTCGCCGAGTATCTCCTTCGCTGGAAAAAAACAAACTAAAAAAAAAGGAAGGAGAAGGGGGGAAGTAAAGAAGGGGGAAGAAAAACCATATCTAGATAAGATTTTTGTGTGTTTTAGGGCAAATCTGGAGTTCAAAGCATAAGCAGCAACCCCACCCACCGCCCCAAATGCAACGACGATGCCTGATCTAAACGACGAGAGCACCGGTGACGATGGCAACGGAGCTCACTAATCTAAATGGCAGTGACAAGCCATCGACAAGCAATTGGAAACCCAAGAGCTCCTTCTTCCTTCTGAGGACATCTTCGGTGACTAATTGGTGATTGATCTAAAAATCAACGTTGGAGACCCATTTGCTCTCAAGCTCTACTTTGGAAACCCACCTCCATAAACAACGGCGAGCTCATGATTTGGCTTGTCCAGATCCAAGCACGATGGGTTGGGGGATAGGGTTTGAAAAGGGATTTCAGAAAAATTTTCCAAAAACAAATGGAATCAATGGTGGTGACCCCTGTATCGATCAGATCCAAGAAAAGGGCTGTGGGTTTTTGTAAGTATTCCCCTGCCGTCCTGAAGGTCCTTACCGCCATCGTAGTTCCCATCCCAACACCATTCTTATTATGGTCCTCCTTGTCGTCAGCTCCCTTGGTCCTCATCGCCATCCTCGTCCTCATCTCCTCTTAGATCTACACCACGCCTCCCATCTACGAACCAATTGTTGTCCCCATCGCCATCCTCATCCTCATCTCCTCCTAGATCTACACCACAACTCTCGGATCTACAACATATAGAGCATCGTGTGGCGTTGTGGGTAATGGGTAAAGGGGTTTGGGATTTTGAAGATGATGGTTGGGGAGGAAAAAACAACAGTGGTTGAATGGGTATGGGATGATGAAGATGATAATTTTTATTTTTACTTTTATTTTTATTTTTTGAATTTTTTGTTTTGCTGTGAGATGATGAAAAAAAATGCAAAGAAAATTTTGGGGTGCTAGATTTGTGGTTATATGGCCATGGCAGCCACCACCATCAGCAACCCAAGGAGGACAACCAATCCTCCATTTTCTGGCGACGAAACACCCCCTTTATCTGTGTATTTGATTTTTGTTTAGTTTTTTGTTTTTTGTTTTTGGTTATGTTTTTGTTTTTTGTTTAATTTTTTTTGCCTTCAAATGGCATCGTTTGCGTCATCTGCTGCCACGTGTGTGCCAAGTAAGCACACACGTGTTGGTCACATGCTATTCCGTTAACTTTAAGTGACGGACGTTATTGGTTGGCCTACATTGATTCAAAAATTTTAAAATTGTTCTAAAATCGTGCAATGTCAAAGTTTGTGGACTAGATTGAAATTTGGGGTAAAGTTTATGGTACTAAATCATCAATAACCCAAGTATCAACTATTATATACTACTCATCGTAAAAGCAAAGGAGTGTTTCTTTTGCTATCAAGCAAGAAAACTTTTTATAATACCTAAATTTGCCCCTCTCTATTAAATGTGTCATTTAAGCGGACTTTTTGGCCATTTACAGTTTCAATTTCATTTTTACACAATGTTTCATAAAAAATGATTAAAAAAATCCACTTAAACAACAAAATTTGTAAAAACGTTTTTCTACAAAGTTGTTTAGAATTATTTTTTTTAGTGGACAACGCTGTTAGTTTTCGTGAAAACCTTTTATATTTTTCACAAAACCTTGAAATATGTAAACTAAGTGGAGGTGCGAAGGAATTTTTGTGGTGCATGGCAATAGCCTCCCCTTTTATGAATGGAAGAGAATGATAATGAATTTGTCAGATAATATGAGGGAACTATAATTTTCCCTAGAGTTAAATATGATTAATGAGTTCTTAATTTTTATTATCTTGTAGGAGAAATACCTCAAGCACTCTTCAACATCTCTTCACTAAGGGATTTTCGTTTGTCATCAAACAGCCTCTTCGGAACTCTTCCAAAAGGCATATGGTATACTCTTCCAACACTCCAGTTCATTAATCTTTCATGGAATCAACTGGAAGGTGAAATCCCATCTGGTCTGTCACATTGTGGACAGCTTCAAATGCTTTCCCTATCATACAATCAATTCAATGGAAGCATAGCACAAGAAATTGGGAATTTGTCGATGCTTGAAGAGATCTATCTTGGTTATAATAGCTTGACTGGTGCAATTCCGGAGGAGATAAGTCGTATTCCCAACTTGAAGATATTGTCATTTCCAATTAACAACCTTACGAGCTCCATCCCCGCTGCCATTTTCAACATATCTTCTTTGCAGAGCATTAATCTAGCGAGCAATAGCCTCTCTGGGACTCTTCCTATGGATATGTGCTACAGCCTTCCAAAGCTTGAAGGGCTTGATCTTTCTCACAATAAATTGAGTTCTCAAATTCCAACTACCCTGGACAAATGTGGAGAGCTTAGAAATATATCCCTATGGGACAATGGATTTACAGGAATCATACCTAGAGGAATCGGCAACTTATCAAAGCTTGAGGTGTTATATCTTAGTGTAAACAATTTGACAGGTATCTTTCTAACCTTTTTTTCCCCTGCGCTTTTATTTTTCTAATTTCATCATGTTAAGTTCCAAGAGTTAAGGGCCACTTTTTTTTTTTTTTTTGGATCGAAAAAGAAATATTATTGATTAAATTAACGAGTATGTACAACGAGGAAAAGCTACACCATATCTATCTTCCATACAAATATTCCAAAAAGTTCCAGAAAATCTATTATTCCAAATATGACATGAATCACGAAAGTGTCCTAAACTTGCCATATAACCAACTACTTTATTTGCTTGTTTAAACACATGTCTAAACTTAATCTCATTGAAGTTCCTTGCTATTTTCCAAATATCTTAAATGAGTATCTGCAAACTCTAAGGCTATTGATAATTCCTTTTGACAAATTCGTATGATAATTTGTGAATCATCTTCAACTTGAACCTTGTTAAATCCTTTCTGCCAAGCTTGACACAAGTCATTCTAAAGAGCTGTACATTCTGCAACTAAGACCGATACATTAA
This sequence comes from Liquidambar formosana, assembly GCA_039720395.1. Taxonomy (NCBI): domain Eukaryota; kingdom Viridiplantae; phylum Streptophyta; class Magnoliopsida; order Saxifragales; family Altingiaceae; genus Liquidambar; species Liquidambar formosana. The sequence goes on from CM077824.1 coordinate 15,698,222, forward strand.
ATAGGTTAAATATTAAGGCCATAATAAGCTTTCCTTCCTCATTCTTGATCACAAATCCACCCGCTGCAGATTTTTTGGACTAGTTCCTTGAGCCATCAAAATTCAATTTTACCTATCCCGAAGGAGGAGCTTCCCAACAAAAGTACCTACACATTTTCTTTTTGTTTCTAGTTAGAACCTCATCTGAAATATCTATCAAGTCACCAAAAACTTCATTAGGTCGTGAGGGCCACTTTACACCCCATGCGGTATCTCATATATACCATTTAACATATTTGTATGATCCTCTATTTTTATTGCACTGCAGCCCGTGTTAAGTTAACCTGCCCTCCAGGCTCCAATAAAGTGTTGTTGCTAAGTTTAGTGTCAAAAGCATCAACTATTATATACTACTCATCGTAAAAGCAAAGGAGTGTTTCTTTTGCCATCATGCAAGAAAACTTTTCATAATACCTAAAGTTGCCCCTTTCTATTAAATGTGTCATTTCAGTGGACTTTTTGGCCATTTATAATTTCAGTTTCATTTTTACACAATGTTTCAAAAAAAATGATAAAAAAATCCACTTAAATAACAAAATTTATAAAAACGTTCTTCTACAAAGTTGTTTAGAATTTACTTTTTCAAGTGGACGACGCTGTTAGTTTTCGTGAAAACCTTTTATATTTTTCACAAAACCTTGAAATATGTAAAATAAGTGGAGGTGTGAAGGAATTTTTGTGGTGCATGGCAATAGCCTCCCCTTTTACGAATGGAAGAGAATGATAATGAATTTGTTAGATAATATGAGGGAACTATAATTTTCCCTAGAGTTAAATCTCGACGATTAATGAGTTCTTAATTTTTATTATCTTGTAGGAGAAATACCTCAAGCACTCTTCAACATCTCTTCACTAAGGGATTTTCGTTTGTCATCAAACAGCCTATTCGGAACTCTTCCAAAAGGCATATGGTATACTCTTCCAACACTCGAGGTCATTAATCTTTCATGGAATCAACTGGAAGGCGAAATCCCATCTGGTCTATCACATTGTGGACAGCTTCAAATTCTTTCCCTATCATACAATCAACTCAATGGAAGCATACCACAAGAAATTGGGAATTTATCGATGCTTGAAGAGATCTATCTTGGTTATAATAGCTTGACAGGTATCATTCTACCTTCATTCGGTAATATGTCGATGTTAAAATGGCTTCATACATAGTACTAAAATGATATTTAAGGAGAAATTCCACAAGAATTGACGCATCTTTTGAACCTAGAGGACTTAAGTCTTGCTTTGCACAATACATGAGGTGTAATACCAGAAGCAATCTTTCAAATCTGAATCCTATAATTCGTTTCCCTCGCAATTAGTCACCTTTCAGGCAAACTTCCATCGAGCATATATTGGACTTTTGCTCCCTAATCTTGAAGTTTTGTATCTAGTAGGAAATTATAAATTCAGTAGAATAGTTCCTAGACATATTTTAAACATTTCTAAACTCACCGATCTAGACCTATCCAATAACTTCATCATTGGTTACGTGCCAGTACTAGTGGATCTAGGTAACCTGAGGCAACTCCAACATATATCTCAGCTTTGAAAGTAATCAATTGAACAATGAACCCTCAAACCCTTTATCTTGGCTAGCTTTCTTAATTCTTTGACAAACTGCGAAATTTTGATAGAATTGTGGATAGCATATATAATCCCTTAAGTGGTATGCTTCCACATTCGTCTTCCAGCCTCTCCACTTCTTGTGCAAGGTTTGACGCAACTGCCCACGCGCCAAATAAAAGGCATGATTCGAAGAGGAATTGGTAACTTAATTAGTTGTTACTTTTTAATTAAAATGATTTTAACATAGCATAACAGAGTGACAGACATCACATACTCTTATAAAATATTGTTATGTTTAGTTCAGATAAATTACATTATTATTGTCAATTTTTTTATCATATGTAGCAAACTAATCATAAATAAAATTAGGCTAATTTCATTATTTTTGTTAACTATTTTTAATCAGTTTCATATGAAAATTTTATAATTATATTAAGAAGCCCGGTGTTAAAAGGTTGTTCATTTTTTTTTTTTTTTTTTTGGCTTTTAAGCAATGGTAGTTGGAGAGGGTGATAGAAAGTTTTTTTCTTTTATTTAAAAATTGATATTTAGGCAGCCATGAAGATACTTGAAACCAAGAATTATGTACCTCCAAGCTAGTTGACTCATGGAATCTATTTATGTAATGATATGAAAGAGAGTGTGCCACATGGTACGTCTATCAACCATTCTCTCTCATATATTGAGAGTTTACCATGTGGCACATTTCTATAGAATACCTTATAACATCAATTGTTTGGCCTTAATTAAATAAGATAAGAAAATAAAAATAATAAATAAATAAATAAGGTAAGAGAATAGAAAATCAAATAAGTTGATTTAAGTCAATTTTTAATTTTTGTGTATAAAATGGACCATTCAGTTCATAGAGTATTGAAAGACTAGACTAACTGGTTTATTCATATCAATTGGTCAAGTTAACTAGATCTATTCCACACATCGCGCAGACTGCTACTCATTTAAGTAATGTATAATCACAAGATATATTAAAGAAATAAATGATGAACACAAGATATACATGGAAAATTCCCAACCTAAATCACAAATCCACTAAATCAAGAAAGACTTACAAGGAAAGGTAAAAAATACATTACAACCACAAATTCCATGGCGATCATCTTTGTATCTCCTTCTTTGGGCTTGTAAACTAAGCTCTATCCTCGAGCTTAGCCAGTTGCACCTATGACTTCCAAGATGCCCCTCTTGGACAACAATTTTGAGATGTGTGTGGATGGATGAAAGGCAAATCAACCTCAACCTTCACCTAGGAGAGAAAGGTATATGGGAACCATCTAGAGGTGAATATAATTCTATGGAAAATCACTCTAGAAAAGGAAGCACAATGCACTCAACAATAGAGGCAGAAACACCATGGAGGCACACTGGGCACTCTCAAGCTTCCTCTATATTCCTTATGCAAAAAGAAGACATAAGGATTATTTAAACCTAGGGCCATGTGTAGAGTTTCTAAAAAGGGTAGGAAGGATCATTCTTGAAATTGCTCCAAGTCTCATATCATTCGAACGGTTAGTATGGTGCGTTTGAATGGTGCGATTGTTGCGAACAAAGTCCCCTTGTAGCCACTGCAGCGTTCAAACGATTCATATTGCATTTTCGAACGCAATGTCTCCCGAGAACAGAGTTATATCTCGGGTTACATTGGGTTCAAATGGCATATTCGTACGTTCGAACGGACCTTGTAAAATTCTTAAGATGATTTCCTAATTAACCATATTAATTTTAAGCACAAAACATTTACGACACACAAAAGGCCAATAATGAAATGAAACTAACCACCTATGGTAGTACAATGGTCTCTAGCTAAGTCACTTAACATGCTTATAAGAATGAGACTTGATTCAAACAAACCACACATAAAGGCTTCACCACTTCAAGTCTTCGTCTTGATCTCCATATTAGTGTAGCACAAGCCATGGACAACCCTAGTCTATAATTACAACAAAAGGTTTTTGGCACCAAAATTAAGTCAACACAAGTCCATAGGACTCAACAACTTGGAAATTTAACAAAACTTGGAATCCTCAGATATAGCTTGAAATGAACAATTTGTATGCATTCACAAGTTGTTGCTGAAAACTTTCATCTTATCTTAAAACTTTCATCATATCTTAAACTTTCGTAAAGAGTTCCTTAATAAAGCAGTTTTACCAAGCAGAGGGAGATTAGGATGATTACAGCCACCGCCATCCTCTCCACCATTATTAGATCTAGTTTTTGAGGTCAACGGACTCCACTCTTCTCTTTCTAATGGAATCCATTGTTCTCTTTCTAGTGGGCCACTTTTTTTTTTTAACATACTATACTATACACACTACACATTAGCTAAGGGCCACTTTTTTAATGGTGCATTTGAACGGTCACCATGTTAAGTTCCAAAAGTTAAGGGCCACTTTTTTTTTTTTTTTTTTTTTTTAACATACTATACCATACACACTACACATTAGCTACTAGTCGTAAAAGTGAAGCGGAGCTTCTTTGGTAATCATGCACGAATAAATTTCATAATATCTTAATTGCCCTCTCTAGCATGTTTTAAATGCAATTATATTCTATGTTTTTTTTTTTTTTTGGCAATTCTTTGTATCTCATTTATTTCATTATTGTATTCTTTCTCACCTAAAGCATCCCAGAAGGCATTGGTTAACAGTATTGTTAAATGTCAACCAAGCAGAGGGAGGGGGGGGGGGGGGGGGGATTGATTGTGTATTTTCGAGAAAATACAAGGGATCGAAGTGTATTTATGTACCCTAGTGTTAAATGTCAACGGTATGAGTTATTACTTTTTATTATTTGGTTTTAATTGTAGCTTCAAATTGAACCAATCCAAACCAAACCTTGAACTCGTTTGGTTCTATCATTTTAATGTTGTTCAGTACATACCAACTAAATTTTTTACAATTGTTCAGTTATAATGCACTAAAAAAATACAATATATTCAGTTCAAATATACCAAACTTTTTAGGGTTAGTGTTAGGTTAATTTAGGTATTATGGAGTGCATATAAAGTAAAAGTGTGATTTTTAAAATATAAAAGTGTGTGTACAAAGCAAGTGTGTGTGTTAAAAAAAAAAAAAAAAAAAAAAAAAAAAAAAAAAAAAAAAACAGAAAAAAAAAACGTGGTGTAAACAGCCGTGCCCACCATATAAATAGTGTGTGAGTACAAATTTTTAGAAAATCGAGGGTAAATGTAAATTACACTAGAGTTAAATTTCAGAACATCTCCATGGGGCTCGCTATCGAAACTCATTGACTTTTTAACTAGTGAGTGTAGCTTTTCCCTCTCCACTGGACTAGCTATTTTAGCTGTGACTAAATCAGCTGGCTACATTTTGACTAGTTCTTCTCTGCTAGCTAGGCACTTTTAATCATTTTTCTCAAACTTCCCTCTCTCTCTCTCTCTCTCAAATAATTATAAATAGAAAGATATAAATGAAAAAGTTTGAAGTAGTTAATGAATAGCTACTATCCTTGAATCACTCGGTTGAATAGTCACTAGTTATTTAAAAATAAAAATTAAAAAAAAATGCTATGTTGCTAGTTAAAGTAACTGAAAATTAACTAGTGCCTTTGGAGGTAATTTGATAACTGCCATGAGAAAATTGAAACTAATTAGACTAAACCGAATGGATTTTTTTTTTCTTTTTTTTTTGGTGTAATTTGATTCGGTTAATTACTAGTAGGGTTCAACTTTGGTTTGGTTTGGTTTTAATTGTAGCTTCAAATCTAACCAAACCAAACCAAACCAAGGAAAGTTTGAGATGAATTCATTCCTTCTATTATCTACTTTTGTAGGAGAAATACCTCAGGCACTTTTCAACGTCTCCTCGCTAAGGGTTTTTTCTATCCCAAATAACATCATCTCAGGAAATCTCCCAAAGGATATGTGTTATTTTCTTCCAACACTCGTTTGGTTTCATCTTTCAACGAATCATATCAAAGGCGAAATCCCATCTAGTTTGCCACATTGTCGAGAGCTTCAAGTGCTTTGTCTAAAAGACAATCAATTCACGGGAGGCATACCAAGCGAAATTGGGAATTTATCAAAGCTGGAAGTGATTTATGCTGGCAAAAATAGTTTGACAGGTATCATCCCACCTTCGTTCGGTAACTTGTCGATGTTAAAGGAGCTTAGTTCAGCCTACAACAACATTGGAGGTGAAATTCCACAAGAGTTTGGGCATCTTTTCAACTTACAGTATTTAAATCTTGGCTCGAACAATCTGACGGGTGTAATACCAAAAGCAATCTTTAACATCTCAAGCCTACAAGTCTTTGATCTCGATTGTAATGACCTTTCAGGCAATCTTCCATCAACTATAGGTCTTTCGCTCCCTAATCTCCAAATTTTGTATCTAAGTGAAAATGAATTCAGTGGAATAATTCCTACATCTATTTCCAACATTTCGAAACTCACCGGACTAGACCTATCCCATAACTTCTTCACTGGTTATGTGCCAATGGATCTTGGTAATTTGAGACAACTCCAATTTCTCGGCCTTGAAAGGAATCATTTGACCAATGAACCCTTAAACCCTGAGCTTAGCTTTCTCAATTCTTTGACAAATTGCAAATTTTTGATGCATCTGTGGATGAACAATAATCCCCTAAATGGTATGCTTCCAAATTCATTTTCCAACCTCTCCATTTCTCTCACAAGTATTTTTTTGCATCTTCCTGCCAAATAAAAGGCATGATTCCAAGAGGAATTGGTAACTTCACCAACTTGATAGAGTTGTCCTTTGAAGATAATGACTTAATAGGATTGATTCCGATATCATTAGGGCAGATGCAAAAGCTTCAACGGTTGTACATTAATGGCAATAGACTGCATGGATCCTTTCCCAGTGCTCTATGTGGTTTAAAAAACTTGGCAGAATTGTATTTGAGTTCAAATAAGCTTTCTGGATCTATTCCAACCTGCGTAGGGAATCTCAGTGCACTTCGGAAACTCTATCTTGACTCAAATGCATTAACTTCTAAAATACCTTCATCTCTGTGGACACTTGGAGATCTCTTGTTTCTTAACTTGTCTTCGAATTTCCTAAGCAGTAATCTACCAGTAGAAGTTGGAAACATGAAGTCCATTGTGGAATTGGATTTATCACTCAACCACTTTTCTGGTTACATTCCAAACGCCATGGGACAACTTCAAAACTTGAAGATATTATCCTTGTCAAGAAACAAATTACAAGGCCCTATACCCCAAACATTTAGTGGTTTGATAAGTTTGGAATCCTTGGATCTATCCTGGAACGGTCTATCCGGTGCAATTCCCAAGTCATTAGAGACCCTTAAATATCTCAAATATTTAAATGTTTCTTTCAATAACCTACAAGGTGCTATTCCTGACAGAGGACCTTTTGCGAACTTCACTGGTCGATCTTTTATATCGAATGATGCACTATGCGGAGCTCCTCGGTTTCAAGTCAGAGCATGTGACGAAGACACTAGTAGTCAATCAAAAAATATGAGATTGCTCCTGCTGAAATATGTTCTACCATCTTTTGTGTCGATACTAATTATTGCAGCGATTCTCATTGCTTTGTTAATAAGATGTCAAAATAAGAGGTCGAAGATACCACCAGCTGAAGTTGATTCATCACTTCCAGTGACACACAGAATTATTTCATATCGGGAACTTCTTCATGCAACAAATTACTTTAGTGAAGACTTCTTGGTTGGGAAAGGGAGCTTGGGAATGGTTTACAAAGGAGTATTATCGGATGGATTAGCTGTTGCTATAAAGGTTTTCAATTTGCAATTGCAAGAAGCTTTCAAGAGTTTTGATGCAGAATGTGAAGTAACGCGAAATATCCGTCATCGAAATCTTGTCAAGATAATCACTAGTTGCTCTAACCATGACTTTAAGGCATTGGTGCTTGAGTACATGCCTAATGGGAGCTTGGAGAAGTGGTTATACTCTCACAACTTTTGTCTAGATATGGTTCAAAGATTAAACATAATGTTAGATGTGGTATCAGCATTGGAGTATCTCCATCATGATTATTCAACTCCTGTTGTGCACTGTGACTTGAAGCCAAGCAATGTTTTGTTAGACGAAGACATGGTTGCATATGTAGGTGACTTTGGCATTGCAAAATTGTTGACGGGGAATGAATCCTTCGTGCAAACCAAGAGCTTAGGCACAATTGGGTATATGGCACCAGGTTACCTTCCTTACTATTTCTATGCATGCTTAGTATGTGCTGTTCTTAGTTATTAACAAATTTGGTTTCTTTTTTTTTTTTTTTTTTTTTTCATATAGCTTTTCTCTTAGCTTAAGAAAGACTAGTTTATTATTAAGGTTCTTAGATATATGATACAAATCATAGATAATCAGCATTGTATGTCTTAAGAAAACTAGGAAACAGATTCACATTCAAGTTTAGATTACTATCTGTTTCTTTTTTTCTGCTTGAACTCTTTTTGAAAAACAGAAAAAGTTGATTCTACAAGCTCTGCTAGGAACATGCAGGTCTATTTTCCTTCAAGTGTCTTATTGTCTTCTAGTTTTTTTTTTTTTTTCTTTTCTTTTTTTCTCATGATAGCTCTTCCATTAACAAAGTATTAATTTTTTTTAAATAAAAAAAAAAAATTCATGGAATCCTTTTGCGTAGTTTACATTTTTCACATATTTTCTTTCAATCAAAACCTTCTTACAATTTCTCTTTCTATTTTACAAATAAATACTAAACATCACAATTAAGCAGAATATGGCTCAGAAGGAAAAGTATCCTCAAGGGGCGATGTTTATAGCTACGGGATTATGTTGATGGAAACATTCACAAGAAAAAAGCCTACAGACGATATGTTTTTTGGAGAACTGAGCTTGAAGACTTGGGTGGAGTCATTAGCCAGTACAGTAATGGAGGTTGTGGATGCTAATCTACTGAGAAGAGATGATGAACATTTTGCCGCAAAAGAGAACTGTGTCTTATCCATCATGGCATTAGCATTGGAATGTACAACCGAGTTACCTGAACAGAGAATTACCATGAAAGGAGTGGTAGCTAGACTCAAGAAGATCAGGATCAAACTTTTGGTTTAATGATCACAGTTGGAGCTTTCCAACAAGAATTTTCAATCTGTTCTAAGTTGTTTGGTTGCTTTGTTTGAGACTGATATGTGTTTTCTGTTCTTTGGTAATTGTGACTGAGTTCTTGCTTCAGGTTTGACTCTTTGAGTGTGTGGGTTTTTGGGCTCTGTAGTCCTTTTTCTTTTCCCTTTTTTTTTTGGGCTAGCTCACTGTTGAGCTATGTTTTGTGTGCCAATGGCAGTGTCTGTTTTTCTTGTAATTTTTATGTGGAGTGAATAAAATTTTCTTGCCCAACAAAAAGAATGAAGGCATTAATTAGTTATTGTTAGGAGTACAGTCTATGTCAATTATACTGACCTTAAGCTTGGCTAAGGTTTCTAGACCCATTACTGAATTACAGCTTCCTTCAGATCGGCAAAATGCTTGTTGATTTAGAGCAGTCTTCTAGTTTTCCTGTTGAGCTATGTTTTTCTTTCCTTTTTCTAGAGCAGTCTTCTAGTTTTCCTGCAAACCCATACATATTGAATACCTTATACCTGGCCCCACTTTTGTCTAATGTTTAATTTATGATCAACTAATCATGCCTACCTGATTAGGTATTGTAGATCTTGATGATATGATATGAGTGTAGGGTAGCTTCACGACGGGTGGCAATGGGCCATTTTGATGATATGAGCAGTCTTCATTGCAAACCGTGAAGTTCTCAAACTATAGTCTATTTGGTACTCTTCCTGGCTAATTGCAATTATATTCCAAAGCTAAAAGCACTTTGTCTAGGAAGCCATTAGCTCAGTGGCAAGTTACCAGCAGAAGTTTTAGAGTTGTCACTGCTCGGAGGGTGCCAGTACTTGATGCCAAGACTTCCAAGAAATTATCTTGGCATCTCAACCAACTAGGCGGAGAGAAGACTGCCAAAGAGTTGTCAATGCAGAAACTGTCACATTTTGGCAGTCAAAACTGGAGAGTGAGATGCCATGTTCAATAGGTAATATGTCAATGTTAAAGGATATTTTCTTCCCATAACTATTTTGCGAAGTAAGATTTCAAGGGAGTTTGGCCATCTCTTAGATTAATTAAAGAAGGATTGCTTATTTTTTGAACAACCCAATGGGTGTTATACCAGAGTCAATAATAACCCTTCCACCAGGAATCTTCCATCAAGTATTGGCCTCTAGGCTTTAGCTCCCAAATCTTGAATAATTTTTTCTGTGTCAAGGACATCTGGTAGAACTCCAAAATAGACCTATCCGGCAGTATATTTGATGGTCTACCAACTACTGTAGCTAGGTAATTTGAAGGAGGCTGCTCTTGAACCAAGTCATTATGCTGAATTGCATGCGCTTTTTAGCACATTTTTGCCTTTTTGTGAACATTGTTTCAGGATCAAATGTCTGCTATGTTTTTGTTTTCTTGTTGGAGAAAAACACAACCAATGAAAGTGGCATGTTCCCAAGATCTCTCTTCATTTTCTGAGAACTTTTTTTCTCTCATTTTTTTTCCATTTTCATTAGAAAATTTCCCAAGGAGACATTAAAAAAGATCTCTTTTTTTTTTCTTTTTTTTTCTCTCCAGGCATAAGAAGAACCAGAAGAATAGAATTTCATAAAATGAAAATTCCAGTGCAAGTACAGTAAATTGAACGGGGTTTGCAATATTTGGTTTTATCATATACAGAACTTTTATGGCCCCTTGTGCTCTTGTTGCTTGTTGGCATCTACTCTCTCAAAATGATGAGGAGGTGGGTTTAAGTGTACAGCCCAACGGCTGATCCTACCAAAAAAATAACTTTATGACACCCCTTCTATCTGATTTATGTTGGGAAAAAGAAAATCAATAAGCCAAATGAAGTAGAGTACATTGATCTTTAGTTTAAGCTATCCTCATATGAATGACTAAATTGAGCAACTGTTTCTGTCTAGCAATGTAACTGTCCTTGCTACGAATCTAGTGTGGTCTAGTGGGTTGATTGGTCCGGGATGCAAATCCACTGGATTTTTTGGGTAGAGCACAAACGATTACCTTGAACACATGTATTGTTGCCCCATCGAGAATTAGAAATTCCATCATTTTTGCCTCAATGGGAATCATCATTTCCATCATTCTGGAAATTTTCATGATCTTTGTCTTAGACTCGTGTAGCAACATAGGCAGTTTGGTCAGAATATTTGGAGTGTAGTCGTCCTAATTGAGATTCATGATCATATAACATTTACATTAAGCAATAAAAGGAAGGAAGAAAATCTGTCAGAAATGGATTTATATATATTCATTTGGAAGTCCAAGAAGAGCATGACATTGTCAGAAATGGATTCTCAACAGCAGCCAGTTGATCTGAGATGTTTTAAACATGTTTCATATTTTGTCACACGTTGAAGATCATGCTCAAGTGTTTGGAATGGGGCAAGGTAGTACAAGGAGAGAGAGTGATCTAAGGCGTCCCAAACAGCCTTGGCTTTTCAATCCAGTTACTTGAGCGTCTAATCATTAGATTTAGAAACGGTCTTCTAAGTTAGGAGTCAAGCTTAAGGCATTGGTGTGCAGAGTGCATGCAGTTAGTTTTGCCAAATAGTTTGGGGGAGCAAGATCTCTACATTAGAGCTGGCCTGGGACCAAGGCTGGAATCAAATTTCAAATAATTTCACAGGAATAGGTCTGAAGTCCCCAACATATTAACCTGCTTCTGATAGCCCTAAACTGACTTAACAGAACCACTAATTAGAGCTTCAAGTGCAGGTTTGTGCCTCAGTTTTTTCATGAAAATTTGCTAGTTTCATTTCCATGACATTCATTCATACACAACATCCACATAATAAGTAATGGCTGTCAAAATGAGTCCAATTTGTTCACCAGTCACAAATTTATCATGTTCATTTGGAGAGAGATTCATTAGTCTCACTTATGATGATTCTTCGTAGGTGCAGGACCAATGTGTGGCGGCACAAAATTTTGCAGAAGGATTGTCTGAAGCTCTTGACTAGATTTACTTACGTCAAGATATATTTTTGTTACAGAGGAAAATTTAGATATTAAGGCCTCATGCAGAAGACAAATTGTTAGCTATATTCCTCCAGTGTTTTTTGTATAATATTTTGAACAAACATACTGTTGGCTTTACCACTCCTCGGGGGGTTGGTAGAGATCTCTCTTGTAAAAAAAATTCCATTGAGGAAATCTAGGTCTGTCTTAGTTAAAAAATAGGCTCAGATTGTGGAACTTTCAGCATTTATGAATTCAACTTAGTGGATTCTAACTGCATATAATGAAAAATTGCACAGATTATACATTAAACTATTTAAAGATGTATGATCAAGTCTATATGACAATCGCAGTATGATTTACACTATTTATACAGCGACTGGAGATGGTACTGAAGGAGTAACCCTGTTTTCAACAGGGATTTCAACAAACTCCGAGAGGATTGCCCGGAACTCATCCCCAGTCATTGTTTCCTTCTCAAGAAGGACTTCAACAATCTTGTCCATTGCTTCACGGTTATTCCTTATGTGCCTCAATGCGATCTCATATGCACTGTCTGAAAGCCTCTTGACAGCAGTATCAATGTCTTCAGCAAGCCTTTCTGACATTGAATTCCTTGCCATCATTCTCATTATGACATCAGCACTCTGAGCGGACGACTCCATAAGTGACCATGGGCCAATTTCAGACATTCCGAACGTGGTTACCATCTGCACACAGATCAAATAAACCCCCTAGCTTTCATTAGAACTTGTCTAGAGGAATTAGCAAAGAAGATCGTAATTTTGCACCTATTGGTTGCAAAGCAAAGTAGGAGTGCCATAGATAGCCTATCTACAGGAGCGGTGGAATATGGAAAAACTCTTGCAAGTACAATCTTTAATTAGAACAAAATTTAGAGAATTTCAATATTCTGTTTTGATTCCAAGCGATTTCAAAAATTCAAGCCATTGTCAATCCAGTTTGGATAAGTGATGGAAATGTTCAGTTACCTGCTTGGCCAAACCCGTTATCTGCTGCAAATCACCAGCTGCTCCTGTCGTCACCTCGTTCTCGCCAAAGATCACTTCCTCAGCAGCTCTTCCACCAAGACCGCCAACAATTCTTGCAAAGAGTTGCTGCTTGGAGATCAGGGTTGGGTCATCTGTAGGAATGAACCATGTAAGACCCCGCGCCTGACCACGTGGGATTAGGGTGACTTTTTGAACAGGATCATGCCCTGGAGTCAAAGTTCTGGATGGAACAAAAATAAAGCAAGCATTCTGTAAATTATTTGAATAACAAATAACATAATATACACATCTAAGTAGAGCACAAACCATGTGAACCTAAGGAAATTTAGACAGATAAAAGGCATTTGATTAAAAAGGGTGAACATTTAATTGATATACTTGGAGCAGAGATGAAACCACAGTAAGGAAGGATATCTGCTGCTTTATGAATGATGGCTCAACCTTTACACAATTAATATGACACAAAATGTCATATAATTTTGAATCATTCCTAAATTGTAGAGTGGATTCAATCTTTTTTTTTCTTTTTTTTCTTTTTTTTCCTTTTTATGAAGATAGAATGGAGTAAATCTTCAATTTCAATGCCTACTTGTTTCACGATGTATGAAAGTTTTCTGTTCAACTATTGAGAGGATTTCCTAACTACATTTTTTGCCAAATAGTATTTAATGGCCAAAATTATAGAACAATCATTTGGCATGTAAATTAAAGTAACTGTGACAGTGCTTGCCAAATAATATTTAATTGCCAAATTTATAAAACAATGAAATTTTATTCCTGGCACAATGAAGTTAACTAAAGAAGGATATATATGTCTGTGATAGATAGATGTTAACTACAACCACACCTGTTTCTGTCTTAGCTTAGCGAAGAGGTATTGCATATTAATGTTCTCAACATACTTTTTTTTTTTTTTTTTTTTTTTTTTTTTTTTTTTTTGGGACAGCTGTTTTCAACATAGAATTGACCATCATATATTTGAGAGAGAGGATAGTCGCGGGAACTAGGTCCAAATATTTACATTAAAAACAATAACACAAAATAATGAAAAAGTACGAGCAATTATCTTTATAAGAAGCAAGGGAAAGGACAAGTCAAAGATGATCATTCGTGTAGGTAGGCTAGGACTTACTGCAGTTCTAACAGTTGATTGGGCAGTTTACCACATGTTATGAAACTTAATTTCAGACATTTACACGACTGTACTTTCATCGTTGTGGATAATGATGTTTTCAGCGCTAAAATCTGTATGTCCTGACCAAGGTTCATGCTAAACACTAGCACGAGCAAATGTATGGCCATACCAAATATATACCCAGGGGCAGAGCCAGTAAAGACCCAGGGGGGTCTGCTCACCCTTCTGATTTACACCTATATTTTGTTAATATATTTACACCTATAATTTTTTTGTTAATCATAATTTTGGCCCTTTTGAAATTTTTCTTTGGCCCATTTTCTATCTTTCCCTCCTCATTTTCACACACACAGATTCTCGCAATCTCACGAACAGTCCAGAACCTTCTCAATTCTCACATGTTTTGTGATACTTTTGTAGCCATTTGAAAAGGCACAAAGAATTAGAATCAGATAAAATGATAGAGTCAAATATATATGTATACATCTCTCTTATAGTTGTTTATCAAAAAATAATAAATAAATAAATAAAATCGTTATTAGTTCAAAACAATTTCTCTCGTCTTGTTGTTGTAAAGTCGGAAATAAATAGCAAAAAGTTGTAGTCAATTGAATTCTTTGGTATTTTGAATTAGGATAATATTTGAAAAATCAAGCAAAGTTTAGCCTCTCTGAATCAAATTCCTGGCCCATCCACTGTAACCAGTCACCAAAATTTTAGTAAGCATTGTAATAGGGTAGATTTTAAGATTACAGATTTTGAATTATCACCCAGCCACTAGGGAATAAAACTGGCTATCCATTCCTTCATAAACATAAACAAAACCAAATAATTTCCTGGAATACCGTTTTTTGCATTCATTATAAAATAACCGAAATCAAAACAGAACTGATACGCTTCAAGGAAGACCTTATCATAACAATATCTATTCAATTATCCACCAGAAAGCCTACCAACTAACATGCATATTTATGTTGCCTGAAGCTGTTATGATAAAGATGACATGAATAAAAATATTAGTAAGGGTTAACCCTTGGCCTTATCAAGGAGGATTTTTTATGGAGAACTTTCAAGGATACGAAATAATAATGTAGGTATTTTTCTCACTTACCCGCAAATGGCATGCCCAACTTCATGGTATGCAACCAAACTCTTGCTCTTTCCATCAGTCATAACTGTTCCTTCCATTCCAGCAACAATTCTATCAATTGAATCATCTATCTCTTTAGATGAAATCGCCGTCTTCCCACGACGACCAGCCAATATAGCTGCCTCATTTAAGAGGTTCGCAAGATCTGCTCCACTAAAACCAGGTGTTCTCATGGCTATCACATCCAGAGACACATCTCCATCAAACTTCTTATTTCCACCATGAACCTTTAAGATCTCTGTTCTACCTCGTATATCCGGAACATCAACACTTACCTGCACAAAGAGACTTAAATTGACTACTTCCCATACATAAGAATAACAGAAGGCATATAATGATATATTCTTACCTGTCTGTCAAATCGTCCTGGCCTCAGCAAGGCAGAGTCAAGAATGTCCGCCCGGTTAGTGGCAGCAATCACAATGATACCAGTGTTTCCCTCAAAACCATCCATTTCTGTCAAAAGCTGGTTAAGGGTCTGTTCCCTTTCGTCATTCCCTCCTCCAATTCCTGTTCCTCTTTGCCGCCCAACAGCATCAATTTCATCAACAAATACGATGCAGGGAGCATTCTCCTTGGCCTTCTTGAAAAGATCACGGACTCGAGAGGCACCAACTCCGACAAACATCTCAACAAACTCAGAACCCGAGATGGAGAAAAATGGAACACCAGCTTCACCAGCAATCGCCTTGGCTAGCAGAGTCTTCCCAGTTCCAGGAGGACCAACAAGAAGAACCCCTTTAGGAATGCGAGCTCCAACTGCAGTGAACCTCTCGGGCTTCTTCAGAAACTCCACCACCTCCATGAAATCCTGCTTTGCTTCATCTACTCCGGCAACATCATCAAATGTCACACCAGTGTTTGGTTCCATTTGGAACTTGGCTTTGGATTGACCAAAGGCAAGTGGAAATCCAGGACCACCGGGACCACCCATTCCTCCAGATGAGCGCCTTGAAAGAAGGAACAAACCCCCAATTAAGATTAGAGGAAAAGCCAGGTTCCCAATCAAGTTGAATAATAGAGAACCTGAGTCCTCTTGAGCATTGTGTGCTGCAAAGTCAATGTTCTTTTCCCTGAACTTCTGAAGGAGCTCCTGGCTGAGTCCTGGGAGCTGGACGCGAACTCGCTGTACCCGGTTACCCAGCTCAGGAGAGAGAGCCTCCACAATAGCTATGGTTCCGTTTTCAAACAAATCTACTTTTTTCACCCTGTCCTTGTCCAAGTACTCCAAAAACCTAGAATAAGACATCCTAGAGGAAGAAACCCCTTGCTCGTCGGCATAAGCATTCCCACTGCCCAGTAAAGCAGGTACACCAAGTCCCGCATTTCCAAGTAACAACTTAAGAAAGCCTCTTCTTCCTTCATGCTGTCTCTGGTCCAAAGATGCTCTCAAAAAAACTGCTTTTGACACCTTACCCAACGATGGAAGGCTCGAGGGAAGCAAAAGATGCCTACCATAAAAATCCTTGCTCAAACTTGGTTTAGTACTGCAGGTAGATAAACCATTTCCCACAAGGCAAGCTGATGATGCTGCCATTTATTGTACAGTGCAGTATTACTTGCTGACCAGGAATAAATTGCTGGATAAAGTCAACAAATAAAAAGTTAATTCAATAACACTAAACACACAGGCATGCATATGTATAGAGAGGGACAACAAATATTTCAGTCCATATAGAGTTGATTAGTACAGCTCAGCGATTTTCATGAAAGCCATTCAGAAAGATTATATAAACAGAAATATCCAAATTCTTTCCAAAATCCAAAGCAACATGAGCCTCTAAATCAAATGAATGAACTAGCGATTGGAAATGTGGAGCACGATAACATAAGGAAAAATATAAACTCTTTAAAACGACCATGGAACAATATTCAAGGTAAATTATTATCGCCAGAATAACATTTATTGTAACTTAAAAGTTATCAGTACAAAATCAAAGATCAACAGGTCCTTAATGTAAATTTTATCAATCAAGAAAAATTTTAATGAATAAAAAAGAAACAAGAGGGCCATGAGAAAAGTTAGAGTACACAAACAAATCTTTCCACATGGCTATCTCAACAATATCAACATATTCTATGCAGTCACATAAAGAACAAAGATTTATATCCCTCAAACATGTTGAGAAGTGAGGATTAATAAAGCAACACCTTGATCCCATCCCTTGACGTTCTGCTCACAATCAGGGAGATGAGGAAAATGCCTCAACATCTCCTTTCTGCAGCACATATTCTCAAAAACAAGGGTTTTATATTTAATTTTAAATCTGATAAACAAAGAGAA
Organism: Liquidambar formosana; assembly: GCA_039720395.1. Lineage (NCBI taxonomy): Eukaryota > Viridiplantae > Streptophyta > Magnoliopsida > Saxifragales > Altingiaceae > Liquidambar > Liquidambar formosana. The sequence continues at coordinate 15,715,439 of CM077824.1, forward strand.
ACATCATTTCTCACCTAAAAAAATCGAAAAAATATGTAAATTAGAGAAAGATGGGGGATGGGGGATGAGGGATGAGGGATGGGAGGAAGAGATTGTTTATTCAGTTAGCAAAAAGAAGCATTTCTCACCAAAAGGAAACATGAAGAAATAGTTCGTGTGTGTGTGTGCGCGCGCATTTTTTTTTTTAATGAAAAATTATTAATAAATAGAAAAGTTAAGCCTATTTTGCTTTGAACTTAAAGAAGAATAGCGAATGCCACATCAGCCGGTTAAAAAATACAACTAACCGATGTATTGCATAAATGGTTGGGAGTTCACGTTTTCATCATCTTTAGTAAAATCAAGTCCACCATGGAGACATTCATAAACAGCCCCAGAACAGCAAAGTGAACCAAGATCTTAGCTTCCGAAAAACGTAACTGAGAACACTCCTAAAGCATATTCATCATGTTTTCATCATTTTTTGGTTCATTTTCTCTAGTAAAAGGTTTCTTTTGTCATTTAAATCAATAATCATATTTCAGATTTCATAAGAGACTTATTTATATAATTAAGTAGCTTTATGTTGCACCATGAGAATTTACTACTTACTAATATGCTTTTGTAACACATTTTTTCCTATTATGCTCATGGATGTTTCCAAAATATGCTTCTATGATGCTTTCTTCTGCACTTAGTTCTTCTTCCTACATGTTTCCCACTTCCTCCCTCCCCTCATTTTTAAGCTACCTCGCTTTTCTCCTCCTGTTTTCTGCACGCAATTTGGCTATTGCAGTTTCAAATATGAGCTCAAGTCACATTAACATTTAAGAATCCAAGATCTAGGATTCATGTTAATCACTCTAATCCCTTCTCATGGTTTACACTTCTCCAAGTTCCTTGATTCAAGACATTACTCATGAGGAAAACTTGTTATAGGTCCTTATCCAGCAGGCACTGGCAACGTAGCCAAACCTTATTTCCATAATAAAATTTTAAGCAAGAAAAATATAAAGTAGATTAAAATGATATTCCACACAGATATGTTGAGAATTCAATAGAAATAAATCGCATTATGCCTTTGATTCCACACTTTCTGGTCTTCCTTCCTTGGGTGTGCAATTTTAATTAAAGTTTACCAGGGTGGAGTAAAAAAGAGTAATACAAAATTAATTCAGAACCAAAATATTTCAAGAACAATTGCTATGAACTATGTTGGGTTGCCTAGAAAACTAAGGAAAACAAATTTAGACGTTTTTAACATTTTCCACCGTCTAGTTTCCAAAATCACAGAAAACAATGCGATAAAACCAACAAATAATTCAACAAGCAGTTGAAAATAAAATAATAATAATAATAATAATAAAAAGGGAAAACAAGAACGACCAAAACGCCAAAGGTAGCAGTACTCGAACGAACAAAGACAATTACCAGCAAATCCAACAGCACTCAATTCCAGATTTAACAGCTCATCAATTACAAATGTGAATTACAGAGTCTGAAATGCACAGAACAAACCATCGATGGTTTTATATAGCATTTTTGTGCATGTAAGCACAAAAAGAATGAAGAGAGAGAGAGAGAGACAGTGGGGGGGAAGTGGGGGAGGGAAGTTTTTCATCTACAATGAACTGAAAGCAGAACAACAACAGAATTCCTCTAGGGTTTTTGAAGCAATGAACAGTTCAAATTGTACAATTTCAGCTCATACCCACTACTTATGAATAATTTAATCATCAAAATGTAAAAATGAACTAAAATTCGAGCGAATTGGATTGATACATGGCGATAAGCAGCATATAAAATCAAGTAATTTCTGAAAGAATGAAATAACGCGATTTTTATCATAGAAGAAGAAGAAGAAGAAGAAGAAGAAGAAGAAGTACCTTAAAGGAAAGGAGTTGGGGAAAACGGTGAGGCGCAGGAAATGGTGCGGTTGAGGAGAAGGGAGCGTTTGAGTGTAATATAGAGGGAGTGGATGTGGTTTGGGAAGGGTATACGTGTCCTTATTGGAATGGGCGACTTGACTCATCTCCCTTCACTTGTTCCAGATTTTTTGGGCTGCGGTGGTTTTGGAACTAAGTGCCCTTGGAGGAGAACCCAACCCTCCTTTGTTGGGGTGTCGGCTCGTCTTTGAGCAGTAATAATGGCTTAAATCGAACATTTCTGTGAGTAGAAACTCAAAAACTCGTATAGTAATGTCAAATAATGGATTATTATAGTTGGTCGCCCTCTTTTGTCTTATTTTTTTTATAACAATAAAATAAAAAAACAACAAAGGAGGAAATCAACTAGTTCCTAGGGTGCAACCATGCTTTGGTTTGGTTTGATTTAAGCTAATATCGGATTTTAATATAGATTTTAATTCTATATGCCTAGAGGTTTTAGCAATATGCCATGCGTATGCATATAAAACACCCTAAATTATTCAACCCTAATGGAAGAGAGAAACATGGATTAATTTCTGAGCTTGAAATTAAAATAATATGTTTGTTAGTTATGAATAATTATGGGGTGTTAAAGACAATTAATCCCTTTATATTATGATTTCTTTTATTTGTGAAAGCTTATCTTAGTAATTTTATAGACAAACGGAGAGATTAAACCGAGTTTCCCATTTCAATAATAGCATTGATAATTTGAAGTTAATAAGAATTAGTTTATCTGTTTAGTCAATTATATATCATGAGTTTATCTGTGTATGCATCCAAATCTTACCAAGAATAGGTTTGGAATACACCGTTTGACAAAAAAAAAAAAAAAAAAAAACCGAACAAAAGATAAAAAAGACTTGATTGATTTATTAATTAATGTATCAAATGTGGACATAAGGTGATGCTGTGATAGGACACCCGATGTATGTAAATTGTATATACACAGTACCTTACTTATTCCACCATAATGCCCGAGAAAACGTGAGTTCTTTAGTTTGGAGTTTAAAACTTTTATTTGTATTGATTTGTAATTATTTTTCCATAGCCCAATCAATCTTAAATTTTCTCAAATTTTTATTCAAACCAAGGTACACCATTGGTTCCATTTTATTTGATTATTTTGACTGAACATGCATATTAAGATAATGCATTAAAGCATTATCATGTCACCTACTTAATTATAAGTTTCAAATTTGTCATTCTATGCAAAAAGACTGTCGCTCAGGAACTATATCCAATGGACAAAATATCGCAACTCAAGAACAATAGGTCCCGAATTCAAGTCCTCTACTCCTTTATTATCGGATGCATGGGCTTGGAGGTGGTTTGTGCATCAAGAAGGATTAGTTTGGGTCCAATGACTTGGGATATCCCTTGTTTGGTTTATTAAAAAAATAATAATAATAATAATAATAGAAAGATCAATTTTCTTAGAGAAAATTAGCACAGAGGGATTTTAGGAAAATAACATACTTTTTTTGTTTGACTTTTGAAAGTGATTAAACATTTTGAGACATCCCAAAATGAAAAGGATGATCAAATCATCTAAATAAAGGGTTTTCTTAACATGTGTCCTGAGACAATCAGTACATTGGAAAATGTATTTGCACAGTTTTTTAAGCATTTTCATATTTTTCTAAACAATTTACATCATTTTTTTATGCATTTTTATTATTTTCAAGGGAAAATATCCAAAAACTCCCTTTAAAAAAATGCTATATCTAAAAACCCCATTAAATATTTTTCATATCCATCTAATCCAAAAAAAATACATGAGAATTTTGGTCAAAACCCCCATGTATAAGAGTTCTTAGACATTAGAACCCACAAAAACTAATATTTGGTAAAAACCCCTTTTGACAGTAGAAAGACTAAAACACCCCTGTTTTAACAACTTACTTTAATTTACAAACGTGCCATTTCACACCCTCTGCCCGAAAATAGGCTTCTCCCACGCCCCATTTTTTCCGGCTAGAATATATATAGAAAAAGAAACGACATTAAAAACCTTCCAAAAATCACATTTCATCATTTGCACCATATCAAAAGTTAATTATAGGGTTTTTTTTATCTCTTTCGAGCGTCCCAAAGTGCTTCCCGTGAGAATATATCATAGCTAATAATAACATGTAATTTATTATGTGTAATTTATAAAATTTATACATACAATAGTATTTGTTATTTGCTTTATAAAATTTATACATACAATAGTATCAATTTACTGTTGTTTGCTTTGGAAAAATTATATACCACATAATAACAGTTTACTATTTGTGTTATCAAAAACACTATAGGTGATAGTATCATCATACTACTTGAAACAAACAAAAAAAAAAAAAAAAAGAATTCCAAGGAAAAAAACTCAAAATAATACTATAGATAGTAACATGATACTTTTGGTGAAACGAATAGCACTGTTCCAAAATATAGTATGCAACAGCACTAATATATTGTTCAAAAATGATAATTACACAGTAACAGCATACTGTTTCATATTAAAAAACACAACTACAAATCATACTGTTACAAAAAATAGTGTGCAACAGTACCAATATACTGTTGGAATAAAAAAAATAGTCAAAAAGTTTTTCTAAACAAATCATACACCCCAAAAATTAACATATCTGAAGTTTCAAACAAAGACACAAAAAAAAAAAAAAAAAGAACCAGCCCAAATCTAGAGTTTAAAGAATAAGAAGAAGAAGAAGATGATGATGATGATGATGACATCTAGGACGATGGTTGGAGAAGTTTGGTTGCCGTCAAGAAGGTTGATCTACTTTTTCATATCTGATACTATAACCGAATGCCTCCCTTCCTTTTCTTCTTCTTCTACTACTTCGTCTGCTTCTTCTTCTTCTTCTTCTTCTTCTTCCTCAAAACCAGATCTTCATAGCCATTGTCACCTCCCCTCTTCAATCGCTGCTACCACTCCTCTCCCCCCCCTCCCCTCTCTCTCTCTTTCTCTCTTTCCTTCCCCCCTCCCTTCTTCCTGTAAATGATTTGGGTTATAAATATAAAAGGTTAAAACAGGTATTTTAAAAAAAATATTTCCTTTTGCTTAAAGAATCTTTTAAAAAGGGGTTTTGGAGTTAAAAAATCTTTGGTGGGTTTTTTGTGAAAAGCAGTCGCTTGGTAGGAGTTATTGCTAATTTCCCCAAAATACAATCATATCCCTTAACTCCAATCAGTTAACTTTTTGTTTACTGATGTTTGAAAAAAAAAAAAAAAAAAAGTGATCCGACTAAAATACCCTTATTTAATATTAAAATGTTTAATGAAAAAAATGCCTATTTAACTAAATTTATACTTTATTTATTTAGTGTAATTAGAATAAAATTAACTATCATTAATTAATTCTTCTCCAATGTACACGTGGGAGAGGGGAAGAAAGAGAGAGAATGAGAGATTTGGGAAAATAAGGGGTGAAAGGGAAAATTTTGTTAAATATGCAGTTTTGTTATTAAACATATTAATTTGATGTGAAAGAAGGGTATTTTAGTTGAATCACCCTTTTTTTTAACATCAGTAAACAAAAAATTTAATGGTTGGAGTTAATGGATATGATTGTTTTTTATTTGGATTAGATGGATATAAAAAATATTTAATGGAGTTTTTAGATATGATTTTATTTTTAAGGGAGGTTTTGGATATTTCCCCTATTTTCAATGCATTGATTCCCTCATTAATTACAATTTAACATATTGTCGTAAGGCACACATTAAGAAAACCCTTATATAAAATAGTAGAGAGGGAGTACTATTAATTAAAAAACAATTGTGGTGCATTAAGATAGTATATTTCTTCTTCTTCTTTTTCCTTTTTCTTTTTATGCTTTTTAACTTCCTAGGATAGGATTTGGGATTGCGATATCGGGTTGTGGAGGGGCACATTTGTTTAGATGGAATTAGGAAGGAATCAGAATGGAATGAAATGAGATTTCAATAATTAGTAGTCAGATTCACCATTGAAATCTCATTCCATTATATTTCAATTCTTTCTGATTCCATCCAAACAAACATACATACCCTAAATATAATTAATGCTAGTCAAGTGAAGAAAGGTGGACCTTTCAGCTCTGGGCTTAATTATTGACATTTATGCTCTCGTAGGTGGATCTCGTAGTCCTTTTGCTTCTGTGAGCCTTGGTACCGAGGGGGCCCATGGCCCAACAAAATATGCCAAGAATGTAGATGACATTATGACTTGGATATCCTTGAAGGGGATGCAGCCCTTGTTCTTGGACCCCTTCATGACTGGTCTTCTAAGCCTCCTTGGTCTTTTGAACTCGTTACGAAAGAAGTCAGATCTCTCCTTTCTTCTTTTTCTTTGTGGAATGTTAAGGTTGTTCATAGGCTTGCCCATAAGGCAATTTTCTATCACTGTTTGGGCTCCATCCTCATTGCATCTCTCCTGCGTTATGTCCTTTGTGCTAATGTGGATGAGAATGGGGAGAGAAACCGTCCATTTTCCTTCTTTAATATTACTTTAATTGCTTATCCAAAAAAAAAGAGGAGAGGGAGTTCCATCTTGGAGTGTGTTAGGGATCAGTTTGTTTCCGACTTGTACCAAGGTTCTTGACAAAAAATTTCTTACCGTTCAATATCAAAAATAATAATAATATTATTATTCTTCTTCCTTTTTAGGAACCTATTATTATTACAATTATGGAATATACTAAACCATGGCCAACCAATTTGTTCGTATTATGATATTGACTTTATCTGGTATATACCTCACAGTCAAAGTGTCATACAAGTTGATATATAAAATATAATTATTTTTATTTTTAAGTATTACTTGGAATCTTCATAGCTGCCTTGAATTCAAACCCCACCGGCCATTAATTGCATTTGTGGAAAGACGAGCCTTCCACAAAGAATTTCTCAATCCATCGATTATTATGATTGTTAGGTTTATTGGTTTTTCAATCACAAATATGATATAGGCACCGTTTGGTTTCATTTTTTAAATATCCTTATTTTAAGTAGAAAAAGTCATTTTTTACTTTATTTCTTTTTGCTTTTAAGTAGAAGCAAAAAACAAACAAAAGCGCGTTTGGTAAAATTGATTTTGTTGGTAATCTTTTGAATGTCATGGGAAACTTCGACCTAAATCATCGTTGCCCAACTGGAAGCCTAGGACAAGGTACAATCTCTCTCGATCGCGAATTTTTCAAGTTATAGTCAAACTCATCCGGAAGATAAAAATGACTTTTAAAAGCAAATCTTAATTGCTTTTGCTTAAAATCCAATATTTTGCTTTTTTCCTTGCTAGAAGTCTCTTTTAGTTCCTCTAACCAAACAGTGTTTTTTGCTTTTATAACTTTTTGCTTTCGAAAAGTAAAAAAGATCTTAAAATAAGTGCAACCAAACGGTGCCATAGTTCTTCAGTTATTCTCCTTTTGCCCCATAGACGTTGAATGGCAACAATAAATGTGGGGGTGTTGGTTTCCCAATTAACATTTGTTGCCATGTTTGTTTTAATGATAAATTGTGATGATTAGTGGAAGAAATGGTCTTGCTGAATTGAAGCTAGTTTAGGTTACAAGGGTCAGATACTTCTCTTACAAGCAATGATTGTGCAGACAAGCTAAAAAAAATGAACCAAGGAGATGCTTTGAAGGAAGATGGTGGACAACCAACCAGCTACCCCAACTACATATTCCAAATTCAATTACATCTTTGAAGACGAATTGTGATTTTTTCACCCTTACGTTAGGTTGTTGGGGTGATGCTTTTGCTTTCATACGCCATTGGCAAAGAAAATGCAATTTCGATCTCACCATAATCAAGATTAATTAGCCCCGATAGCAATTTTGATTATTATTACTATTTGTTTTTTTTACCAAACGATAGAAATAAACACACGTATCTAAACAGATCATGGAATCGATGTCAAGCTTTTCACAAATCTCGTGCTTCTATTGAGACAAAACATGTCACTAAGATGAAAGGACCATTGGCAAATTTTAATGAGTTTTTTCCCTTTTTAGGAACAAATCTTTGAAGACAAATTGTGATTTTTTTCACCCTTACGTTAGGTTGTTGGGGTGATGCTTTTGCTTTCACACGCCATTGGCAAAGAAAATGCAATTTCGATCTCATCATAATCAAGATTAATTTGTCCTGATAGCAATTTTGATTATTATTACCATTCTTTTTTTTTTTATCAAACGATTGGAGTCAAGCACACGTACCTAAGCGGATCATGAAATCGATATCAAGCTTTCCACAAATCTCGTGCTTCTAGAGACAAAACATGTCACTAAGATGAAGGGACCATTGGCAAATTTTAGTAAGTTTTTTTTTTTTTCTCTAACATTTATTTAAATTTTGATTATCATTATTATTATTTTTTTGTCAAACAATCGATGTAAACACACATACCTAAGTAGAGTGGATACCAAGCTACTTATCTAATCGACATATTATCTTTATAGGAAGAAAAAAAAAAGTATTTTAAAAGCGTTACAAAAAATTTTTGACTTTAACTTTCGTAAAAAGCATCGCCAAAAACCAAAAAAGAAAAAATTTGACTTTGATTTTCGTGTAACTTTCTCCTAAATCAAATTATTGGGAAACAAAAAAAAAAAAAAAAAAGCTTCCAGCAAATTTCCTTTTTCTTCTGCTTTCCTGTGCCTTGATTTTTTTATATTTTCTTTTTTGAAATTTTAGAGTTAATGAAGGAAAACACCAAAAACAAAAAAACAAAACAAAGAAGGTTCACCCCAAATGAGAAAGGGCCAGTCAAAGCACGCGCTTCCAATGCGCGTCTACCCAAAAATTTGTCCTTAGAATTGTCAAAGTACGTTAAGAGAGAAGTCATCGAACACATCACGCAAGGTTGGAGAAACCAAACACAAAAAGGTCAAGCTGTATAGGCGGTTTCTCACGGGTGACTTAATGAGTTTTCGTTAATGGCAAACATTTATGTACAAATTTCAAGATAAACTCTATGCTAATAGATAGAAGAATTTTCAAAAATTTCATATATAAGAATTCATTAAAAAAAATTTCAATTTGATTCACGGCCAATCAAAGTTAATGGTGAATTTTAATATAGTGCCAAATACGGCATCAAGTTTATATGATCAAATCATATGATCTTTTGCCATGTACTTTTGTATGTGGGGTCATTTGAAGAATTTTTTAATCCAATTGTATAAATCTTGTCTTGAAATTTATATAGTATCTCCAGGGAAAACTCATAAATTCACCAATGAGAAGCTCCTCATGGCGTCATGGTAGCCTTACCCAACACAAATTGGGCGTAGACAAAACCACCGAACATCAAACACTGAATGTATAGTAAAGAATCCATAACCCGTCAAAATTAATATATTGAGGTTGTCTTAATAATAAAATAGCCAAAGTTAATACAATATTCTGGTTGAATATTGTTGAATGATGAGAAAGCGTCAAATTTAGGTAAACGCATAATATTATTTGTAAATGAAATGTTGTATGTGAAATCCTTAAACAATTTAGTAGTACTATATGTATCAACTCTACGATGATATGGTATTATTGACTCATTAAAACAAATATCAAACTATTTGACATGGATGGAGATCCTCTAACTCCTCCCTTATATCATCTTTCATACACCTTTGCATAATTAGGTTATGTTCGTATCATAAAAATTACATTAGGACCTACCAAACAAGATCTCACTTACTATGTTTTGTCCTTAAAAGATCAATTAATATAAATGGTTTTGACCAATTAAATAAAATTACTGCTTTTTTTTTTTTTTTTTTCATGAGAAAATATCATAAGTTTCAATACCGTTCATTAAAATTGGATTAATAAAATTACTAAAATGATTTAACAATAACCCACATGTCTCTAAATTTGTACAATATCTTCTAAAATCTAATCAAATCTGGTCTCATCAACACGTGCATAAGTGAATTGTTTCATATAATCTATGTACGAGATTCAACCCCAATATACGGTATTAATGTAACTGCAATACAGTGAAATGCTTATGGATAGAGACGAGGGCATTCCCTCCTCTGAAAAGCCATCCCCAAGTCCTAACGTTACAGCCTCCACAACCCACAGTATAGCAAACCACAGGCAACAACAGGAGTACTGGATGTACAGCCCTTTTCTCTCTCAAGACTCTCTCTCTCTCTCTCTCTCTCTATATTTATATATATATATAAGTTTGGACAAATGTACTACCAAAACCACCTACCAAACACCGTCTCTCTCTCTCTGAACCCACGAAGCCTATCCGAAAATTCTTACGTTTGAATGTCAACCACCACCACCACCACAACTTCCAACGCTCCAGATTCAGAACAAATTTCCTGTAAGATCTCTCCATAAACCCTCTCTCTATCTCACGTCTTTATATGTATATATATCTATGAACTTTGGATCTTGTATGCGTCTTCCTATGCCAGGAAATTTTATTTCTATGTCATATGAATGGTAGAGACTTTCCGTAGAATTTTTTTTTGGAATGAAAATCTCAAAGAAGAAGGCTTGGTGGGAATTATGAAAACATTGAAAGAAGAAGAAGTGAAATCAACAAATTGGGGCTGTTTCTTGTGAATTGAATCACACACGCCTAGGGTTTTGATATCTATGGCTACAGCTGCTATTTTTTCGTCTCTACGAAGGCGAAGATCGCCTTCTGTGGAGGCTTTCTTGGCCCCTATCCGGCTCAATGAGTCAACCCTTATCCAAACGCTCATAGTAGTTGGCAAAGAACTACTTTCATCCTTTTCTAATAAGTCCCTCCCCTTCCATAGTAAGAATTTCAAATCCCTCATTCGAAAGATTGAAATCTTCGTGTTGTTCTTTGAATATCTGAAAGATTATGGCTCTGATGATTTACCGCCGACCGCGATTCTTTGTTTTAAGGAGCTTTATATACTTTTGTTTCGGTCGAAAATGCTCTTGGATTACTGTGCGCAATCGAGCACGTTGTGGCTTGTACTTCAGAATTGTTCAATATCGAGTAATTTTCATGACCTTAATGGGCAGATATCAACAGTATTAGATGTTTTTCCTTTGGAGGAAGTTGAGTTGTGTGAGGATGTGAGGGAACAGATTGAGCTTTTGAAGAAGCAGTTGAAAAGGGCGAAATTGTTTATTGATCAAAGAGTTGAAGCAATGAGGCTTGAGCTTTATGGTTTTCTTGATGAGTTTGAGGTTGGAAGGGTACCGGATGGGAAGAAGCTTCAGGTGTTTTTTGTTGAAAGATTAAGGATTCGGGATGCAAAGAGTTGCAGGAGTGAGATTGAGTTTCTTGAAGAGTTAATCCATCATCATGAGGGGGATGTTGAACCCACTTCATCAGTTCTTAAGGGGGTTGTTGCGCTCATCCGTTATTGCAGATTCTTGATTTTTGGTTGTGAGGAAGATGAAGAAATTATGGGTTTGGGGAATCGTAAGAAAGCGAGAAAGGGTGTGCTTTCTCGAGTGATTGCAGAGACGTTTACTACAGTTCCAAAGGACTTTTGTTGCCCAATTTCATTGGATTTGATGGAAGATCCGGTGATTGTCTCAACTGGGCAAACATATGATCGAACCTCAATAGCCCAGTGGATAGAAGATGGGAATTATAGCTGTCCCAAAACGGGGCAGTCTCTTTCTCATACTCGCCTTGTTCCAAATCGAGCTCTCCGAAGCCTCATATCCCAATGGTGTGTTGCACTTGGAATACCTTTTAATCCACCACAAAATGCTGATCCATGCATAGAAATTGTTTCCGTCGCTTCACCCACCAGGGCTCTGATTGAAGCCAATAAAGCCACAGCTAAGCTTCTATTGCAACAGTTATCTTGCGGGTCTGATAATGCGAAAACTGTTGCTGCATGTGAGCTACGGCTGCTAGCAAAAATTGGAAAGGAAAATCGTGCTTACATTGCCGAAGTTGGGGCGATCCCCCTACTTCAAAAGCTACTGTCATCTTCTAACCCAGTTGCACAAGAGAACTCTGTGACAGCAATACTAAACTTATCTATATATGACAACAATAAGAGCCGCATTATGGAGGAAGTGGGTTGTTTGGAATCAATCGTTAAGGTGCTGAGATTTGGGCACACAGTGGAGGCAAGGGAAAATGCTGCTGCAACCCTGTTCAGCCTCTCTGTAGTTCATGACTACAAATTGAGAATCACATGTGAAGAAGGCGCCATTGCAGCGTTGGCAGGGTTGTTGAAGGAGGGGACTCTGAGAGGGAAGAAAGATGCCATAACTGCACTATTTAATTTGTCTACGCATGCGGACAATTGCAGCAGAATGATAGAGGCAGGGGCTGTAAGAGCTCTGATGGAAGCATTGGGGTCTGAGGGAGTGGCAGAGGAGGCAGCGGGTGTGCTGGCCTTGCTGGTAAGACAGCCAATTGGATCTGAAGCAGTCAGGAAGGAAGAGATGGCAGTGCCAGGATTGATTGAACTGATGAGGCATGGGTCCCCAAGGGGGAAGGAGAATGCTGTTGCTGTATTGCTTGAGTTGTGCCGAAGCGGTGGGTCCGTCACAACTGAGAGGGTTGCTAGAGTGCCAGCAATTGCTGGCTTGCTGCAGACTCTCATGTATACTGGCACAAAAAGGGCAAGACGGAAAGCAGCATCACTTGCTAGAGTTTTCCAGAGGTGTGAAGCCGTGGATTTGCCTTTTGGGGGGTGGGGAGTAGGATATGCATTCACTAGTAGCGCCACTGTAAATTTGGGATCAAGCTTCACTAGCGACGTCTCAATATCAATGTCCATATCAGTTCCTGTTTTGTAGTGGTAACCCACACCCCTATTGTTACTTTGTGTACTTACTTTTCCCTCCTTTTTGCTAATGTTTACATATTCTTTCACTGGTATGTGAAGAAGAGAGATAAACTGAAGAAATACAAACAAATATACAATACACCTTATGTTTGGGAAGAGTAATATATGTGTGGATTATAGCAGTCAGCCTCTTCTCTATCTTAGAACACTTGTGTGTGTTTTGGCAGAGTGACGTTTCTGTGTCTTGAAGGCAGCTAGTCTCTTCTCTCTCACTCTCTCTTTTTATTTTTATTTATTTATTTTTATAAGTAATAAATTCAAGGAGTGTCCAATGGAAGGCATGAATTAATAATGGGAAATGGGTCAAATTCATATAAATCTATTTGGATAGTGAATTCTAAGGGACTTGTTTTCCTATTATTTCATGCATGATTTTTTAGTTTTTTGAGAATAATGTTTATGTTAGTGGTACTATATAAATTGATACTATTGTTTGAAGATGCCAAACTGATTTGAATGCCTGAGCTTTTAACATGAGGAACAGTTTGGCAGTCTAGCAAAATGGTTGTGAGTTAAATGTTCTTTCTATGAATTGACGTTATAGTCAACTTTGTTTATATCCAATAAGTGTAGTTTTAGTGTGGTTAGACTCTCAATGAGCAAAAGGCATGCTTGGTAAAACTTTTACCGATATAGGATTTCTCGTGATTTCCCTTTGCGTGACCTAAATGGCATTTAGGAGAGTTTTTGTTTAAGAAACACAGTTTCAGAACACCATTTGGATCTAATTTGTAGGGAGTAAATGACTAGAATCATGAGCATCCAAATGCAAGTAGATTGCCATCTGAAAGGTGATATTTTCCTGTCAAATAATTTAATGGTTGTGAGGATAGTTTGTGTGATGTTGATTTAGCGACGTTCTATCTGGTTTGGTTTCTGTTACAGCAACTAAAGGATTTTGTAAAATTTAGCTTCAATAAGTTAAAAATTATGGTGGAAACTGATGCTTCCTGTACTATTCCTTTGGTGATTGTAAGGTTTGACTTCAGTTAACATTAGGGACTTGTTGCTGATGTACTATTTCTTACAGGAGAGAGAGAGAGAGAGAGAGAGAGAGAGAGAATTGCTCATGCTTAAAACATTTTATAATGTTTCCAATTAGCAGTCATTTCATTGGAATTTGTTTTCCAGGTGGAAGTTGTTTCCAACATTTCCTACAACCTTGTATGTCACACGCCAGTCGCCATAGTGTTTCCTTTTTACACATCTTTGTTATCACCTTATCCGCTATCATAAAGGAACACCTTTCTGTATTTTCCTACCCAACAATTGGAGTCTAAGGAAACAATGGGAGCACTTTTGCAGTAAAGTCAGTCTTCATGCTAACCCACCAAAATCTAAACATTAGATAGAAAGGAGAAAATTGCTAAGTGGACTTTCACTTAAAATACAAGTTTTAGGTTTCCAATTGAGGCCTAGTTGGGAATTGTGCTAATAGGATACATCTATATAGACCATATAATTTATCTACGCATGCAGACAATTGCAGCATTGGCAGGGTTGTTGAAGGAAGGGACTCTGATGCGGAAGAAGGATGCCGTAACTATACTATTTAATTTGTCTATGCAAGCAGAAATTTGCAGCAGAATGATAGAAGCAGGGGCTGTATGAGCTCTGGTGGAAGAATTGGAGACTGAGGGAGTGGCAGAGGAGGTGATGGGTGTGCTGGCCTTGTCGGTTAGACAGTCAATTGGAGCCGAAGCAGTCGGGAAGGAAGAGATGGCAGTGCCAGGATTGATTGAAATGATGAGGCATGGGTCCCCAAGGGAAAAGGAGAATGCTGTTGCTGTATTACTCGAGTTGTGCTGAACCGGTGGGTCAGTCACAACTGAGAGGGTTGCTAGAGTGCCAGCGATTGCAGGCTTGCTGCAAAATCTCATGTATACTGGCACAAAGAGGGCAAGACCGCAACACAGAGGTGGCTTCACTTGCTGGAGTTTGCCAGAGGTGTGAAGCCATGGATTTGCCTTTTGGGGGGTGGCGAGTAGGATATTCGTTCACGAGTAGCTCCACTGTAAATTTGGGATCAAACTTCCCTTGTGATGTCTCAATGGCAATGTCCATATCAGTGCCTGTTTTATAGTGGTAACCCACACCCCTGTTAATATTTTCCGTACTCTTACTTTTCCCTTTTTTTGGCTAATATTTACATGTTCTTTCAATGATATGTTAAGAAGCAAGAAAAACTGAAGAAATACAAACAAATGTACAATACACCTTGTGTTTGGGAAGACTAATCTTTGTGTGGTTTTTAGCAGTCAGCCTCTTCTCATTCTTAGAGTACTAGTGTGTTTCGCCAGAGTGACATTTGTGTGTTTTCATTCCGCTTAGTCTCTTTTCTCTCTTTTCTATAAAATAGTAAATTTAGGGAGTGTCTAATGGAAGGCAGGAATTTATAGCGAGAAAGGTCAAATTCTTTTAATTGTGTTTGGATAGTGAATTTTAAGGGACTCATTTTCCTATTATTTTATGCATGATTTTTTTTTCGCATTTTTTGAACATGATGTTTATGCTAGTTGTACCCTATGGATTGATACTATAGTTTGAAGATGCCAAACTGATTTGATTGCTTGAGCTTTTAACATGCAGAACTGGTTGGCAGTTTAGTAAAATGGTTGTGATTTACATATTCTTTCTATGACCTGACCTTTTGGTCAGCTTTCGTTGCATCCAATAAGAGTAGTTTTAGTGTGGTTAGACTGTCAATGTGCAAAATGCTTCCTCTATGTGTGTGATTTCCCTGTGTGTGACCTGAATGGCACCTAGGAGAGTTGTTTATGAAACACAGTTTCAGAACACCATTTGCATGTAATTAGTTGGGAATAAATTACTAGAATCATGAGCATCTAAATGCAAGTAGATTGCTATCTCAAAAGTTGATAGTTTCCTGTCGAAGAATTAATTGGTCATGAGGTTAGTTGTGTGATGTTGATTTAGAGAAGTTCTATTTAGATGGGTTCCTGTTGCAGCAACTAAGGATTTTGTAAGGTTTGGCTTCAATAAGTTACAAACTATGGTGGAAACTTATGCTTCCATACTATTCCTTGGGTGTACAAGGTGGTATGACACACGCTATTGCCATTGTTTTTCCCTTTTACACATCTTTGTTATCGGCTTATCGCCTTATCATTGTCATATAGGGAACCATCCTTCTGTATATTCCTACCCAAAAAATGGAGTCCAAGGAAATTTGGTGGGTTGGTTTTTCCATACTATTTGCCTCTCAAAGAAATTTGTTGGGTTGGGTATTAGGTCCATTTCCATTGCCAATCAAGCTCTTACGGGCAAGTGGTTATGGAGATTTGGGAAGGGTGAAAAAGGTTTATGGAGAGATGTTGTAATCTGGAAGTATGGGGTCACTAGTGAAGGATGGTGGACTAGGGAGGCTAGGGAACTCATGTAGTGGGTCTTTGGAAGGCTATTTTGCAAGGATTTAATGTTTTTTTATGAGAAAGTTGGATTTAAAGTAGGGGTGGGTAATAGGGTGAGATTTTGGAAAGATGTTTGGTGTTCCAACTTACCTCTTAGGTTGGATTATCCGGATTTATATGATATTGCAATGGATTAAGAAGCTTTGGTTTCGGATTACATGGTTGAGATGCTCGGGGCCATACATTGGAGTGTTAGGTTTTTTGCGCCATTTCAATTATTGGGAATTGGAAAGTGTTATGAACTTTTTCCAACTTCTTTATGATGGTAAGATTTTGGTGGGTGAGAATAATTCCTTGGCGTGGCTTAAGGACTCTAAAGGATTATTCTCCATAAAATCTTTTTATAATGCTTTGTGTCCTCAAGGAGCTCCGTTCCTCCCGGCTAAAAATATTTGGGTATTTTCAGTGCCCACTAAAGCAGCTTTCTTTTGTTGGTTGGTGGGGAGTGATAAGTACTTGACTTTGAATCATCTTATTGAGAGAAGGTGGCCTATGCCGAATAGGTGTATCTTATGTAAAGAGAAGGCGGACACAGTTGATCATCTTTTCATCCATTGTGTGTTTGCTATAAGCCTTTGGATGATTACTTTTATCATGTTTGGCAGGGGCGGATCCAGAATTTTTTTTCAGTGGGTGCACACTTATACATGAGAACCGACAAATCAAACTTTAGGAGATGGAGGAAAATCAGTGATGGAGGAAGATAGAGACCAATGACTCGGCAACGAAGGATGGCGTAAAAACACACAATAAAGAGAAATCAAAATTTACTGTTGAAAAAAAACATAACTGAACTTGAAGATAAACAATTTTGTTAATGGTGTAGTAAAAGTACACTTTTTCTTTTTTAGTAATCGATAGAATCTACCGTCACCCTTTAATATCAACAAATGGATATCAATGATTTTCCATGAGCTTGAATCCAAAATTGCTCAGTCAATGAGTAATAAAATGCTACTAGAGTATCATGTGCTCATGTAAATACCCATAACTACTCACATCAAGGTGAAAGATACTCTCACGTATAAACTAGGACAATTAACACTCACTAACTTTAACAAACCACATTATACCACACTTTCATACACACACCGTATACGCACTAGAGACACCCACACTTTACCACTTACACCTTAGAAACATTATACTCAAGGGACTACATACTCACAGATTAGCTTTGCTCTACACTAAACACACCACAGAAGCCATTACTCACACACTTGCACCAAATGGGGACTCGACCTCCCATTTATGAACTGGTTTCACCAATGTAAGTCGGTTTCTCCATTGCTGATTTTACCAAAGCTTCAAGAATGGCTGTAATAGAAGATACAACATAAAGACAGAAGAAGATAAGGAGAGAAGAAAATGGAGAATGATGAAGAAGCTGGGTTTTCTAGAGAGAAAAATAAAGAGAGATAAAAGAGAAGAAGGGAGAAGGATCTAGAGGGAGAAAGAGTGGGAGGCGACTGGTAACTCTTCTTCAACAATTAGTTATCTTAGGAAAAAAAAAAAAACCAAAGATTTGAGTGGTTGCACGTGCCCTCAAAGGCATCCATGTGCAACCGCCCCTGATGTTTGGTATTCATTGGGTTCTCCCTTCTTCTACTCATGATCTCCTTAGTGGTTGGTGGTTTAAAGGGGGGAGAAAGGAGCCTAGGGTAATTTGGAGAATGATCCTTCATGCTATTTTTTGGTGTATTTGGAGGGAGAGGAACCAAAAATTTTTGAAGGAATTGAAAAGTCGCTCATTGTCATTAAATCTTTTTTTGTTAAATCTCTGTTTTTATGATATTCTAGTCTTGCTAATTGTAACAACCTCACTTTTGTTCACTTTGTTGACCTTCTCAAGTTAGAGGAGTCTTCTCTTTGTTGCTTGTATATGTCTCATGTACTTGGGCTATGTTGGTTTATTATTAATTCATATTATACTTCATCAAAAAAAACAAAAAAAAACAAAAAAAAAGAAGAGGGAGTCCAAGGAGACAATGGGAGCACTTTTTGCAGTAAAACTAGTCTTCATGCTAACTCCCCCCAACTTCTAACCATTACCTAGAAAAAAAAAATGCTAAGTGGACTCTCACTTATATAGGGCCATATAGAAAGCCTTATTGGATAGTTATATGACTGCATTCTTTGTTCCCTTTGTATCCCGAGTGTCTTCATATCTGAGCTCAATAAATGATCTTGATCAAGAAAGAAAATTGTCATTGGCCTCCTCTATTGACTTTTAAGAGGAAAGTTGTTTAAGAGCAATGTACTCTCTCATTTGTTCTTAAAGTGCAAATCGACAAACAGGGCACTGACCGTGGCTTTTCACCCATGGCACAATGCAATCCTCATGGTACATATGGTTGCATGGGGTGAGCGTTACCTGCTCTTTAGGCATAAAATCTTCTAAGCAAATGGCACACCTCCTGCCATCCTCATCATTCTCCTTTTCCTTCTCATTGTAACTAATTCTGGCAAGGTCTCTGTAATATAAGAAGCGCAATCTCCTTTTTGGGATAGGATTGTAGATTCCAATCTTCAGCTTTTTCAAAGTGTTCTTTTGCTCTTGGGTCAATGTGAACTCATCTTGTGTAGAGACTTGCAAATTCCTTTGGCCCACGATGATTGGAGGGGACTCATAGACAAACTGCCTCGGTCTAGGGATCACCTCTCTTGCCCTGTTATCGTTGAGGGCTGGGATTCGCACCGGAGGATTAGGTTGCATTGGAAAACTGCAAATCGCTCGACATGTCAGTTGAAAGTAGGATATTATTTATTGGGGTTCAATTAACAGGCACATGTCAAGATACATTTAATGAAGCAAAAGGTGTACTGAGAAAATGTGAAAATGCTTAGAAAATTGTGCAAATAACATAGAAAATGTCAAAACGCATAGAAAATGGAGCAAAAACATTTTTCCATGCACTTTTTGCTTCATCAAGATGTGCTCTAACATGTGAGTAAGGGCACACGTTAATAGAACCCTATTTATTGTAGGAAAATAGGAAATGACAAAAGGAATGCGCAAAGAACATACATTAAGAAACATCTAAATGTGTTTTAGTGATAAGAATGCGATTGTTAATAGCCACAATCTAACTCAATTACTACTCATGTTGCTCAATTATCATGCCTTCATTCTAATCAGTTTAAATTGATTCATAGCAATAAGAACTGTGCTGAGGAAGATAATAAAGATTAGACACGCTTTAAGTAACTGTTTAGAAAAGTATCTGAGGTACATTTTAATGCCATCTTGCTTTTCAATGCATTCTAAGGCACAAATGAATCCAATGGAATAGAATTGTAAAGCATTTACTACAAATGTAAGGTAAAAGAAATGAAAGGACATCTATAAAAATGATCATGTACATGCAACAAACTAGACTCATGTCAAATTATATGAAAATGAATTGGATTCATTTGATTTAGAGTGACAAATCAGTGAACGGTTTAATATCCATGAAACATCCAATTGTGCCCTTAATTGTAGACGATAAGATTCAAGATTGGATCATGGGGGAAGAACAGAATCCATGTTCAACCACGACTTATGAATGAACGAACCATGGTGTATGTTATTTATCATCGTCTATGTTAAGATCTTACCAGGTAGCTAAAACCATGTTTGAAAAGCACAGGAAAATGTAATCATTTCATTATTATTATTATTATTATTTTTTGTGTGTGTGTGTCTGATTGCAATTGAAACTAATCAGTTTTGAACTTGAACTTATTGCCTGATTCCTGGATCAAATAACATCAACCGCGGGACTTCAAGAATTATTTTTATCTTCATTTTAAGGTGAGTTCTTCGCCCCTCCCCCCCAAAAAAATAAAAAATAATGACTCCATGGAAAACTAAGGATTTGTGGTTTTGACTCCCATGGAAAACAAAATCTAATGATTTCAGTTTCATTTGCTATCTGGAAGGTTGGAGATACCTTGGCGAGCCGGAGAAAAAATCCCATGAACCTCCACTTGTATCCTGGAATTTCACATTAAACAACCGATATTAAAACCTGGTTATCTACAGCATTGAACACTTCATAGAGATGATATTTCATGATTGATGTGCTTTGGTGTGTACTAAACTTCAATGCATGTACAAAATGGACACTTACCAGAGTGACTCTTGGACGAGAGGGCACCATAGCATAGGCACCATAGTCCCTTGCACTCTGCCAATTCCTGACGCTGCTCATAATGTCTTCCTTCTGTTAATTCCCCAGAATTTCAATCCCTTTCTACGGTGAAATGCTAATTCATTTGGTCTGTGTGGGGTTTTTAAGCTTTCAACCTTCTGTTGAAGGCCATTCAACCATTGAATATATCCTTGTTACTTTGTTAGTGTTTTTCATTTATGCATTTGTGCTCTCCATTCTTTCTATTCTTATGTAAAGTATGATTCTGTTTTTCTTTTAAAAGATGTTCCTGCTTTGTGGCTGGTGCTCTGATGAAAGGATTGAATAGAAACCAAGAAAGGAATCCAATTCTTTGACATTGCTTGCATCTGCTTTGATTTTTTCATTTTTCTTTTTTCCCTGAATGAGGATTTCAAAAAGAGGAACCCTTAACAGTAATTATGAAAATTCTCAAAGAAAAACTGTAAATTCAACAAATTGAGGTTGTCTTGTGGATTACACCTACATTTTGATATTGATGGCTACAGTTGCTACATTCTGTTCCCTACTATACCAAGGTGAAGATTTCCTTCTGTGGAGGCTTTCTTGGCTCCTATTCACTTAGTAAGTACTCTTTATGTATGCACTTATAGTTGTCAAAGAAGTAGTTTTATCTTTTTCAAGTAATTCCCTCCCCTCCCATTTTAAAAATTCTCTCTTATTCTAAAGATGAAAATCTTCATTTTGTTCTTGCAAATATCTAAAAGGTTGTGGCTCTGATAATTTTCCACCTATGGCGATTCTTTGCTTTAAGGAGATTTATATACTTATGTTTTGATAATAAAAAAATGCTTTTAGATAAATGCGCACAATCAAGCCAGTTAAAGAAATTAATTCAGAATTGTTCCATATTGATTAATTTTCACGATCTTAATCGTGTTTTTCCCAAGTAGCTGAAAGGCCAAATAGTCAATTGATCGAAGAGCTGAAGCAATGAGGCTTAGGCTTTGTGGTTTTCTTGATGAGTTCAAGGTTGGAAGGGTACTTAAAGCATTCCCTTATGTGTCCCAATTAGTATTCATTTCATTGAAACATCTCTTCTTGGTGGAAGTTTTTCCCACCATTTGTGCTAAGTGATCTGACACAAGTTGATTACTTTATGTTTTATCACAAAGGAATACCCTTCTGTTTTTTCCTACCCAAGAAATGGAGTCTTTAAGGAAATAATGGGAGCATTTTTGACAGTCATGTTATGGGTCTTTATCTTTCCAAAAACTATATTAGGCTATCCAGGTCATGGCAGATTGTTTTTTTGTTACTTTTGGAAACAGGGTGTTGCTCTAGATAACTTGCTGAGTGGAATTTTGAAGATGCCATTTAGCCTAAGGGGTAAAGCCCAATTAGCGTGGTACTAGATTCAAAACCTATCTTCATGCCTACCAATCTACATCTAACCATTACCCAATTAACAAAAAATAAAATAAAAGCTGCCAAGTAAAGGATTTAAGTTAATACACAATTTTCAGGTTTTCCATTCAAACTTCATGGGAATTACCCTCATGGGCTACATCTATATACACTGCACACTTCAGGATAATGAGATTTTCATTTTAATTGGATCGATTGAAATAAGACGAGCATGGTTAGAATCAAGGAAGTTTTATCACTTTATACTTGTATCATTTCTTGTCTGCATACTCAACTCAACAAAGCCTTATCTAAAACTACTAGAGTCGACTGCCAGAATCCCCCTTTATCCATTCTGCTTTATCTACGGAGATATCTTCTGTCATTTGATATATAGTTAGGACTGCTTCATTAAATAAACTGGGTTTTTGAGACATCGTTCTTTATTCCCTTCCTGTCCTGAATTTCTTCATATCTTCCCTCAATTGATGACCTTGAGCAAGGAAGAACATTGTCATTGGCCTAGTATATAAACTTAGAGAGTAGATGTCTTGAAACAGAAACTGCATTTAGGTTAGCAGTTAACATTGAGAATGATATATCTCAGGGTGCTTTGTGGTGCTGCTGTATTAGCGGTTTGCAGTAACCCATTCAAGTGTGTCCATGGTCCTCATAATTGCCATAAACCTGCAATGATGAGGTCATTAGTAGACATGTTTGCAGTGGTGGAGTTGTTTACAGGCCATGTACTCTCTCTCCTTCGCTCGTAAAGTACAAACCTACAAACGGGGCACTGACCGTGGCTCTTCACCCATGGCACAATGCAATCCCTATGGAACATATGGTTACATGGGGTGACCATCACTTCCTCGTTAGGCTCAAAATCTTCTAAGCAAATGGCACACCTCTTGCCATCTTCATCGTTCAAATTTCCTTTGTCATTGTAACTTATTGTGGCATAGTCTCTGTAAAAAGAATTCAACCTCTTTGAAATCATCTTTGGGGAAGCATTGTAGGTTTCAATTTTCAGCTTCTTCAAAGCATTCTTTTGCTCTTCTTGGGTCAACCTAGACTCCTGTTCTTGTGTAGGGGCTTGTGTGGTCCTTTCGCCAATGAACAACCTTGGGGGGGACTCAATGGTTAATGGCCTGCAAAAGATTTAGATTAGAAACACTTGGGGTTGTGTGTGTTTACAAAAAAATTAAGGCACAATTAACGTCCCATGGAAATTGGATCATGCCATCTTCCTTTCCTTCGCATTTGAATGGACAAATCAATGCATTGGAATTGAAAATTAACTCATTTATCACAAATGTAGGTAAATGCTAATTGTGGTCGATAAGATCAATTAAAGCATTTACCAGAGATGAAGACATCTATAAAAAGTAATCATGTATAGACTCATGATGTCAAATAATATAAAAATGAAATCGACTCTTTTCAAATGGTGTGATAAACCAATGATTAATTCTAAAAATCAATGAGACATCCAAATGTGTCCTTAATTGTGGACAATAAGATATGATCACAGGGGGAACAAAAGAAGAAGAAAAACACACAGAATTCATGTTTAATCAGGACTTCTATGAATGAATGAACCATTGCTTTTCGCTCACTGTCATGCTATATATGCTCATCCACCAAGAATTGGTTTTATTATCATTTAAAGGTGAGTACATCATCATGATACCCTCAAGCTATGAAATTATATCATTTTCAAGAACACAAGAATAGGTTTTATTATCATTTAAAAGTGAGTACTTAATTTTTTTTCCCCTCAGTGACTCCATGGACAATGAAGGATCTGTGGGTTCGAGTTTCAACTGCCAAGGAAAACATGAACTGATGATTTCAGTTCCATTTTGTTTCTAAATGATCCCATATAGATTTAAGTGGAAAGCCCTTAAATACCATACCTTGTCGAGCCGAAAGGTCTTGCTACCACTCTTTCCTCAAACAGCCACCATGGAAAATCCTGTGCTTACACGAGACAACTCATATTAAAACCTGATTATCCTTTCTATTAAACGAACACTATCTACCACATCGAAAACCTAATAAAAATGATATATGATGATCCATCTGCTTTGTTATGTACTTAACATGGATACATGGATGCAAGTGCTTCATACTTTTCGTTTGTGGAAAGGTAGAATGGACACTTACCGGAGTGGCTTGAAAAGAAATCAAGGGTGGTGCATTAGGGAAATGGGCACCATAGTCCCTTCCACCCCGCCAATTCCTGCCGCTGCTCATAAATTCTCTGTTCTGTTGATCCCCCAGAATTTCAATTCTTTACAAAGATGAAACACTAATAGCTTTGGGCTGTGGGGTTTTAAAGCTTTTATTCCTTTCTGTTTGAAGGTCACTCGGCCAATGAATATATCCTCCTCAGTCCTCATTGTTTTCATTTATGCTTTTGTGCTCTTCCTTTTTCTCATCTAATGTAAAGTATAATTCTTTTTTCCATTTGAAAGGCAAATTTGCCTTGTGGTTGGTGCTAAGAAGAGAAGATAAGAGTAGATATCAAGAAAGGAATCCAATTCTTTCAAATGGGTTGCTATCTGATTTGATTTGAACTTGATCCTTCCACCGCCAAAATCTATCTAAGCTTGCTTTTTCAGAGCACAACTTGCATTTTTGGACCCCAAAACATGGTTTCTTAGGCACCATAGTTGGACCGGTGGCATACTGCATATATTCCTCGGTGGTTAACTCACTATGAACTTAGTATCAAATCATTTTTTGAACCAATTGATTTGATGACTTCAATTCATTTTCAGTAGGGAATTCTCACATATCATTGCATAGATCCACTAGGGACCTCTGTTTCCTTTCATTCGCATGGGAAAACTAGTTCTGCTACTTTGAAAATAAAAATAAAATTATAAAATAAGGAAAAAGGAGGAAGAATATCAACTCTCCTTCCACTTGCTTGTCTTCTACTATTGCCAACCTTTCCATGCAATTCAGAGGAGGACAACTACATGGTTGATGCCCTCCATAAGCATGCCCCAAGAAGAAAATTAAGCAAGCATTGAAAATTACATTATGTAATTATCATTTGGTTTTATTTTTCTCGGCATTAAACGTAGAAAGTCATAACCTAAGCTATAATCCTAATGAGAACACAAAAATAAAAAATAAAAAATAAAAAAAATATAATACTCCTTTACTTTGGAATGTAGGGAAAAGTTGATTCTCATAAGTGTACTGAGAAACAATTAGATCCATTTCAAATGCCACCAAAACAAAAATAAACTAATTCCACAGGGAAGCGCACCCGCGGGGAGGGGGGGGGGGTTTGGACAAGAAAAGAAAAAAAGCATTATTTCATTTCCATATGGTTTTTGAAGGTCCCTCCTAACTTCATCGGATGATCACAACTAACCCAAGTTTCATTTGAATTGCTGAAACCAGATTACATGTATGTGAGAATATGAAAGAGCAAACCAATTGCTAGGAATTCATTTCTTGGGTGTGCTCATTTCACGAGACAAGAAAATACTTCATCTTCATTTCAATACATAAATAGCATATAAACTCAAATCAAGAAACAAAATCCAGCTCTGGACCAACAAGGAAGCCAACTATTCCATTCACTGAGGCCAAAATTGTCCAAAAATCATCTTTAAATCTACAAACATGTATTGCAAGAAACTTTAATTTGGCGAAAGAATGGAATAATTGCTACTCATCCTCATGCTTTTCTCTTGACCTAGGTGCCAACCTGAATCCATGTCCATGAGTTAGTGACAAACAGGAACAATTAACCTAACAGCCACAAAATTTTATAGACGTTCAAAAAAGAGTTTGAGTTGGGAAAGGAACCTTATAGTCAAATTTTCACCTATTGATATTATGCCATTGAAAAACTCTACCAGCAGATGAGATCATTTGCTCATAGTTGATGACAAGACAAAGTTCCAGAAGATGGAGCCCGTGGACATGAAAGCTACGCGGGCCTGAAGAGGGACCACCCTATAAACATTCCATAGAGAATTGCAAAGAACATTATTCTCAATGTTTCCAATCAGCCACATTACAGTACTAATTAATAAAAGAGAACATGAATAAAACTCAGGCACGAAACTATGGTCAGAGAACAAGCTGTCTAATAAACCAATTCAAACATGTGTAATTAGCAAACTCCATATTGCAATATGATCCTGACCTGCTAAACTCAATAAAATGTATTTCCTCAGTAGAAGTAGAAGTAAAGATGGGGTTTTAGATTATGCTACTCATCATCTTGTATTCAAGGGGCTCATTACTATCCCTATCTTGTGTCAAGATTCCCCGTTGAAGATTGCCATAATGATGAGGATGAAATTTTAGAAATTTCGCAAATAGGCCCACCAACGCAACAATCAAACCATTATAGGTGCAACATGGAGAAGAGTATATATTTTTTATTAACGGGGAAGCCCTTTGGGCAAACCCCAGGTCCATATAAGACCCCACAACCCATATGGACCAGGTCTATGGTGGGATGTGATTGAACCGACATGGTTCAAGCCTCCTTAAATTTGGAGAAATGTGAAAATTCTATGTTTAGGGATATTTTGGTAATTTTATAAATTTAAGCATTTTTCGTGGAACTACAATGTGGCATGATGCCTCCCTAGGTCAAGGGCAGGGCACTGGGAGCTTAGTTGTGAGCTCAGGTGCTTATGGTGAGTTGGTAGTCCTCCCTTTGGGATGACTTGAGGATCTTGGTTTGGTGGCTAGAGAGAAATCCAGCCGAGGAAGAGGGCACCCAAAGGTAATGGGGGCAGCACTTTCTGCCTCAACGAACCTAAGAGTAAATAGAGATGATGTGGCCCAATGTCACATGTCACCTCCATCATATAGCGCGCTACAATGACAGAAGACTAGACATAAAAAGAATTGCATGTCCACCCTATCCAGGTGACTTTGTATGGCAGGTGAGTATGTGGGCTCTACACAGCATTGTAGCAGGTTTACACCTTTAAGATCCAGGCCTCCAGACCTCACACACCAACTAGCTAGATCACACCTGATCCCCCCTTGTATTAACCCCCCCTCTCTCTCTCTCTCCTGGGCACCATTTGGAGAGAATCCAGGAGACAAGGATCAGATAACCCTCACTCCTAACCTCCTATAGATCCTATTGGGCTAGGATATCACCCGAGGCTGAAACTCATGCCCTAGGTTCTATATACCTCATCTACTGCCAACTCCTCCACATAGCTCCCAGATTGCTTTTCTTTCCCCTCAACCAAGGTTTCTTTTATCATCTCATCACCATAAATGGCCAACCTCTTTGACTACAATCCATATGTGAGCCCTCCTCATTAGCAATCATAAAACCTAACCCACCTCCCTACACAATCTAGCCTTTAACCAAAAAAATGCATTTATTGTCCACAAATTACAGCAAGCTATTACTTTTGATTTCAAACCATATTCTTCCTTAAACCCATCACCAAATTAACCCTTAGTCCATTAACAAACCCTATACCACTATCCCTTTCAACAACCCTAAAGAACAAGGTTTTACGCCACCTATACTTGATTATGAGCAATCTTATTCTCTACTTTAAGGACTGTCCTACATCACATCAGCTTGAAAGAGAGTTTTTTTAGTGTTTTGCAGCCAATATGTTAACGGTCTAATATCCTTGTATCAGACAAGTGATTGCAACAAACAATATTGATATAGGCCTCTTCTTGTGAGTTTGCAAAAGAAAGATATATTGTCTACAATGTCCAGACTGCTACTTTTTCATAAAATTTCTCATTATCTACTCTCAATTAGTATCTTCAACTTTACTGTAGATTTATAATTCTAGTTATGTTAGAACCTTGAGATACTTCAACATGAATAGGTGCATTGTTTCTACGTCAATTATAAAATTTTATTTTTGAAAAATTTGTTAATTGAAACACAATGAATCCCATGCACCCAAAAGTAATTAACTTGGTAGAGAGTTCTCAATTCTACCAAAAAAATCAAAAAAAAAAAATCTTGTCTGCAATACCTTGAAACGAAATAAATGAGTTGATATTCATATTTATAAGAAGAATATAACATAATTTTTTTCGTGTAACCAGCAGACAATCTCAACTTGTTGCTGAAACTACATTCTTATCCATATTCATACCCTAAAACAAATTATAAAAAAAAAAAAAAAAAAAAAAAAGAAGAAGAAGAGAGAGAAGGAAGAGAGACTTATATGGAACACACATGACCACCAAAAATAAATCTTAAAAAGAAAAAATAAATAAATAAATAAAGAGAGATAGAGAGAACACATAGTACCTAAAAGGTTAACTTCTACTTGAAGTTCGATCACTTGCAGAAGTAAACTAATTAGTGGAGGATTAACTGTAAAAATAAAACCCAACCCCTCTTTTGGAGGACAACTATGCTATTTCTAGCTAATATGGATATCATCATGCAAGTTAAGAACATATTTGGTAACTGGAAGTAGATTAAAGGGTGTATTTATTTAAACCACCCACGCTCAACTCCACCCATACACAAACCAAATAAATTAAGAAAAAAAAAAAAAAAGAGGGGGGGTGGGAGGGGGGAGCATTGAAGGATGGATTTATTGTTTTAGGATTGCTGGAGGCACTATTCCCAAAAAGGAAAAGAAGGAAAGACATACCAAAAGTTCAACACGCTGACAGGGATCCAGAACCTAAATCCTGCATGGAAATCAAAAAAGAAAATCAAGATCACATTAAATGTGGTCCAACACCGTCCAGCCAACACAAAGATTGCTATAAGAGGTTTTTACCAACAAGTAGTGTGGGAAGGGCATCATTCTGGTACTTTTTTGGAAGCTCAGAAAGCTTCCCTAGCCATAAACTATTCCAGGCAAAAACAACACCAATTACAGTAGGACCAAGAACAATTTGATTTAATAAAACCTGCAAGGAAATGAAATTATAAGACATTGTTTGAGTTCTGTTAAAGCAGGTGAGAATCAGAGAGGTCCAATTGAGTAATTCTATGCCACCTTTCACATATTTTACCTTTCACATATTTTTATATTTATATATATATATATATATATATATATATTTTAATAAGGTAAATATGTATTGATGAACAAAAACATATTTATATTTAAGTGAGCAGCAGGCCCTAATTTTGAATCGGCCTCTTCCTTATGTTCTCTCTCTCTCTCTCTCTCTCTCTCTCTCTCTCTCTCTCTCATTCATATAATACTTCAAACATGGTATTAGAGCTTTAGTTTATAGGAAGGTCAAGGGTTGAAGTCTTGATACCTCCATTTGTTTGTTCCTCCCACAGTTTATCTGTTTGTTTGTTGGCTGTCATCCATCTCCCCACATGCCGGAGGGGTACGCACGTGGGGAGGGGGTGTTAGCTTGGCATGCATTGTCGGCCCATTCCATAACATCTTAAGATTTTGCGATTAAGTGGTTGTCTAACAAGTTCAATATGAGAACACAGAAATCATACCTTCAGCAACAGGTTTTCCACTGTTCGCTTTGGCAAACAATGATCAAGATACTGGTACCATGCATAAGAACCAGGACCATAGAGAAGAAACCCATAGGAAGTCATCCGGAGTGCTCGGATCCAATTATGGTTCATAAGGATGGTCGACATGACACCCTAATGGAGAATTTTTTGTCAAAAATAAAACTCAACATAGCACTATGCATTACACGGATACAAAGTCAACATAGCAACACATAATCTTATAATGTCAGCTGTGCATTCAAGAAGTTGCCACATTGATAGATTATAATTCAGCTTACCATCAAAATAGGTGTTGAAATAAAATTAACCATAAATGAAAACAGGTATGCAACATAAAATGAAATAAAGATGGAGTGAAACTTGCCTCCAAAAAAGTCTTTTTTTTTTTTCTTTTTTTTTTTTTTTTACGAAGGCCTCCACAAAACATTATACACTACCAGATAAGAAGAAACCCAGTAACTTGGGAGCAAGCTTATTAGTTAACTCATGGAGCAAGCTCATTAGAACTCTATGAATAGGATTTTAAGAAAGATTTCACTGAGCATAATCCTTTTGCATCCTTGAGCCACATCGAGTCATTCCTTCCCAAAGAAATCTTGCTATCATAAAGTTGTTGAAAAAAATTCAAAACTCCCACCAACTCCCAATCATTGAAGTTTATAATGAAAGTGATGTTCGAAGAGAACCTTATGAATAGGATTTTAAGAAAGATTTCACTGAGCATAATCCTTTTGCATCCTTGAGCCACATCGAGTCATTCCTTCCCAAAGAAATCTTGCTATCATAAAGTTGTTGAAAAAAATTCAAAACTCCCACCAACTCCCAATCATTGAAGTTTATAATGAAAGTGATGTTCAAAGAGAACCTTAATCTTGGTAAAATCAAGTTTTTGGTGAATAGTTATACCCTTCTTAAAAAAATATATTTATAATTTATCAAGTTTTTTGTTTAAATTATCTACCTCTATTAACATCAAAGCCTATCTTGCTATCAAGTTTTTTGTTAATAGTTATACCCTTCTCAAAAAGTGATGTTCCAAATATATAATAGGTTTACCATAGGAATGTATTAGCCATATGCCCAAATATTGTGTATCTTAATAGTAGAGTAGCATGCTAGTGCTTGTTTTTATATTTTCTACCATATTATATGTCTTGAGTTATTTGATTTGTTTATTTGATGGTTCCTATGTGATTTATTGATTTTTCTCTTTCTCTGTTTTTTTTTTTTTTTTTTTTTTTTTTTTGACATTCTTTCATACATAAGTTGCCGTGAGCCTGTGAGATAACCGTGCCTGAGATGACTGTGACAATACGTGAAGACGTCCACAACCGCAACTTTGAACCATGGCTCTAACCTTGTGCCACATCAATGGCTCAAAATTTTGATACTGTTATAATTGGTGCCGCTTTGAGGT
Organism: Liquidambar formosana; assembly: GCA_039720395.1. NCBI lineage: Eukaryota > Viridiplantae > Streptophyta > Magnoliopsida > Saxifragales > Altingiaceae > Liquidambar > Liquidambar formosana. The sequence goes on from CM077824.1 coordinate 15,746,006, forward strand.
GCTTCACTAGTACCAGCCTGTGTTATTCACTTATTCCTAAAGTTCTTAACAAAGCTTACATGTCACCTATTCTACCCTTAATAAGCAAAAGGTCAAAACTTTTTAAATAAGACAAACCAAAGCAAAAGGTCCATTTGAATTTAGTTTGTTGAGCTTTTAATGATTATTAAATGTTTATCCCTCTCTCTGTTGAAGTGTTTACTATTTCAAGATCCTATGACAAAATCTTAAAATGAATTGTTTACCTTAGAGTCTTAGACCTTTCTCCAAATCCATATCCACCAAATTCCTGTTTGTAAACTGCATGATCTTTCCCTACATGGCCATTAACGTCCCCACTTGCAATTAATCTCTTCTACAATTTTTTTTTTTTTTTTGGGAAAATGAGGAATCCTATGGGCAAACCATGGGCCCATATAGGACCCTGCAACCCATATGGACCAAGTAACTCCAAGGCCCATGAGAACCATGAAACCTTGTGTGCGTGGTCAAGGGGTTTAGCAAGAGTTGAACTCAACTCTTTTTTTTTTTATAACGGTGGAACAATCCCACAGCAGGCCCTTTGAAGAAGAGTTGAACTCAACTCTTCTTCAACTTTTAACGCCGTATCTTCCAAAATTATTGTCTAAAGTTTCAGTGTAACTGTACCAAAGGCACATAAGCATGGGTATTCTTAATAGTCTTCCCCCCCCCCCCCCCCCCCCCAAAAAAAAAAAAAAAGACACCCACACACACACATACACACAAAAAGGTGGTTTTACCTTATCTATTCCATTAACAATTACTAGTTCTTCCTTCTACAAATTTGCAATAATTATCCTTCTCAATTCATATTATGGTATTTTACTATTTTCAATTATACAAATCTTATATTGCGTATTTTCAGAATTCTTGTTAGTTTTTTCTCCTTTTCAATCAATCATGGAATACCCTACTCTCATAGAGTGGCTTGCTAACCGTAAGGACACCTTAATCTACAAGCTTGGATACTAACCTTAGAAAGAAAGGGATAATGGCTCTGCCTCACTCATCTAAAACATCTCTAGGATAGACCAAAGAAATTATCAATAATTATAGCTCGTTTGGCACTCAAAATTCATACACTGATAGGATTCTAATATGGGCATATAACATATTGGCCATAATCTGACGCCAGAGCATCTTAATATCGAATGATGGAAGTCAAGATCATGTTAACGAGCAAAATTCTAAAGGAATATCAAACTCAACCTGTGTAAGCTATGGACAGCAACAAAATATTTGAATAAAATCAGCCGATTGCTAAAGGGAATGACTCCTGCTAGTGAGAAAAACGGAATCCTGGAGATGTTAACGGCGTGGTTGACAGTGATGGAGAGTTCATTACATCAAATACGACTATTATCCGAGAATTATAGGCAAGGTAACCAAAAACAACCACTCAATTTCTTCACATTACAATGAAAACCAAAAGCAAAGCAAAACCATAAAAGACTCAGAGTCTCATTTTCCTTTTCTTTTCTTTCCTTTTCCTCAGTTTTCCCAGCAACCAACCAGAGGGTAAAAATAATACTGACCTCATTGGAATCATCAGAGCCAGAAAGAGCCTGTGGCTCGAGAATTTCTGTTCTCTTCCTCCACTGCTCACTGAGTTGAGCGATGGTGTCGCCGGTGAGAGCGAGCGCAGCCGCCGTCACCGCTTGCTTGAAGGGGAACCGGAAACCGGTTCCTCCGGTTGTTGCCCCTACAGAGTCGGATGACTTGGTTTCCCTTCGCTGAGATCGAAATGGCCGCTTTCTTCTCGGTGGGCGGTTCCACCAAAACCCGCCATTGCCACCACCACCGCCCAAAGCGTTCATTTTGGAAAATAAAAGCTTTGCAGATGTGCTCTGCTCAGTTCAATCCTCTGTTTGGTTGTCCAGAAAATTAATGAGAAGATGTGGGACCGTAAAGTGTGTGTGGCCTGCAATCTGTATACTATCCAGAGGCCAGAGCCCTGATTCAGTCTTTTCCTGAGCAGTTCAAAAATGGTGTAACTCAATTGTTTGAATAAAACGGTGCGTTTCGATGGTGGGAAATTGACAAAAACGGTACGTTTTATGGCGACAGGTCAAGAATTAATTATTATTATTATTTTTTGGTTGAATAAGAAAAAAATAGGATATAAAAATGGGCAACCACTCGTGGCGACTCTCCTAGGATGTAAGTCATGTGATTATAGTTGCTCTTCTACTAGTTTAGGAACCAATGATAAAAGAGCGTAAATGAGCCCACTAAAGATGCAATCGTAAGTATTTTCTAGAATCGATCAAATCATAACTTGATTTAAATCCCACAAAATATTAGTGTTTATTGGCATGAGTAGGATCGTTAAAGAATAAGTACACGTTACACCATTGTCCCCAAAACTCAAACCCTTGACTCCCTAGTCTCTTCTACCTTTATCATTAGTCCATTAAACGGTCACCCCCCAATAATAAGAATTGTGCATTTATGCAAGCGTAAAAACAATGCATAATTATTGTGTTTTATATTAAATAGATAAAATATATTATTTCCCCCATAAAGAAATCTTAAGAGAATGTACAACTAAACTTAAGGCTGAAAATTGGGTGGATATAAAAAGAATCTTAAAATATGGGGTAAGGAAATCAATTGAAGGGAAAGCAATATTCGAACCCAATCTAAATTTGGGATGGGCTTGGGCAATGTGGTTGGACAAGTCTAACCCAACTTATATATATATATATATATATACATATATATATATATATATATTATTTTTTTGAATTTTTTCAAATTGATCCCTCAACAAATGACACGTTATTCGGTTAACAAGTTTGTTTAACTGTTCTTGACCTAATATTAATGCTCTTATTTTAATTTCCTAAGGTTTTATGAAAAAAAAAAAAAAAAGGTTTTTATGAAAATTAACTATGTACTTCACTATAAAACAACATTTTGAATAACTTTGAAGGAGAAGGTTTTTCCAAAATCTGTATTTTAAATAGACTTTTTGACCATTTTTAGTCTCTATTTCATTTTTGGTCAATCAGTCTATTAAAAACATAGATTTTGGAAAAACTGTATTTTTATAGATAGTTGTTCAAAATGATTATTCCAATAGACAATGTTGCTAGTTTTTATAAAAACATTTTACAACTATATCTTTCATAAAACCTTGAAAAATTAAATAAGTGGGGGTGCATATAAAACTAAGGGGTGGCAATAATAATCGCCCTACTTTTATATTTTTACATTGTGTTTGGAATGAAGGGATTTAGAGGGAATGAAAATGAAATCATTTATTATTTTGAATTCTATCATTTGGAATGGAAGGATTTATTACAGCAAAGGAATTAAAGTGGATTTGATGGGATTTTGATACATGTATTGAAATCTGGCTTAAAAGAGTGGAATTTCTAAGTAATTAAATTTATTAAAGAGTTATAAGAAAAATAAAAGACCTAATTAATTTTTTTTTTATTTTAAATTTTCTCCACAGCAAACAGGATAAATGAAAATGAATTCCATTTCCATTCCTTTATTTGCTATTAAATGAATTCTTTTTCTTTCTTTTATGATTGCCAAACACATTAGGGTTGAGCTAGGCTGACCTTTTAACTCGCTCAACCTTCCCAAGTTGCAACCGTTCTCCTTTTTTTATTTATTTATTTTTTATTTTATTTTAAAGGTGTATCCTTAGTTAAACTATGTATTTTATACTAAGGGTCTGTTTGGATGAGTTTTATTGTAACTTAAAATCATTTATACAACCAAAAATCCTCCTTTTCTTTTTTTTTTAATTTAATTTATTTTTTTTTTTCAGTCTATTTGGATGTCTTGCTCATAAATGATTGTTGATAATAGCTTAAAATTGTATTTATGTTATACTTTTAGTAGGAATTATCACATTTATTTGGCACTTAATTCTGCATTTTACACATTATACATGAATTCTCTTGATATATGCTCTTATGCTTAAAGTGGTGTATTAATGTGTGTTTTATTTTTGTAGGAAACCAATTCCCTATGGTCAAGCATTCTTTATTTATTTGGAAATATATGGAAGCTTTGCAACATTGAAGTACATTAATTTTAGAATATTTTAACAAAGAAATTGGCAACTCCAAACTTGGAAAGAAGATTAAAAAGGAAGTTTGGAGCAGTTACCGTATTTTGGCCATAACTTTTGACTCCGAAGTCCAATTTATGCGAAATTGGTGTCCTTAAAAAGCTGATTTGAAGCCCTACAATATTGTATTTTACAAATTTTTCGTGATTTCAACTTTTAGTAGGTCAAAAACGGGTTACAAGTTAGCCCTGCTGGAAAAAACCGGGATTCCCAATTTGTTTCCTAATTTTTCTTCTCTTTCTCTTGGAAACCCTAAGAGCACATGAAAAGGAAAAGGCGGCTACACCTCTATATATTACTTCTCCTCTTCTCTTCTACATCTACCTCTCTTATTCTTCTTCTTCTTCTACCTCTCTTTAGTTTTCTAATATCATGAGTAGCTAAACGTTTTGCTAAGGCTAGGAGTGAAGCCACAACAATTATTTGGTATTTGTTTAATGACTCTTTCATGGATTTAATGTAAGGTTTTATAGTTTTGATTGATTTTGATTATTTTGCAAAGTATTTATTCTGTATAATTCTTTTATTTATCGTTAACTCCGGGTATGGTGAATGCTTAGAATTCCCTGCAAATTAAATTACTAGTTTTCTCATGCATTAAATCAATCAATCTTATGAATCCATATTTTTAGAATTGTTTTGAATAAAATTAATTGTTACATCATCCGACTGGGGTCATCCTTCGTATGAATCTCAGTTGAGTTATAAAATTGAGTCGTTAGCAAATATCTAATACTTGTTGTGAGTGGACCTCTGAACCTTAGTGCTTTTAAATTATTGTTTTCAATCAAACTAATTCTCTGCAACCAAGCAACCAAATTTCTAAAATCTTTTCTCAATCTTTTCTGCTAATTATTTCCTTCCTTGTGGTTCGACCTCGGACTCACCGAGAATTTATTACTTCACGACATCCTGCACTTGGGAGCATTATTAAAGTCGCAGCAAGTTTTCGGCGCCGTTGCCAGGGAATTAGTTTGATTGAAAACAATAATTTAAAAGCACTAAGGTTCAGAGGTCCACTCACAACAAGTATTAGATATTTGCTAACGACTCAATTTTATAACTCAACTGAGATTCATACGAAGGATGACCCCAGTCGGATGATGTAACAATTAATTTTATTCAAAACAATTCTAAAAATATGGATTCATAAGATTGATTGATTTAATGCATGAGAAAACTAGTAATTTAATTCACAGGGAATTCTAAGCATTCACCGTACCCGGAGTTAACGATAAATAAAAGAATTATACAGAATAAATACTTTGCAAAATAATCAAAATCAATCAAAACTATAAAACCTTACATTAAATCCATGAAAGAGTCATTAAATAAATACTAAATAATTGTTGTGGCTTCACTCATAGCCTTAACAAAACGTTTAGCTACTCATGATACTAGAAAACTAAAGAGAGGTAGAAAAATAAGAAGAATAAGAGAGGTAGATGTAGAAGAGAAGAGGAGAAGTAATATATAGAGGTGTAGCCGCCTTTTCCTTTTCATGTGCTCTTAGGGTTTCCAAGAGAAAGAGAAGAAAAATTAGGAAACAAATTGGGAATTCCGGTTTTTTCCAGCAGGGCTAACTTGTAACCCGTTTTTGACCTATTAAACGTTGAAATCACGAAAAATTCGTGAAATACAATATTGTAGGGCTTCAAATCAGCTTTCTAAGGACACCAATTTCGTATAAATTGGATGTCAGAGTCAAAAGTTATGGCCAAAATACGGTAACTGCTCCAAACTTCCTTTTTAATCTTCTTTTCAACTTTGGGGTTGCCAATTTCTTTGTTAAAATCTTCTAAAATTAATGTACTTTAACGTTGCAAAGCTTCCATATATTTCCAAATAAATAAAGAATGCTTGACCATAGGGAATTGGCTTCCTATAAAAATAAAACATACATTAATACACCACTTTAAGCATAAGAGCATGTATCAAGAGAATTCATGTATAATGTGTAAAATGCAGAATTAAGTGCCAAATAAATGTGATAATGTCTACTAAAAGTATAACATAAATACAATTTTAAGCTATTATCAATTGTGGATAGTAAAAACGATTTTAGTAGAAGCAAGGTCTCCCACCTTGGCCAAAAATCTATGCAAGAATTATATTACATTTTAATGAAACTTTTTGTAATGACTAGCATGCCCTCTATGTTATAACGTCAAAAATACCAACTATACCCTATTATCCTGCAATTTCTGATTCTCTTCTCATTCTGCCTAACAATTGAAATTGTAGTTAACCCAAACATGGCCTAAAGCAATAATCAGCATCTATCAAGCGACAAGGAAACGGTAACGTTTCTAAAATTTTCATTCCCCCAAAACTAGGGGTGTTAATGGTTTGGTTTGGTTCGGTTTTAGGGGAGATTTCAAACCAAACCATTATACTTCAGTTTTGTTCCTCTCAAACCAAAACCAAACCATACTATAAAAAAACCAAACCAAACCAAACCAAACCATTATATTTCGGTTTGGTTGGGTTTGGTTTTCGGTTTTAACCAAAATCATTAACACCCCTACCCAAAACCCAAAACCCCAACTTCTGTTACTTTCGTTTTGTAGTTCTCCACATTTCCACCGCCATTGGTGTGGACTGTGGAGTAGAACCCTAGAAATATACTCTCTCTCTCTCTCTCCATTTCTGCGGTCCATTGGTTTGGAGCATAAAACCCTAAAACGACTCAATCTCAACCGATAACAATGTCTGACTTTCTCCCTCGCGAAATCTTCTTCGAAATACTCCTTAGATTACCCCACAAAGCCCTCTTGCAATGCACCACCGTCTGCAAATCATGGAACTCCATGATCACAAGCCCTAACTTCATCACCACCCACCTCAATCGCACAACCCTTTCATACATCACCAACAACAACACTCCTGCTGACCTCCTCCTCCTCAGGCAGTACTTTGAGAGTGGCAATAAAGAGCGATATTCGCTACGCCGCGACAACGAAACGCTCCGAAGGTATGCTCGACTCGAATTCCCATTTGAGAGTCAAAACCCCTTTTTCAGGATTGTGGGTTCTTGCAATGGGTTGCTCTGCTTGTCAGACGATTTTGGGTTTTACACCTACACCATTATACTGTACAATCCATCGATTCGAAAGTCCGTGACCCTTCCAGGACCCAGAGTCACTTTCAAGACGCACGGCCCCTACAAGTTTGCTCTCGGGTTTGGATTCGATGCCAAGCATAATGACCACAAGGTGGTGAGAATTGCGAATATCCAAGGACCGGTGGGTCTTGAATACATAGTTCCTCCCATTGTCCAGCTTTACTCGGTTGCATCTGGCTCGTGGCGAGAAATTGATTCTTCTGCTGCTCCGTATGAAATTATTGATCGGTACTGGTCGCAGGCATTTGTAAATGGGGCTATCCATTGGCTTGCATCCGATAGGCAGTATGACAATTTGATTCTGTCATTTGATATGGGTACTGAGGTATTCGGGACAATGAAGCTGCCTCCTTGTCTTGTACGCTCGTTTGTGATGGACATGTCGATTAAAGCGTTTGGGGAATCGCTTTTGGTGGTTGAGTATGATGGTGCGTTGTTCTTTAGAGAGAGCTGTTCTATATGGGTGATGAAAGAATATGGTGTAGCGGAGTCTTGGAGTAAAAGATGCACTGTTAGTCTACGAGGAGGATTAGGTACGGCTGTAGCCTTAAGGAAGAAGGGTGAAATACTTATGTCAACTGATGATGGAGAGCTGGTTTCATACCACCCCGAGACCCAACAAACCAAGGACCTTGGAATCCATGGTACCAAGGACTCATTTTATGTGGATAATTACATGGAGACCTTAGTTTTACTCAATAACTCAGCAAGGGATGAGGAAAGCAAGAATGCCGACTGAGGAAGAACAGGAAGAAAAGGCAAGTTACATGGTCTCACACTATAATGGTGTTGAAGTTAATTAAGATTGTCAATACTCAACCTTGCGTTAAAGCACCAGTACTCGAGGCTTAACGATAAATTAATCAAACAGTGTTACATTTTTCTGGGGTGAATACATATATTAGTAACCCACTTATTAATATATTACGGAGTATATATATTGTAATATAGTGGTGGGGTCAAAAGTGTTGCTACATTTTTGCACGAATTTCTATGTTTGTATACAATATATTTATTCATATAATGATGGGGTCAAAATAGTGTTACATTTTTGTTCCCTTGGTGAAGTAATAGTTCCAATATTAACTTTATATTGTTTGATATCTCATATGGGTGGATTGATTTTTGTCAGGGCTGTGGCTGGAGTGAATTAAAGGTCAACAGTGAGGAAGCGGGTTAAGGTGGGATGCAGATGAAAGAGTTGAAGTGGTGTGTTGAATCTCTGTTAGTCAATTACCTTTTTGTCTATATTTAAGATGCAGTCAACTCTTTTTTTTCCCCCCCTTTCCCAAAAGATGTATTAACTCGTCTGATATTTCACTCTCGGGGCATCTGTGACTGATAGTTTTTGAAAAAATGTACTCTCGAAGAGTAAGTCCTTTAGTTTGACAATAGTAGCTTGGCATGATTAGGGGCTATCCAGGATCTCTGGCTCCAGATGCTTTGCGGGATACAGTCCTGAATGCCTGTTTGAGAGATGCTGATTCTGGCATGTGATAGATGGTCCCCACTCCCCCTTTTTCTTATTTCCTTCTGTTTTTTGAGTTGTTTTCTTCCTTTGTAAGGTCTGTTTCAATTAGCCAAAAAAAAAAAAAAAAAGGTTGGTTAGGTTTCAGTTGACCACTGAGAAGTAGGTAGTCATGACCTTCGAAAGAATTAGCTAGTCTCACAAGGATTTGATTGCTCAAATTTTCCTCAAAAGAAAGTTTTAGATAGTCTCATGAAGGTTTGATTGCTCAAATCTTTCATGTTCTCGCTTAGGGGGATTTGCGTTGGAGCCTTGGGGGGGGAGACTATAAACTCCTTCAGAGTGTGTTGGAGGAAACATTAACAAAGGATGAATTTAGTTAATAATATATATATAGCTAAGCATTTTCATATGATTCTATATTTTTCTTTAACTTGTCTTCAAACTAGCTTTTAAGTTGAAGTGGACTTAAAAATATTGGAACATGTGATTTGCTCTTAAGATGTGTTAGAAGGGTGTATAGGAGGTTGAAAGAGAAGAAACTTGTTATATGTCCAACCACATCGTAGTTGGTGTTTCCCTATAGGGTTAACTACAGAAATCCAAGCTAGGAATAATAGGCATTGGAAATTTGTGTTTGTCTAACAAAGCTGGGTTACTCAGTTCTAGTAGAGGGCTAAAAGCCTTAAAAGAAACTTCATGTTGGATTTGTTTTTTCCTTTCAGTGTTGTCTACGACACCTAAACTGAACCTAATCTATTAAAATTAAGGTCATGTAAATGGGAACATCTTGCTTCCTGTTCTTGTAAGGGGCTATGATAATCTTGGCTAGTGCAGGAAAACCTTACTCCATGATGTGGTTACAGTAAACTTCTCGCCAAACAGACCCTTCCAAGTAACAAATCTAATGCACTGAAGCTGAAGTTAATATTCCTATGGAGGATTGATCGTGCCGATAGTTTTAGCAATAGTTTCAGCAAGTGAAACAAATCTTGAAGTGCTATCTCATCTATCGTAATTGTTGTAGGGTGTTTGAACATCTTATGGTAATTAAATTGGTCCATTGTGCTAATTCTGGCATTCAAACACACAAGTTGGTGGTGTAATTGGTAGACTTCTCCAAATCGAAGTAAAGAAATGGGGATGAATAAGTTTGAATCTATCAAACAAGAGTCAATAATTTTTTGCAATGTGGCCTATGAGGTTATCATGAAGATATTTTGTACTAAATAGGAGGATAGCAGGGATTGACTTCCAACTGCTTTTGCATAATGGAAGCCTGCATGGCTGGTTCAAAACCAAGTTGAGGACTCAGGCTTGGAGACCCTCTATGTCTAGGATGTTGATTAAGGAAGAGGAGAGATCCGACGACTTCTCGCTTAATGTTTGCAAATGAAATCATTGTATTATGTAGAGCCACTGAGGAAGAATCAATGATTTTAGGACCCTATCTTCAGAAATATGGGATGTAGTTTAGTTAGGCTTTAAAAAGTAAGAAGTTGGGAGTAGCAAATGGCAACAGCTTACCTGGGTTGAGGATATTTAAGCTTTGTTCACCTCTGACCCCAGAAAAAGGTCAACAATAAATTTATGCATCTTGTGAATCAGTGTTAATTGAGGTTTTTTTTTCTATGGAGGCCTTTTCTCAGTTGATGGGAAAATTGAGTAACCAGATTAGTAGATGGAAATGTAAATCTCTCTTATGGGAAGTTTGATGTAATTAATCAAATCACGACCCTGTTAACCCCAACTTACAGCATGTGTACCTTTCTTATTTTTAAGTCATTATTTGAGCTATTGGATTCAGTGATTTTCTGGGCAATTCTGAGGTGAAAAGCCACTTCTTAACTTTCAAGTGTGGGGTACTTGTTCTGAACAAAAGGTATGCCTGGCTTGGGCTTTGAGAGGTTATAGGATGTGTAGAGAGCTTGATGTCCAAGCTAGGTAGGTATCTCATTAATAACAAAGATAATATGTGGGTTTAAGTCTTGAAAGCAAAATGTTTTCCTCATTACTCCTTTCAATCAGCTTCATGCCTTCATCTAATGCGAATGCTTCCTGGACGTGGAAAGAAATTATGAAATGCAAAGATTTAATCTTCAAAACTTGCTTCTTTATAGTTGCAAACGGAAAGGAGATAGATTTCTGGAAAGATACTACAGTACTGACTGAATGAATTCAGAATCTAGAGGATGTCATGTCCAGTGGTTGCTCTCTTCAACAGAGTAACGCCCCTGGAAAATACGTTGTTTAGCTTTATCTGGTGATGATGTTATGACATCAAAATACATCTCTTTTTCGGAAGAAGCTTTGGAATTCGGATATGTAAGAATGTTTAGAAATTTGCCCTTGGCATATAGTTTTTGAAGTGCTGCCTGTGAAAGTAGGTTAAACTTTCAAAAAAAAAAAAAAAAAAAAAAAAGAGAGAGAGAGAGAGAGAGAGAGAGGGTTTAGCATGGTGATTCCCTGGTGAGGATTGGCTTTGTGGTTTTGAAGGGGAAATCAAAATTATCTTTCGTTATATTTTTATGTTAGCTTAATTTGGTTCTCCTCTCTTTAACTGTGTTGTTTAGATAAAGGTGTTGAATAGTTGATTAATCACCAACTGACGTGTACGACTTGTGGGCAAAAATTGGAGTGTAGGGAACAAGGTGTGCTTTACAGGGATCTGCCTATGGCTGGAGGTCATAACAAGAAATGTTAGTTTGGCTTTCCAAAGATTTTCTTTTAGGCCTGTTCTGTTTATCAAGCATGTGCCTCTAAAGAAGAGGGAGAGTTGAATTTATATTGATTTATTTCTTTTCAAATTCCATGTTCTTTTTCATTATATGAACTTTGCTGTGGACCTGATATAAAAGTTAGTTATAGGAATTTTGTTTTGGGTTTGGGATTATTTTTATGAGATGACTATTGTTTTGGCTGCAGATTTTATTTTGATTATATTAATTCTGTTTTGGATTTGAATTTAATATCAACTCCATTTTGATTTATTAGGAAAAATTGTAGCCATTGTTGGTGTTTGACTCTTATTCTGTTTTATGTAATGTGTTTTTGTTTTACCATAGTTTTTTTTTCTTTTCAAGTCAATTCTTTTTCTGCCTCCTTATTTTATGTTTTTTTTTTTTTTTTTTGAATTGTGGGTACAATTTTTCTGCCTCCTTTGATGCTCAATATAAAACACTTTTTGAGTAGGAGGGAACACCAATGCATGTGTGCATGAAACAGCTGTCAAATTACCGATTTAATACGACCAAGGGTTCAAAACGGCTTTCGGCTAGTAACCTTTCACAAACTGCTTTCGGTTGGTTCGGTAGGTTTGTGTATGGAAAGCTCCCTTTCGTCATTTGAAAAATGGGCTTTAATTGAGTGAGCTTTTTGTTTGGAGGTGTTTTGGTTGTTTTTGGTTAGGGCTTGGGGTGACTTAGTTTATTGTTCTTTTTGTTCAGAGATTAGGGCTGCCCTTTGGTTCCCTCAGGACTTCTCATGGTTTTTTCATTTTTCATTTTTTGGTAATTAGTATATTTGTCATTTATTTTTAAAAGAGGGGGTTTCTTGTTTCATGTTTAGGTAATTGTGTTTTTCTTTTCTTTTTTTTATATTTAATTTTAATTTCATGCTCTAAAATAAACTGAAAGTACTTATTTTTAGTCTGTCTGTCTGTCTAATCTGGTTTTGTGTGAAATGACTTCAAAGCTAAAGCTTCTCAGTTGTGCAATCTCTGTTTTAGTTTTGTCAAGTCTTGAAAATCCTTACTACCATGGAACTTCAATCGAAAACCAAAATCCACATTTTCATTTTTTCAGTAAAGTAAAGAGTTGTCAAAATAGAATTTGTTCTCAAGCAAAAATGAGATTTATTTTGGTAAATTGTTATTCATTTTATTTTTTATGCTTTGAGCTTCATTGTTGGGCATTGATCACCACCTAAAACCTGGAGAACTAGATATAAAGGAACAAATTTTCTTTGCAATTTTTTTTTTCTTTCTAGTTTTGGGGTTCTATACTTTTTCTCATGTCAATTTTGTTGCCTAATATTATGGTAGATCTTTGAACATCAATTTCTCGACTTTTATGCCTTCGAATTTCTTGTAAGTCTGTTTCATCCTTTTTCTTGGGGGTTTTCTTGGTTTGCCTTCGAGTTCTAATTTGTGGTAAAGTTTTGCTTGATAGGAATTCTATGGTATTAGTGTATTAAATCTTGATTAACCTGTGTGCATAAGATGCTCCAATTATATTTCTAGCTTTTAAACTTATCTTGCTGCCCCTGATGTATTGAATATTGTAGTCCTAAACCGAGTTACTTCATGTCTTTTCAGATACATTGACATGATGTACAGCATCAGTTTCTGGTCTTGCTAGCTGTCTAGCTTGGATTTGACTTGACTTGACTTGACTTGACTTTGGGGTGCATGATTAACACTGAAAACAAAACCCTAAGAAATCTGGAAGGTTTAGAAATTAGAGCCTTAGAGGAAACCAACATTAAAAGCCATTAAAAAAAAGGGGGTAAAGTGACAATATAGTATGCATAATAGGGTCCCAAAGGCTATTATTGGTGTCACCCTGCTAGAAATTATAGATCTTTGGAAATCATTCACATTTTACTAGCCTGTATTATTTTAACTTTTTTTGGAAAAAAATAAAAAAAATTAGAAAATAGGAAAACATTCAACTAAAAATGTATTTTCTAAGGAAAATGCTAATCTGACCATGGGATTTGCTTCCGATTCCATGGTTCTTGGGCACACTCCCTTCGTCCCACAAATATAGGTTTTCTTTCTTGTTTTGACTGTTCTAAAATGTTTGTCACTTTGAAAAGTCATATTATAATTTTATTTATTTTTAACTTTCCCATATTAGCCTTTATTACATAAAGAGTTGCTTTAAACACAAATAGTAGGATAAGAGTACTTTTGGAAAGTAAAAGTTGAGTGGATGACAAATCAATGCATTAATTCTTTTTCTTAATTTGCGTGCTTTTTTAAAGATGTCTATCTTTTTGGGATGGATGGAGTATGATAAATTCATTTCAAACATTGCATAATTTTATTATTATTATTATTATTATTATTTTTTGGGTGGCTAGATCTACCACAATGTGATTTAATCTTTTTTGGCCCCTTTTTTGGGGGAACAAGATAAGAACATGTGAATCTCAAACTACATTAAACAAGGAAGCTATACACTAAGTTCGAATCTAAGATCATCTCTAAGAAGAGGGGCAGAGATGCCACCAATCAGGCTATAAGGCCATTTATAGCTCTAATCTAGAGAGATGTGAATCATTTTTTTTTATCTATCATAATTTAGATAGAATTTAAATTTTTTGAAAAAAAAACTATTTGAAATTTTGAAGGGCTTGTTTGGCTGTCGAATTCGAAGATAACTATCATTTTATTGAATTTGTTAATTCAAGATAATAGAGTGTGTGTGCCTTCAATACTATGTAAAATTTATTAAATTATTTAATTTTGAATTGGACAACCAAATAGGCCTTAAAAAATGCAAACTTTTGACTTCTCATCCAACAAATGAGAGTGTAAAAGTAACTTTATGAGCTTTGTTTCTTTCGTTTAATTTGCCTCTTTTTCGCATTAGGCATCTCCATTCTCCAATTTTAGACTTTGGGTTGTAGGAGATGAAGCATTTTTATTCCCTAGGTGAAAACCCTAAAATATTTTTCAATCGGTTTCCTCTATAGCCATTGAAGACGTGTCTTAGGGGTGATCCCAATTCTAAAGGTAAAATTTGAGGATGATTGGCAATGTCTAGCATGTATCTTTCAGTATTGATAGGGGGTATAACCCATAGAAAGTCAGTAGCTTGTCGCTTTCCTGCCCACCAAACAAATCAGAATTCAAGTTACACGACAATCACTTATTTGGCTAGGCCGTATGAGGTATGATAATTGAGCTCCAATCATGAAAACTACAGGGGCAGGCTGCCACTCCATGTGTACATGTCCTGTAAGACGATAAAAACTCCTAGGCTGCTCAATCTGAAGTCTAGTCTCCATGCATCCTTTCTAAGCTGTCTGCCTATTGTTCATACCTTCTACAAGCTTACATAGTTGCATCTCTCTCAATATGTCTTGTTTTTGGCCAATGACTCCCATCCAAAAGCATGACACCATCACAGCAGGCCCATTTTTTCTAAATAAAAGCAAGGAAAAGACAGAAATAAAGGTTCGTTGTACCTCACGGAACACATTAAAAAGAGGAAGTTTGATTTGAAAGAGAAAATGTTCACCAAATGCAATCATTACCATACAAAAAGTGCCACTTTATCTTGAGGGGCAATTGCTAAAAATTTGTGGTTGCAAATGATCTCTCTGGTCTCTACATTTTTTTAAAGTAGGTCCAAAAATGTACTCGTATCAGGCTATCGATCAGCTAGCATGTTGTAGCTAAGATACCACTTAGCATGTTGTAGATGGATAATCGAGTCATTGAGTGGCTACAAGATGGTAAAATCCCCTTTCAAATCATCTTCGATTTCTGCCCCCCGCCCCTCTTTACCCTATGTTTGGTTGCTAGGATCGAAAAGGAAAGAAAAAGAAAATAAGATAGACTTTGGATTCCTATCATTATGCTGTTTTGGTTTCCATGAAATGAAAAGCTCAGCCTGATTGTGATTTAATCTTTTATTTCTAATTATTGCATTGGTGGAAATCAAAAGCACTTTTAATGATGGTAGAAACTTCTTTAGGAAGTGAGTGGAAAGACTCTCATGCATGAATCTGTGAGTAAATGGATTGACCTGTTGCCATCAACATGACCGATACAGTCCACTCCATGCATGCATGTCATTACATTTTAGAGGCTGTAAGTCCATTATCCATCTTTAGAATCATCAGAACAACTAAAAAAATGTACTGAAACATTTTTTTTAAACTAGTATTTGCTTCAATTTTTTTCCTTTTTTCTTTTTTCTTTCTTCAACCAGGGCACTTCACCATGGCAGCTTGCATGGAATTCTTAATGAAAAAACAATCGTATTGAACTCTATAGATTACAAAGATTGTAAGTATAATTCCATTTTTATTCCATTTGTAGGTACCTTTTTTTTTTTTCTTTGCCAAGGATTTATAGGTACTTGAGGATTAATTATCTCCAAGGAGGCATACCATCAGATATTGGAATTCTTTCTTTTCAATCACGCGCGTTGTAAGATCTCTGTTTCTTTTGCCCCCCCCCACCCCCGCGGGCAGCCGCTCCCCCTTTTTCAAGTTTTTGTTTTGGTTTCAGTTGAATCCTATTTCAATTTTCCTTCTAAAAGAACCCATAACTATTTACTTTTAATGTTTGGCAAACAATTTTTTTTTTGGCTTAGTTTTGCTAGTTTAGGGGCCGTTTGGATAAATTTCTACTTCCTGTTTTTCACTTTCAAAAGAAAAAAAATGAAAATTTTTAATTTGAAAAATTTTGGAAGTTACTTCTAAAAGTTGATATAGTAAGAAATTCCTACTACCTCAAATTTTAAAATTAACTATCAAGACTTTGCACTATAAAAAAAATTTTATTTCTTTATTTTTAAAAGTTAAGAATAGGAAATAAAAGTTTATCCAAATGGGCCTTAGTAGTTCAAATTTAGAAACATTTTTAAAGATAATTTCTATGTGTAATGAAGATTAAAAGTAGAAAAACTTTAATTATAGGTTGGTGTTATTGGTGAGGAAAATGTAGTGGCAAAAGTAGTAGTAATGATGGTGGTGGTGGCCATTTGTGGTGGTGGCATTAAGTGTAATGAAACAATTGTGTTGACATTGGGGCAGGCCCGGTTTTGAAGGCATGCGACCAAGGCAGTTGCCTAGAGCCCTATATTTTTGTAAATATGTATGAATTTTTTTTTACTCCCTCCGTTCCACTTTATTTGATAAGAATTTTCATTTTGAAAAATCCCAAAAATGTTTGTTACTTGTCATAAGTTAAAACAATAATTGTTTTAGTTTTCCAAAATAACCATTATTTTCTATTGAAAAATACTCCATGATTAGGGTAAAATTAGAAAGTAAGTGTCATGACAATGCATTTAATAGTGCATCTCAATATGCGTATTTAGTCGAAGAGGCTCAATCAAATTGGGTTTGGAGGGAGTGGTTTTATTTGTTTGTTTTGTTATGTATGATTTGCAACATGTTCATTTTATTGTTTTAAATGTCTTCGTTTAATTCTTCCTTTAAAAAAAAAAAAAAAAAAAAAAAAAACACCCTTTTCAAGCATTTATAAGAGAAGAGTTTATAGTCAAGGGGTAAATAAAATAAAGGACAACGCTATTTCATTCACGTTTTCCCATCCATTTATATGTGGTAGCTTTTCTTTTTTTCATGCTGGTCCTCGTATGTTTACTTTCACCTATATATTTTCAGCATATAAAATAGATGGTAAAGGTGGGTGACAAAAAATAAGTGAAGTAGTATTTTTCTAAAATAAAAACGGAGGAACTCTTACCATTCAGTCATTCACAAGGTCAATACTCCTATTGCTGTTACCTTCTTGTACTGTCCAACTCATTCCCATTCATGGTGCGTACCTTTTCTCTTTTACAGCTCTAATAATTGGAGGTCTGATGGAATCCCATATCAGGAGCCAGATTCCCTTTCGTCTGTCCATTGTAGAAACAGTAGGAAGTGGGGACGAAGACTTGGATAAGAAAAAGACCGCGAAGTCAGCAGCAGGAAATTATCAGGAAACAACCTCAAGCCATCTACTTCTACTAGAAATGGATGGGAAAAGGACTGGGCCTCAAAAACAAGAAAAGAAAAAGAAATGATCGAGATGGATTCGCTTAGGACATGTGATTTTGTCCGTTTTGGCTAAAGTATACGTGTCTTGATTCCGTGATGAGTTGATACGTGTCGAATTCATCCATACATATTGTTGGATGAAAGAGTTAGATGACTTGGATTAAAAGTTGAAAAATTTATCTATTGAGGTCATTTTGGTCAATTCAATAAGCAATTTTTTCAATTTAATCTGAACCATCCAATGATGAGGATGTACTTGGCATAGGTGAACTTAGCAGAAGCCAAACTCAAAGTCCACTATTCACCTATGAGCAACCCCATAGGTAGTTGATGGTCAATTTGAGCACATTGATAGAGTTCTAAAAAAGGTGAAGGCTGCCATGAGGGGTTTATCATCGGTGAATTGATGAACTTTGCTTTAATTTGAAGAATTCATGTACAAAATTTCAAGACAAAGCCTATGTCATTGGATAAAGGACTCTTAAATGGTCCCACAGTACAAAAATTAATCAAAAAAATGATTTGCGATTAGATCACACCTGCCAAAACTTTAAGTTATCAAATAGAACATCAAAACTTGGTCGGCTTGTCATCTGATCAAATCATATGGTAACTTTTTCATTAAATTTTATATGTGAAACTCTTGAAGAATCCTATATCCAATGGTGTAGGTTTTGTCTTAAAATTTATACATTAACTACTGAAATTGAGGGAGAGTTCCTCAACTCATTAATAGGGAGCCCCTCATGGCATCTTTACCCTCTAAAAAATAGGGAGAATTACACATTCACGTATGTTTTTCAACTAATACCCAACTGAGGATACTTGACTATCAACTTGGTAGTTTGTAGCAAAGTAGTAACTAATAAGTTAATTTGTTGTAAAGGCAGCTAAGGATGATGAAGGGGATGAAAACAAATGAATTGCTTATTTTTTTTAAAAAAACAATAAGTCAAAGATTGTTCTTTAGTATTAGTTTGGAAAACTGACTCTTATGTGTCCTGAAAAATTTTTGATGGACAATTATATCCTTATTTTAAATTATATGTATTTTTTATTTTTATTTTTATCATTGTTTGAAGTATGGATTGTTTAATAATATTTATCTTGAACCAAACAATAGAATTCTAAAACAAACAATAGAATCTTAAAACAAATAAGAACAAAATAAATAAATAAATTTTGAAACCAATTTGAAATATAGTTCCTATCCGTATCGTAACGCTTAGTCATGCAAAGAATCACCACGTATATACACATTAAAAAAAAAAAAAAAACAAAAAACCCTCTATTGGTCCTTTCACTTTTGTACAATCTATTTGTCTCATTCTACAAAGTCTTTTCTAAGTACGTAGAATAGTTCTTGTACATTTTTTTTCCCCATTCACCACACTTATATATATATATAGTCATTATATTATCAAATGCATTTGATATAACTTTGCATCAAATGTGTTCTATAACTTTTATTTGCGAATTGTATTTTGTGAAACTAATCGTTGGATTAATTTTGATTCATATGTAAGTCATGCATGCCAAAAATCATATTGATCTAATATTATGAGCCACTTCATCCATAAATGTTTATAAATGAGTAATTTTGTTGATTGAAAAATGTATATTTTGGATTGAATAGCAATCAATTTCAGATTTACTTGATTTTTAGTATGGATCGCTTACGTGAGGAAGCTATCTAATCTAATGATTCGTTTTTAAAAAATACATAGAGTCATGGGTAAAAATTTTGGAGTGCACTTGATACAAAATTTCATCAGGTGCATTTGACAATAAAAAGACTGTACACACACACACACATACTCTTTATCTTTGTTTTTGATGGATAATTGATTATGATACATTTTTCATGCATTGATACTAATGATTTAAAGATCAAAATATAGTAAGATTTATTGTAATGACTTTTTACAAATAACACATGCAATACATGAGAAGAACTTCCATGCAACAGTGACATCGGTCACATGGTGTCACGAATCAATGAGAGTTAAGCAAGGTGAAATTAAGAGGTTAAAAAATATTCTGACAATCTCATTTTACTTATTTTTCATTGGTTCGTGACACCACATAACTAGGTTATAGATGAATGGAACTTTTTCTGACAACACACGTGCTATAATTAGTACTCTCAAATGCCCGTCCTAAGATGAGAATGGCACGTACCCACGTTCTTGTGCAATCCAAGTGAATCACAACCGTGGAAAGATTGGCATCTTGAGATAAAATTACGTAGTTTGCCCTTTTACAATGTCTGACAGTTTGATTTTCTCTCCTGAAATGGAGAAAAACTTCCATGTAATTGTGATATGGCCAGGTGATATCACAAGTCAATAGGAGTCTTGCAAAGTGGGATTGTCAGTGTACTTTTTGATCTCAAAATCCCATTTTTTAAACCCCTATTGACTTGTGACACCACCTAACTGTGTTACAGTTACATGGAAGACTCACTCCCTAAAAAGACATACAGTGCCTTTTTTGGTCCAATAAAGGTATTTGAGATTTTGAGTATTTGGGCAAACTTTGAAATTTTTATGGGCAAATGCCCATAAAATAAAAACGGAGGAACTCTTACCATTTAGTCATTCACAAGGTCAGTACCCCTAATAATTTATTGCTATTACCTTCTTGTACTGTCCAACTCATTCCCATTCATGGTGTGTACCTTCTCTCTTTTACAGCTCTATTAATCGGAGGTCTGATGGAATCCCATATCAGGAGCCAGATTCCCTTTCGTCCGTCGATGTAGAAACAGTAGAAAATGGGGACGATGACTTGGATAAGGTAAAGGCCGTGAAGTATATGAGTTTTAGTTCGGTGGTGAGTAGACAGGCGTCGAGTTCGTCCATACTATCGGATGAAGGGTTAGATGACTCAGATTAAAAATTGAAAAACTTGCTTATTGAAAACATTTTGGTAAATTCAATAGTAACTTCTTTAATTTAATCTGAACCATCCGGCCTTTCAACCAACGGTGAGGATGTATTCAACACGGTGGTAAGTTTTATCAACTCAGTATCGAATCCAAACTCAAAGTGCACTATTCACCTGTCAGCAACCCCACAGGTTGTTGCATCACTCCACAGGTTGTTGCATCACTGATGGTCAATCGGAGCACATTGAGAGAGTTCTAAAAAGGATAAAGGCTGCCATGAGGGGTTTTTCATCAGTGAATCAATGAACTCTCTTAATTTGAAAAGTTCATGCACAAATTTCAAAACAAGGCCTATACCATTGGATAGACCATGCTTTAAGGGTTCGACGTACAAAAATTAATCAAAAAAATGATTTGCAATTAGATCACACGTGTTGGTCAAAGTTGATGCAAAACTTTAATTTATCAAATTGAACATCAAAATTTGGTTGGCTTGTGTGATCAAACCATATGGTATTTTTTTCATAATATTTTATATGTAGGACCCTTGAAGAATCGTATATCCAATGGTATAAGATTTGTTTTAAAATTTATACGTTAATTCTTGAAATTAAGGGAGAGTTCCTCAACTCACCGATGGGAGCCCCTCATGGCATCTGTACCCTCTAAAAAATGGGGAGAATTACACGTTCAGGTATGTTTTTCAACTCATACTCAATAAGGATCCTTGACTATCAACTTGGTAGTTTGTAGAAAAGTAGTAACTAATAAGTTAATTTGTTGTAAAGGCAGCTGATGCTGAAGGGGATGAAAACATTTTTCTTCTTCTTATGCTTATTAAAAAAAAAGAAAAAACAATAAGTCAAAGATCGTTCTTTGGTATTAGTTTGGAAAAATGACTCTTATGTGTAATTTATACTAATAAAAGCTTTCTGAAATACTTTTGGTTGACAATTATATCCTTATTTTAAATTATATATATTTTTTTATCAAATAAGAATTGTTTAATAATATTTATCTTTAACCAAACGATAGGATCCTAAAACAAATAAAAAGAAAATAAATAAATAAATAAACAGATTTTGAAACCCACTTGAAGTATTAGTTCCTATCTCTACCATAACTCTTAATCATATACGTATAGAAGCATTACGTAGGGGTCTTTTCACTTTCGTACAATTTATTTGTTTTCTTCTGCATGGTCTTTTCCAAGTATGTAGAACAATTCTACAAATTTTTTTTCATGCACCGCACTTATATATAGAGGGGAGGGTTCTGTTGACACTTAGTATAAAACTTTTTACACTTACATCCATCAATATTTTTTTATAAAAATTATATTTCACCGATCTAACCGTTGAATTACATATTCTTATCATGTACATGACATGCCAATTTCAAGTTAATCAGAGATTAAGAGTTATGTCATCCATAAAATGCTCGAAATTAAAGTTTTATTTATTAAAATAAATGTAAGATTACGGATCAAATGCTTCCCAATATCTGATTAATTTAAAATTTAGCATGCATGACGTACATGATAGGAATATGTAATCTAACGGTTGGATCGGCAAAATATGATTTTTATAGAAAAATATTAACGGATGTAAGTATAAAAAATTTTACATCAGGTGTCAACGGAACCATCCCCATATATAAATATACTACTTATAAAAGCCTGTATCTTAAAAAAACTTTTGATTCACTGATATACCCCACTAAAACCGTTAAAGACAACTTTGTCCTTTAAAAAGGTAGATTCAAAGTATATTTACAGTATTTATTAACAGTGTATTCTTAGTTGGTCTCTTCTTTGTGTTTTTCCCTTTGTTACGTCTCCCAAGACCCAAGTAACAGTTTCTCCTCCTCTTCCAGTCATTCTCCCAAGTTCCAACATCTTATTCTCTTCCGTTCGTTCCTTCCCTCCACTGCCTCGCATCTAGCCCTTCCTTTGTTCCCATTTTCGCATGTACAGTGTGTTGGAAAATATTTGTATTGTATTACTTATGTATAATTCTGTCAAAACAGTATGCATATAATAGACGAATGATTCTGAATTACACAAATATACAGAATACAGAATATAAATAGAAACCGAAATAAATTCTGGAAATCCACAAACTTACAGAATACAGAAGATAATAAAACAGAATCGGATTGATCAAGGCTAGCGTTTGACGCTATGTCCTTAAGACAGATTTCGCCCCTCACTTGGTGCTTTGAGTCTCACAGACGTCTGCCTCCCAGGATACAATGATCTGTACGCACAGAAGAAGCACTGCAATCTCTGCGTCTGGCGAACCCACTGTGTCCTTACTCTCTCTCTTAAACAGTACGAAATTAATTTCTTGATTAACCTCTAATTGACTGCGAAATGCAGTTTAAATAAACAACCCAGAAGTGACTATCCAGAACAGTCCAAAAGGCACATTGATCAGGTGTGTCTTTTGTTCATGACTGTTCTGGGTTAACAGACAGACATTACTTAACGGTAATTAAATTAATTAGCAAAATAAATTTTGCTTAAAAAATAACACACATGGGTCAGTCTTATTGACCCCACCCCACCCGACCCGACCCGGCCCGGCTCGGTTCGGTGCGGTGCGGGCAGGCGCGCGCGTGTGTTTTTGGGTCCAAACCCAATGTTGGCTAGGTCCTCCCTCCTCACAAAACTTGGGTGCCCTTTGGGTCCAAACCATAGGTCCAAAGTATGTGTATATGAATTCACTCAGAATTTCATAGTTATTCAATGTAGGACAAGCCTTATTACCATTCTTCAACCAACTATTCAAAGGTGACTTTAGAGAACAATTTCTCATTCACCCATTAATGATTTTGGCCAATTAAATATTCGAATTAAATCTCCACATAGAGATTAACTAATTCCAACATGGACCCACCTCAAATTATACATGGGACCCACTTTAATAAATGGCCAATATCTCTAACAATCCCCCACATGAATGGAAATTGGTTGGATATCTATGCAAATGAAAATGCTGACACGAAAGAGAGTAAGTATGGAAAGTCCCTGCATAGGATAGGTGGCTTGTGGCTTTGAACCTTCCCTTATGAAAGACTATCGGATTTGCTGGCTGATTAGTGAACGTGATGTCTTGAACTATTCAGCTGTTTGTGCAAACCAAGACAATAGAATTCACACAGTTCCTTCCCGAACACAGTTTGGTTCTCATGATTGTGTTCATTTTGGCCCTGAACAATTCCTGGTTTCTATGAGTGCTTTAGAGAATATAGCCTTATAATTCTCATAGAAGTGGCCCCTTCTACACTCATATAGGTGATTCTTATTAAGAGTATCCTGCTATACCCCACTTGGATTTCCAAGATATAAGAACCATTAAAAGCTTAGCTTATCCTGGTACACGCTACAGGCATCACTTTTTCATCATAGGAATAGGTAGAAGAGTTATCTCCTAAGTGATTCCACTAAGTCACACACAATTCGGTTGTCCCTTTGAACCTAGTTCTTGGGATCTCCAGTCAGCTAGGTTGGGTTGCCATTATGGTAACTTTTAAAATATAGTAGGCTTTAAGCCCATACCCCTCGATGAACTATATACTTGCTCTCTAGTCAAACCTTTCGTTAACGGATCCGCAATATTATCATTTGACTTTATATAGTCAATGGATATAACTCCACTTGAGAGCAATTGTCTAACAGTATTGTGTCTTCGACGAATGTGTCGAGACTTACCATTATACATATTATTCTGTGCCCTTCCAATAGCCGATTGGCTATCGCAATGTATACAAATTGCTGGCACAGGTTTTGACCATATTGGAATATCTTCTAGGAAATGACGAAGCCACTCAGCTTCTTCGCCAGCTTTATCTAAAGCTATAAATTCCGATTCCATTGTGGATCTTGCAATGCACGTTTGTTTGGAAGATTTCCAAGACACCGCTCCACCTCCAAGTGTGAAGACATATCCACTTGTTGATTTAGAATCTTTTGTATCAGATATCCAGTTTGCATCACTATACCCTTCTAGTACAGCTGGATATCCTGTGTAATGTAATCCATAATTTAGAGTATATTTCAAATATCTGAGTACTCTAACTATTGCCTTCCAGTGATCTGGCCCTGGGTTACAAGTGTATCTACTCAATTTACTAACTGAGTATGCTATGTCAGGTCGTGTACAGTTCATTACGTACATTAGACTCCCAATAATTTGAGAATACTCTAATTGAGATATGCCTTGACCTCCATTTTTAGTTAAATGAAGATTTATGTCCACGGGTGTTCTCGCTGGATTACAATCATATTGATTAAATTTCCTCAGAATTTTCTCAATATAATGTGATTGAGATAACACTAATCCATCGGACGTTCTAGAAATCTTAATTCCTAATATGACATCCGCAATACCCATATCTTTCATGTCGAACTTGCTAGTCAACATCTTCTTAGTAGCTTTAATGATATCATTATTGCTACCCATAATTAGCATATCATCCACGTATAGACAAATTATGACATAGCCATTTGTAGTTTCTTTGACATACACACACTTATCACATTCATTGATTCTAAATCCATTTGACATTATCACTTTGTCAAATTTTTCGTGCCATTGCTTAGGTGCTTGCTTTAAACCATATAATGATTTAACAAGCCTGCAAACTTTCTTTTCTTGTCCTGGAACAATGAACCCTTCTGGTTGTTCCATATAGATTTCCTCATTTAATTCACCATTTAAGAATGCCGTTTTAACATCCATTTGATGTATTTCAAGCTTATGCACAGCTGCAATAGCTAATAACATCCTAATAGACGTTATTCTTGAAACTGGTGAATATGTATCAAAATAGTCTACTCCTTCTCTTTGTCTAAATCCTTTGGCTACAAGTCTCGCCTTGTATTTATCAATTGATCCATCTGATTTCATCTTTCTCTTGAATATCCATTTATATCCAAGAGGTTTATTCCCTGGTGGAAGGTCCACCAATTCCCATGTATGATTTTGCATAATGGATTCAATTTCGCTATTTATAGCTTCTTTCCAAAAGGGTGCTTCTGGAGTGGACATAGCTTCCTTGAAGCTTTGAGGTTCATTTTCTAACAAATAAGTTAGAAAATCCGAGCCATAGGATTTTGAAGTCCTAGCCCTTTTACTACGTCTAGGCTCATCTTCACGATCTTTGTCTATAGACTTTTGGTCTTGATCGTGACTAGTCGTAGTCTCATAAGTTCTTTTGAGAGAACTTGTCTCATGTGTAGGATTGCATGGAAATATATTTTCAAAAAATGATGCATTCCTAGATTCAATTATGGTATTCACATGTATATCAGAAATTTCAGATTTATGAACAAGGAATCGATATGCACTACTATTATTAGCATAACCAATAAATACACAATCAATTGTTTTTGGTCCTATCTTAACTCGTTTAGGAATAGGAACCGCTACCTTGGCCAAACACCCCCACACTTTCATGAATTTATATGAAGGTTCTCGACCTTTCCATAATTCATAGGGTGTTTTGTTTATAATTTTGCGAAGGTATTTTATTAAGTATATAATTCGCAGAAAGCACTGCTTCCCCCCACAAGTTCTGAGGTAAACCCGAACTTATCAACATAGCATTCATCATTTCTTTTAAGGTTCTGTTTTTGCGTTCGGCAATTCCGTTTTGTTGTGGTGAATAAGGTGCAGTGGTTTGGTGTATAATGCCATGGTTTGAACAAAATTCACCAAATGGATCGGATTCATATTCACCACCTCTATCATTTCTTAGAACCTTAATATTTTTACTAAGTTGATTCTCAACCTCATTTTTGTAATGTATAAACATTTCCAAGGCTTCATCCTTGCTTCTTAGCAAGTACACATAACAATATCTCGTGCAATCATCAATAAAAGTAATAAAATACTTTTTGCCTCCTCTAGTTTGAACAAATTTCAAATCACAAAGATCCGTATGGATCAATTCTAGAGGTTCAGTACTTCTTTCAATAGAATGAAAGGATGTCCTAGTTAATTTTGATTCCACACATACTTCACATTTATGATTAGGATCAATATTAAACTTAGGCAAATATTCCAAGTTCATTAATCTACGCAAAGAACCATAATTTACATGTCCTAGCCTACCATGCCATACATTAGATAACTCAACAATATAAACAGAATCTGTGTTTTTATTGATCTTAGAAATAATAGTCATTACATTCATCTTAAAGAGCCCATTGCTCATGTACCCTTTCCCCACATACATCCCACTCTTACTAAGTACAAACTTGTCCGACTCAAAGACTAATCTGAAACCATTTTTACTCAACAATGACCCCGAAACAAGATTCTTGCGAATATCGGGCACATGCAGCACATCATTAAGAGTAAGCTCTTTTCCCGAAGTCATCTTCAAGATCACCTTTCCATGTCCTTCAATTTTAGAAATCGAGGAGTTGCCCATGAAAAGTTGTTCTTCATTATCTACCGATTGATAAGTAGAGAACATCTTCTTGTCTGAACAAACATGGCGAGTTGCACCGGTATCCACCCACCATTCTTTGGGATTGCTGCCCACCAAATTCACTTCAGAAACGACCGCAGAAAGTTGTATATCATTGATCGAATCCGAAATATTGTCCATTTCGGTCATATTTGCTTGAGCCTTCTTGTTGGTTCCTTGGTTCTTTCGCTTGCGACAATCCTTTGCACGATGTCCTGGTTTGTCACACACATAGCAATTGCCCTTGAACCTCTTTGAGTCACCACCCTTGGAATTTTGGGATGATCCTTGGCCTGAGTGCTTCCTCTTTTTATTGTTATTTTTCTGCACTTCCACTATATTAGCTTTAGACTCCATGGGATTTTTACCGTTATTCTTTTCAGAATTTCGGTTGTCTTCTTCAATCCTTAACCTTACGATTAAGTCATCAAGGCTCATCTCTTTGCGCTTATGCTTCAAATAATTTTTAAAATCCTTCCACGAAATTGGTAATTTCTCAATAACTGCAGCCACTTGAAAGGATTCACTAACCGACATACCTTCGGCATGTATTTCATGTAAAATTAATTGAAAGCTCTTGCACTTGACTTATAACAGTCTTGGAGTCTATCATTTTATAGTCTAGGAATCTGCCCACAACGAATTTCTTTCATTCCGGCATCTTCCGTTTTGTACTTTTTGTCCAAGGAGTCCCATAATTCCTTTGCAGTCTTTATTGGACTATACACATTGTATAATATGTTGTCCAACGCATTGAGGATATAATTCTTGCACAAGAAATCAGAGTGTTTCCATGCCTCCACCGCCGCGATAGTAATCCTATCGGTCTCACCCACTTTGAGAGTTGGAGCAATTTCATACAGAAACTTAGCCAAATTCAATGTAGTCAGATAAAACAGCATTTTCTGTTGCCATCTTTTAAAATCAGAAGCATTGAATTTCTTTGGTTTCTCTCCATGTGCAGGAGCAGGGGCCACAGCCACAACGGGCGGCACAACATTGGTACCCTCACTTGCCATTTCTGTTATACAGAAACGCAACCCAGAATGAATATAATAAATAACACAGAATTTTATAATATAACACAGAATTCGTAATACAGAATATATTCTATATTACACAGATTATCAAACAGTATTTAAACCGATATATACAAACTATAATTAACAGAATTTACAAAGTAAACAGAAACGGAAATCTGTCTTAAGATTGTTGGAAAATATTTGTATTGTATTACTTATGTATAATTCTGTCAAAACAGTATGCATATAATAGACGAATGATTCTGAATTACACAAATATACAGAATACAGAATATAAATAGAAACCGAAATAAATTCTGGAAATCCACAAACTTACAGAATACAGAAGATAATAAAACAGAATCGGATTGATCAAGGCTAGCGTTTGACGCTATGTCCTTAAGACAGATTTCGCCCCTCACTTGGTGCTTTGAGTCTCACAGACGTCTGCCTCCCAGGATACAATGATCTGTACGCACAGAAGAAGCACTGCAATCTCTGCGTCTGGCGAACCCACTGTGTGTCTTTTGTTCATGACTGTTCTGGGTTAACAGACAGACATTACTTAACGGTAATTAAATTAATTAGCAAAATAAATTTTGCTTAAAAAATAACACACATGGGTCAGTCTTATTGACCCGGCCCGGCCCGGTTCGGTGCGGTGCGGGCGGGCGCGCGCGTGTGTTTTTGGGTCCAAACCCAATGTTGGCTAGGTCCTCCCTCCTCACAAAACTTGGGTGCCCTTTGGGCCCAAACCATAGGTCCAAAGTATGTGTATATGAATTCACTCAGAATTTCATAGTTATTCAATGTGGGACAAGCCTTATTACCATTCTTCAACCAACTATTCAAAGGTGACTTTAGAGAACAATTTCTCATTCACCCATTAATGATTTTGGCCAATTAAATATTCGAATTAAATCTCCACATAGAGATTAACTAATTCCAACATGGATCCACCTCAAATTATACATGGGACCCACTTTAATAAATGGCCAATATCTCTAACACAGTGATAAAGCGTTTTATTGATATGGTAACTACGCACCCAATCCCAAAATGATTGTTTATTTTGAAAAGTCCAATTATTATTTTTTTTTTTTTGAACTTGCCTATACTATCCTTTGTTATTTTGATATTTACTCTTAACACAAAACCCAATACCAAATAAGAGAGGGTATTGGAAAGATTAAGTTTAATTAATGACAAGTCAAGGTAATATCGGTTTTTCTTAAACTATGTGTTTTGTCAAACTTGACCCATCTTTGTGAGATAGAGGGAGTAAGATTTAGGGTGCGGCTATTTCTACTATATTTTTTTCTTTACACACACTATTTAATGAAATTTTTTATTACTATTCTATCATCGAGTAAGATAACAGTTAAGGATAAAGTAATTTAAATAAAAACGCAAATTTGCTTTACGCACCCACTACACATAATTATGATCATAAAAAAATCTTTGCTTCCTTCATTCATATATCATCACTATTTCAAAAACTCTAATGACTAATTTATAATATCTCTTAAACTTTAACTAGTATTCGTGTTTTTATTTTTACACTTTTTGGAACAATGGACAAGTAAATTTCAAATGCCTTTAGCAATGAAAATATATGTTTTTTCCCACCAAAATTTGTTGAGTTTTGTTTGAAAATCACATTTTGTTCAGACTTAATGTATCGAACAAACCTAAAATGTCTACACTGTTTCAACTGAACATTATAAAGTTGTTCGGGACATACCGACTATATTTTTTGCAATTATTCAGTTATAATGTATTAAACAAATACTTAATACATATGTTCAGTTTAAATGTACCGAATTTTTTTCCCTATTAAGAGAAGTTGATCGAGTTTCGTTTGTGAATCACGGTTGGTTCAAAGTTGGTTTACCAAACAAATCAAAAATGTTCAAATTGTTTTTACCGAACATTTTAACGTTATTTACAATATACCAACTAAATTCTTTACAATTGTTCAGTCATAATATACTAAACAGCTACAATATATTTATCTTAAATGTGCCGAACTTTTCGAGATTAAAGTTAAAATTAATTTAGATATTATAAAATGTATAAAAAGTAAAAATATGCTTTTTTTTAATTAAAAAATGCGTATGCAAAACAATACATGTATTAAAAAAAAAAATGATATAAATAACCACGTCTTAGGATTTATAGTAACATTTTTTTACAAATAACATATGCAATCCCCGTGAATCACACCCGTGGAAAGATCGGCATCTTGAGATAACGTTATGAAGTTCCCCTTTTTGCAATGTCTGACAGTCCAATTTTCTTTCCTGAAAAGACGTAAAATATCCTTTTTGGTCCAACAAAGGACCCAAAGTTGCCATTATAGAACTTGATGTAGAAAGGGCGGGACGGGTAGGGTCTCTCTGCCAAATAACTGGGATCACCACGCACAAATGATAAAATAAAAATAAAAATGAAAATAAAAATAAATCATATGTGATGAGCATTAAAGATATTCACGGGAAACATGTGGTGGCATCCAGCTAGTTCCTTCTTAGTGATGATCCAGGGTGCATAGCCATAGACAGAGAGTGAGCTAGCTAGAGACCACTGTTACATTTTATGTACCTGAATGGATCAGCTGAGGCCAAGCCCTGCAAATTCATCACCTCTCACTCCTTTGGGTTTCTTGGAAAGAGCTGCTACTGTTTATGGCGATTGCCCTTCCGTTGTGTACAACGCCACCACTTACACGTGGTCTCAGACCCACCGTCGATGCCTCCGACTGGCTTTCTCCCTCGTATCGCTCGGCATCAAACGAGGCCACGTGGTGTCCGTGGTGGCGCCCAACGTCCCCGCGATGTTCGAGCTTCATTTCGCCGTCCCTATGGCTGGTGCCATTCTCAACACCATCAACACCCGCCTCGATGCACGCACCGTCTTCATCATCCTCCGTCACAGTGAATCGAAGCTCGTCTTCGTCGACCGCCTCTCTCGCACTCTAGTTTTGGAAGCCATCTCTCTCTTCCCACCGAAAACGCAACCTCCAACTCTCGTCCTCATCACAGACGATGAGGTTTCATCATCTTTGACCGTTGATTTCCACGACGATTATGAAAGCATGGTGGAAAAAGGCGATCCGAGGTTCGTTTGGGTCCGGCCGGAGAGCGAGTGGGACCCGATAGTGTTGAATTACACGTCAGGCACAACGTCCTCGCCTAAAGGCGCCGTTCATTGCCACCGGGGAATATTCATAACCACCATGGATTCTCTGATCGGTTGGGCCGTCCCTCAACAGCCGGTTTACTTGTGGACACTACCCATGTTTCACTCCAACGGCTGGAGCTTCCCTTGGGGGATGGCCGCCGTCGGTGGGACCAACGTCTGTCTCCGAAAAGTCGACGCCAACTTGATCCACGGTCTGATACGGAGACACGGTGTCACCCACATGTGCGGTGCTCCGGTGGTGCTCAACTTGCTAACCAACTCTTCCAACGGCCAGCCCTTTAATTTTGAAAAACCGGTCCGGTTCATGACAGCCGGGTCATCTCCACCCGCCACGGTACTCTTGCGAGCCGAGTTACTGGGTTTTGTAGTGAGTCACGGATACGGGATGACTGAAACCGGCGGGATCGTGGTGTCATGCGCGTGGAAGCCTGAGTGGAATCGGTTCCCCGCGAGCGAGAGGGCGAGGCTGAAGGCAAGACAAGGGGTGAGGACCGCTGGAATGACGGAAGTGGACGTGGTAGATCCCGAGTCAGGAGTGAGTGTGAACCGGGACGGTTCGACAGTCGGTGAGATGGTTCTGAGGGGCGGGTGTATAATGCTGGGTTACCTAAAAGACCCGATGGCTACGTCCAAATGCATGAGAGATGACGGGTGGTTCTACACGGGAGACTTGGCGGTGATGCACCCAGATGGGTATTTGGAGATCAGAGACAGATCAAAGGATGTGATCATAAGTGGTGGTGAGAACTTGAGCAGTGTGGAGGTTGAATCGGTGTTGTACACGAACCCGGCGGTGAACGAGGCCGCAGTAGTGGCTAGACCCCATGAGTTTTGGGGTGAGAGTCCTTGTGCATTTTTGAGTTTGAAAAATGATTTAACACAAAAGCCGACGACGGAGGAGATAATACAATTCTGTAGGGATCGGATGCCGCACTACATGGTGCCCAAGACGGTGGTCTTCAAGGATGAGCTTCCCAAGACTTCAACTGGGAAGATTCAGAAGTTGGTGCTTAGAGAGATTGCCAAGGCTATGGGGTCGTCAACTTGATTTTAAGACAACATATAATATGATTATTGAAGGATTACTGGTTGTATGCAGAATTCCCATATGAATTTGTTGTCATACGCATACGGAATATTATGTTATGAATTTATAAAAATTGGGAATTACGGTTTGATCCAAGGATGAGTGATTCTTTTGTGCAACTGTGAAGTTAAGAAGTCGTCTGATATTCCCATTCCACTTTCATCGACTTGATTGAAATATCACATCACATCAACATATCGTAGTGATGTATAAGATTTTCTCCGTATCCAACTGTGGCAATCGTACTGATCCTGTGAATCAGTTCAAAGACCGGTCCCAATAACAACCCTCACATGTTTGCATGGCCGGGGATAGTTAATAGCCCCATCCCCATCATGAAATTATCTCTAGAAGGGTTGTACTAAATTCTACAATTCAAAGAATTCTTTCCATCGATCTCTAGTGCCAAAGTGTCACACCAACGGCCTTCTAAGCCGTTTTTTTCTCCCAAATTTGTTGGGTGGATTTGGGTTTTTGTCTGGGACTACGATTAGTTTGGATCTTGAGTTCATAAGGAGTGGGGCATTGAGGGTTGGATATATAGACTTTTGTTCATTAGGGAAAAAAAAATGGTGTCAATTTAATATAAGTAGTTGCAAATTATACTTAATATAATAGAGCAGGGATGCAGAAGAATCCCCATTTTTACAATTGGCAAATGGATTGAAGTATTTTAGACCTATAACGCTACAACATTAATACTTCATGGTGAGAGTTACTAGGGATAACCTAATGGTGAGAGAAGATGGGTTCAAGGATAGGAGTAAAATAACACTAAAATATACAAATTTATTAGTTGTTGATAGGGGTAAAATAGGATTTTTAAACCCATAAAAAGGCAAAGTAGGGATAATATAGAAAATTTTGAGGACATACAGACCTCAAATTGTAACCCAACTAATAATTCGGATACTGAATTAACACGATTTAATCTTTGGGGCCTAAACTGAAACTTGACCCAAATTTTAACCCCTTAAGTGTAATTTACCATTTATTATTATTATTTTTATATGCCCCATGAGGCATTTTATTATTATTATTATTTTGGGTTATATAAAAAATAAGGTATTGTAAGTGGACAAATGTTGCCAACAAATTATTTTCAGTTGTATTTAACATCATATCCGATTCCTAAATCTACACTGACAAGAAATTGGACCTCCAGCTGCAACAGTTTTTTGCGGCTGCATGTATCAAAATTCAAAAGTTGTCACTAAAGGGCTCTACTTCTGTTATGGCCACTAAGCTGCCACTAAAAGTGCGGTGGCTAAATGCTTCTAGTGATCACTAAAGCTGTCACTTGCTTTAGTGGTGAAATTGAGTCAGCCACAGAACTTGGTTTGGAGTGCCGCGCAGGGTCACCGTGGGCATCATAAGTTCAATCCGAGGAGGATTAATGGTGGAGATGATGTGGTCTGATCGAGTTTGATTGCCAATTTCTATGGCACCCTGTTGTATGGGGTGTGACGATTAGTGCCATGCTGATTGGGTCTTGTCGCACTCGTGCGATATATGTGTTGAGACACTAGCAAATTTGTCTTTAATCACTAATCTATTACATTGAATTAACAAATTTAAGGAAATTTGTCTGGAGATCAAATGGAATATTGCTTTTGCTTTTTCCTGTAGTGGTGTGGTTGGTATGTCCTCTTTGGCGCACCAATGCTTTGGATCTGCGTGGTGCAGCAGGAGGTGTTCTAGATTTTGCTGGGGTAACCTATGCTCTGTTTCCTAATTTTGTTGTGGGTATTGATAGCTCTATGGGGTGGATTTTATGTTAGTGTTGGGTTTTTCTGCTTCATCTTGTAGGGGCTGGTTTGGTGTATTGGTATGTTCGTATATCTTGGCTCTAATTAATAAAATTTCTTTTCTTGCTAATCAAAGAAAAAAAAAATTGTTCTTTGGAGTGTTTTCAACATTTTCCCCCATTTTTAGGTGTAAAAAATTGTTACATGAAGAATTTTGCTTAGATTTTGGTTTAAATGGTTCGTGGAGTGTCACCACATTTTGGGATACTAGGAGGTAAGTTCTCAGTTTGTTGCCAACTTGCCATCATCAATTTAAAATAATGAGAAAATTATACTGACCTCTCCTTCTCCTGTGGTTTGAGGAAATTAATGACATTGACCTCTTCTGACATTTTAAAAATGACATTAACCTCTCCTTAGATTTGGCAAAAATGACACAAACCTCCCCTCCATCCATTGACTGTTAAGTTGGACTAACGGAAATTGCTGATGTCATGCAAAAGACCTTGAAAATGCCAAGATTACCCTTATTTGATATGCCTATTCCTACTTATGCAATTTGTCCTAAATAATATGAACTGATTGCAACCTGTTAGGCAAACTTGTTATAGAATGAAAATAAACAACCTAGTTATTTGATATGCCCAAAATAATATGAAGTGATTTAAACCTGTTATGCAACTTGTATAAACTGATTTCATCCATCTATATAGGATAGTATCTATTATAGAAATATCCAAATAGCAACCTTTTAGGAGTACTAATTTCATGCACAGATATTACATGTCCAAAATAAAACTCCCAAAATATCCTCACACGCAAACCATCAATCAAAAAAAAATATAAAAAAAAAACCACTGTGGCCACTTTTGTCACCTCCAACACAGCCAGCACATGCAGTGGCCCTCAACATAGCCACCCTCCAAATCCATAACTAGATGATACACGTAATTGTACTAAAAGATGGGAAAAGGTGGAGGCTTGGTCTCTTTTAAGCTGCCTTTGATTTTGATTAAGATACATTAATGTTTTCTCTTGTTATTTTATTGTAAAATGGTTTAATTAGATTAAGGGTAATTTGGAGGTTTCACATATTCCATTATGGTAAAAGTAATGGAAGGGAGGTTTGTGTCACTTTTGCCAAACCTAAGGGGAGCTCAATATAATTTTTGAAATGTTAGGAGAGATCAATGTCATTTTCTCAAACCTCAGGAGAAATAAGTGTAATTTTCCCTAAAATATTTCACTTCGTGCGTTTAAGGATATTGTCTACTACAAGTAAATGCATATTCCAATTATGTTTGAAGTTTCAATCTTGGTCACACGATCCTAGCACCTTCATGCGTTTAAGGATACCGGTTCAATCCAGTTGACGGTTCTTGACAACCCAACAAAATCTAAGGGTTCTCAATGCACCAAGTCACTTTTTACTCTCAACAATACTAACGTCACCTTATACGTGAATCACTTCTATTTATGTATTGGTTTAAGATTTTACACTCAATTAGATTTGAGAGGATTTTGTATCGAGCATTCGTTCACATCTAGTCAAATCAAACTAGTGTCTTTTCCATGATCAAGTTTATGTGTTCACATATGTCTTCTCCTATTTTTTCGCCAAAAAAACAAAACCCAAACACTAACATAAAATCAGAAAATCCGTGACCCTTGCAACACCTCGCGTTAGTACCTATAACACGCACGGCCCGTATTCTTTTGCGCTCGGATTTGGATTTGATGCGAAGAGCAACGGCTACAAGGTCGTGAGGATAGTGTATCCCAGAGGGAACGATTGGCGTTGCAAAGTTCCAGGCGCGCGGGGTCGAGGTTTTTTCGCTAAGCTCGGGCTCTTGGAGATCGGGCATTGGAGCGTCTGGTCATACGTATATTATTGATGGCCGACGGCTAGCTTTTATGAATGGGGCTGTACATTGGGTAGTGTATGATCAGAGGGGGTGCCGGAAGGGAAATTTGATTTTGTTTTTTGATATGGGTGATGAGAAATTCAGCGAGATGATGCTGCCTGAAAAATTAGAAGGTGGCCGGGTTTGACGAGTACATGTTTGTCACAGTATTTGGGGAATCTCTCTCTGTGTTGGATTGAGAAATTTTTTGTTCGATATGGATCATGACAGAGTATGGTGTAGCGGAGTCGTGGACTAGACAGTTCACCATCGATATAGAAGGAGGATTAGTGAAGAGTATAGGCTTGAGGAATGGTGAAATACTTATACTGTGAACAGATGGTGGAGATCTACTTTCGTATGATCCAGAGACTAGAGAAAAGACGGTATATTATAAATACTTTTGCTTAGAATTCCCAGTTCAAGTTTATTTGGATATAACTTCCATTGAGAGTCTAGTGTTACTCAATGGAGTAAATAGACATGCGGGAGGGCCAAGCGAGTTACTCTGACACCGAAGTCTTGCTCAGAGAAGAAGCCAGATCGATGGAGTTGAGGGAACTGAATAACGTGGAAGAGGTAAAGGAAGAAGAGTGCAAGGTAAAAATGATTCCACTTATCCTACACTATTTTAATTTGCAGCTCTTTATGAATTTCAAACTTGCATCAAGCTACCTATTCTCATTGCTCATTTAATTGTTTCTATTTATGAGTGATTAAAATCCGTTTTTCTTTATTTCTTGTTTTTTTCCCCTTGGGTCATATATGTATCTACAAATAGATGGAGTCCAACAATACAATGGTATATTTTCTAGTTTTCTTGATAGCATGGAGTAATGGTTATAATGCATGTCATTCTTGATATTGCTTAATATCTCATATAGCTGTTGGGCAGATGAATGTTGTCTGTGACAGATTGTGGCCAGTGGCGGAGCCAGAACATTAGTCTTGCATAGTCAAGACTCAAGACTAATGACAAATATTTTGAAAAAAAAAAAAAAAAAAAATTTCTTCAATGGCGTATCACAATAGGATATTGTTCTTTTACTTTGTATGGGGTAGAAAAATGATTACAATAAATAAAAGAGTCAAACTATCAATTTTTTTAGTTGAAAAAGCTGCTAGAGGCTAAGGTCAAAATAAATTTTTTTGAGGGGTTAAATAAAAATTAGGAGAGTCAAATTTTTAGATACTCATAATTTAGTTCCAAATAAAAAATAAAAAAAAAAAAAGGTCAAGAGGCTAGGTCAATTGCCCCCCCTTGACCCCCCCCCTCCCTTCGCCCCTGGTTGTGGCTAGGGCGGAAGGTCATTAATTAGGAAAGCATAGAAGACAAGGTGCAGAACCCCAAGGGTGATCTTAGTTGGCCACGAATCCTGCCTTAAGAAGCAGAGGTCCTAAATTCAACTTTTGCTATCCCCTTGGGACCATCCAATTGAGGTTTTCATAATTCTCATGGATTTTAGTTTTACCTGGTTTACGTGGGCTGTAGGCTCTTATATGGGTAAGGGGTTTGCCCGAAAGGTTTTCTTGTTATCAGAAAAAAAAAAAGAAAAAAAGAAAAGAAAAGAGGGGACATGGTGAACTACCAAGGGAAAGGTAGAAATGGCATGGTGAAATTTTTGTGACTTTAGGTGCATAGAATCCATATATTGGATCAACTTATAGCCCTTTAATTGAGGGATGTGTTTAACTCCCTTATTTATTTATTTTTATTTTTATCAGGAGGTTCCATATGCTTTGCACCTGACTAATCCTTAGACAAATGCAATCCCCCCATCCCACATGCACCGGATAATTATATGACAAAGCCTATTGGGGCAACTTTGAGGAAGAGTGGTGAGAGTTGAACCTAAGATCTCTTGCTTGGCAGAAGGCCCTAGGACAATTTGGTCCACCCTTCAACTCCTTTTGACATATATTTCACAATCTTGGATCATTTTTTTCCTTTTTCTTTCTTGAGACCGATATGATTCCTCAAATTATATGATTTTCAGGTAAGTGGCCCAGCCTGATAAAAGTCTTTTACAAGTTGTGTTGAATATATTTATACATCGATTGTTTGCTATTTTATCTCATTTTTTCTCACCGAAGTTTATTTTTGGGTACGTGATATATCATTACTGATGAATCTACTATGACAAAAAAATAATAATAATAAATAAAAAACGGCCTGGTATGCTTAGGTGGGTTGGTTTGTGCCAAGCTTTAGGTAATCAAGATGAAAAGAAAATCATAGCTTGTGTCATAAAGATTCATTATGGATTGGGTTAAGTTGCTCGATCAATTTTATTTTTTAATTTAAATTAAAATTTTTTTTACACCAGTCAATAAATTTTGGTAAAACTCACAATTCAGTTGAGCTGAGTGGCTAACCATTGGCTAAGATATACCTCACATCCGAGTCATGCATGTCCAATATTTCACTAATAGAATATCGATACTTACATTTCGCTTTTAAAATAAAACTATAATTCAAAACACCCTATGTCACGTGCAAGGAAAAAGAATAAATTATATAGCAGCGTTTATTTAACACAAATGTCTTCTATTTGGCACAATGTATTTTTTTTGACTACCCAAATAATCTATACAATGTGGAAATAACATCGTGGGAGCATATCGATATCAATCCTATGTATAATGCTACATTTTCCTTAACTATTAATCTACAAATCCTGTAGTATCTGTTTGTCCTTTAGGTAATCTCTGTAGATATTAATAAACATTAAAAAAATATGCGTGGGTGATTCCTATATAACATATATAATTCTTTAGTTTTTTTTTTTTTTTTTGATAACCAATGTAATATAATTCTACCACATGTATATTTTCCTATCAATGTATATAAATAGAGTAGGAATTCTTTGACACCTAGTGTAAGATTTTTTGTTCTTACACCTGTTAATATCTTTTTGTATGAATATTATTTGGTCAATCCAACTGTGGATTAGATATTACCTTCATGCACGTCATGCATACTAAATTCTAAATTAATTTAAGATTAAGAGCTAGTTATGTTATCAATAAAGTGACTTAAATTATCTATCTATATATATATATATATATATATATATGTTGGATAAGAAACAAATTGTATTAATAGAGGAAAAAATACAAATTGGATAAGAAATCTAATAGAGAAACCAAAAGAGAGAACAAAGTCCAGCCACTACAAAACAAGGAAAACATTGCTAGGAAGAACCGCAAAAGAGAACAAGCAGCCTGAACAACCAAAACAAAAGGCAGACCACAATCAAAAAACAAAAAAACAGTTCAGGGAGGATAGAAGTGTGCTCCAGTTGCTCTATTCTTAATAGGTTTTGAAGCAAAAATCTCTTTCCAGTTCATAACAATAAAAAACAAAAGGATCCCCTCAAAAGATTTGTCCACTGAAGCCCATAAGGAAGCAAGAAAACACATCCTATCCCAAATGTTATCCATCTCTTTGCAAGCATCACTGAAAATTCTAGCATTCTGCTTGATCCAAAGTGCCTCAAACTATAATTTTACTTATAAAAAGAAATGTAATTTTACAAATGCAACGCTTTTTAATATCCAATTAATTTGAGATTTAATATATATGACATGTATGAATAAAATATCTAAACCAACGATTGGATTGAAGAAACTTAATTTTACAAAAAGATATTAATTAGTATAAGAGTAAAAAGTCTTATATGTACCACATGTTAATAGTTCCGGTCCCCCTATATATGCATGTATGGGGAGAGATTCATTGAGACCTAGGCATAAGAGTTTTCCTCTTGTTGTGTGAGTAGATCTCTCCTATGTACACATATATTTTATCATAAGTCGTAGGTTTGGTTGAGTCATAAAGAATCACCTGAAAACATATAAAAATGTGAAAACTACGATAAATGAAAATCGGATAATTAAAGATTGATTGAATAAGTTTGTTGATTAATTGCATTCATGTTAACCCTAATTCTAACTCTAACCTTCAACATTATGTTAACCTTGACTCTAACCTTCATGTATTTTAGGAAAAAAGAAAGAAGAAAAAAGAAAAGGAGGAGTACATAAATATGCATATGGTCCTAATGCAATAGGCAACTCAAGCCCAACTCGACCAACACTTGATCAGACATTGAGCATTCTGAGAGCAATCTTAGCTTATAAAATAGAATTCGAATTGATCATAAGCAAAAGGGAATTGATATTTGGGTTGGCTATAGTCAAAACTCACAAGCATGAGGGTGGTTTTGATTTTTTCATTTTTAGCCAGACAATAAGAAAAAACACGTATCCATGTGTAGTCGAAATCAAGACCTTTGCAAACCTCTTGCTCA
Source organism: Liquidambar formosana (assembly GCA_039720395.1). Taxonomy (NCBI): domain Eukaryota; kingdom Viridiplantae; phylum Streptophyta; class Magnoliopsida; order Saxifragales; family Altingiaceae; genus Liquidambar; species Liquidambar formosana. The sequence goes on from CM077824.1 coordinate 15,786,105, forward strand.
TATTAGGATGAGGTTTACACCACAATATTATGAACAACCTTGTTAGCAAACCGAATTTAAAAACAAAAACAAAAACAAAAAAAAAACAAAAAAAAAAAAAAAAAAAACACACAAACAGGGAGAGTGAATAAACCTTGCAATATGTTGTCGCTTAACAAATGCTAGGGAATGTAAACTTTTTGTCTCTCTTTATATATATATCTTTTGATACATTGGGAAGGGTTCCAATCCTTCACCTGTCCAATTCTTACCCTTTTTTCCCATCCTCCTCGCTATTAGGCTAGCTCTAATAACTTACTGCTTCGTCTCTCTCTATATTTATCTCTCCCTCGTTTTTTCCTTCTTTTTGGGTCAGTCTATATCTCTCTCTGTTGCTCTTCTTTTTCAAGTAAACTCTTGCAATACGTTGTTGTTTAGCTTCCGCGTGCTATCTCTCTCTCTCTCAATATATATATCTATTATATATATCTAAAACGGAGGAAAGGCACACTATTGTGTGCCACGTGTCCACATAAGAGTTTTTTACTCTCTTTTTTTTTTTTTGGCCTTTCACGTGCTGAAATAGTGAGGTGGAGAATACCTTTTTAGCAAAATTACATTTTAATAGTGATTTTCTAATCTAATACCACAAAAGGATATTGTCTATCAACTTACTACAAATTAATTTGATAAATGCTTCAAAAGGACTACTAACTTTCTTTGTTTGGTATCAATCTGGGAAGTGGTCACCAAAAAGTAAATTCCTCACCCTTTTTTTTTTTTTTTTCTCTCTCTTTTGGTATTACTTGCTCTTTCTTACATAGTGGAAGTAAGTTGACACTTGGTATTCACTGTATATTTCTTTGTTTTTATGTGGAAGGATTAGAAAACCCATACTATACAATATTCAACTCAAACTTAATAGATTGTACTATATTTCTCCGTTTTCTTTATGTCTATTCATTTCCCCTCTTAAAAATTAAACATATAAAACTATAAATAGACATAATTAAAAAGAAAGACAAATAAAGGAAAAGATGATTAAAAAAGAAAACGTGATCTGTCGGAATCTTCAGATTCTCCTGATTTACTTCTGACACGAATAAAAAATAAAATAAAAAAATATTTTAATCAAAATTCTTCCATATGGTTAATTATATAAAGTTGAAAAGATTTATATTTTCTCTTATTTTCTTCTCCTTCTGCTTTTTTTTTCCTATTCTCTTTCTCAGTTTAGACTTTTCTCTCATTTTTTTATACTCTAATCTCAAACATATTTTTGATATTTTTTCCCATGGTTTTTCATTCTTTGTGCAACCCACTTGAAACCTCATGAAAGGTCAAGATTCATTATTGTCATGCATTTTACAATCTCTACCGTCCGATTTCGAGACACCTTTAATAGTTATACTTGCTTTGGTATATACTAACATGTTAAAACCATGATTGTGGGATGGGTTAAGCTCTAGAGAATTTTAATCTTTTTCCACCAAATATCATAACGTGTCAATTTTTTTATTTTTTACAAGTTTTCACTATTAAATTAATTGTTTTTCAAAATAATTTATCTTTTTCAAGAGTATAATTAAATTTTGTGTAATATATTATGCTAACATTATACCAAAGATTATTTTGATTGAACTATTTTATTTATTTTTGTCTATATCTTTTAAATTTAATTGACATATTATATTAATAAATATATTTTAGTATTTTAGAGAAGAAGTATTCTGTTAAAATTCTAATTTGCTAATAATATTATTTTTTATAAATTAATCCCTGCATCGCACGGGTCCTAAAGCTAGTATATATGTATTTCAGCTTCTCTCTTCTCAGAAGTTTCTCTCTCTCTGTCTCTCAAGATATATATATATATTAGCTTCTGCTTTCTCTTACTCTAAACCACTCAGATTGGCAAAAAACCAATTCTTACGGACGCGTGAAACTAAACTTTTCTCTCGCACAATGCGAGTTTCTCTCTCGTCATAGGGCGAGCTTTTGTCTTCCCAAGGCGCTGCACTTGGTGGAGTTCTCTGCTGTCTAATAAACACCTGGGGTTTTTTCTCATGGACGACGAGTTTGTAAAAGGTTTTGAGTGTTTCTCGCTGACTAAGGATGAGGAGGCAGATTTGTTTGTAATTGACGATTCCACGAAAGGGAAACTTGAAATCTGTCCACATAGTGTGGTGGGCAGAGTATTTACTGAAAAAAGTTTCAATCGGAGAGCGTTGCGAAATACGATCCGTCTGATGTGGGGATTAGGGAAAGATGTGAGGGTTATGGAAGTTGGGGATAACCTGATTCATGTGAAGTTCCAATAAGAGTTTCAAATGGAACGGATTCTTGATGGAGGCCCGTGGATGTTTGATAATAATTTATTACTCCTTAAACGCTGGGAGCAGGGGATGCATGTAAGGAATATAGAGTTCAAAGCTGCTCTTTTTTGGGTCCAAGTTTGGGGGTTACCTCTGGAATGCCGTAGCAAGATGGTTGGTGAGGATATTGGAAGGCGGATCGGGGACCTGATTGAAGTGGATCTCAGGGATGAGTTTGAGGAACAAGGGCACTTCTTGCGGGTACGAGTTGAAATCCCTCTTTCCAAACCGTTGAGACGGGGCGGATTAATCTCTTTGCAGAGTGGGGATAAAGTTTGGGTTGATTTTCGCTATGAAAGACTCCCAATTTTTTGTTATTATTGTGGGAGGTTAGGGCATGATGAGAAGGGTTGTCTCCATAAGTATAACGAGGAGAAGGCAGGCATGGTTAAAACCCAACAATATGGTTCCTGGTTAAAAGCAAAACATACCAAGAACCGAACAGGGACGGAAAGAAAGAAAGCAGAAGGGGCTTATGTTACCAAATCACCTGCGAATGCAGAAATGGTAGAGGGCCAAACCAACCAACGGCGATTGTCGGCGACGGGGGAAAACCCTATACCAGAGGAGGCAGGGAGGGGGACAGAGAATCGAAAAAGCCTGTCATGTGATCAGAGTCCTGTAATTGAGGCGGATTTACTCCAAACTGATGAAATGGATTTGGGAAGAAGTGAAATGACAGAAAATCAGGGGAGGGATTTACGGGCTGGTGAAGGGAATCATAATCTTTTGGCACGTTTTGAGGAGGGGGATTTGATCTCTGCAGAATTGGAGGAAGACTTAACTACACCAAGTCAAAGGAGAAAGGTGAGGTATGCCTTTACTGACCGTAGTGGAACCCCTACAACAAACTACCCTTGTGTAGTCCCACACCAAACAAGCACTAGTGCACCTATCCCTTCTAACACAGGCCCACTTCTACCCAGCCCAAAAAATGCCCAACATCAAGGCAACCCATCCAAAACCCAAACTAGTAACCCATCTTCCCTAACCTACCACCCAAAAGCCACCCTTGATCCAAAACTTACGGTGCCACAACCTCATTGTCTAAGCCCACCCTCACATCCTCCTAACCTCTCTACAACACCAGTGACCAATATATTTATAGCCAAAAATTTGCAACCACTCACTGATATTACCAACTCCCATCATGTTCACACTCCTACGCAAATCACATCTCCAACACCTAAAGACAATCAGGGGCATCCAGGCAGAAAGGGGAAAATCAAGGTTAAAGCCTTAGCAAGGAAGGGTGAGTTTAGTAGAGAAGGGGACAGTATGGAATGGGCCAATTCCAGTGGAAGCGTGACTGGGGTAAAAAGGGGGGCAGTGACCAGTGGAGAGGAATTGGCAGGGGAATCACAGGAAGGGAGCAATAAGAGATGGAAAGCAACTGGGAATGTAGTATTGACTGGGTCTGATGAGGTGGGGGTAGCCGGCCTAAAGCGGCCCCAATGGAACCAATGAAAATTCTTAGTTAGAACTGTCAGGGAATGGGGAATCCCCTGACAGTTCGGCATTTGAAGGAGTTAAGTAAACTCCATTCCCCGGATTTACTCTTTCTCATTGAAACTAAGAACAAGATAGAGAGAGTAGAGAAATTGAGACGTCAATTGAAATACAGATTTTTAGAGGTAATGGAACCACAAGGACTGTCTAGAGGGATTTGCTTAATGTGGAATGTGGATACTGGGGTGAATATAATTTTTCGTGATCAGTGTATGCTAATAGTAGACATTTGGGAAGGGGTTGGTTGTAAACCATGGAAGCTAGTTTGCTTGTATGCTAGTCCAAATGATGCTATCCAGGCAAGCATGTGGGAGACCCTAAAAGGCAGGATTATGGGGAGCACTGATGATTGGGTGTTATTGGGGGATTTTAATGATATTTTATCTAATGCAGAAAAAGATGGAGGACCACCTCGTGAAGAATGGAGTTTCCGAAAATTCAAGAATTTTGTTTCAGACTGTGGGTTGTTGGATTTGGGGTATATTGGACACCCATTCACTTGGAACAACAGGCGAGAGGGGGTAGCGAATGTCCGGGAACGTCTTGACAGAGGTCTAGCCTCTTGTAGCTGGAGAATCCGATTCCCAAATGCCTCTGTCTTTCATCTTTTGCCAGTAGGATCTGATCATTGCCTACTTCTCCTTGACTCTGACTTCTGTACTAAAAGAAAAAAATGTTTCTTCAAATTTGATCCAAGATGGGCAGGCAATCCGCAATGTGAAGAAGTGGTTAAGCAAGGTTGGAGCAGTGAATGGGCAGGCTCAAGATGGTTCCGAGTTCACCATCGAATCAAAGAATGCAGAAGGAAATTGTTGGGATGGAGAAGGGAGGCTAATTTGAACTCTAAACACAGGATTCAAGAAATTACTGAAAATCTGAAAATGGAGAATACACGACCACTGTTTGATAGTGAAAAGGTTAAACAACTTGAACGGGATTTGAAGGAAGTTTGGGGTGAGGAAGAAAAGTACTGGCAAACTAAATCTAGAACACAATGGCTCAAACTTGGGGATAAGAACACATCTTACTTTCATGCCAAAACAATTCAAAGACGACAACAGAACCGAATTGTTGGCCTAGAAGATAAATATGGGGTCTGGCAAGACAACGAGGAGGCTATTGAAGGCATAGTGCTGGACTATTTCTCGAATATTTTTGCTTCTCAAAAGCCAACAGAATGGGATAAAATCATTGATAAGGTGAGGTGTAAAGTTTCCCCAAGAATGAATGCCTTACTAACCAAAGAGTTCTCGGCTACTGAAATACAGTCAGCTGCATTTCAGATTGGTTCCAACAAAGCCCCTGGACCGGATGGGATGTCAGTGAAATTTTTCCAGAGCTATTGGCACATTGTGGGAAATGACATTATTGAGGCAGTGCAGAGCTTTTTCCACTCAGGTGAATTACTGAAGGCTATCAATTCTACCAATGTTGTTCTAATCCCAAAAGTAAAATGCTCAATGAACATGAGTCAGTTGCGTCCTATTAGCTTGTGCAATGTCTCATATAAGATCATTGCGAAAGCTTTAGCAAATCGATTGCGACTAGTGCTTCCTAATGTTATTAGTGAGAATCAGAGTGCTTTCGTGCCAGGGCGTCAAATCACAGATAATATATTAATGGCTCATGAGGTAATGCACTCGCTCAAAGGCAGGAGGACAGGGAAAAATTATAGCATGGCAATAAAATTAGACATGAGTAAGGCATATGATAGGGTGGAATGGGCCTTCTTGGAGGCCATGATGCACAAACTGGGATTTGCTAGTAAGTGGATTGAGTGGGTTATGACATGTGTTTCAATAGTCTCGTATTCTTTCCTAGTCAATGGAGAGAGTAAGGGATTTCTCCAACCTTCCAGAGGTCTACGTCAAGGGGACCCATTGTCTCCATATTTATTCTTGATATGTGCGGAAGGTCTAACAGCAATGTTGCATGCAGCTGAGTCAGAAGGGTATCTCACGGGAGTTAAGATAGCTAGAGCGAGTCCACCTATTAACCACTTATTTTTTGCTGATGATTCTATTATTTTTTGCAAAGCCAATGTCCAGGAATGCACACATCTACAGGATATTCTTCGCATCTATGGTGCAGCGTCAGGACAACTTATTAACTTCCAAAAGTCATCTGTTTTCTTCAGTAAGAATACTCCACATTGCATTAGGAGGGATTTGGCTAGAACATTGGGGATTCGGAATACAGGTGGTCAAGAAAAGTACCTGGGGTTACCAACAATTATTGGGCAGTCAAAAAAATCCTTGTTTGCATCCATTCGGGAAAAAGTGGAGGGCAGAGTATCTGGTTGGAAGGAGAATTTGTTGTCCCAGGCTGGGAAGGAGGTGGTCCTCAAATCCGTGGCACTAGCCATGCCTAATTTTGCCATGGCTTGTTTCAAGCTACCTGTGGGTCTGTGTAAGGAAATCAACTCGTGTCTAGCCCAATTTTGGTGGGGGAATAAAGAAAATAAAAGGAGGATCCACTGGGTTCGATGGGATAAACTGACAGATCCAAAAGACGATGGGGGGTTAGGTTTTAGAGAGCTCGAAAACTTTAATTTGGCCATGCTCGCTAAACAAGGGTGGAGACTAATGACTAAGCCTTCTTCCATGTTAGCGAGACTTTACCAGGGTAAGTATTATCACAAATCCAGCTTTCTGGAAGCCAAAGTGGGCAATAATCCTTTATGGGCGTGGCGGAGTTTGCTTGAAGGGAGGAAAATTTTGCAAGCAGGAGTCCGATGGCGAATTGGTAATGGGAAGAGTGTGAACATCTGGAAGGATTCGTGGCTTCCAGAACCGATTTCTTTTAAAGTCAAGTCTAAGCCCCCGGCTGGTACCCCTATTACATGGGTGTCAGAACTAATCGATGTGGAGAGGAAAGGCTGGAATGAAAATTTAGTGCGCCAATTATTGGAAGGAAGTGAGGCTACTATGGTTCTTCAGATGCCGGTATCGTGGATGGACAGGAGGGATAAACTGAGCTGGCATTACACTTCAAATGGTAGGTACTCGGTTAAATCAGGATATGCTCTTTCTAGAATGCTTGTCAGGAATGGGGTGCTCATGAATAGGTGTACTGTGGGTGAATGTAGTAGACGAAACCTAGATAAAAAATTCTGGAAATTCCTATGGGGTATCCAAATCCCAGGGAAGTTACATCATTTTCTTTGGAAATGCGCACAGGAGGTTTTACCGGTGGGGAGCAAGTTAGGACTCAGGGTACCGGGCTGTCAGGGAAGTTGCCCTTTCTGTGGGGAAGAGGAGACGATTCCACACCTATTCTTCTATTGTCAGTTTGCACGAGTTGTTTGGTATGGGTGTCCGCTCCAATTGGATAGTGGAGCAATCTCTAGGCCTTCTTTCATTCAATATATGGAAGTTCTAATGGAAAAATGGAAGGGGGAGGAAGCATGGCCAGATGTGTTACGCTTGATGGTATTCATATTATGGAGAATTTGGAAGGCGCGCAACGAAAAGAGTTTTGCTGGTAAAGTATGGTCTCTAGGGGATGTGATTTCGAAAGCGTCAGTGGATGCCTTAGAGTATAACACAGTAGTGAGCCAAGGGGTGAACTTAACATTTGGGGTCCATGAGTCCAATAGTAGGGAGAATCGTGTGCCAAGGTGGAGCCCCCCGATAAGGTCTCTTTTCAAAATCAATACTAATGGGGCTTGGGTGGCAAAAGATGGTATAGGGGGAGTGGGTATTGTAATCAGGGATGAACGGGGAATGTTTATTGCAGGGATGGCTAAAAAACTCCGGTATATGGGTAGTGCACAAATGGTGGAAGTATTAGCTCTTCGTGAAGGACTGCAATTTGCTTTAGATACCAGTATCAAAGGCCTGGTGGTTGAGACTGATGCAAAAGGTGTTATAGAAGGCTTGAAGAACAGTAAGAACATGTTGGCAGAGGTGGAGATTGTGAATGAAGATATTAAGCAATTGGCTAGAGAAGCCTGTTGTGAGGAATTTAGCTATGCGCCTAGGAAATGTAACCGGGCAGCAGATGCAGTGGCAAAGTTTGCACTTAGGGTGGATATCCTTGATGCATGGATTGAAATCCCCCCTTTTTGGCTATTCCCTTTTCTTGAGGAGGATATGCCCTTATCTTTGTAACCTTTTCGGGTTTTCTTGAATAAATTTATCTTCTATCGTTTGGAAAAAAAAAAAAAAAGATTGGCAAAAAACCATAAAACCCTAAGAATGGCGACGACCTGGAACGAAATGCCCGCAGATATAAAGATCAACATCCTTTCACGATTGCGGGTCAAATCTCTGATGCGATTCAGGTGCGTATGCAAATCTTGGCACACTCTAATCGCCGATCCGTATTTTATCAACACGCACCTCAATCGATCTCGTGCGAATCGTAAGGGCTATGTACTCGTTAATCATCCATCTGTGTGTTCTTCCTATCTGGACAAATTCTCCTTATATTGTGATGAAACATTCGTCGAGCACACGCGATTGGAAGTCCCATTTGAGAATTTATTTAAAAATTCCTACATCATGGGACATTGTGATGGGTTGTTCTGCATCTATTCTCTTAGAACCCATCGTGGTAAGCCCGGTATATATCTATGGAACCCTGCCGTTCAAATGCTCAAGGCCCTTCCTGACCCGATTAAATTTGTTAGTCATATTGCGTTTTGCTTTGTCCCTCAGACTAATGATTACAGGGTTGCACAGTTTATTTGGGTGGGAGGTTATCGACTCAGAGTTCTTATTTTCTCACTAAGGACAGATTCTTGGAAAGAAATTCAAAATGTTATTCAGTGCCAGCTCCGTAATCATACGAAATATTCGATTCTGAATGGAGTTGTTCATTGCGTGGCTTCTAGGCCGACGGAGGGAAATGAATACTATTTTATCTTCTCATTTGATTTGGCCAATGAGGTCTTCGGTGAAATAGAGCTCCCAGAGTATGCTCGTCGTCACGATAATAATATGCCTTCAATGTTTGTAGCGGTGGTCATGGAGTCACTGTGTTTATTCGTTTCTTTTTCAGGCAGCTTCGATATATGGGTAATGAAGGAGTATGGTGCAACAGAGTCTTGGACTAAACAATTCACTATCATTAGAGTTGTGGGATATGTGTTATACCCAATAGGCCTCATGAAGAATGGCGAAGTTGTACTGCGAGTTGATTATGGAAATCTGGCTTCTTGTGACCCAAGAGCCCAGCAATATAAGGATCTTCTTATCCCTGAGATTCCAAGATTTTTAAATGATTTTACCTACTCCACGGAGAGCCTACTTTTACTCAATGAAGGAAATTAGGTGGTGGGGCAATCAGGTTTACAGTTACTTGCCGAGGGAAATATATTTTACTTAAACATAACATTGAGTGGAAAATTGGCAATAACAGGAAGATATAATTGCACTATGTTTATCAACTCCATGTTAGGTCTCACCTCGAGTGAGGCTTGTTTTGAAGGTTTTTTAAAATTCAGTGATATGGGCTGTGGGCACTGTAAATTTTGATATTCCTTTTAATTCTATCATAAAATGTTCTTAGAATTGTGATCATTCAGTGTAAATTGATGTTAGACTTGAACATTTATAAAATTTTTCCATCTCATGATTATATAATTGCTTTATTTTCCTTTCCCATTTTGAGATAATTGCCTTTCTTTTCTTCCTTTTTTTTTCTCTGTATATTGTTCACTATTTGTTAGTGCACAGAAAAACAAGACCTAGTGTAACTAACGTGGTATTCATGGGTTTTGCTAAGTACCAATACAAATAAAGCGTTATCTTTTGATTTTTTTTTCTTCCCCTCATCACTAGTTTTCTTATAAGTTACTTACAGTAGAAATGGCAGTTATTTAATGTTGTAGTGGAATACTGGAAATACAACTGACAAAAGTTTATTTTGTAAAAGAGTTATAGTGAAAAGGATTTATTTTGAGGGATTACACACCTGCTGGACAAAATGTAGATTTCAATCACCTTCCTAGACTTGAATTGTGAGACGAATGAATTTGTGTTCAAGTTTTATGCCTTTTGACGAATGACGAAATATCATTGGATGACATAACCAGAGCTTTTGTTTCTAATAATGTAGAATCTTAAGTGTTTTAGGATCTTATGTTTCATCAAATTGTGATTTATTACGAATAGCTCATGTTGATAGTATTCTCCACTGATCTACTGGTAATGGTTAAGTGCAACTAGACCAAAGTCACATTCACGAGGAGGATCCATGTATTTGTCATCAAGTATTAGTATTAAATTTGGTAAATACAAGTGCACTTGTGCTTTTTACCTCGTTGCTATGTTTGCTATGTTTCTCGTTTTTACTGAACTTAGGAATGGGGGATCTGAACAACAGTTGGTTGATGGGGAAACTCTAACCTCATTGCCTTGTTGTTTTGACATCAAAATCCATTATTATAGTTGAGGTAAGTTATCTTTGTGTAGTGTGTACTGATCACTTTGGTTCAAATTTTAAAGGTTTAGTTTCTTCAGAGATATGGATGTCCACAACTATCTTCAAAGCTCGTCCCCACCCCCCTCCCTCCCCAAAAAGAAAATCAAAATGAAAGGGGTTCTTATTATTGAAACTTTGTTTGTGCAATGTAAATTGGTGCAAATCGGCACTTAGAACTGAACATTAAACACTGTCTATATGATTTTTATACACATGATTTTATTTTCCATATTTAAAATAAATATGCCTTTTTTCCTTTTTCCTCTTTATATTTCTTCAATGTCGTAGTGCAGTTAAATGAGGTCCTACTGTAATTAGTGAGACAACATGTGCAGCTATACAGCCTATACTCAACAGTTGTAGCCCTTGGTTTTTCTGTTTTAGGAAAGAAAGAAGAAAAAGTTACTCTGTTTCAATGGAACACATTGTCTGCAGAAAATTATGTTGTAGATGCCTAAGGCAGCAACAGATACCATAACGCATTCTAATCTCATTAAATAATATAAGAATGGTTAAAACCCTTTCAACCTAAGTCCGCTGAAAAATCTTGTCTTCGTAAACTGTGTTACAAAATCAATACATGTGTTGAACTTGAAAGACTTCTAAAAGAACAAGTTGGGATAAAATTCTGTAAGTTGGTGAAAACAGTGCTTTTTTGTTGATCAAAAAATTATGTGAAAACAGTGCATTAACAGGAAAACATAATATTGATATATATATATATATATAGATATATATAGTCATTAAGAAAGCTACATCTTAGGGTAGAATAGCATGAATGGATGTCTTTGTAGGTTCAATGTTTTCGGCTTGGGTAGTGATTGTCCTTTTGAGTTAAAGTTTCCGCCTTCACAATCTTTTTTAGGTAAGATACAGTTTTCCTATAAGGCCAGTTTTAATTTAAATTTGATGCTTTTTGTTTCCAAGCAGTGTTTGGTGTCTTACAAGTTACTACTTTAAATATGGTTACCCACAAAATTTGGTTCTTGGTTCGAAAGGAGTTGCTTCTATGTATTTTTTGGTAAGATAAAAATTGCTTCAATATATGCACTTGCCATTAGGAATCTCTGTGTGATTATCTGAGGATGTCTTCAGTTTTTTTCAGTAATATTCTGTTGGAATTTCATACTGGTTGCATTGTCCTCATGCAGTCATGCTTTCATCGCAATTCTCTTGGATGCTTTTGATCATCTGACAGGCGGGTATCATACAATTAAGAATAAGATTGCTTGATCAGATTCGCCTTTTGTGTCCATATACCTATTAGTTAATGGCGAGGATCACCAACTTTGGTCTCCAAGGCCTCACTTGAGAACACCTAGTTGGACCAGGCTCATTTTGTAGGGTTGGGAACGGGCATTTTGTGTTAATATTCTCCTTGCCAATTATATTCATAATAAATATTTAAGGTGCTGTGAGTACAGGAGGAAGGTGAAAAGTGGACATACATGATGACTTATAAGCCATGAGAAATACGGGACCAGACATGGCACAGTAGTGAACAAGTTTTTGGAGCCAGCCTGAAGTAGTCAGGACATGGCTTTGATTATGGTGATATTGTGTCCCCCTTCTGTGTTGTTATAGCTACTATGATACCATACACTCGGCTTGTTTTTCTGGGCTCTCATCATTGCGTTCGCATTCTTGTTTGTCTGGGTTCTGATCCTTCAGGTGAGAAATGAGGTTAATTGTAGCACACCCAGTCCTTTTTCTCCCCTGCTTTGTGGTTTTCCAAACTTTAACCAGTATGTTATTTTATTACTTGTTATAGGATGTTTCCTTGTTCATTTTCAGGTTCTTTCTGCATATATAAGAAGCTTTACTCTTGGTGTGTGCTCTTCCATGGGACATGGGAATCTCACCGAGGAAAAGGAGGCCAGAGAAACATGTGCAACCACAAAGATTATTTGACAAGGTGGATGGAGAGACTTCTGATGTGAACTCATTTTTTACATGAGGTTGAGGCTATCCATAACATGTCTTGTGCAAAGAAAATTTGTATTCCTATATAAATTGAAGACTCAATAGATCGAAGCTATCATGAACCTCTCCTGCACAGCTGATGATAATTTGCCCCTCATCTTTCTCGTTGACTATCCTCTTTCTATGCAACCAGCTTCCTCTTCTGGATACAAGTGCTCATCCTGTTATGAGGAGAGGGGTGGTGTCTTGGGTGCTCCTGGCATGTGAATGAACATTTTTGTTGGCTGACTCAATGCCACATGCTTCAAGAAGCTCAAATTCTTAGGTATTAGTTTACTTGACCTAGCTGATGAGCTTAAAGCCCCATGACCTTTTGGTGGTGGTTTGAGCGAATTTAATTATCATCTTGTGGCTTTAGTAGTTTCCCTATCTGCTATTCTTTCAAGCCAAAATGGAAAATTTATTTACGGGTAATGAAGTACTACAATGTGTTAGAGTCATAGACCAATGGAATTATAGTTTGTTGTTTTTGATCTGGAAGAATGAGCTTTAAAGAAGTGTTCGTAATGGACATCCATTGGAAATTGAATTGGTGTGAAGAGCACCATGCACTCGTTTAAAGTTCTAGACAAAACACAATGTGGTTTAAACACCAAAATGAGGATTTTTGTTTACTGTTTAATTTTTCCCCCCTAGTTATAGATTTGGAATAGCTGTACTTTTGCTTCTAATGTGTCAATAGTTTGGAAATATTCTGAGCAAGAAGTGTGGGCATATCACTGGTTCAGATTGAGGGAAAAACCATACCCTGCATCTAAAACCTCTTTAAATGAGTGATTACAATAGGTGGCTAACATTAAGTCAACTAATTGGGTCATTTCACTCATTTGTATCTTTAAACATAAGTGGGGTCTTTTAAGATATTATCATACTTTTCAGTCCTTCTAATGGAGTAACAATTACAGTGTTGCCTTGATGCCCTTTAATCTGACTTGCTCACTCTTGTATGTCTGTACCAAGGAGAGAGTGGAGAGGTAACAATGAATCAACAGGGAGGAGAGGACAATGGAAGAAAGGAACATGTGATTATACTGGATTTTGGTTTCTTATTCATAGGTATGAAATTGAACTTTTTCTCAATTTGTATTTTTCTTTCCAATCTTTCATGACTGTTGTTTTTGCATCTTTTGGCATTCAAGATGCTTTTTTTTGGGGGGGCGTATATATATATATATATATAATTTTTTCCCTCTTTTGGTGCTATGATATTTTCAATGGATCCATTAGGGTTGTGTGCGGGTTGGTTTGGAGCAATTTTGAGAAAAATTATCAACCAACCCACTCATAGCGAGTTATAAATTTTCAATCCGTTGTCAAACTGTAAGTGTTAAAAACTAATGGGTTGGTTATTTTTTTAAGTGGTTTGTCACTAATGGTTTGGGCGGCTTTGGTGGGTTGTAACATGCTCTTTCTAATTGAGGCATTTCTAATATATTGAGCCTTAGCTAATTAGTACGTTATAAATAATTTAATAAATCAAGAAAATATAATTATTTAATGTGGTTAAGTGAAGCTTGATATATACTTACATAGTATTTTAATTCCAAATATGAAAATTATGATTTTATGAGAAAAACCATTTGATCAATATTGATGAAATTGGTGATAGTTAATGTTATTAAAGGTTGAAGGACCCAAAACTCAACATCCTAGCAAAATATAGATAAGATAATACATTATTATGAAATTAGAGATATTTGATATTTATAATTTGATATAGACATTATTAAATGTGGGGCATGGGGCAATTTGGTTTATTTGCAGGTTTGACAAAGTTCAACCTACTAACCAAATCAAATCGCCAATTTTATTGCTCAATCCTGCCCAAACTACGCTTGCCTTATCTTCTCAAACCGTTTGGGTTGGTGCAGAATGGAGCGGATTGGTTTTGTTTGGCAGATTGGGCGGTTTTTTGTACATCCCTAGGATCCATAGTGGGTTGGTGTTGTGTTAAAATGGAAGAATTAAGTTTCATGACAGCAGATGAGCAGAATGCATGGAGCTAGATATGGTTCAATTCAATTCATATGAATGGAGCGGATTGTTAAGAGATAGGATGGAAGGTTGATCTACAAAGTGAATTTCCATATTTGAGTTACCATGTAACAGTAGCAGCAAGCAAAAAAAAGAAAACGAGTTACCATGTGACAGTGGATAAATCATGTTCTAGTTAAATGAAAGCAGGTTGTGCTGCTCCAAGCCAGAGCTTTGGAATTGGGATTAAGGGATTCAACTTCGATTAAAGTGATTGATTTTGTTAATGTATATTTAAGAATCATTATCAAAAGATAGGTATGGAAGAATTAATTGGAATTGCATTACAACTCCACATAATCCAATTCCAAAAAAGAGCAAAATTAAAATCAAAACCCAAAAACAAAAAAAAGAAAAGAAAAAAACCGGATAGGTGCTATCATGCAAACGAGTTCTAAAGAATTGGAACAAATTAAGTAAGGATTTAGACAAGATTTGAGGGAATGAAATGATCGCTTGATGAGTTGCAACAGATGGGATTAAGGTTCTCCAGAAGCTTATGATTCTATTTCTCATGTGTTCTCTTTTCATTTCCTTTTTTTCAATGAGGTTGACTCACCATTGATATCTCATTTCATTTTACTTACCCTACTTCCAACCAAATAAATGAGCCCTTAGTGAGGTCTAATCAAATAGGGTGGAGAAAAGTTACTCTCTTCTCCTCCTTTTATTCCTCTCAATCCAAACAAGCTCTAAGAGTTAATTTTTCCTACAAAAATATATTCTAGTGCTTTATAAAAACGTTGGCGTTTTGATAGATGAACACAAGAGTAAATCATATAAGGGCTAGGCAATTGTCACCACATGAAATACTTTAAGCTCTTTACTTAGTTTACACTTTTTAAAGTTTTATGAAAAATATAAAAGGTTTTTATGAAAACTAGTCATCTGATCCACTTGAAAATATCATTTCAAACAACTTTGTAGAAAAAAAATTTTCAAAATTTATTGTTTAAGTAGATTTTTTGGCTATTTTAATGAAATATTTTATAAAAATAATATAAAATTTGTAAATGGTCAAAAAATCCACTTAAACGATAGATTTTAGAAAAATTATTTTCCACAAAGTTATTTGAAATTATGTTATCTAATGGAGGACACGACTAGCTTTTATAGAAGCTTTTTACTCCCTCTGTTCTTAAATAAGTGGCCTACTTTCTTTTTTGAGATGTTTTAAATTATTGTCACATTTCAAAAGTCATTGGTTCTTTTTTATTCATTTCCTAAAATACCCTTAAAAATATATTATCTCTTTTTCTAATATTTTGCACACTTTAGGGTAAAATTGGAATCTCAAAACATGAGGGCAAAATTGAAATCTCAAAACATATGCATTGATATGAAAGCATTTAATAGGTTTCCTTAAAAAACGTATTTTTTCCAAGGGAACGATCAATTTGAAATGGAGGGAGTATATTTTTCATAAAATTTTAAAAAATATAAACTAAGTAGGGATTTAGAGTACTTAAAGTGCCCTGTTCGGGAACGCTTTTCGGCAGGCCTAATGCGCTTTTGGGCTCCCAGAAATGCTTGTGAACGTGTTTGGGTAAAATAGGAAAAAGCACTTTGGAGCCTAAACGTGCGCCTGAGCCGAAGCAGGGTCGGGGTTGCTTTTCCGTTAACGTGATGCGGGAAGCTATTCTTGACTTTAATGATGTTTTTCAAATACTGGAAATACCTTCACAGTTTCAACCAATGGAATCAAAATACCTTTTGTATCCCATTAAACACTATCCAAATCTCTAGCCCTTGTTGTTGCTCCCCATCGCCACTCCTTCAACGTTCAAAGCTCCTCTTTTGGTCTCTTGGAAGCTATCCGTCGGCGACATTTGCGCCGGCAAATTTTCTCTCCTCTCCGGTGATCTTCATGACCGTAGGTTGAAGTTTTAGAAATTTCAGAATTTTGGATCATGAAAACCTGAAGCTTTAGGCTTAACAACCAATATGATTTTATAGGATTTTGAATGAACAATTTATATATGCATGTAGTACTCTGCGTGAGCTTCGATTCAACACTTGAATCACTAAAACGGTTAAGAAACGAGGGAGATATTAATCGACGAAATTGGCCCGTTGAATACACGATGTAACCGGATTACACAATACAACCCGCGCGAGGTTGGAGATGATCCCATAGGACTATGATCTTGTGTAGGTGCATCCGTATATCTTACTGTGTTCTTATGCATTTAAAAGCCATACGATAATCATATGAACCCCAAATTTGACCATTGGACTCGTCTTGGCGGACCCTACAATGTGGGACCTTTGGTTGACTATTTTGACCAAATTTGACAGTAGTTTGACTTTTTGGCCATATTAATATTTGTTAAAAATTTCGAAAAATACCATAAAATTCCAAAAATTACAAAAAATTCCCAAAATTTATAAAGAGTGTTTTAAAAATTATTTTGATCATTTTGGGACAGTAGTTCACTGTCAGAAGGCCAATAATAATTATTGAGTATGTTATATTTATTTTGAAATTTACCTAAATATTACATATGCATAATTATAAGATTTTATTAGTCCTCGGGAAGATCCTAGGGAGCATTAATGCTACATTCGCATTGTCAGTATCTATCACGTGGTTTTGGGTTGGTATTGCTTGCGATTGAGGTAAAAAATGTGGCTTCTTTACATTTAATATGGTGTTATTTTAATATGACAGATGCCTAGTTGCATGAACTGAGGAATTTGAACTTGAGGGTCACATACTAGCATAGTCATAGATGAGGATAGACGCACGTGCAGTGCATAGAGATTATGCTATTTTGATGCGTAGGCATTACTATTATTATTGTTATTACAATTACTATATATTGAACTTTGAATAGTTTGAATATAACCTATATGTGCTAGGGATGTTGGCATTATTTTGGGAACATATATTATTATGGGCATGATGTATGAGCATAACATTTTATATTAATTATTTAGGTGTTATTGATGAGCTAGTACAATTATTATTTCAATTAAGTTATAGAGAAATGTCATATTATTGTATTAGCATTTTATTATTAGTATTATTATTTTAATTATTTTATATATATATATATATATATTTATTTATTTATTTATTGTGAAAAAATAACTCCAAACTATGGTAATTTTCAACAAAATATTTGACTTGTAGTTTTGGCGTGATCCTCTTTTAAAGTTATTTACTTTAATAAAATTAGAGTAAAAGCACTTTTATTGCCAAACAAGTTAAATAAGCACTTATGGTAAGGGTAATAGTGTCATTTCAGGATTACAAGTCATTTCAGGACTTTATTTGCTAAACAGGTAGAAAAGCACTTTTAACATCCAACAGCACTTTTGAAATACAATTCCCAAACATAATACAGTAGTCAATTAGAAGCACTATCTTCCACTTCTCTTCTTCTATAGCAAAAGCTCTAAAAGTCACAGTGTTCCCAAACGAGCCCAAATTTATGTGGTAGCAATTGCTTATGAAAAAAAAAAAAAAAGGGAAGAAGAAGAAGAAGAAGAAGAAGAAGAAGAAGAGAAAAGAAAGTTGGCAAGCAAAACACTGCGTTTTGTTCAAACGGTACATGAACTTTGCGTTTTGACATAAACAGTGCGTTCTAGGTTGTTTTACAGGACTCGATCAAGTAAAGCTCTCAAAAAAAGGGGGAAAATGGAGCCTTCGTCTTCACTCTTTCCTTTCGGTTCGGAGCAAAAACCCTAGGGCATAGTTCAGTCTGTAATTGTAACTGCAATTTTGCTTTTGAAAGCAAAAAAAAGAAAAAGAAAAAAAAGCTTTCATTTTCAGTCTCGAAAGCAAAGAAACTTCTCCCAAAATCCCATCCAGGACGCCACTCCATCTCCACTGATTACTATGTTGAACCATCTCCCTCACGAAGTCTTTCTCGAAATCCTCCTCAGGCTACCCCTCAAAACCCTCGTCCAATGCACCTCCGTCTGCAAATCGTGGAGCTCCACGATCACAAACCCTAGTTTCATCACCACCCACCTAAATCGCTCCACTGCTTCAAACACCAATAGCAACACTGACCTCCTCCTCCTCAGGCAATTCTCCAAGAATCAAGAGAAAGAGCGATACTCATTGCGTCTCGACAATGAAACCTCGATGAGTGCGCTGAACTCGAACTTCCGTTCAAGACCCTATCAGAATACTACTTCAGAATCGTGGGTGCATCTAATGGCTTGCTGTGCTTGTATGATGATTTATTGGGGTACAGACACCTTCAAATACTATGGAACCCATCAATCAGAAAATTCGTGACCCTTCCAAGGCCCCGCATTACGTTTATGACGCACGGCCCGTATTCGGCTGCACTGGGTTTCGGATTTGATGTTAAGAGTAATGACTACAAGGTGGTAAGAGTTGTGAATCTCCAAGGGGATGATGGGCATGATATAGTGCCAGCCGAGGTGGAGCTTTACCCACTTAGCTCCGGTGCTTGGAGAGGTATTACTTCTCCTGGTCCTCGATATATTATTCGCGGGCTTCTGTGGTTGCAAGCTTTTATGAATGGTGCTGTCCATTGGGTTGCGTATGAGCATCGTAAGGTGGCTACCAATACAAATGAGCACCGTGAGGTGGCTACCAATACGATTTTGACGTTCCATATGGGTGATGAGGTCTTTCGGTGAGATGATGCTGCCAACAAGTTTGGTGCATGTGTTCGGTGTATCTATTGCGGTATATGGGGAATCGCTTGTGCTGCTCCACTATGATGTTCATTTGTTTGATTGTTGTTGTTGCATATGGATGATGAAAGAGTATGGTGTTGTGGAATCTTGGACTAAACAGTTTAGGATTGATATACAGGCGCAATTAGTGAATACGGTAGGCTTAAGGAAGAATGCCGAAATTCTTCTGGCAATGAATGATGGAGACCTAGTTTCATATCATCCCAAGACCCAACGAGTTAAGGATCTCGGAATCCATGGAGACACATTGCATGTGAGTAACTCATTGTATGTGGGTACTTACGTGGAGAGCCTGGTTTTACTCAAGGGAGTAAATGGAGTATTGGGGGGCCTAGAAGAATCATCTGATGCAGTTCCCTGCACCTCTTTGCTAGGAGGAAATGATGAAGTTGAAAAAACCGCAACTGTGGAAGGCAATGACGATTAAGAAGAACAGGCGAGATGTATGATGTTGCTCATCCTTCGTTAGTTGAAGCGTATCTTTCATATAACTGATTTTTGTTCTTGCTAAATACATGGTATTGGCTAGTGGCTGAATATATGTTTCAAAATTGCTAAATATGAATTTCAATACTAAACCCTGCATCGAAGTACTTGTATTGAATGCTAAGTTGTTGCTATTGGTTGGTGTTTAAAACTTAAAATCAATTTAATTTTTCTGGTAATATATACTGCAAGTAAAATTGGTCTACCTATGCTACATATTTCGTTTCTTTATTAGATTAATTGTTACAATGTGTATCTTGATGTTGTTTAATGCTCATATAGGTGCGATGTTGTCAAGGTTATGGCGAGAGTTTTCGGAGTCAC
Organism: Liquidambar formosana; assembly: GCA_039720395.1. Lineage (NCBI taxonomy): Eukaryota > Viridiplantae > Streptophyta > Magnoliopsida > Saxifragales > Altingiaceae > Liquidambar > Liquidambar formosana. Next base: position 15,805,907 of record CM077824.1, read on the forward strand.
TAATGAGGGAGCAAGGAAGGTGGATAATGCATAAAAGGGTGTTTGTGGTATGGTGAAAGCTTAATGTTTTTAGTTAATTACCTTTTGGCATATAATTCATACTTTGGATTGATAGCCGGTTGGCTCTTTTTTCCTTTTTTCATAAAAGCTGTATTTAACTCGTTTGATGTTTTTACACTCTTGGAGCTTCTATGACTGATATGATGTTATTCCACAAATCATGTGGTTTAAAAGCAACTCTCTGTCAAAGGCTGTTTAGGTATGTTGAAGTTTTTCGTTACTCATCTATTACATTTTGATTCCATTTTTCTTGCCGAAATTTGGTTTGGGGTGTGTGCTATGTTATTGTGGATAAATTTACTTTGCCAAAACAACTTGGTACGAATAGGCTGGTTTGGTACAAGCACAAAAATTAAGAGGTAGGTAATCATATCTTCAGCCGAAAGAAAATTTTTCCTAGCATAATGATGATTTGTTATGGGATTTGATGCTTGAATTTATTCTATTGTTTTGAATATGGAGATTCGGAAACATCAAGGAAGAGCAACTTTTAGATGAATTTTGAAGCTTAACGTTTGTATATGGTTCAAAAGAAAGCTTTTAACTTCATAAATTCGAGTAACTTTTTTGGTTAAGTGATTTCTAAAAAAGCAGCGTCATATGGTCATGGGAAGTTTTAGCATTTTGGTGGTTGAAAGACAAGTTTTTCTACCCAAACTGTAAGCGGGTTATAATTAACCATGAAATATCTACCCGTATCACTTTTTCTTTTTTTCTTTTTTCTTTTTTTGCAAGAGAAAGGGGGGGGGGGGGGGGGGGGTGGGTTTGAAAAATCCAATGAAAATGAAATTGATCCATTTTTATAAATTTAGCAGTTGAATGCACAAGTGGGTAGTGAAATAAGTAGACATCACGACATTACCAAAATGAAAAGATTTGGGAGAATCAAGTGTTTATATAAAAAGAATTAGACTCATTTAGATGTTATGGAAAGTACCATGGTCTAATTCAAATCCAACACAAAATCAGGGGGTTGATTTAAATTCTGAGATGACTTGGTGCTCTTGGAGTTTATTTTCATTGGTAGTTTATTGTTGTTTTTGTTTCTGTTCGAGACACAATATACCCGCAGTTATGTTTTTAATGTATAGCTATCGTGGGAAGCATTCATATAAAAAATAAGGGTGTATTATGGTGAAAGAAGAAACCAAAACCTGCGTCCAAAGCCACTTTAGACTGTTGATTGCAGACATTGGTTGCCACCTAGATGCTAGAATGTGTTTAAATGATTGGGTCATTTGCACCTCAAAACACAGAGTGGTTGAGGTAATGCAAACATTCATTTCAGTCCATTAAATGGAGTGACAGCTATTGGGTTTCCTTTGTGCCAATGATTATTTGGTTTTTCCTACTCTATTTGAGTAGACTAGGTAAGAGTGGGGGGCCAACATGAACATGTGTGAAGAAGACAAAAATTAAAGAAAGGGAAAAAGAGAAATTGATGTTAGACTTTACTGCTATCTGAAAGGAAAAAAATATATATGAAACCTGAAGGCTTGGAAAGCGATTCTCACAAGCTTTTGATTTTTATCTAGTAGACATGACTGAATGGTCTCTTCCTCAAGTTATAGCTTTCTTTGAAATTATGAGCTATTGTCTTTGTGTGTACCATATGCCTATGAGATGCTTTGTTTTGGGCTTATAGTCATCTGTAGTTTTCTTTATGGCACCATTGTATTCTCAGTGAATTTGTAGTGGGATGGGTGTTTTACTTAGTGGATGAATTAAGTATCATGAATGTGAATTTGTTGGGTGCATGTAGTTTAACATGGTCCAGTCCAACTAAGAAAAAGTAGGGTCTGTTCTTGAGAAACATGATGGAAAAGGGGTTGATTTTAAATGAACTTTTGTACTTAGCTTCCTCAAGTTATAGGAAGATAATATTTGGGTTGAAGTCTTGAATTTAAAATCTCTTCCTGTTAACTCCTTTCTACTGGCTTTGTCTAATTTAAATGCTTCCTAATTGTAGAAAGGAATTACTGAAATATAAAGATTTAATAGAAAGATCCTTGGGTGCTGCTGATAGAAGGTTGTATGCCAGCTTTTAGGGAAGGAATCATTTTATTAGATCTGAGGTTTCATGACTTGATAATTACAAAGCTGGAGATTGGGATTCTAAAAGATGCACCCTCTAATAGAGAAACTACAGAGGAAACACTGAAAATAATTTCCCTTTTAAATTCTAGCAGGTAATGAGCATAAGAGGCTTCAAACTATTAGCACCAATTTTTTTTCAAATCTGCAATTTGATTGATTAAGCGGCTAGATTTCTGATAGTGAAAGGATGGGATCTCTTTTCCAGAAGAAGAATTGGAATTTGGAAACTCATTTTCACTTAAAGTTCTCCTTTGGCATACAGTTTTGAAAGTGCTGCCTGTAATAGTTACTTTATTGGGGTGGTTCCCTATTGAGGATCAATTTTGTTTGCTTTATTGAAGTTGATCATTTTATTATATTCACTAAGGCTAGATCAGTTTGGTCCTTCTCTATGTGGTCTATATTCATTGATGTGCTCTACTGCTTTAGGTTAGTGTTGTTGCATAGTGGATTACATGAATCATTAGTCCCACATCGCTGGGGTACAGAGGAAATGTGCGGTGTATAAGCTGGGAGGGCACCCTCACGCTATAAGCATGCACTTGGGATTGAGTTCTACCCCTACTGTTTGACATGGTATCAGAGCTGGGAGTACTGCAGGGATGGCTAGGGTGAGCCCTGCATGGTGCAAGGGGGTATGTTAGCAGGTTGCACATAAGGGAAGATGTGAATTGTTAGACCCACATCGTCTGTGTACAGAGGAAATGTGCAGTGTACAAGTTGGGAGGCAACTCTCACCCTACAAGCATGCTTTTGGGGTTGAGTTCTACCCTCATCTTTTGACAAATTACTCACCTGCTGAACCCTTTTGGTTATGGACCATACTTGCTTAGGAACAATGTTTCTTTTGGCTTTTCTTAAGAGTGTCTCTAGCCTGTTTTGGTTGTCAGGCATTCTTCTCCAAGAGGAGGGAGAAGAGTGAACTGTTAGAGAATTGATTAAAAATCAATTCTGATATGGTGATTTGTGCATTTGATTTGTAAGGTGGTCCTTGTGAGATGGAATTGGAAGGTGGTTTTGATTGTCAAAGGTTGGGAAAATATTTTTGATGGCTGTAGTCCTATAAAGTGACTGACGCTAAGGCTGCTCACTTTGCAATTGATAGTCGCCTTGTAAGAAGGATGGAATTACTTGCGTTTTGAAGGAGATATCTTAGCAGTCGTGCCCCTTTGGGGAATTTCCTTGTCCTGCTCAAATGGAAATTTCTCCTATTATTGTTTATTCTAGGTTGATGCTGCATGCTTTGAACTCTTTCTACTTCCATAAGTTTGGCAAAGAAGCGAATTAGCTAGCCCATTCCCTCGGGCAATGGCTGTTTGCTTATTTTATTTTATTTTTATTGTTATTTTTAATGTTTTATCAACTTCCTCCACAGCCTGCTAGCCATGTCTGTAGCGGTACGTGAAGTGTTGTGGCTTTGAATATGGTTTTGTTAATAACTTTCATGATGCATTGGATGAGGGATTTGTAGGAGGGATTTGAGTTAAGATAGGACTTCAATGCCAAATTATGATGGTGGGAATAGTGGTAAATAGCATTGAAATCCCATCTTAACTCAAATCCCTCCAGCAAATCTCTCATTCAAACGCACCGTCAATGTGTTTCCCAGCCATATAAAATCCGTTGTTTAAGTTGGATTTGGAAATTTCACTGTCAATATTAATGACTGATAAAAATTCATCGACTCAATCTACTTAAATTCCTTTCATCTCTAAGCCTAGGGAGACAATTAAGTATGTTGCTGTTGTGAACTGTGTGCTTCCAGCCACCAAAACCCGCCATTGCCACCGCCCAAAGCATGCATTTTGAACAAAGACTAATGCCTCTTGTGCTTTATTGTTAAAGCCCAATTCTCTGTTTTGGTGTTTTGAAAGAAAAATGTGAGGGAAAAGAGTGGTATGGAAGGTCCTTTCAGTATGTCTCAGAAATACTAATCTTTGAGAAGTGTCTGTTTTTGAGAGATGTAAAAACTGTGCAATCTACTGTGTTTCATGTAAAATATAGAAATGACAGATATTTTGATGAATGTAAACTAGATTGCAAATCATACGAATGGAAATGTTTTTCAGGTAACAATGGTGAAAATTGTTTGTTTCGGGTAAGATCTGTGGGCAACACTTCTAAATGGCGCATTCTATTGTGTTTCATTTAGGGCACTTTTGTCTGGATGAAATCGGGGAAATCAAAATGGAATGGAATGAGTTCAATTGTCAAGTTCACCATTGAAATTTCATTCTATTTTATTATTATTCCCTCCAATTCTGTTCAAACAACTGTCCCTGGGCTTCAAGAAATTAGTTTGTGAGGGTTTCAAGAAATTAGTTTGGTGAAGGTTTCAACAAATTACTGGGGTGAAGGTTTGAAAACCTTTATTGGGTAAAAGAAACAGAGTATGATGTTATGAGGGTATAAAAGTAAAGGGAACATAAAATGATAACCCCTTCAAGGTTTGAACCCCACAGGTATTTGATAGGTAAATATTATTTAGGGTAAATCACAGAAAATCCCTGTAAAGTATGGGGGGTCAACAGACAACCTCCCTTATGTTTTAATTTTGTTAATGTACCCTCTAATTCAGTTGGAAGACAAACCAATCATTAATGGCCACCCAATTGGTCCATGACGCCGGCGAGGATTCTAGTGATTTTAGGCAACACAGGTTCGTTAACGGTATTACGTGCGTACCCACGTGATTAATTTTTGTCAAATTTTATTAACGATGAGTGACGGTGGGACGCTATTGACAAAAATTAAAACATAAAGGAAGGCACATTGACAAAATTAAAACTTAAGAGGGGTTGGCTAACACCTACTCCTCCATACTTCAGGGGGGTTATCTATAATTTACCCTATTATTTATTTTATTTTTTTAGCCAATAAAAGTATCTGAATTTTTTATCTGACTAATTCCTTTGATTATGAGTAAGGCTACTATCTAATCCACATAAATTAACATATAGGATAAATCTAATTGATGGTTGACCTAACCACCCTAAGAAAGTGATAAATCGAATCTAAGACCTTTAAAATTCTACTAACAACCCTTTTTTTATACTAGTGGTGGAGCCACATAGGGTTGAGTGGGCTCCCACCCTACTCAACATTTTTTTTTTTAAAAGTTTATTTTTATGTATAAGAGTTATTATATTTATAAATTGCCCCTCAGTTAAATCTTTTTATTAACTCTTGATTCTCGTTTTATGTTTTCATATTTACACAACTTATTTTAGAAAATAATTTAGTGTTACCTTATTCAAACATTAAGTTGTGTCCTTTATGAAATTGGTAACCTGGTTAACAAGACTTCAATTTTTAACCTTAAAAAAGGCTTCGGATTCAAGTTTTGAGCCCGTTTAAAGGAGGTCCTATAGTCATATATTATGGAACGATGACGTTTATGTGAACCTCTACCACCCCCACCCGGTTTCCTTCTCCGAGTACAACTCTGGTTGGTGTGGCTTGTCAGGTATAAAACCCTAAACCCTAAACCCTACCGGCAACGCCTGATTTCCATTGTTCGTCGGTCTCGCAGCATAAACCCCTAAAAGACGACTGAGTCTCAACACTCAAGCGATTACAATGTGGGATTGTTTCCCACCCGAAATCTACGACGAAATACTTCAAAGACTACCCGTCAAAACCCTCGTCCGATGCGCCTGCGTCTGCAAATCGTGGAATTCCCTCATCAAAAACCCTAGTTTCGCCACCGAACACCTCAATCGCACCACCACTTCAGACAGCAGCAACAGCAGCAGCAACGGTGACCTCCTCCTCCTCAGGCAGTACTTTGGAAAAAACGAGAGGGAGCGATACTCGCTACGCCGCGATAACCGAACTCTCGATGAATTTGCGCCGCTTGAATTCCCGTTCAAGGCCCACTCATCCAATTACATCTTCAGAATAGTGGGCTCATGTAATGGCGTGCTCTGCTTGTCCGATGATTTAAAGGTTTATGCCGACGTTATTATCCTATGGAACCCCTCAATCAGAAAATTCGTGACCCTTCCAAAACCCAATGTCACATATTACACGCACGGCCCCCATTGGTTTTCGCTTGGTTTTGGATTTGATGCGAGGAGCAATGACTACAAGGTCGTTAAGCTTTTGTATCCTGATATTGACGATGATAAGGATGAAGCTGTACCTGAGGTAGAGCTTTACTCGCTTAGCACCGGTGCTTGGAGAGGTATTACTCCTGCCTGTGGTCCATTTACCGTTCATGCCAGCAAGAGGTCGCAGGTTTTTATGAATGGGGCTGTCCACTGGCCTGCATCCCTTCTGTATAGGGACAATTCCAATTCGAATTTTATTTTGTCATTTGATTTGGGTGATGAGGTATTCCGCAAGATGAATCTGCCTGAAAGTTTAGTACACGAAAAAGGGAGGGGATTGTCTATTGTGGAGTTGAGGGGATCACTTTCAGTGTTTACTTTTGCACCGTATGGAAGGTTTTGTTCCATTTGGGTAATGGGTGAATATGGTGTATCTGAGACTTGGAGTAAACAATTCACTATTCATGGAGAAGCAGGTTTTTTAACGCCTCTTAGCTTAAGAAAGAACGGAGAAATACTTGTGGCGACAAGGGAAAGGCTTGTCTCATATCATCCCGAGACACAGTGGATTATAGGTCTTGCAATCTGTGGTACTAAAGACTCATTTTATCTGGATACTTATAAGGAGAGCTTGGTTTTATTTGAAAAGGAGTCTTGTGGAGCAAAGAGGAAAGCGAGAAGGGTGGACCCAGGGGGAACGAAAAGACCAAGCGAGCTACATGATCACACTTATCTTTCTCTATTTTTCTTCTTATTTTCCGTATTGTTGATTTTGTTCACGTTAGATACCTGGTACTAACTTGGATTTTTGGCGTTATTTATAATTGTCATTACTCAACCTTGGATGAAATTACCGGGATTGAATGCTAAGTGGTTAGGATCAATTTAACTTCTCATATGGATATATTAAGTATATTCATATAAAAAAGGGGTCATACAATGTTACCTTTCTGTTCTTCATAAGGTTCATATTGATCGATTTCTCATGTGGGTGGAGTGATGTTTGCCAGGGCTGTTACTGGAGAGAAAGGTCAACATTGAGGAAGCAGGGAAAGCTGGGATGTGGATGAAAGACTTCAAGTGGTGTGTCTTCTCTGTTTTCACTCAATTACCATTTTTCAGTGTGATCCATGTAATAGATGGAGTTGTAGTTACCTCCTTTTTTTATTATCTAAAAGAAGATGTATTCAACTAGATATTTTTAGACACTTTGAAGCATCTATGACCAATATTTTTCTGATATCACTCTCTAAGAGTTAGTCCTTTTGTTTCACAAATGCTCTTTAGATGTTAATGTTATGTCGAAAATGTTGGTTTTTCCATCCTCTATTGCTTTTTTATGCCAATTTTTTTTTTTTTTTCAGTGAAATTTATTTTGGGGTGTGGGCTATATTTTTTAAATTAATTTGTTTTGACAAAAGTAGTATTTGACTTTTAATATGGTTGAAATGGTGGTTTTTATCTAAGCACTGAGAACCAAGAAGTTGATAGTCTTCATCTTCAAAAGAAATGGATTTGATTGCTCAAATCTTTCATGTTCTCATGGGTAGGGATTTTCTCTGGAGGGAGACTACAAATTCCCTCATAGTGTGTTGGAATAAACAATATGGAAGGATGACTTTTAGCTAATCTTTTAGCTGAGCATTTTTGTATGATTCTAGAGAGTCCTCTAATTTAATCTCAAGCAAATTTTATGTTGAGGTGATTTTAAGGAAGAAACTTGTGTCCTCTGTTCTTAGGAGGTATTAGAAGAGCATATTGGCGTTCGAAACTGAAGGAACTTGTTATTTGTCCAAGCACATCATAGGTAATCGTTGCTTAATTGTATGGTTAAACTACAACAAAACCCAAGATAAGAATAACAGGCACTAGAAATATTTATTTGTTTAACACTGTTAATCTGTTACATATTTACTTGGCAATCTGGGTTACAGTAGACTTCATAAGGCTAACAAACCATTAAAAACACTTCACGTAAGAGTTGAGGCCTATTTTTCTCTCTCCTTGTCATCTACCATGTCAAACTGAAGCAAATCAATTAAAATCCCCAGCCATGTGAATGGAAACATATAGGCATCTGCACAAATATGGGACTAGGAAGCCTAGACATGTGGAGAAAAACCTTAGCATGTGATTGGGTGATGTAAACCACTTGCTGAACAGACCCTTATGCGTGAGTAGTGATAGATCTAATGCACTAAAGTTAGTCTTCCTATGGGAGATCCATGGTTTCTATATTGTTAAGTTATTTTTAGCAAAAGTTTCAGTGAGTTAAATTAATGATGAAGTGCCATCTCATTTGTCTTAATTGATTTTGGCAGTGTCTAGGCATTCAGTGGTAAATTAATGGGTCCATTGTGCTTATTGTCGCATTTGAACACATAAGTTATTAGTGTAACAGGTAGACATCTCCAAGTAAAAGAAAATGGAAATCAATACGCTCCTATCCTCTTATGAGTATTTTTTTTTTTTTTTTTTGGCTGGTTTGAATGGGTGGTTCGTGCGACTACTACTCTATTGGTGGACTCCTTGTCCTCTAGTTTTTTCTTCCCCTCCTCTTCTTCCTATTAAAAAGGGGAAATATTTTAATTTTAAAACCTATACGACACATAATTGGCTGATTTAATTACCAAGATGATTAAATGCCCTTAGAGTCTAATTCCATTAGCTGTCAGTTGTTATTTTTATTCTTGAGACACTGTGTTGCTCTAATTTTGTTTCTATTAGTTGTTAGTTGTTAGTTGTTAATAAATCCGACAGTCTCTAGATTGAGATGAACTAAAAGGTCTGCAGTGTTTTTTGTCCCTTTTATTCCTTCCACCATGTTGTCATGTTAGTAAAAATAAAAATAAAACAAAAATTGTTAGTAATACATCAATGAACTTCTTTTTCTTTTTCTTTTTTCCTTTATTTTTTTTAAAATTTTTTTTAAAATTTTTTTTGGGGATGATTTCAGTAATGGTTGTAAGAAATGTCTCATACGTGAGCACGACATGCAGAATAGTGGGAATTAAGTTTGCAACTATGTTGCAAGAAACTAATATTAGTTTTCAAAGATGTATTTGAAACATTGATGGGCTTCATAGGTGACAGATGGTAGTTTGTTTAAAGGAAGAACAATCTAGCATTAATTCTTTAGAACATTTTGAATTTGTGTGTGTTTTTGAAATGAGTAATGCTATTTTTTTCCGAAAATCCCAAATCTCCAAATTCTCAAATAATGTTTTTCATCACTTTTCCTTTTCATTTCACATGCAGAAGACTATCCTATTTCACAGTAATTTGAGAAATGCCATTAATTGCCACATCATTTCAAGATGGTTTTAAGATGGGAGACTTTGTTGAGAATAGCATTTACCTTTTGCAATTCTTGTTTTTTAATGCGGATTAGTTGATGTGTTATTAGAGCCACTTCAAATAAACTTTACTTATCTTCCTATTTGTTGTTTACCAGTTATCTTTTTTTAAGGGTAATTGCAAACAAATAAATTTAAAAAAAAAAAAAAAACCCTCCTATGATTGCCTATCCTTTTGAATTTCCCCTTTCACAGAGATGAATTTGTTAAAAAAAAAAACCATATATAAAAAACACAAAAAAAAAAAAAAAAAAGGATTCAATTCACATGAGACAACCAAACAGACCCTTTTAAATATGATGATGAAAGTTTTCAGCAACAACTTGCTTGGAAATTTCCAAGTGATTGATTGGGGTTGTGGGGCAATTTCTTGTAGATATGTTGCAACGGGTGAGGCTGGTTACCCATAACAAGTTTAATAAGGTTAGACATTGCCAGTTCTTGTCAGTATCCTCACGGAGACAATTTCTTCCCAATAATTCGAGTTAGTGATTAAGGGTCTGGGGGCATTGTGATAAATCTTCCACAACCATGTCTTGGAAACTGATATGTGGCCAATCCTCGACTCCTCATCGCTCTCTTAATTAAATTTCTTGGAAAGGACTAACTAAAAATTTATGACCTTGAATTCCACATTGTTTTGGAGATTTTATAAGAAGATACTCCCCCATTTTAAATTAATTGTCTTATTTGAAAAAACATTTTTTATTAAGGAATCCCTCTTAAATATTTTCACATTTACCTTTATATTTTAATATTCCAATTTTACCCATATCATGTAAATAGTACCATAATTATGATATTTTAGAAAATTGATTTGGGTCAACTTATAAGAAAATAAACCCGAATCCATAGTAAGTTGATCCATGAAACCCATATACATTAGATATAGGAATCTGTAAAATTCCATTCAAGACGAGACCGGTAGAAAAATGAGGATTGTAGAGGGATTTCAAAACTCTCAGTGGAACAGTTTATTAATTAATTCATTTTTTCACAAGAAGGGGGACTTTCGTGAATTAACGCAAAATTAGTATAGGATAAATCCTCGGAAACTTGATTAAGGGAGAACAAGCCAAGGACTTCATGCTTCTTGTAAGCCCAGATTAGTAGAAACACCAATGATACCATTGTCTTGAGGAAAAAGAATGGCATGTTTTGCTCAAGTGTCTCAATTGGTTTTCCACTAGCAAAAATGCATTTGCATGAATGGCAACTTGAGGCAAACTGTATGCCAGTGGCCAAGCCAAGAAACTAACTCAGGTGAGGCAATTTTTTGCAATTTATTACGTTTTAGTGATCACGTTTTAAATTAATACCATATAAAAGATTTTTTTTGTCAACCTATTACAAATTGACTGTATATGGACGTCAAAATAACTACTCACTTCCTTTCTTTGGTATTAAATTGGACAATGATCATTAAAAGAGAAAACTTTCAGGAATTTTTTTTTTTTTTTTTGAAATTTTCAGGTGGGACGTCCTACAAGGCTGCCTTTGCCCTTGACTGTATGACAAATTGATTTAAGTGCCCAAGGGAAAAGGAAATAATAATTCTTAGATGATAAAAATTGTCTATGATTTTAATCAAACCAATTAATGGTAGTTTGTTACGATCTTCCTCTCTTTTCCCTCAGTTTTTGAGGTTTGGTCTCTGCTTGGTGGGTCTTCTGTGAGTTTTTGCACCTTTTAGGTAGCTCCACTAATACCTTTTGCCATAACCACTAATATTTCACTACATAAAGATCCATCCCTCCTGAAATATATTTAATCAATGTAATTTCCACTAGTACTTTTTGCCATAACCACTAAATTTTCCCTAAGGGCATTCAGGCGTTTTTGTGGGGTGGCTAATGAAATTGAGATGGATTTGAAGAATTTTCAGTAAACTTAGTCACCCATCTCAAATATATTGAACCTTCTAGTAATTAGTGTCTATGATGCTTCACTTGAAATTTTTCTATCTTATATTGAGGAATAGGATTGTGGAGGTTATGCAGAATTTAAATTTAAATTAAAATTATAGGCTGTGGTCCTAATTCAAAATGGAACCACCTGGGTAGGGCCAAGCCATCCGACTTGGCTCAAGACTCAAACAAATTGACTCTGGTATGTTGATACATCTAAACTAGCTTAGTCTGTTGATCTCTCTCTCTCTCTCTCTCTCTCTCTCTATATATATATATATAATTCAAAAAGAAAAAAAGACCTGTCTAATAAAGCTTTAGTAAGAATTGGAGAAATTTCTATTCAGCTCTGTCTATATCTGTCTCAATATGGAAAATTATAAGAACCATAATAAAACATTGAACAAAACAATTGCAATTTATTGCAAGTCTGATCAGAACATAAATATGCATTTACTAGAGAGAAAATCAAAATTATATTTATTATATTCCTATCAAAAAAAAAAAAAATACATTAAAATAGAAACACTTTTCTGGAGAGCTCGACACCGATCCCTTTCAAGACTCATGGGAGTCTCCTCCACTACCGACCTTCTGCTACAGTGTTAGTTAACTCGTTATTTGACCATGTTTCTAGTTTATTCGATGAAGAAGATGTACCAGCGTTACCTCTTCGTAATATGAAAGCTGGTTGCTTAGGGGTTGGCAGTGTCATAGTTTCACTTCCAAGCATGAAAATTACATTTGACATGGTGGGACGATCATTAGGGTCTTCTTGTACACACAGGAGCCCAACATTTATGCACTTCAAAAATTCATTGGTATTGCAAGTTTCGGATAATGTTTGGTCCATCAGATCCAATGCTTTATCATTATTCCACAATCTCCATGCCTGAAGAAATTTAATTTTAGACCGAAAGTGTTATAAAGTATTTCATCACTAGATGATTAATGTGAACAAAAAATTCAACACTTACATAACCTAAAAGGCTCAAAGTTTGTTCGGACTGATAAAACCCAGTGTTTCTTTTTCCGCTGATTATCTCAAGTATAACCACACCAAAGCTAAAGACATCAGACTTAACTGAGAAAAACCCATCTAATGCATACTCTGGAGACATATAACCACTGCAATATATCAAATGTTAGAAATAGTCAGTGATTAAGCTTGCTATTGCATACTAGCCTTTTTCTTCAAACATAGTTAAGCATGGGATTGAAAATTGTGCAACAAAATCTAAATACTCTGATCTGATGATTTTACCAATGATGTAGAACTTACTAAGTTCCAACTACTCTATTTGTGTTTGCTTCAGTTTGTTTGCCTCCAAATATCCTTGCTAATCCAAAGTCAGAAATTTTAGGATTCATCTCCTCATCTAGTAGAATGTTGCTTGTTTTCAAATCTCTATGAATAATCCTCAATCTGGAATCTTGGTGAAGATAAAGAAGCCCCCGAGCAATTCCCAAAATAATGTTGAAGCGTAATTCCCAATTCAATGTTGTGCACAACGTTCGATCTTGCAAGGTTTACATTTTCCATGCAAAGGCATAATTTTAGTGGCTACATTATAGTTAGTTTCTAGGAATCAAGAAATATAATATCTCGATATACATATCACCAAAATAATTCACTAATGTAAGTTTAGAGGCTAACCAAATATAAAAGAGTCTAGGCTTTTGTTGGGCATATATTCGTAGAGTAACATCTTTTCTTCTTCTTCGATACAGTAGCCCAATAGTTTAACAAGATTCCGGTGTTGAAGTTTGGCAATCAACACCACCTCATTCTTAAATTCAGCCAAACCTTGTCCCGAAACACTTGAAAGCCTCTTTATAGCAATTTCTTGTCCTCCTGGAAACTTCCCCTAAAGGCAGAGTGCCATCCGTATTATCCAGCATTAATGAAAAACCAGATGATATATATGAACTCTAAGGAGTACTAAGCAAACAACTAGTACCTTATAAACAGGCCCGAACCCCCCTTGTCCAAGCTTATTTGAGTCTGAGAAGTTATCTGTAGCAGCTAGTATGCTTTCCAAATCGAAAAAAGGTACATCTATGTCTTTCTTATCCTCTTCTCTAAATTGGTCGGAACCTATGAAGTCTTTGACACGTCTTGCACTATCATACGAATGTAGTGGCTGATTTCGTTGAATGTTTTCTCTGTTTTCTGCATTCAATAGATATGTGTCAATCTTGATGTCCTGGTATTTAATTATATGAAGGAAACCCTCAATATTCTAATTGATAAAAAGACAAATAAATTGCATATATATGATTGTATGTCCTGCACTTGTGCCTGCTGTATTCTAATCAACTACCTTGTCTCTCAGCCACCCTTCTTCTCTGTAGATATGAATAATAAACTATGGTGCAAGAGAGAGCTATAAGAACAATCACAATCGCAGAAGTTACAGCAATGATCAGATCCAATGAAGTCTTTCTTGGTGAAGGCCCCTTTTCTTGATCTTGGTAACCACCTTCGGAAACTAATTAAGGAAAAGGAACAAGTGTCACTTAAATGTACGTAAAATATAAACACAATTAGCTATCATATTAGGCTCTGCTACAGATCGAAGATAGGAAAGAAACTCATTCTCGAGGTGAAAAACATGAAGTAATTGTAGATGAGCACGAGGCGATAAGAAAACAATCCAGCGGTGGGATTTATCCTCGTTTTCTGCTGAACAAACTCTTCCTTGACAATAAGATCGTCACCAGGCCTTTAGCCACATTGGATAAATTTAGGGTTTATTTGGTTGTCCAAATCAAAATTAAACAATTGAATAAATTTTACATAGTATTGAAGGCACAATCCATCATCTTGAATTAACAAATTCAAGAAAATAATGGTCATCATCACAAATAAGAGTAGAAATTTATAATAGTGTTATTTCATAAATTCGTTAGAATTGATTTTACAACATCAACTATAGTGACAACTCCAACATTTTAAAATATTCTAATTGAAGGTGATGGATTTATGCCTTTAATCATATGTAAAATTTCTTGAATTGTTTAATTTCAAATTAGATGCCCAAACAGGCTTTTATTGATTATCTTTAGTGAAAATTTCAACTTGTACAAAATCATCGCATGTTTTATGCAAAGTAAAGCACCCTCACCTTGAGTACAATTTATAGTTGAGTTATCCCATTGAAAGTTCGCATTGCAAAGGCACCTTTTCTTTCCATCTCTTGTTGTATTGCAAGTTGAATCAGGCCAATCCTTGCAGTCAGTGGACAATGTGCAGGTCGGCTCTAGCGGTGGATCCCAGCTGATCTTTACTTCATCCCTAGCTTTCGGTGATTTGTTGGCAGTAAAATTTCCTGGATCATCATTGCACAAGTTGTTCACATGAAACGGCGATGGCTGGTTAAACTGCAGAGTTTTGCCATCTGAATTTCTAGCCTCACAATTTTCTACATCTTTGGCTTGAATGACAAATGTTTTTGTTTTCGGATCAATGCTTGTGACTCGGTAGGTGCCACTAGCTGCCTCAAAGCTAACCTGGCCCGTGGCAGTGTTGCATCCGAAACCGAAGTACATGGGATCACCACAGTTTGGTCCAGTGCTTAAGGGATAGGGAATCATATTTGTGCCACAAGCATCACAATTTTTCACTGATGATTCTGCAAAAGTAGAATGTCAATTAGCACTGGCTAATACATGTGATAATCGCACCTGTTACCCAATATTGCTCTCATAATACTATAAATTATAAAAATATTTTTCCCTGATGATTCTTCAAGAAATGCATAAATTTCAACATCAACACCCCCCCCCCCCCCCCAAAAAAAAAAAAAAAGAGGAGGAAAGAAAGAAATCGAAGTACCTATATCGGAAACAGCTACACGAGCAGAGATGTTACGGCCACCGGCAGCATACTCCTCCTGAAGATTACTGAGATCCTCCGTCCAAATCCAACACACAGCCCCACCTTGCTGTCTGTTGTTTTGAGGCGCTGCATCATATGAATAAGCTTGGCAGTCGCAATTGTCAAGACAGTACTCTTTTCTGCATTCAGTTTCATCCGTAACCTCAAAATGTGAATCTGGGTTTCTGACGTAGCGGAAAGCGTATGAAAGAAAAAGGTCACCGCCTTCTTCTTAGAAAATGCTCGAATCCACGAGCAAAGAGAAAACAACTCGAATCCACGAGTAAAGAGAGTAAATCTCAGAAAGAAATTCTTATTAAATCATAACATTGCTTTACAATGAAAGGAGGTAGCCTTTATATAGGCTACAAAACCTAATTCAATTAGAACTATAACTTTAGGAAAGAAATAACTAAAATAAGGAAAAATACTAAAAATTCTAAAAATACAGAAATCCTAATTAAAAGCAAAAATCAAAGCCCTAAACTTAAGCAGCAAGATGGCCAAATAAGGACTCCAAACGGACTTATAGGAATCCAAATTGAATAAGGAAAAAGAGTGGCCTGCAAGGAAATTCGTAATAGGAAATCTGCAGACGACCGTAGGTACGGTTGGCCTGACCGTAGGTACGGTTGAAGGCAGAATGCGATTATGCAAAAACTGCTCCCAACTGCTCCCAACCGTAGGTACGGTTATATGCAGAAAGTTATTTTGGCTTCTGATCAGTCTTAATTTCTGTCCTACATCAGTCTCCCCTGCTTGAAAAGAACTCGCCCTCGAGTTCGTTGTATGAACTTGAAGTCTTCCATCCCAAACAAAAAGATACTTCGAGTACTTCAATTTCTTCAAGCTCTTCCCAAAATTATTCTTCATGAATTTTCCCACTCGAAGACTCTTTTCTGCATACTTCAATTTACTAACAAGGTCAACCAACTTATGATTAAGAACAAAATTAAACTCTTCACTCCCAATAAAATCAATGTGTTGTACCCTGTTGCTCAATGAAAAATCAGTATCTACATTCGAAAATTTAATAAGTTCATTAAATTTATCCAATGGCGGTTGCATAGGAATAACAACTTCTTGTAGCCCTGACTCTTCCACCACAATATGGTCAACCACCTCCTTGATATTCGTCACAAATTCTCCTCCATCAACTAGAAACACTGACTTCCCTTTGGTTTTAGGCTCTACTGCAGAGAATTCCTCTTTTATGGGCCCCAAAACGATCTTTTGTCCCCCTTTCATGAAAACATAGACATTATTGCGCCCCCTATATGTAGCATCTACATCAAATTGCCACGGTCTACCCAAAACCATATGGCAGGCATCCATCTCGACGACATCACAGGAAACCTCGTCCACATAATGTTTTCCAATAGAAAAATTAAGGCGACAAATTTCAGTTACCTTTGCTTCTGCACCCTGTTGAATCCAGCCAATCTTATACGGTGATGGGTGTTTTTCAGCCTTCAGTCCCAGCCTTGTCACCATGGCCTTTGAAACAATGTTCGCACTACTGCCACTATCAATAATAACATCGCATACCTTTCTGTTCACAGTACACCTGGTTCGAAATATGTAATGCCGCTGCGACTGTTCCTCCCGCTTTGGCGCTAGTAAAAGTCTTTGAACCACTAGAGAGCGTGAAAGTAACTCTCCATCATCGCCCCCTGTAATTTCTTCTTCTTCATAGGTGTATGCTGCTTCATCATCTACCTCCTCTATCTCCAGGTCTTCCCTATCCTCCGGCGCAACTAGGTTAACTGTACCCCGTTTTGGGCACTGGTTGGAACGATGCCCTGGTTGTCCGCATCTATAGCACTTATCAGATCCCGGACGAGCATAAGGATTACGAGGTGCTACTTCAAGTGGAACAATGCTGGCTGGCTTTGGTGGACCTCCACTACTACCTGTCCCGCAAGTGGTGTTAGACAAAGGTGGCTGAGTTATTGGGGCGTTTCCTTTATCTACGGCAACATGATTAGAATCAAAGGAATTTCTTGCTACGACCGCCGCCTTCGATCTGTCCAATTGAGTTTCTGCCTTAATAGCCAACGCAACGGCTTCGGTTAAGGTGTAGACGGTTTGCATCGCAACTCGATCCTGTATAGCCCAACGTAGCCCCCCAACAAACCTAGCAACTTGTTGCGCATCTGTTTCCAGCAAGTTATTACGGGACGACAGCCTGTGGAACTCCTCTAGGTACGCCTCAACTGTTCTACTCCTCTGCTTATAATCTTGATATTGTTGAAACAGAATCTGCTCATAATCTGGAGGCAAATACCTGGATCGTAACAGTCGCCTCATCTTAGCCCACGTCCGAACCATCCCCTTTCCTTGTCGCATCCGTGTAATTTGCAATTGCTCCCACCAAGCAGAAGCTCCCCCCAATAGTCTATACGCGACTAATTTCACCTTTTTATCTTCAGGAATATCCATATAATCGAAAAACCTCTCGACTAATACCAACCAGTCAAGAAACCCCTCGATCTGAAGTTGGCCATTAAAACTGGGCAAGTCCATCTTCATACGAAAGGTTTGTCGGTCCTGTTCTCCTTGGTAACCCCTCCGATTATTCCGAAGTATGGCTTCAGCATCTTCTTCATCCTCACTCAGGTTATCCTCATAGGCTAGCTGCCTACGTGGATTCTCTGGATGGCGTTCACGAAAAATTTCAGCCCTCTCTCGGTAAGGTTGACGACCTGTGAAGCCATCTCCTCGCTGATTATTCCCTACCGTCAGCCTAGCAAGAGCCGCTTGGACCTCCCGCAACGATTGTTGTGTCTCACGCTGCGCCTGCTGGGTCTCACGCTGGAAAATTCTGAATTCAGCCCCTGTAACCATATCTTCCTCACGGTCACCGCCGCCAAGGACTTCGCTTTCGTTTCGTGCGTTCGCCATCTGAACAGGATTAAGCCTGCTCTGATACCAACTGACGTAGCGGAAGCTTATGAAGAAGTAGGTCACCGCCTGCTTCTTGAAAAATCGTTCGAATCCACGAACAAAAGAGTAACACACTCGAATCCACGAGTAAAGAGAGTAAATCTCAGAAAGAAATTCTTATTAAATCATAACATTGCTTTACAATGAAAGGAGGTAGCCTTTATATAGGCTACAAAACCTAATTCAACTAGAACTATAACTTTAGGAAAGAAATAACTAAAATAAGGAAAAATACTAAAAATTCTAAAAATAAAGAAATCCTAATTAAAAGCAAAAATCAAAGCCCTAAACTTAAGCAGCAAGATGGCCAAATAAGGACTCCAAACGGACTTATAGAAATCCAAATTGAATAAGGAAAAAGAGTGGCCTGCAAGGAAATTCGTAATAGGAAATCTGTAGACGACCGTAGGTATGGTTGGCCTGACCGTAGGTACGGTTGAAGGCAGAATGCGATTATGCAAAAACTGCTCCCAACCGTAGGTACGGTTTGCTTGACCGTAGGTACGGTTATATGCAGAAAGTTATTTTGGCTTCTGATCAGTCTTAATTTCTGTCCTACATCAGTTTCGCACTTTCATCATGTTTAGGCTTAAGAATGTGTCGTTATTGCTATTCTTGGAACATATTTGCGACTTTCTCGTGCACCCACCTGTAAAGTCTCCGGAGTTCCAATTTTCCTGGGAGCTAGGCTCGAACCCCGGCAAACATTTGCACAACAACCCATTGTTAACATTACAGCTACCGAATTTTCCACAAGGGTTAAACACACTGCATCCGTCTCTCGGCTCCCACCAAATTAAAGACCAATTACCTTCCTTGCTGTCCCATGTTAGATACTGTAATTCCCCAGTATGATGCATCAAAAGCCTTGAATTACTATAATCCAATGTCGATGTAACATTCTTGCTGAAATTCGACAAGAAGTAGGCTATTGCCCGAGGCATTTGATCAAAGCTAATGAAGTCACCTGATTCCCCACTTCTCCAGTATTGGACCGATTTTTTCATGACCTTGAATTTGTTTTCGCTTTCTTGATCTATCTGAAACGTGAAGTTACCTTTCGCCGGCTCATCTTGACCTGCCCATGAAGTCAACGCTAGGTCTTTGTCCATCTTCATACCAGAAAGAAACGTATCAGTTGGGTTATAAAAACTCTCCCATACAATTTTCCCCGACAAATCATCGATCAAAACGAGGTTCCCAGAATCCATGAGCTTCGCAGTCACAGTAGAAGACGGCAATTCAAGATTCGTCGACCAGTAAGAATTTCCCTTTCCATCCAACACTGAAAGGTTGCCATTGTTTGTAATGGCAAAAGCTCCTGTGGAATCCAAAAGTGGACTGTCTCTATTTGCTACCCATACAACTGTTTTTGGTTCCAACTTGTGATACCATATGCCCACATATCTTTCAGACCTTTCACCAGGACTGAAAAAGCCTATTTCGAATCTTTCTCCGGCCGAAACAAGAGTTTGTCCTGCTTCATCTCCGATAAAATTGTTATTTGTTAAGGTATCTGTAGCAGAGCAATATAGAAGAGAAGAACACAACAAGAACGAAAGCAAGGAGAAGATGGCGGGTGGGATGTGATCTACAGAGAATGATATGTGGAATTTTCTTGTGATTCTTCTCCTTTTACTTATCATTGTGACAGAATGTTAGTATTCAGTATGCCCTTTACCATGGATGTACTGAGTATAGCTCATCATGTGGTGGCTGCTGGGTCTCCTGCTGCAGAAGGCCACATATTTCCCTCTTACAAGAGTCGCCCAGGTCGTGTTCTTCATTGACGAAAATAGCCCCGTAGGTTTAAGGGAGATGCTAATCAGTAATCACACTTGGGAGGTGTTGTAATCCATCCGTAAAGAGAGCATGGAGACATGGAGAGGATCCTCTCTCGTGGAAGGTAATTTAATCCATTGTAAAATGAGAAGACCCCAATATTAGCCTATTAAGCTATGTTTGTTTGGTTGGAATGGAATGAGTGGGAATGTAATATGATTTTATACTTAAATTGGTCTAAAATTGAATGAGATTTGAAATAAACATTGGGGAACCGTGGTCACATGGTGGTTTATAAAAAATGAAGGGAATAGAGGTTGTTGCAAAAAATAGTACACTATTTCATTTGCACCATTGGAGCATCTTGTGTCAAATTATAATATTTGGTATTGTAACATATATATGCTAAAATAGCAATAACACAAGTAATTTAACTCATATCATTTGGAGATGCTCTTAGGCACTAGCTGTCGTCAAAAAGCCTTACGTGTTTTCTTTTTTATTTTTATTTATTTATGTATTTATTCATTCATTTCGTCCTTTTTTCTTTGGCCATGCTATATATATTGTTTATTTAGGGATTTTGTCTCGAGATTGTGAGAAGTTTATTAAAGAAAGGAAAATTTTGAGAGCATGAGCGCTACCAACTTTATTAAAGATTTTATTAAAATAACTAATCACATACGACGCTAGTGAACAGCCAAATTTATAAAAAGAAAAACCTGTGGTCACATGGATTCCATTAGGCGCTAGCTGTCCTCGAAAAGTCTTACGCGTTTTCCTCTTTATTTTTATTTATTTATTCATTTTGCCCTGTTTCTTTTTTGGTGCCATGCTATATTTGTTTATTTATTTAGTGATTTTTTCTTGAGAGTGAGAGAAGTTTATTCATGTTGTATGTGACTGGTAAACAAGAACCCTTCTCTCTTCGTCAAAAAGCAGAGAAAAAAAAAAAAAAAACAAACAAGGAAGGGCGGAGGAAGAATCCTTCTCTGAATATGGCACTGCTCCATGGTGCCAAGCAGGAAGCATCCCGATGTCCGGCTCTTCTTAAAAAGAAACTATATTTTGAGAGATCAGGTTCGCTTATTAGGTAAAAAAAATAATAAATAAAAAAAATAATACTCCGACTTAAATATGTTCAAAGTAGCAAAAATATGAAATAATATTAAAATAATCATGTTTGCAACGTTAAGGAATTATACTGCTATAAAGAATTTCTTCGATCCCTCCAATTTCTTGTTATTGTTCGCCTTCCTTCGCTTTCTTTGATGGTGTCAAGCTGGAAACTATGTTGGGTTCTTCTTATTACCTTCATTAAAATTTACGGTCCTCACTCAGTGAACAGCCAACCTTTGGATTTTCCAATTGCAAACCTTTCGACTTCATGGACCAACGGCCCATCTGATGCCAATTCTGTAGATTTCACAGATGGATCATGAGTAAGAGAAATACTTGTCAGAGGAAGTTCCATCCCCAAGTTTGCCTGTGGTTTCTATTGCAATGGAAACTGTGACACTTACCTCTTTGCCATTTTCATTCAAACCTAAGGAGCTGTTACATCTTACCTTCATTCATCGCCACCGCCCAAAGCGTGCATCTTGAACAAGACTAATGCGTCTTGTGCTTTGTTGTTGAAGCCCAATTCTCTGTTTTGGTGTTTTGAAAGAAGAATGTGAGGGAAAAAAGTGGTATGGAAGGTCCTTTCAGTATGTCTCAGAAATACTAATCCTCGAGAAGTGTCATGTTTTTGAGAATGTAAAAACACTGCAATCTACTGTGTTTCATGTAAACTATAGAAATGACAGATATTTTGATGAATGTAAACTAGATTGTAAATCATACGAATGGAAATGTTTTTCAGGTAACAATGGTGAAAATTGTTTGTTTCGGGTAAGATCTGTGGGCAACACTTCAAAATGGTGCTTTCAAGTGTTCATTTAGGGCACGTTTGTTTGGACGAAATTGGGGGAATCAAAATGAAATCAAATGAAATTTTGATTATGAATGTGACCGTTCATCATTAAAATCTCATTCTATTTTATTATTATTTCCTCTAATTCCGTTCAAACAAACGTGTCATTATAGGTTTCAAGAAATTAGTTTGGTGAAGGTTTCAAGAGATTACTCGGGTGAAGGTTTGAAAACCTTTATTGGGTAAAAGAAACTGAGTATGACGTAAAGAGAGTATAAAAGTAAGGGGAACATAAAATGATAACCCCTTCAAGTTTTGAATCCCACAGGTATTTGATAGGTAAATATTATTTAGGGTAAATTGCAAAAAACTTTCCAAAGTATGAGGGGTCAGTAGATAATCCTTCTTATGATAAAATTAATCGTCGATGGCCATCTAATTGGCCATGACGCTGGTGAGGGTTCCAGCGATTTTGGGCAACACGAGTCCGTTAACAGTATTATATACATAGCCACGTGACTAATTTTCATCAAATCTTATTAACGGCGAGCGATAGTGGGGCGCATTGACAAAAATTAAAACATGAATGAAGGGGGTTATCTGCAATTTACCCTATTATTTATTTAATTTTTTTAGCCAATAAAAGTATTCAAATTTTTTATCCGACTAATTCCTTTGACCACGGGTAAGGCTACTATCTAATCCACGTATGTTAATGTTTAAAATAAATCTAATTAGTGGTTGACCTAACCAGCGAGAGTGATAGGTGGAATCTAAGACCTTCAAATCTTACTACCAACCTTTTTTTTCTACTAGTGGTGGAGCCACATAGGGTTGAGCGAGCTCCCACCCTACTCAACATTTAAAAAAAAAAAAAAAATATATATATATATATATATATATATATATATATATATATATATATATTTTTTTTTTTTTTTTATGTGTAAGACTTATTATATTTATAAATTGCCCCTCATTTAAATCTTTTTATTAACTCTTGATTCTTGTTTTATGTTTTCATATTTACACAACTTATTTTAGAAAATAATTTAGTGTACCAGCGTCTCTCACATTACCTCATTCAAACATTAAGTTGTGTCCTTTATGAAATTGGTAACCTGGTTAACAGGACTTCAATTTTTAACCTTAAAAAAAGGCTTTGGATTCAAGTTTTGAGCCCTTTTGGAGGTTCTATAGTCCTATGACGTTTATGTGAACCCCAACCACCCCCACGGCCCCACCCCGTTTCCTTCTCGGAGTACCACTTCCAGATCTGGTTGAATAAAATACCTTTGCACCAAAAAAAAAACAAAAGAAGAATAAGAAATCCCTGAACCCATTGAAGCATAGATTCAAAACTCACTCCCTCCCTCCCCCGGATCCGGATTTGGTGCAGTGGCACCACTTTTACTGCACCATGCAGTAACCATTGAGATCGCCACACATGGCAAGTGAAGGCAATGCACGGTTGTGGTCCAAAACACACAAACGCTAGTCGTTTAAGAGGGCAACTCAGCAACATAATGCCGTGTGGTGTTAAAGCTTTCAGGTTCTTTCTGTCCTCTCTCTCCATCCCTACCAATCTGATCCACCGACAATCCATGGCTCTCTTGCTTCTTGCCCTTACCAGTCCAGTGAAATGATGGTGACAGTCTGGTGATGGCGAAAAGCAAAAACCCCTTTTTTTTGTTTCTCTTTTTTTTACAGATCTAATGCCCATGAAAACAAACAATAGCAAAAGAAAAACGTAGAAGAAGAAGAAGCAAGACCCGCATATCAGTGGCACTGTCGGGCAACTCCATTTTTTTCGGCCAACTGTTTTTTTCCTTTTTTAAAAAAAATTTTTTTTTTATTTTTTTATTTTTTTATATTTTTTTTTTTACACTTTAATCAAACATTGTAAGCAAAAACCTTTAACCAAATTGAAGGAACAGATCTAGTGTAGGGGTCGTCA
Organism: Liquidambar formosana; assembly: GCA_039720395.1. Lineage (NCBI taxonomy): Eukaryota > Viridiplantae > Streptophyta > Magnoliopsida > Saxifragales > Altingiaceae > Liquidambar > Liquidambar formosana. The sequence continues at coordinate 15,829,859 of CM077824.1, forward strand.
GAGATAACAGTTTGAGGAAAAAAGAGGACTGAAGTTGAGGAAAAATGAAAAAAATAGAAGGAAGAGGAAGAAAAAGAGAAGATGGTTGTTGCTTCGCCATTGTAGGAGATGGTGGGTTGCATCCCTGGTATGAAAACCCAAACCCCAACGTTAAACACAGATCTGAAGCATCTGAAAACCCAAACCCAAACCCAAACCCTTTGTATTTTTACCAAAAAAAAAAAAGAAAAAAGAAAAAAAAGAAAAAAGTGTAAGACATACCTACTGAAGGTTGAAGACCACTGGCGGGATTGAGGTAGTCGACCGGAACCCCTTTTTTTGTTTCTCTTTTCTTACAAATCTAATGCCCATGAAAAAAACCAATATTAAAAGAAAAATGTAGAAGAAGAAGAAGAAGAAGAAGAAAGAGAGCCATGGTCGTTGGTACGTTCGCCGGAATGGATTAACGGTGGATCAGATTGGTGGAGATGGACGGTGGATCAGATTGGTAGGAATGGAGAGAGAACAGAGAGAACCCTAAGAAGCGTTAATGCCACACGGCGTTAATGTTGCTGAGTGGACTCTTAAACGACTAGCGTTTTGTGTGTTTTGGACCACAACCTTCCATTGCCTTCACTTGCCATGTGTCGTGATCTTAACGGTTACTGCATGGTGCAGTAAAAGTGGTGCTATTGCACTAAATCCGGATCCCCCTCCCTCCCTCTCTCTCTCTCTATATATATATGTGTGTGTGTGTGTGTGTGCGCGCGCGCGCGCGTGAAGAAGAAGACCCAAAAAAAATAAATAGATAAATAAAAAATGGAGTTGCAGAAATCAAACGGTGAATCGAAGAACACCCACACCAACCTCTTCATCTCCATCCTCCTCATCTGCACCACCCTTGCCGCCGCCGTCGCCTTTCTCTTCTTCTCCATCACAACCAGCCCCATCCATCTCTACCATCACAAACCATTCGAACCCTCCCTAACAAATGAAACAATTAAAAAAAAAAAAAATTTAAATAACTCAGATCTGAAACGACAGGTGGAGGGAAGTCGGCGTCGAAAACGGCAAGTTGAAAGAGGTTGGGGTTGGAGAGCATTTGGTTCAAGAATTCCGGTGACGGGTGTTTGTGGATTTTGGCTGGATCGTGTTCTTTGGAGAGGAGAAGGACATGATTTGGAATTATAAAATTTTGCTATTGAAAACAAAGGGCACGCTTAGTATTACAATTTATACTAAAAGCCATTACCAGGAATCTATTGCAAACCCACCTTTGAGGTGGGTTTGTGGTGCCCCTTTTTGTGGGAATGCTAGCACACCGGGAATGCAACTTACCTAGGAATGTGGTCGTGCCAAACACAGGAAAGAGTAATCAAACCTCTTTCTGGGAATGATTCCCACGAACCAAACACTGCTTGGTTGGTGTGACTAGTGAGGTATAAAACCCTAAACCCTACTGGCAACGCCCGATTTCCATTGTCCGTCGGTTTCGAAGCATAAACCCTAAAAGACGACTGAGTCTCAACTCTTAAGCGATTACAATGTGGGATTGTTTTCCACCCGAAATCTACAACGAAATACTCCAAAGACTACCTGTCAAACCCCTCGTCCGATGCACCTGCATCTGCAAATCGTGGAATTCCCTCATCAAAAACCCTAGTTTCGCCACTGAGCACCTCAATCGCACCACCGCTTCGGACAGCAACAACAGCCGCAGCAACGATGACCTCCTCTTCCTCAGGCAGTACTTTGAAAAAGACGAGAGGGAGCGATACTTGCTACGCCGCGATAACCAAACCCTCGATGAATTTGCGCCGCTTGAATTCCCGTTCAAGGCCCACTCATGCAATGACATCTTCAGAATAGTGGGCTCATGTAATGGCGTGCTCTGCTTGTCCGATGATTTAAAGGTTTATACCAACGTTATTATCCTATGGACCCCTCAATCAGAAAATTCGTGACCCTTCCAGAACCCAATGTCACATATTACACGCACGGCCCCCATTGGTTTTCGCTAGGTTTCGGATTTGATGCGAGGAGTAATGACTACAAGGTCGTTAGGCTTTTGTATCCTGATATTGACGATGATGAGGATGAAGCTGTACTCGAGGTAGAGCTTTACTCGCTTAGCACAGGTGCTTGGAGAGGTATTAGTCCTGCCTTTGGTCCATTTACCGTTCATGCCGGCGTGAGGTCGCAGGTTTTTATGAATGGGACTGTCCACTGGCCTGCATCTCTTCTGTATAGGGACAATTCCGATTCGAATTTTATTTTATCATTTGATTTGGGTGATGAGGTATTCCGCAAGATGAATCTGCCTGAAAGTTTAGTACACGAAAAAGGGAGGGGATTGTCGGTTGTGGAGTTGAGGGGATCACTTTCAGTGTTTACTTTTGCACCGTATGGAAGGTTTTGTTCCATTTGGGTAATGGGTGAATGTGGTGTAGCTGAGACTTGGAGTAAACAATTCAATATTCATGGAGAAGCAGGTTTTTTAACGCCTCTAAGCTTAAGAAAGAACGGAGAAATACTTGTGGCGACAAGGGAAAGGCTTGTCTCATATCATCCCGAGACACAGTGGATTATAGGTCTTGCAATCTGTGGTACTAAAGACTCATTTTATCTGGATACTTATAAGGAGAGCTTGGTTTTATTTGAAAAGGAGTCTTGTGGAGCAAAGAGGAAAGCGAGAAGGGTGGACCTAGGGGGAATGAAAAGATCAAGCGAGCTACATGATCACACTTATCTTTCTCTATTTTTCTTCTTATTTTCCGTATTGTTGATTTTGTTCACGTTAGATACCTGGTACTAACTTGGATTTTTGGCATTATTTATAATTGTCATTACTCAATCTTGGATGAAATTTCTGGGATTGAATGCTAAGTGGTTAGGATCAATTTAACTTCTCATATGGATATATTATGTATATTCATATAAAAAAGGGGTCATAGAATGTTACCTTTTTGTTCTTCATAAGGTTCATATTGTTCGATTTCTCATATGGGTGGAGTGATGTTTGCCAGGGCTGTTACTGGAGAGAAAGGTCAACATTGAGGAAGCAGGGAAAGCTGGGATGTGGATGAAAGACTTCAAGTGGTGTGTCTTCTCTGTTTTCACTTAATTACCATTTTTCAGTGTGATCCATGTAATAGATAGAGTTGTAGTTACCTCCTTTTTTTATTATCTAAAAGAAGATGTATTCAACTAGATATTTTTAGACACTTTGAAGCATCTATGACCAATATTTTTCTGATATCACTCTCTAAGAGTTGGTCCTTTTGTTTCACAAATGCTCTTTATATGTTATGTCGAAAATGTTGGTTTTTCCATCCTCTATTGCTTTTTTATTCCAATTTTGTTTTTCAATGAAATTTATTTTGGGGTGTGGGATATATTTTTTAAATTAATTTGTTTTGACAAAGTAGTATTTGACTTTTAATATGGTTGGAATGGTGGTTTTTATCCAAGCACTGAGAACCAAGAAGTTGATAGTCTTCATCTTCAAAAGAAATGGATTTGATTGCTCAAATCTTTTGTGTTCTCATGGGTAGGGATTTTCTCTGGAGGGAGACTACAAATTCCCTCATTGTGTGTTGGAATAAACAATATGGAAGGATGACTTTTAGTTAATTTTTTAGCTGAGCATTTTTGTATGATTCTAGAGAGTTCTCTAATTTAATTTCAAGCAAATTTTATGTTGAGGTGATTTTAAGGAAGAAACTTGTGTCCTCTGTTCTTAGGAGGTATTAGAAGAGCATATTGGCGTTCGAAACTGAAGGAACTTGTTATTTGTCCAAGCACATCATAGGTAATCTTTGCTTAATTGTATGGTTAAACTACAACAAAACCCAAGATAAGAATAACAGGCACTAGAAATATTTATTTGTTTAACACTGTTAATCTGTTACATATTTACTTGGCAATCTGGGTTACAGTAGACTTCATAAGGCTAACAAACCATTAAAAACACTTCACGTAAGAGTTGAGGCCTATTTTTCTCTCTCCTTGTCATCTACCATGTCAAACTGAAGCAAATCAATTAAAATCCCCAGCCATGTGAATGGAAACAAATAGGCATCTGCACAAATATGGGACTAGGAAGCCTAGACATGTGGAGAAAAACCTTAGCCTGTGATTGGGTGATGTAAACCACTTGCTGAACAGACCCTTATGCGTGAGTAGTGACAGATCTAATGCACTAAAGTTAGTCTTCCTATGGGAGATCCATGGTTTCTATATTGTTAAGTTATTTTTAGCAAAAGTTTCAGTGAGTTAAATTAATGATGAAGTGCCATCTCATTTGTCTTAATTGATTTTGGCAGTGTCTAGGCATTCAGTGGTAAATTAATGGGTCCATTGTGCTTATTGTCGCATTTGAACACGTAAGTTATTAGTGTAACAGGTAGACATCTCCAAGTAAAAGAAAATGGAAATCAATACGCTCCTATCCTCTTATGAGTATATATATATATATATATATATTTTTTTTTGGCTGGTTTGAATGGGTGGTTCTTGCGACTACTACTCTATTGGTGGACTGCTTGTCCTCTTGTTTTTTCTTCCCCTCCTCTTCTTCCAATTAAAAAGGGGAAATATTTTAATTTTAAAACCTATACGACACATAATTGGCTGATTTAATTACCAAGATGATTAAATGCCCTTAGAGTCTAATTCCATTAGCTGTCAGTTGTTATTTTTGTTCTTGAGACACCGTGTTGCTCTAATTTTGTTTCTATTAGTTGTTAATTGTTAGTTGTTAATAAATCCGACAGTCTCTAGATTGAGATGAACTAAAAGGTCTGCAGTGTTTTTTGTCCCTTTTATTCCTTCCACCATGTTGTCATGTTAGTAAAAATAAAAATAAAACAAAAATTGTTAGTAATACATCAATGAACTTCTTTTTCTTTTTCTTTTTTCCTTTATTTTTTTTTAAAATTTTTTTTGGGGATGATTTCAGTAATGGTTGTAAGAAATGTCTCATACGTGAGCACGACATGCAGAATAGTGGGAATTAAGTTTGCAACTATGTTGCATGAAACTAATATTAGTTTTCAAAGATGTATTTGAAACATAGATGGGCTTCATAGGTGACAGATGGTAGTTTGTTTAAAGGAAGAACAATCTAGCATTAATTCTTTAGAACATTTTGAATTTGTGTGTGTTTTTGAAATGAGTAATGCTATTTTTTTTCCGAAAATCCCAAATCTCCAAATTCTCAAATAATGTTTTTCATCACTTTTCCTTTTCATTTCACATGCAGAAGACTATCCTATTTCACAGTAATTTGAGAAATGCCATTAATTGCCACATCATTTCAAGATGGTTTTAAGATGGGAGACTTTGTTGAGAATAGCATTTACCTTTTGCAATTCTTGCTTTTTAATGCGGATTAGTTGATGTGTTATTAGAGCAACTTCAAATAAACTTTACTTATCTTCCTATTTGTTGTTTACCAGTTATCTTTTTTTAAGGGTAAATGCAAACAAATAAATTAAAAAAAAAAAAAAAAACCCTCCTATGATTGCCTATCCTTTTGAATTTCCTCTTTCACAGAGATGAATTTGTTCAAAAAACCATATATAAAAAACACAAAAAAAAAAAAAAAAAAAAAAAAAAAAAAAGGATTCAATTCACATGAGACAACCAAACAGACCCTTTTAAATATGATGATGAAAGTTTTCAGCAACAACTTGCTTGGAAATTTCCCAGTGATTGATTGGGACTGTGGGGTAATTTCTTGTAGATATGTTGCAACGGGTGAGGCCGGTTACCCATAACATGTTTAATAAGGTTAGACATTGCTAGTTCTTAACAGTCTCCCCACAGAGACAATTTCTTCCCAATAATTGAAGTGATTAAGGGTGTGGTGGCATTGCGATAAATCTTCCACAACCAAGTCTTGGAAACTAATATGTGGCCAATCCTCGACTCCTCATCGCTCTCTTAATTAAATTTCTTGGAAAGGACTAACTAAAAAATCCTGATCTTGAATTTGACGTTGTTTTGGAGATTTTATATGAAGATACTCCCCCGTTTTAAATTGATTGTCTTATTTAAAAAAACATTTTTTTATTAAGGAATCCCTCTTAAATATTTTCACATTTACCTTTATACTTTAATATTCCAATTTTACCCATATCATGTAAATAGTACCATAATGATGGTATTTTAGAAAATTGATTTGGGTCAACTTATAAGAAAATAAACCCGAATCCATACTAAGTTGATCCATGAAACCCATATTAGATTTAGGAATCTGTAAAATTCCATTCAAGAAGAGAGGGTAGAAAAATGAGGATTGTAGAGGGATTTCAATACTCTCAGTAGAACAGTTTATTAATTAATTCATTTTTTCACAAGAATGGGGACTTTCGTGAATTAACGCAAAATTAGTATAGGATAAATCCTCGGAAACTTGATTAAGGAAGAACAAGCCAAGGACTTCACGCTTCTTGTACCATTGTCTTGAGGATAAAGAATGGCATGTTCGTAAGTTCTCTCACTCATGATATATCAACGAACTTTTTCTTTTCTTTTTTTTTTTTTTTTTTTGGGGCGGGGGGGTGGGGATGATTTCAGTTATGGTTGTATGAAATGTCTCATAGGTGAGCATGACAGAGTAGTGGGAATTAAGATTGCAACTATGTTGCATGAAATTAATATCAGTTTTCCAAGATGTATTTGAAACATAGATGGGCTTCATAGGTGATAGACGGTAGTTTGTTTGAAGGAAGAACAATCTAGCATTAATTTTTTAGAACATTTTGAATTTGTGACTGAAATTCTGGTTTTGCAAGCCTACAATACTTAGAAGAGGGATTGAATAGGTTTGCTTACCTCTCTCTATTGTTTAAACCTCTATTTATTGAGATTAAAAGACTCCAAGAGAAAAGAATTTGAAAATCAGTCAAATAGGAAGGTTTTTAAAAATTGAAAATATGATTTTTATGAACCCCGATCGATCTGGGTCCAAGCCCGTTCAATTCGGGGGTGGCAAAGCCTAAATGAATTTTCTGTTGAGGCACCAATCGATCGGCCAAACCCTGATCGATCCGGGGTGTCCTAAAAAGCTCAAAATACTTATTAAACACTTAAATTAACCCTAAACTCATTTTAAATATCTGGAACGATTTTAAATGAATTAAACAACTATGGAATGTGCATCTATGGGTCACTTACCTTTCATACGAATGAGTGTGAGTTACGAGAGAAGAAATCTTCACTTTAACACATCTTTGAAGTTTCCCGTATCTTTAATCAACACAAGATACAACAAAAACACTTTTGACATGGACTATGCCAACACTAAAAAACATGGACTTTACAATGACTTTTTGAATGGTTATGTATAGACATGAATGTTGTGTGGGTTTTTGAAATGAGTAATGCTATTCTTTTCGAAAATCCCAAATCTCCAAATTCTCAAATAAGGTTTTTCATCACTTTTCTTTTTCATTTGATGCCGATGACTTAATGTGTTATTTGAGCAACTTCAAATAAAACTTCACTTATCTAGTTATCTTGCTATTTGTTGTTTACCAGTTATCAACTGAAAATATCAATATGTAACTATTTAAGATATACACCCAAACCCTAGAAACAGTTACACCCAAACCCTTGAAAAAACATCAACCTTTAAAACCCTAAAAATAGTAACACTTCAAATCCGCAAAAAATGATAAAATTGATGAAGATTACAATTTCAACGTTAAAAGTTATGGGATTTAGAGGGGGAAAAAAGAGAGAAAAGAAACCAAGCGAAAACTCACGTTTTTGAGCCATTTTTTTGGGTGTAGATTGTCTTCCTTCAACAGTGACCACGACATCTCTCCGGTGGCTTTTTCTGGTTGGTTATAGTTCACTTTTAGGGAAGAAGAGGTAAAGCACAAAATTTGCAGGGAAGCCGTTGGTGAAAGCCGAAAATCCCTCCATTGAATGATGGGTGGGTATCAAGAGGTTTGGGTATCTTGCCGAAAATTCCTCCATTAAAAGTAAAGGGCATTGCTGGTATTGTTTGGTTTTATAAAACAAAAGGTTTGCTTAAACGTCAAAGTTTAGAAAAAAAAGTGGACTTGTCGCTAAAGAATAAAAGTGATGAGACTTAACACTTACCAAACGTGGGATTTGGACTTCTGCCCTAATTTCCCCTTATCTTTTAAGATGCAGAAGACTATCCTTTTCTGATATTCAAGACAATAAAATATGTTTCTAATATTGTTTTGTCTTGCTTAATGAGCCAAGTTGACCTTGGCTCTTATAATGCCTCCTTATCCTGCTATAGGCCATTTCATCTCACAATATTTACCCAATTCCATACTACTAATAAATAATCATATTTTTATTCTACGAAGTGAAACTGTGAAAGCCACCTGATTTCGAGAAACACAAACATGGTCGCCGGCGGCGGAGGACGGCGGAGTACAACCAAACCCACCACCACCAAACGCAAGACCACGAAGCTCGGCCGCCGCCACCACAACCACGAACACCTCACCCAACTCCTCCCCCTCCTCTCCTCCGCCAGCTCCGCCACCCAATTCTTCCTCTCCCAAAACGACGTCTTCCTCCTCCCTTCCCAAACCCTAACCCTAGAATCTCTCCTCTCCTCTACCTCCCTATCTCTGTCCACCCTCCTCTCTCTCCTCTCCACCACCAAACCCCTCAAACCCCTCTCTCTTTCCTCATCCCCACCATCCCTTGCTTGTTGGTTTCACCGCTTCCTATCCGCCGCCTCCGACGACTACGATCCCCGATGGTTCGACACATTCCGCATGTCAAGACCATCCTTCACTCTCCTCCTCAGACTTCTCGCCCCTTCTCTGCAAACCTCACTCCCTTCACTCCCCCCCAGCTACACCCTCGCCGCCGCACTCTACCGATTATCCCACGCCGCGTCGTACAAGTCCGTCGCGAGACGGTTCGGGCTCGACACGGCCGGCGCGAGTCGCGCATTCTACACGGTTTGTAAGGTGGTGAATGAGAAATTAGGACATTTGTTCGAGTTCCGGACCGATATAGGGAGGATTGTTGTGGGTTTCGGGTGGATTTCGCTGCCGAATTGCTGTGGGGTTTTAGGGTTTGAGCGGTTTTGGGTCGACGGCGAATTGTTGGGGAAAAATGGGGCTTTGATGGTACAGGCATTGGTAGATTCAGAAGGGAGGTTTTTAGATGTGTCAGCTGGGTGGCCTAGTACGGCAGAACCTATAACTATATTGCGGCAAACGAAGCTGTTTTCTGGCGTTGACGAATCAAGGGAATTGTTGAATGGGCCTTCGTATGAGCTTAGTGATGGCAATTCGATACCTCAGTACATCCTGGGTGACTCTTGCTTCCCTCTTTTGCCATGGCTTTTAACGCCCTTCATTCGATCGAATGAGGAAGATAGTTTTAGTTCCTCCGAACGAGCGTTTAATTCAGCTCATAGTCGAGGAATGGGATTGGTTGGTACGGCGTTTGGGAGAGTTCGTGCTCGGTGGCTGCTTCTATCGAGGCGGTGGAAGGAGGAATGCATCGAGTTTTTGCCGTTTGTTATCGTCACGGGGTGTCTGCTGCATAATTTTTTGATCAAGTGTAGTGAGCCGCTACCAGAGGAAAATGTGGGATACTCGAAGGAGCCAGAGCTTCCTGTTTTTGAAGGAGAGGCGAATGAGAGTGGGCTGAGGATCAGGGATGCTCTTGCTTTTCATTTGAGTCGGGTAAGCCTTAGGAGGTGAATGCTGTAATTATGCATGCAGTTGTTCTTCTCTTTTCTCTTTTTGGTTAACAAGTAGCTGAGTAAATTTGGATGTCTTGGAGATTTCACAAGGTTTAACTCAACTGCATTCTGTATCTCCAGCACACGCACTTATGTATGTATATATTCAATTACTTGCTTCTTTAATTTTCTCTGTCTCTTCAGTCTGTAGAAGATTATATCTCAGTTTGGTTGTGGAGGTTCCCTATTGAACAAGATTCTCTCTGGCATTCCATCATCAAAAGCAAGTATGGTATTCAAAATAACGGGTGGGATTCTAATATTGTGGAAAGGGAGAGTTTTCATTGCCCATGGAAATTTATCTCTCAAGGTCTTCCTTGTTTTTTGAACCATATCAAACTTCTTGTTCGCAATGGTGCTCGGATTCGTTTTTGGGAGGATGTGTGGGTGGGGGATAATTCTTTGTCTTCTTTATTTTCTCAGGTATATCGCCTTTCTTGGGCGAAAGATGTTGTCATTGCTGATATGGTTTCTGTGGATTCTAATTCTTTGAGTTGGAATCTTTTCCTGTCTCGTAACCTTAATGATAGAGAATTTGATGAGATGTTGTCTCTTTTGGATACTATTCAGATGTGTTGATTTCTCCTTCTAGTTGTGATAGAAGGTTGTGGATGTGTCACTCTTCTCTTTCTTTCTCCTCTAAATCTTTTTTTGACTCTTTGAGAGAGGATGACTCGGTTCCGGTTTTCAATCCTGCTAGAATGATTTGGAAAGCTATTGTTCCTTTCAAAGTCAAGATTTTGGCTTGGTCAGCAGCCCATAAGAGGACCAATACCTATGACTGGGTTCAAAGGAAGTGACCATCTGTGTGTCTTTCCTTGCAATGGTGTGTTCTTTGTAAGAAGGAGTGAGAATCTGTGGATCATTTATTTCTTCACTGTGACATCTCGATTGCTCTTTGGCAATGCCTTTTTAATCTTGCTAACTTGAGCTGGGTTAGACCTCATCATAGTTACAGTTTGTTAGAGGTGGAGTTTAGAGGTTTTGGTCGATCCAAGAGGGTGAAGATCTTGTGGAACAGTGCGGTGTTGGCCATCTTTTGGGTTATTTGGATCGAGTGCAACTCCAGAATTTTCAAGGACTTAGTTGAGGAGATGGATGGTATTTGGGACAGGGCGTGCTTCCTTGCGTCCTTGTGGGCTTCGGTGGATAAATCTTTTGAGGGTATTCCGTTGTTTGTGATTCTTAGGAATTGGAGGGAGATTTGTGCTTTGAAGCCTGTTAAGAGAAGAGCTATTGGCAGCCACTTTTACCCTTCTTGAGGGTTCTGTTCTTTTCTTTGGTTTCTGTTTAATCTTGGTTTATGGGCGGGGTCTCCTCTATTTGCTTGCTTTTTGGCTTGCCGTTTTGCTTGAGTGGGTCTTTGCTGTTTCTTTTGCTGTTTTTTTGGCTTCTTTATTGGACTTCTTGTCCAATTTGTATTCTTCCTTGTGATTAATACAATTTGTTTCTTATCAAAAAAACTAACCCCATTTAGGTCATGCCATGAACTAGCAAGCTCAACCGTTGGATCGAGCAATTTGTGATGTGTCACCTGCTCATTGGAAGTACTAGATGTCCAATAACTTTTTTGAAAAATGGAAAGGAGCTTGATCCTCTCCCATCTGTTATGGTATCTACCAAACATCTTTCCATAAAATAGACATGATCCTTCGATAGTTGGTTGCTTTTTTACCTTCTTTTCAATGTATTAAATCAATGGTTCGGGCTTCTTTGTTTCCTTTTTTTCTATGTTTGTTTATACTTGTTTTTCTTTTTGGTTAGTAGAACTGTCATTTTGGGTGACATAATTGACCCAAACCCTTTAACACAAACCCTTAACAAAACGAGGCCTTGGAACCCCCTAACATTTTTCTATACCAATAACCCTCTCTCTCTCTCTCTCTCTCTGAATTTATAGCGATACTAGGTCCAAAATGACCAACCCCTTCAAGTCTTTGATCCTACAATTCATTGAATTAAGGAATTTTTGCTACCAACCAACCATTTCTGCAATAGCTTTTAGCTCTAAAGGGTTCTCCAATGGGAGAGTTAAATGACAGGTTAAGTAGCTTAAAACTAAAGTGAAAGTCAAATTTGTCTCTTAGGTAAATTCTAAGCTAGTTGGTCATAAGAAATGATAGTTGGAAAGAGGGAGAACTAAGTGACCTAAAAAATAACTTTTGCTATAGAGTGAGGCTATTGTCACCACATAAAGTACTCAAAGCCCCTCATTAGTTTACACTTTTTGAGGTTTTATGAAAAATATGAAAGGTTTTTATGAAAACTAATAGCATTGTTCACTAGAAAACATCATTCTGAACAACTTTGAAGAAGAAATTTTTTCCAAAATCTATCATTTAAGTAGACTTTTTGGCCATTTACAATCTCTATTTCATTTTCCATGAAAAATTGCCAAAAAGTCTACTTAAATAACAAATTTTGGAAAAACTCTCTTCTACAAAGTTGTCCGGAATGATGTTTTCTAGTAGACTATGTGATTACTTTTTCATAAATTATTTTTATATTTTTCATAAAATCTTAAAAATATAAATTAAATGGGGGGCTTAGAATATTTTATGTGGTGGCAATAGCCTGACCCTTTGCTATATTAGAACGGTCATTTTACTGCAGAGTTATTTTTACACTTTTTGAGTTAAAAATAGCTTTGACCTCGTCAAAATAACTCTATTGGGTTGGAGAGGGCTTTTAGTCTTCTTCACGGACTCTTTCTTTCTTTCAAGAGTTCCAATGTGGTTTAATTTGGGGCAAAAACCCTAGGGCACAGTTTTGGTTTGGAATTTTTCCAACTGCATTCTTGCTTTTCAAACCAAAAATAGCTTTGATTTTCAAGTCTTAAAAGCAAAGAAACTACTTCCCAAAATCCCATTCTCAAAAACAGATTTACAAATGTCAGACTGTCTCCCACACGAAGTCTTCATCGAAATCCTCCTAAGACTCGCCCTCAAAACCCTCGCCCAATGCACCTGCGTCTGCAAATGGTGGAACTCCTTCATCACAGACCCTAGGTTCATCACCAGTTCACCACCCACCTCAATCACACCGCTCTTTCAAACAAAAACAACACCACTACCACTGACCTACTCCTCCTCAAGCACTACTCTAACATCAACAGGACAGAGCGATATTCCTTGCGTCTCGATAACGAGACACTGGATGAGTACAAGGAGTTTCAAGTTCTGTTCAAGCCTGTATCAGGTTTCGATTTCAGAGTAGTGGGCTCATGCGATGGATTGCCTTGCTTGTCCGATGATTTAAGGGGTTATACAGACGTTGTCATCCTTTGGAACCCATCAATTGGAAAATGCGTGACCCTTCCCTCCCCTCGCATCACGTATCATACTCACGGCCCCTATAATTGTGCGCTTGGTTTCGGGTTTGATGACACCAGTAATGACTACAAGGTGGTGAGAATTTTTTATGCCAAGACTAATACTTCTGGCATACGATGCCCCTTGGTCGAGGTCTACTCGCTTAGCACCGGCGCTTGGAGAGGCATTACTGCTGCCAGTCCTCCATATTGTATTCCAGATCGTAGGTGGTCGCAGGCTTTTATGAATGGGGCTGTCCATTGGGTTGGGCATCATTCACTTACACCAGATGAGAATTTGATCATTACTTTCAATGTGGGTGATGAGGTATTTGAGAAGATGATGCTGCCAATGAATTTAGTGTGCCAGGAGGATACCTCTATTGCGGTATGCAGGGGAATGTTTTCGTTGTTCCAGTATGATAAACATTCGTGGATTTGTTCATTGAGTCATCGTTGTTCCATATGGGTGATGAATGAGCATGGTGTAGAGGAATCTTGGGCTAAACAATTCAGTATCGATACACGAGAAGGTATATGGGAAGATTGGGAAGATTAGGAAGAATGGTGAAATACTACTGCAAACAAGTGATGGGGTCCATGGGGAGCTAGTTTCTTATCACCTCGAGACAAAACGGATTAATGTTCTTGCAATCTGTACTGGCACTAGAGACTTATTTCATGTGAATACTTACTTGGAAAGCCTTGTTTTACTCAAGGTAGTAAATGGAGCTTTGTGGAGCCAAGCAGAATCGTTGGATGCAGTTACACCTGTTTTGCTAGGAGACGATGTGGAGCCTTGTTATTTTTCTTGCTATATACATGATATTGGCCAGTGGTTGTGTGTGAATTTTTAAAGTAGATAACATATGAATTTTGACATTCAACCTTGCATCAATCTACCATTGTTGAATGCTAATTTGTTGCTATTGCTGAGTGGTTAAAATCAATTTCATTTTTCTCTTGGTCATCTATATTGCAAATAGATGGGATGAAGCTAAGTTACATGTTCAGTTTCTCTACTTGATGAATCGTTGCAATGTCTACCTTGATGATGCTTAATGCTCATATAAGTGGGACCTTGTTGTCAAGGTTGTGGCAAGATTGGTGGGTCACTAATGAGTAATGAGGGACCTTGTTGTCAGTGTATTTAACTCGTTTGATGTTTTTCGCACTCTTGCAGCGTCTGTAGCTGATGTTATTCCTCAAATCGTTTGATTTAAAAGTTAGTCACTCGCTCTGTCAAATGCCGTTTAGATGTTATGTTGTAGTTGTTGCTTATTCATCTATTGTATTTTGATGCCATTTTTTCTTGCTTAAATTTAGTTTAGGGTGTGTGGTATGTTATTGTGGATAGATTTACTTTGACAGAGCAGCTTGGTATGCTTAGGCTGGTTTGGTTCAAGCCAAGCATTAAGAAGTTGGTTATCATGATTTCAAAGGAAAATTTTAGCTAGTGTATGAACTTATTATGGGAATTGATTGCTCAAATTTTTTGTGTTTGTTTGAGTATGGGGATTTGAATTGGTGGGATTCTAGAAAATCAGTTAGCGATTGTTATAGGAACATCTGGGAAGAACAACTTCCAGTTGAATTTTGAAGCTTTAACATCTGTATATGATTCAAAAGAAAGCTCTAACTCAATAACTTATGGGCAATTTTAACATTGAAGTGATTTTTAAAAACAGAGGTGTCATATGTTCATTGTAAGTGTTGGAAGGGTATTTTGATGCTTGAAACTTGAAAGACAGGCTTCTTTGGCCAAAGTTTAAGTGGGTTATAATTAACCCCAAAATATTCCCTATCTTAATCTATTTTCCCTCCTGTCCCCGTGGTGGTGTTTGTTTGGGTTTAGACATTCAATGAAACCTGAATTGATCCTGTTGTTATAAATTTAGCATTTGATTGTGCGAGTATGTAGTGAAATTAATAGACATCTCCATATTAGTGAAATAAATGTGAAGATGTACTTGGGCTTTGCCCTTTTGTCTCTAATACAATATTTACTTCATCAAAATTTTAAAAAATAAGTATACATCTCCATGTTACCAAAATAAAAAGATTGGGGAGAAGCAAGTGTTTACCAGAAAAAAATAGAATAAAAAATCATTTAGAAGTTATAGAAAGTACATTGGACTAATTCAAATCCGACAGAAAATCAAGTGGCTGATTTAAGTTCTAGGATGATCTAGTGCCCTTGTAGTTTATTTTCATTTGTCATTTATCATTTTTTTGTTTTTTTTTTTTTTTTTTTTGGGTGTGGTGCCCTTTAATTGCTTTTTGAATAGTCTTAGATTGTGATGCAGCCTTGGTCTTGGACCCTTTTGTATACCTCAAGTGAACTTAATTAGGTGTTTTGCCTTTCCTACTTACTAATAAGATTTTACTTCATCAAAAATAATTTATTGTCTCTTTTATTCTTGGTAGAGACACAATATAGCTGTAGTTATGTATTTAATTTATAGCTACTTTGGGAAGCATTCATAGAAAAACTAAAGGCATATCAATATATCACTGGTTTATTTAATAGAGTAACAACTATTATGTTGTGTTTCCTTAATGCGAAGGCCTGGCAAGTGATTCCACAAGCTTTTGATTTTTTTTCTTACGGACGTGAATAAATGATCTCAACCTCAAGTTACAGCTATCTTTCAAATTATATGCTACTGTCTTTGCATATGACATATGTCTGTGAGATTCTCTGTTTTGGGCTTATGTTTATCTGTAATTTCCTTTTCTGTACCATTATTTTCTCAGTGAATTTGTAGTGGGATGAGCGTTGTACTAAAATGGGTAAATTCATGCACTCTGATATGGCCCAGTCAAAGAACGGTGAAGTTATTTGCATCTTTTCTTGAAAAGCAAGATGTAAAGTTGATTTTAAAGTGAATTTTCGTACTTGGTTTCTTAAATTATACTAGTTAATGAACTTAAGGTGTACTGATGTTAATCAACTCAAGGTCTATTTGGTTGCTCAGAGTTAGGGCTTTAAGATTGGGATCAAAGGCTCCAATTTCAATTTCCCTGTTTCATTTTTGTAAATAGAAATGAAATTCGAATTGAAATACAATCGGCTTACCTAATATTATAGAAATAAGGGATTAAAGATTCTAAATTGGACTTCAAGAATTGGATAAAATCTAAGCTTGGGTCTATTAAAGGATAAGTAACGGGCAAAACAGCAGCTTGATGAGTTGCAAAAGATGGAGCAAACATGCAGAGTTCTTGGGGCCGGAAAGATTGTCCTGATGGAATTGGAAGAGTTGTGGACGAGAGATTGACTCAACTTCTATGGGCGCAAAAGTCTCTTATTCAATGGCTGATGGATGGCAACAAAAGCACCAACTCTTCCACTTATCCATTATTATTAGAGGGAGTAATGCTATACGGAAGTTTAGAATGTTTTTCTTTTATCACTTCTACATATCTTCTAGCCTTCCAAGCAGTCCAAGCAATAACCATAAATGGATGGGGCCAGGTTGATTGAGGGCATCTACATGGATCAATGCTGGTGTTCTCAGTGCTTCCTTGAGCCAAGTTTCATGGGGGTGACTAACAAGCCAAGCCAGATCCGTAGCATCAAAGAAGACCTGCCAAACCTCACTGGCCCTTTGGACAGTCTCGGGTGGCATGTAGGGAGGTCTCAACCATGGCGTTGCATGGTTTACAAATAGCATCCTTTGCCATATTTCTACTAAATTAAATGGTATGGCCCCTTTATATATAAGAAGAGAAAGGTATCAATTATGGTCTTGATAATTTGAAGAGTCTTAATTAGTATTTTTAAAGTTTTTGAAAAGCTTTTAAATATTTAAATTAAATTGAATTAAGGAAAGGACAAAAATGAAGGCGCTGTTTCAAGCGGATCACATTGTAGCTTACTAGCTTAATGACATTGCCTCATTTGTTAAGTGAGTGATCTTGGTCGCAAATTTATGGAAAAGTATTGATATCCATTTGTTGATATCAAAGTGGGTTAGAGGTAAGAATAGTTTCCATCGGTAAAAAAAAGAAGAGGGGTTCAGCTGCAAAACTCATTATGGGTCCTACCTTTAAGCAATATATTTATGCATGGTTTTCGCAATACATGTTCAATCAATTTTATGGGGGCGCTTGGAGCATTCCACTATTGCACTTACGTTTATGTCTTCAAATTTATTTTGCCTGTAGATTTACTCAATGAGTATGTTAGAGAAGGGAATTTTGGCCATAGCCCCTAATAAAAGCACTTTTACAGTAGGCCCTAAGTGAAAAACTGTTTTATGAAAACCCCTTTTGACCCCATAATGACAAAAATACCCATATTTAACAATTTGAATCAAATTACAACCGTGTCATTTTTTTTCCCACGTTCTCTCCCTCTCTCCCGTGGTTCCACTGCCTTCCATGATTCCCCACTGCCGATCAAGCTACAAATGCTATTCCGGCACCTTCTTCTTTTCATCTCTAACTCTGGTCAACTTCTCCGACAGCTTCATCTCTTTCTTTCTCTCTATGCGAGCACCTTTCTTCTTTTTATTCTTCTTCTTCTTTTCTCATTTTTTTCTCTTTTTTCCCACCAGATCTGTTGCCATGGCCAAAACACAACCATGGCTCTCTTATGTGCTTCCACCATTTATTACTGTGTACTTTGTAAAGGTGCCATTTTATATATACAACAGTAATAGTTTATTATGTCATATCAACTATCTAGTACCTACGGGTTCCTTTTTTCTCCTTGAGGGGTGTCTCTCGTGGGAGCCATAGTCTTGCCTGGTGCAAGTTTTTTCTCCTCAAGGGTTGTCTCTTGTGGGAGGGGTGGTGAGGACGGATGAGTGCTAGTAGTAACAGGACGATGGATGATAACTTTGAGGAATTGTGGAAGAATTTCGTAATGACGGATGAAGAGCGCGAGCAGGTGGATGTCACATGTACTATGCAGGAGGCTAGCAGGGAGAAAGCAAGGTTTTGTCTAGTTGGAAAGTTACTCACTGACAGACCGTTCAATGCTGATGCGTTGAAGTCTACTTTGCGAATGGTGTGGCAACCAGCGAGGGGGTTAACGACTATGGATCTTGGTAAGAATCTCTTCCTATTTCAGTTCCACCATGTCTTAGATAGACACCGGGTTGTGGACAACGGGCCATGGAGCTTTGATAAATCACTTGTACTGTTAAAGGAGATTGACGGTGATGTCCAACCTTTTGAGATCCTTATGGATGAAGCCCCTTTTTGGGTTCACGTCTACAATTTACCTTTGGGTTGTATGACCAAAGAAGTAGGCCAGATGATTGGGGAACGGTTGGGTGGATTCATTGAAATGGAGCATGGGGAAGGGGGGTGTGCTGGGCAAAATATATGAGGCTGAGGTTATGTATCCATGTGCGACAACCCTTGAAAAGGGGAGTTATGTTGAGGTTGGCTGGTAAAGCTATGTGGGTATCTCTTAGATATGAACGCTTACCCATTTTTTGTTATTATTGTGGGCTACTTGGGCATACGGAGAAGGAATGTGTTTCACGCTTTGATAGCCAAGGTGAACAACCTGAGGGGGTTGCCCAATACGGGGTCTAGTTGTGAGCACCCGACAATGTAAAAGGTTCAAAAAATCATATTCCGAGTGGTTTATCTCCTAGTTCGGCAGTGGGGGATGAGGAGGTGCGTGGAAGAAAGATGGCGGAGGGACGACCTGCTGGTGCTGTACAAAGGAGGGACGCTGAGAAGGTTGACTTGCTGCCGGTAGCGCGATACGAAGGGAGTTAGGCAGCGGAACAGCCGGACACGATTTGCAACTCCGGTGGCGGGATTTTTGCCTCGAATCTCGGTATAGATTCTACAAGATTTCCCGAGAAGGGCTGTAATTTTGGGAGTGAGAAATCTACGGAACCTACTAAGGAAAGGATACATATTGAGGGGATTTCAAATAGTATATTGGGCAGGACTAGTAAGGAGGTCTTTGACCCTTTTAACCGGCAGGCACGGGGTGGGTCTACGGTGGATACAGCTGGCAAAAGAGGGGGGTTGCATTTTCCACAGATGCCAACTAATGCAAGTGGTGGACAGATTATTGGGGAGTCAATACACGGGCCTAAGGAGGGTCACTTAGTGGAGCCCATTGTGGACACTTCTGGCTATCAGTTGGGCCTTGCCCAAGATGCAACGAGTGGTGCTGCTTTAACCACACGTGGCCCACATAAACAGGACACGTTGCTTGATGTTCTCATCAAAGAAGGGGATATTTCTGAGGTTTGAGTAAAAAAGTGGAAACGGAGGGCGCAAGATACATGTATGTCAGGGGAGGACAGTCCAGTTGAATCGTGTGTGGGGAAACGGAAGCAGCCTGAGGTAATTAGCCAGATTGAGGGTGCTCGTCTAGTTTTATGCGGGGTTAATGGCAAACGTTCTCGCCACTATGAGATGGGGGTAGGGAGTCCGACTGTTACAGGGGAGATATCGGCGGCGACTGGGCACTAGTCCCGCCGGGAGCCATTAAAATTTTAAGTTTCAATTGTCGGGGGCTTGGGAACCCCCGCACAGTTCGTGCCCTTCATGATGTCGTGAAGTGGAAAGCTCCCAGCTTGGTTTTCCTGATGGAAACTAAGCTCCACAAAAATGAGATGGAAAAGATTAAATTCAAATTGGGGTTTGCTAATGGTTTGTTTGTTGAATCTATCAATAGGGCAGGTGGTTTAGCTCTCCTGTGGCACGCGGGTTTGGTGGTGGATATCCTCAGTTATTCACAGAATTACATTGATGCACGAATTTTGGAAGTCGGAGCATCTATATGGCGTCTTACTGGCTTTTATGGGTATCTTGATGTGTCTATGAGAAAATTATCTTGGGAGCTTTTAGTTACCCTCCACACTCACTCGACTCTACCGTGGATGTGTGTGGGAGATTTTAATGAGATTCTTGAAGCTGGCGAGAAATGGGGTAGCGCTCCGAAAGCAGAGTGGCAGATGCGGGATTTTCGCCAGGCTGTTTCTAGGTGCAAACTCAGAGATTTGGGTTTTAGTGGCCCTAAGTTTACTTGATGCAATAATTGGGTGGGGATGGAATGTATAAAGGAACGGTTGAACAGAGCTCTTGTGTCCACGGAGTGGAACTCTCTTTTTCCTTGTGCGAGTGTGGATAATTTGGTTTGCAGTTCCTCGGATCAGCTTCCTATTTTGGTCGACATAAATGGGTTTCAAGTGGGTTTGAGCAAGAAAAAGAAAGCGTTTCGCTTTGAAGCCATGTAGGTCAGATCAGCAGAATGTGAGGCGGCTGTAAGGGAGGGTTGGTATGACACAATACAAGGGTCAACCATGTTCTGTGTTAATGAGAAAATCAAATCTACTAGAATGCAGTTGGCAGCGTGGAATAAATCTAATTTTGGCAATGTCCAACGGCAACTCAAAGGTTTGCGGGAGCAGTTAAAAGCTGTTAAACAAGGGCCAACCACTTATGCTGCCATTGGTGAAGAGAAGCGGTTAAATGGATGAAATTCTTGCAAGGGAGGAGGTTATATGGCGTCAACGTTCGCGTGTTACTTGGCTCAAGGAAGGGGATAGGAATACATCCTATTTCCATGCAAGAGCAACACAACGATATAAAAAAAATATTATCAAAGGGGTAAGAGATAACCAATGGCACTGGCAAGTGGAAGAGGATAGAATTGAAGGCATTGTGGTCGACTATTTTCAAAATATTTTTACTACCTCAAGGCCTCAGATTAGGGATGTAGATCTTGAAAGAATTGACCAACGAGTCACTGAGGAGATGAACACGGCCCTTACAAGAGACTTCCAAGATCACGAGATTCGAGATGCACTCTTTCAAATGCACCCTGGTAAATCCCCGGGACCCGATGGTATGTCAGCTCTTTTTTTCCAAAAATATTGGCACATTGTCGGGAAGGACATTACTCATGCTACTTTGTCATTTTTAAGGGGGGGCCTATGTTTAAGAATTTTAATTATACCCATATTGTTTTGATCCCTAAAATGGATAGCCCAGAGCAAATCATTCAGTACAGGCCAATTAGTCTCTGTAATGTGGTTTATAAAATAATTGCTAAGGTGTTAGCCAACCGCCTCAAGACCATCTTACCACATATCATTTCTGAAAGTCAAAGTGCCTTTGTACCTGGTCGTCTTATCACGGATAATGTTTTAGTTGCTTTTGAGCTTATGCATTTTTTAAAGACCAAACAAGGTGGGGGGAATGGTTTTTTTGTATTGAAATTAGATATGAGTAAGGCCTATGATAGAGTGGAATGGGTGTTTCTTGAAAAGGTCATGGTGAAGCTAGGTTTTGCACGGGGCTGGATTCAACTAATCATGTCATGTGTGAGTACGGTAACCTATTTAGTGCTGTTCAATGGTAACTAGTGCGGCTACTTCCATCCCTCCAGGGGGCTCAGACAAGGGGATCCTCTATCGCCCTATCTTTTCCTCCTGGTTGCAGAAGGGTTGACTGCAATGTTGGTTAAGGCGGAGCGGGAAGACAGGTTAACTGGAATTTCTATCTGTAGGAGGAGCCCAAAGATTTCTCATCTCTTTTTCGCGGATGACAGCCTATTCTTTGGTAAGGCAACGGAACAGGAAAGCAGCACTGTGATGAGGGTTCTCCACCAATATGAGGTATTGTCTGGTCAACAAGTTAATCTTGATAAATCTGCTATCTTTTTTAGTAGGAACACAACTTCTGAGCAGCGGGACCGGATCAAAGGAATACTGAGGATTTCTCAAGAGGGTGATTATGGCAAATATTTGGGTCTCCCATCCCTTATTGGCAAATCTAAGAGAGAAGTGTTTAGCATTATCAGGGAAAGGGTATGGAAGAAATTGCAAGGGTAGAAGGAGAAGATGTTGTCGAAGGTGGGGAAGGAGATTTTAATTAAAGCAGTAGCCCAGGCCATTCCTACTTATGCCATGAGCTGTTTTAAAATTCCCTCGTCTCTCTGTGACGAAATCAAGGCTATGATTAGCAATTTTTGGTGGGGTCAAAAAGATAATGAAAGGAAAGTGCTGGCTACGTTGGGGGGCGGGGTACTGATTCAAGTGCATTTGAGTTCAGCGCTTGGCTAGCTGCGCTCCAAGTGCAGCTGGACAAGGAGGTTATGGCACAGGCTCTGATGACTATGTGGGCGTTGTGGCATTGTCGAAATCGCTTTGTTTTTGATGGGGTCACTGAAGAGCCGACTGGTGTGGTAAGCATGGTAGGACGGCTGTGGACTGATTTCTCAATTGCTAATGAAATCATACAGGTAGCCAGGTTAAGGCCACGAGTTATATAGCAACCTCCTAGCCAAGGGATTTTTAAGGTCAATGTTGATGGGGCCATTTTTTCGGAGCATCATTGTGTGGGTTTTGGGGTAATGATTCGTGATAGTGAGGGGCAGGCCATCGCAGCTGGGTCAAAGAGAGTTGTGGGTAGCTATCCGGTGTCAGTGGTGGAAGCTATGGCTATGCGTTTTGCTGTTGGTTTGGTTCGAGATCTGGGACTGCATTCCCTGCAAATGGAAGGGGATTGTCTGGAGGTTATTAAGGCTTTAAACTCAGAAGAGATGCTATTAACCTCTTTAGGTCTTGTTGTCGAGGATATCCTTCATGAAGTGGTTCTATCTTTCAGGACGGTCTCTTTTTCTCATGTCCATCGGGAAGGCAATATGGTGGCGCATGGACTAGCAAGACATGCTCAGTTTATTGCTAAATTATGTGTTTGGGTGGAGGAGGTTCCAGAGTTTGTTAGGGACCACTTTTTATGTGACTTGTATTCATGCGATTCTTGAAATATAATCTTAGTATCGTTCTATCCAAAAAAAAAAAAAAAAAAACAGTAATAGTTTATTACTGTGTGCTGTGTAAAATTTATACAGACAATAGTAACAGTTTACTATTGTGTGCTTTGAAAAATTTATACAGACAACAATAATAGTTTACTATTATCTTTGAAAAAAATATATAGCAACACAATAACAACTTGCTATTTTAAGTTATAAAAAAACCACTACAATAGCAGTCCCAAAAAATAACTAGATCTGAAATTGCAACCAAAGACAAAAAAGATAAAAAGATAAAAAGAAAAGGGAGGGCAGATCTAGAGTTTGGAGATGAAAAGAAGAAGAACAAGAAGGCGACAGCTGGCGAGGCGCACGAGCATGAGCATTGTTGGCGTTGTTCTAGATCCAGATCTTCGCATCGCACTGCATGAGCATCGTTCCCATTCTTCTTCTTCTTCTTCTACTTCTTCAAATTGAAGCTTGATCCACTGGAATAGCTGCTAGAATGGTAGTCAAAGCTTGATCCACTAGTGGAAACCATGGGAGAGAGGGAGAGAACGTGTGAGAGAGGAAGAACATAGGAGAAAAGGGAGAAAAGGGAGAAAAGAAGAGACGTTGAAAACTGTACAGCATAAATTAAGGGGGGCTATTATTGGAATTAAAAAAAGAGCATTTCTTTATGAATAAGGAAATTAGTAAAAAAAAAAGGGGCTAAGGAGTTAAAAAAATGTTATGATGGAGTTATTATTAAATGGAGATGCCTAATAGGGGTAATTGCTAATATTCTCATTTTCGAAACAACCCTGAGGTTTTATATGTGAAGTTGACAAATCTCTAGTTATCTTTATTATAATTCTTCTGAAACCTCAATGCCCTTTCATTTCCTCCATTCAAAGCCCATTTTGATTTTAACCAACACCCTTAGCCGTTATATTCTTTGCTTCTATTAAATGCCCATTATTAAAGTAAAACAAGTTAACTTAGAAGTTGGGTCCTACATGATTACTTTCACACCTATATATTTTTGACATATAAGGTGAATGACAAAAAGATGAGTAAAGTAGCATTTTCCTTATTTTACTTAATACAAATGGTTTAACGATAAAGTTTCGTTGCTAACAATCCTTTCAGACCTCTTTCATTTTTTTCCTTTTTTTTGGGGTGGCAATCCAACGGTAACTTCACCATGTAATTAAAGTCCCAAACCTCACTAAATCCAGATTCCCTCTCCAACAAGATCCGGATTTTGTGAAGTTTGAGACTTTAACTGTATGGTGAAGTTATGATTGACGTCACGTGGTAATGGAGAAGAAATGACAGCTTGGATTAACTGATAGTAAAGCAGTTCTCAGATTTTGTGGTCTCAACTACTTTACTACCAGCGAATTCGACTCATCCTTTCTTCTCCTTTATCACATGGTGTCAATTCAATGGTAACTTAACTATGCAGTTAAAGTCTCAAACTTCACCAAATCCCAATCCCTTAGGAGAGGGAGCTATAGGACCATAACAATAGTGTGGTCTCTCTCTCTCTCTCTCTCTCTCTCTCTCTCCTCAAGCCTAAACCCAGAAAAGAGAAGAACAAAGAAAGTGGGGAGAAATATGTCTGAATATCTCCCTCAAGAAGTCTTGGCTGAAATCTTCGCAAGACTACCGATCAAATCCCTCTTGCAATGCACGTTGGTCTGCAAATCATGTTACTCTCTCATCACAAAACCCTAGCTTCATCACGACCCACCTCAATCACACAACTATATGTAACAATTCTTACAGTAGTCACCTACTCCTCCTTAGGCATTACTCTGAAAATCATGCGGAAGAGCGATACTCGTTGCATTTTGATAACGACACATTCGATCTCTTTTCGGAAATCGAATGCCCATCTGAGAGCTAGAGAAAGTATTTCAGGATAGGAGGTTACTGTCATGGGCTGCTATGCTTGTCTGATTGTTATATGGAACTAAAATTTCTGTGGAACCCGTCGATTAGAGTATCCCTGACCCTGCCAGAACCCCGCGTTAGTTATTTGTCACATGGCCCCCATTTTGTTGTTTTTGGGTTCGGCTTTGATTCTTCAACTAATGACTATAAGTGGTGAGAATTGTATATCTTGATACTGGCAACGGATACCGACGTCCGCCGGAAGTTGAGCTTTACAAGCTTAACACTGGCACTTGGAGAGGCATTGTGCTCCAGGTCCACAGTGTCTTATCTGTGAATATTCGCTGCAGGTCTTAATGAATGGAGCTGCCCATTGGTATGCATATTATCCAGGTGGGTATCGTATTTTTAGGAGTTTGATTGTGTCCTTTGATATGGGTGATGAGGTGGTTTGGGGAGATTAAACTGCCAGATAGCGTAGATGGGTTGTTGGTGACGGATTTCTCTATTGCAGTATTTGGGGAATTCCTTTCTTTCATTCAGCATGATAGGTCTTTTGGAAATTACAGTTGTTGCATATGGGTGATGAAAGAGTATGGTGCCGTGGAGTCTTGGGTTAAACAATTCACTATTGATTTTTAAAAAGAAGTGAAGAAGGCATTTGGGTTAAGTAAGAACGGTGAAGTTCTATCTGCATCGAGCAGTGAATATTTAGTTTCATATGATCCTCAGACCAGACAAATTAAGAATTCTGGGATCCGTGGCACTCCATCCTCCTTTTATGTGTATAGTTACATTGAGAGTCTAGTTTTACTGGACAAAGCAAATGGGGTCTTGAGGAGCAAAGAAGAATAAGGTGAGCAGGCAAGATACTTGATGTCACTTTTACTTAGCTGTTCTAAATCTTCTTCCACAATTTCTTATGTTGTTTTCTTACATAATACATGTATAAACTTTGTGATGAACATGAACAACAAAACTCAACCTTACATCAATGATTCGACTTACACCTTTTCAATGCTGTTTTGTTGCTGTTCCGGTTATGGTTGAGTAATGTATCCATTTTCAGTTTTGCAGTTCATATAGATATAGTTATAGTCTTACTCTCATTAACCTTTAAAAGGTCGTATTGGTGGAATGTTCTTTGTCAAGATGTGGCTAAAGTTGTTGATCACCAATGAGGGGGCAGTGGAATAGGGATCAAATTGTGCAAATGGTGTGGTGAATTTCAATTTTAACTTGTTTGATGTCTTGACACTGTTTGAGCATGTGTATAAAGTTTTCCTTGTACAATATTAGTCGGAATTAAGTCAATTTAATCTTTCAAATTCCTTTTACATAATATGTGAAGATATTGGTTAGCCAACCTTTGTTGATTTTCTGTGCCATTTTTTTCTCTTAGAAAATTTGTTTGGTTGTGTGCTTTATTATAATGGATGAATTTTCTTTATTTGGAGCAGCTTGGCTGTGTTTGGTTAGTTGAGTTCAAGTCAAACTAAGAAATTGGGACTCATGATCTTCAAAAGAAAACCATATCTTGTGTCATGTAGTTCTGTTATGGGTTTTTGGTTGCCCAAATCAATTTTTTTGGTGATAGGTGTTTGAGATTGTCTAGAAAGACCTTTGGGGTGTGTTGAAAGAAGTATCATGGATGGACAACTTCTTTGAGCTGAATGTTTTTACTGTTTTCAGAGAATGCTTCAACTTAAACCTCTGTGTTGTTTCTTACTTAGGTTCACCACAAACCATAACAATGAGTTTTGTACTTGACCAAACTCAAGCCGTGTGCCGATAATCCCTCAAGACTTTTAGAACAATTAGCTTGAGTTGGAAACATATTGGTAAGGAACAACAAAGATTAATTGGGCAATAGTACAGTGCCATGTATTTTTCATTTTTGTATGTATTTTTTTATTTATTAATTTTTTTTTGGTGGCGGCAATTGGGGTTTCTACCTAGCTAAGATGGGTACTCTGCAACTTTCTATCGGGACATTATGGATTCGAATTTTCCACCATGCTACTGTTCTTCCTACCTCACTGAAAAATGGATGTACTTCTACTGTACTAAGTGTACTGAGTGGGAGTTGAACTTTTTGATCGTAGATGATTGATTACAGAGCTAATATTGAATACATAGTTGCGTACTTTATTAGTGATGCAAGTCCTTTGTTAATTTTTGT
Source organism: Liquidambar formosana (assembly GCA_039720395.1). Taxonomy (NCBI): domain Eukaryota; kingdom Viridiplantae; phylum Streptophyta; class Magnoliopsida; order Saxifragales; family Altingiaceae; genus Liquidambar; species Liquidambar formosana. The sequence continues at coordinate 15,856,713 of CM077824.1, forward strand.
GGTTTTGACTATTGGAAAACTTGGTAAGTAGCAACCAAATGGGCGTACTTCTACTGTACTAAGTGTACTGAGTGGGAGTTGAACTTTTTGATCGTAGATGATTGATTGTAGAGCTAATATTGAATACATTGTTGCGTACTTTATTAGTGATGCAAGTCCTTTGTTAATTTTTGTGGTTTTGACTTTTGGAAAACTTGGTGAATGTTGGTGGCAGCATTTGGTTGCTACTTACAAAAATGTGGTCTCTGGTTTGAGTGCAACACCCTTTAGTGAAACAAATGAAAGCCATTCCCTTGGATACAGGTGTAGATTTACACATTCCCTGTTGAAAGCTGCATTTTTTATTTATTATTATTTTTTTTTTTTTGGGTTAGGGTTCAAGTCAATGACATGAATCTGATGAAATTTGAGATAACAATGAATTTCGAATTTTATATATACGTCCAGTCACTTCTATTTCTCATTCTACATCTATACATTTTAATTTTTTGTATAAGGTTTGTGGTCAATTGTTTTAGTCTTGGTTGACCAACTTTCTCTTTGATTTACTATTTAGAACACTGGTTGAGAAGCACATATTCTGATGGTGTGATTTTCTCTTATTTCTTGCATTTTTGCTAGTAACTATAACTCATTTTTCTAGATGCAAAGAAGTTGAAAGAGAAAGCATCATTTCAATTTCTTGTGTTATACTTTGGCTAGGAAATTGGTGGACAATGCACACATCCTTTATTTGAATGCTGGCTACATGGTTTTGAAATTTAAGTACAATAAATTCTATTCTGGATCCTTTTCTATTTCTATTCTCATATTAATTATGAACAGCTAAGACTGAATAGTTAATAGTTAAGATCCCTGTAGTTTACTTGAATTCCTATGCACTGTACAATTTCTATTATGTGAGCCTGCTTAGGCTTAGTACATCTGAGACTAGCCTTCGCATTTTTTATTTTTTATTTTACCAAAAAATTCTGATGGGAACATTCTGGTCTCAACCCTCTTAATTGAACACATCTAATATATATAGCGTTTCAGAACCCACCATAAGATGGGTCCTGTAGGCAATTGTTGATGACAAAATTAGTTGTTATGAGGAATGCTTGTCCATCTGATTCAAATACTTTGGCATCCTTTACAAAAGTTTCACCATTTAAAATAATGTGTCCATATCCAAATATCTGATGATCCAGAGTCTTCCTGTTATCCTAATAAATTATTGTTGTATGAGATATTGTCAATTTTTTTCGGTCCCTTTTTTAATGTGCAATCCACCTGCTTGTAGTCTTGTACTGCTTTGATACTTGGATTCAAAATTCTCCATTTCCATCATACAATGATGTAAATTGCCTCCCACATGCTTATTCTTTTTCAGGTGCTATATATAATTAGCTATTAAGGATGTAGCTATAATCATGCATGATGGGTCTCAAGCATGTAAAGTTTCTAATTGATGTCTAACAGAGAAAATGTATAATCTTCTCATTTTAATTGTTTAAATGGAGCACATTGTAGAATGTGAAAATAATTCGAAAGACTAATTTTTTTATGACAAATGAATTCTAAAATTATGTTCTTTATGTAGCCGTGCTGCACCAATACACCTTCAATGAGGGAGAATTTAAAAAGCAGATAATTTCCAAATGCAGTTCATATCCAGTTGCCATAAATATTTATGATGCCTATTGCAGTATATTTACAAAATTAGATATGGTTTAACCAATATCATTCTTGAATCCCCACTGGCTACAAAGTTTGAGCATAATAAAAGAAATTGCAATGGTGGTGATTATATTCTTTTACAAATTATAATTTGAAGCTATTATCTCAGTTGTTGAGTAGCTGCTGTGCAGAATGAGAGATTGTAGTCTTTCATGTGACATATTTTAGAAGAATGTGAGGTGCTGTTGGTTTGACTATTATACTTTTAACATTGCTACTGCTGATACAGATCTGCTGAGTCTGAAGCGTGTGAAGACATTGAAACTCTTCCCTTGATGGAGGAGGATAAGTCAATCAAATAGGATTTGAAGTCAACTGGTGGCGTTTAATGCATGTTTTCAACCCTTTTTAGATGTTCTATGGCTGGTACCCAGAAAGAATGACAGTTCTTCAATTTGTTGTCGATGTTTCTTTCACACCTAACAGCTTTTGATTTGTTACTTTTTGTGGGCATGAAGATAGACAGTACTGTAGACTTGGGCGAGTAGTCCTTGTGGTTTATATATATATATATATATATATATGTATGTATGGATATGTGATTGACTAAATGGTTCTAAGATTTGCTTGTTTTTGTTGCAATGAAAAGCTTATTGTCATTACTTTAAATGGTTATTACTCTGAATTTTGATAATATCTTTCTACATCCCTCAGATCAGCCAAACAGGTTTTCATATTACATTGGCCCTCTAGTTAAACATCTTACCTGCATGTTACTGTAGATCTGAAAACAGCCACCAAGAATCTACGACTCATACACACATGGATGCACGCATGGGTGTTTCGAAGTAATTTCTAAAAGAAATAGGGGAGATGCTAATCGCAGTTGTGATGATTAGATCATTGTGAATCACACACCAATTGCAGCGTAACTTGTCCAACCATCACGACTGTAAATAACATCATAAAAAACAGATACCAACTTAAAACCTGCACTAAACTTTGTCACAAATATTTGCCTATCATATTCCTGTTTAAGAGTTTCCAAGCATTTTTTTTCTTTTTCTTCTGTGACAAGTACTTGCAAGAAATGCTCAAAACCTCTTCAAAAAGTTTTAAATTTGTGGCTCACATACCATCTAGACTAGGAGCCTTAAACGATGGCGCATGTTGAGACACCATCGAAATAATGTCCTCTCCTGATGGAATTTGGCACAATTTGATATAATCCTCTTCAATGATTCAATTCTGGATAAGAGTAAGCGCCTCTCTAAATAATCCAAAGGGTCAATATTAGAAAGAGCAAATAGTGAGTGGAAGCTCTCCACCAGATGGCCACACTCATACCCCTCGCTCCAAGGAAAAAAGGGACGTCAAGTGGAAGAATTTGTGTTTTTATTGCCATCCATCAGCCATTGAACAAGAAACTTTTTCTCCCATAGAGGCTCATCAAAATACTCTTCTAGTTCCATCCAGACACTCTTTTCAGCCCCAAGTGTCTTGCATGTTTGCGCCATCTTTTCCAAATCATCAAGATGTTGTTTCTGCTCCTAACCTTTCTTTCTTCTTTATTTATTTATTTTTTTTTTTTTTTGGGATGAATTGTTTCTACTCCTCATCATTTAATATAGCCAAAGCTTTGATTTGTTCCAATTCTTTAAGTCCAATGTAGAAGATTTAATCCCCTATTTCTACAATATTAGGCAAGTATTTCAGTTCCAATTTCATATACATCAACAAAACCAAACGTCCCAAATGAAATTGGAATTGAAATAGATGGGATGTTGTTGCAATGTCTACCTTAATGTTGCTTAATGCTTATATAGATGGGATGTTGTTGTCAAGGTTTTGGCAATAGTCCTTCATAAAATAAATATATAAGGTCTAACACATAAAACTGATAGATATGCCACAATTCAAAAGCTTAGGTAACTTTCCCCCTCCCTCATCTAGAGTTTTGGCAATAATAGTGGGTCATAAAAAATTTTAAATATGTAAATTTTTAATACTTTTACTTAATAACCTTTTGAATAGAGTATGATATGAAGTATTTTGGATGGGGTCTAGTTAGCGTTGTTGGTTTTTTTGTTTTTTTCAAAAAATATGTATTTAACTCGTTCATTTTATCGCACTCTTGGAGAGTATGTGACTGATGTTATTCCTCAAATCATGTGATTTAAAAGTAAGTCACCAAGTTTGTCAAATGCCGTTTAGATGTTATATATTAAAGTCATTGCTTATTCATCTATTAAAACTTAAAATTAATAATAGATTTTACGAAAATCCTTTATATTTCTCATAAAACCTTAGAAAATTTAAAATAAATGATTGGAACTTATGAAATTTATGACGGCAATAGCCAACCCTATATTTTATTTTTTTATTATTATTATTTTTTTTTGGGGTTACAAAAGGAATGTGACTGGTTTGAGAAATAGGAAATATAATCCGAAAAACGGCAGCGTTTTATAGGATTCGAATGAGCGCCTAAATTACAAAAAATGGTGTGAGACGTTAGTTATCTGACCAGTAGCCAGTCCTAGAAAATGGTGCCTCCTCCGTCTTCTTCACTCACTCTTTCTTTAAGTCTTTCCATTGGGGTTGAGTTCTGGGCGCAAAAACCCTAGGGCACTGTTTGTTTGAAATTTCCAAGTACATTCTTGCTTTCGGAAGCAGAAATAGGTTTGATTTTCAATTTCAAAAGCAAAGAAAACTACTTCCAAAATCCCCAACCAGACGCTACCCGAAACAAATTGCTTCCAATGTCAGACCATTTCCCACACGAAGTCTTCATCGAAATCCTCCTAAGACTCCCCCTCAAAACCCTCGCCCAATGCACCTGCGTCTGTAAATCTTGGAACTCCTTCATCACAAACCCTAGTTTCATCACCACCCACCTCAATCGCACCACCACCACTGACCTACTCCTTCCTCATGCACTATTCTGAGTACAACAGGACACAGTGATATTCCTTACGTCTCGATAACGAGACACTGATGAGTACAGGGAGCTCGAAGTTCTGTTCAAGCCCGTATCGGGTTCCTATTTCAGAGTAGTGGGTTCATGCAATGGATTGCTGTGCTTGTCCGATGATTTAATGGGTTACACAGACGTTGTCATCCTTTGGAACCCATCAATTGGAAAATGCGTTACCCTTCCCTCACCTCGCATCACATATCATACTCACGGCCCCTATAAGTGTGCGCTCGGTTTCGGGTTTGATGGCACCAGTGATGATTACAAGGTGGTGAGAATTTTTTATGCCCAGACTGAATTTTCCTACATTCCTTGCCCTTTGGTCGAGGTCTACTTGCTTAGCACCGGCGCTTGGAGAGGCATTAGTGCTGACAGTCCTCCATATTGTATTGCAGATCGTACGTGGTCTCAGGCTTTTATAATGAGGCTGTCCATTGGGTTGGGTATCATTCGCGTATACCGGATGAGAATTTGATTTTGACTTTCGATGTGGGTGATGAGGTATTTGGGGAGATGATGCTGCCAACGAATTTGGTGTGCCAGTGGGATACTACTATTGCGGTATGCAGGGGAATGCTTTCAGTGTTTCAGTATGATGAGCATTCGGGGATTTATTCATCGAGTTATCGTTGTTCCATATGGGTGATGAATGAGTATGGTGTAGCCGAATCTTGGACTAAACAATTCAGTATCGATACACAAGAAGGTATATGGGATACCATAGGCGTATGGGAGACTATAGGCTTACGACAAGCGATTAGGAAGATTATAAGTTTAAGGAAGGATGGTGAAATATTACTGCAAACAAGTGATGGGGTCCGTGGGAAGCTAGTTTCTTATAACCCCGAGACAAAACGGATTAATGTTATTGGAATCTGTAGTGGCACTAGAGACTCATTTCATGTGGATACTTACATGGAAAGCCTAGTTTTACTCAAGGGAGTTAATGGAGTTTTGGGGAGCCAAGCAGAGCCTGATGCAATTACACCTGTTTTGCTAGGAGGCAACGATGGAGTTGAAAGAACTAAAGAGACTGTGGAAGGCAAGGAAGAGTAGAAAGAAAAGGCGAGATAAATGATATTTGTTACTCTTGGTAGTTGATGCTTATCTTTAATATTTCTGATTTTTGTTCTTGCTATATACATGATATTGGCTAGTGGTTGTGTATGACTATTTTAAAGTAGCTACATATGAATTTTGATTCCTCAACCTTGCATCAAACTACCAGTGTTGAATGCTAATTTGTTGCTTGTGCTGAGTGGTTAAAATCAATTTCATTTTTCTCTTTGTCATATATATTGTAAATAGATGGGATCAAGCTACGTTACATGTTTAGATTCTTTACTTGATGAATTGTTTCAATGTCTGCCTTGTTGATGCTTAATGCTCATGTAGGTGGGACCTTGTTGTCAAGGTTGTGTCTAGAGTGGTGGCCTGGTGGGTCATTAATGAGTAATGAGGGAGCAAGGAAGGTGGATAACGGATAAAAAAGTTTAATGGTGGGGTGAAATTTCAATACTTTTAGTCAATAACCTTGTGGCATATTACGTATATTTTGGATTGAGGTCTGGTTAAACACACCCCCCCCCCCCCCCCCCCCCCCCCCAAAAAAAAACCCCCGTGGCGGATTTCTTTGTATTTAACTCATTTGATGTTTTTGCCCTCTTGGAGCGTCTGTTGCTGATATTATTCCTCAAATCATGGCATTTTTAAGTAAGTTATAGCTTAGTCATCTTTTGAATTTTGATGCCTTTTAAAATAATAATAATAATAATATTATTATGGATACATTTACTTTGACAAAGCATCTTGGCTTGTTTAGGCTGGTTTTTCATGTCTTCAAATGAAATTTTAGCTAGCGTTTGATAATTTGTTATGGGAGTTGATTCCTCAACTTTTTTTGTTCACTTGAGTATGGGAATTTCAATTGGATGGATTCTAGAAAAAAATCCATTAGTGCTTGTTATAGGAAACATCTAGGAAGAACAACTTTTAGTTTAATTTTGAAGCTTAACATTTGTATACAATTCCAAATTAAGAATTCTCTAAATAACTTTGAGCGTTTTTTCTGTTGGAGTGATTTTTAAAAAAAAACAGCAGGTGTCATATGCTCATGGGAAGTGGTAGAACGGCATTTTGGTGGTTGAAAGACAGGCTACTTTAACCAAAGTTTAAGTAGCTAGGGTATAATTAACCTTGAAATAGTACAGTATCTAACTTAATCAGTTCCCCTGTTTTTTTTTTTTTTTTTTTTTTTTTTTTGGGGTTGGGGGGGGGGGGGGGGGGGGGGAAGGGGAGTGTTTGGGGTTTGAACATGTAGACATCATCATACTACCAAATACCAAGATAAAAGATTTGGGATAAGCAAGTGTTTACAAAAAACAACACTGATTTAGATGTTATAGAAAGTATAGTCGAGCTGATGATGAGATTGATTTCTTGTTTGAGGTTCAAGAGGAAAGAGAGGAACCACCGCCTAATGGCGCTTTTATGAAAGTACAGTCACCGGTGGATTCTGTTTCAGTAGAAGATTCTATTCATGAGGAGTAAGGAGTAGTGATTTGCGTTCTTTCAATAGCAGCTCTCTCCCCTTTATCTGTCTTGGTTGGTCTGGTCCTTCCATGAGGAAAAGGCTTTAATTCAAATCTGACACAAATATTTAGTGGCTGATTTAAATTCCAGGATGGCCTAGTGTCTTTGGAGCCTATTATCATTAGGCGTTTATTGTTGTTTTTGTTCTTGTTAGAAACACAATATAGCTGTAGCTACGTTTTTAATGTATAGCTACTTTGGGAAGCATTCATAGAAAAACTAAAGGCATATCACTCTATCACTGGTTTAGGCAAAAGGCAAAACCAAAATCTGTGGCTAGAATAAGTTTTAATTTTATTGGGTCATTTGTACCTCTAAACACAGAGTGGCTGTAGTACTGTAAACATCCTTTTCAGTTCGTTTAATGGAGTAACAACTTGTGTGTTTCCTTTGTGCCATTCATTATTCCATTTGGCTCACTCTTTGTAGCCCTCACCCCTGCCCCCATTGCTGGCCCCCGGGGGGGGGGGGGGGGGGGGGGGGGGGGGAGATGGAGGAAGTAGTAGGAAGAATAGGACGATTGAAGACCCATGGAAGAAGATATATTGGTGTGAATGGAATTTACTTCTATCTGAAAAGAGAAGAATAAGAAACCTAAAGGCCTGGCAAGAGATTCATGAGCTTTTATTTTTTATGGTTTGGATGTTAATTAATGGTCTCTTCCTCCAGTTACGGCTTTCCTTTCAAATTATATGCTACTGTCTTTGCTTATGTCATGTGCCTGCAGCGAGATTCTCTGTTTAGGGCTTCTGTTCATCCGTGATTTCCATTTTGGTGCCACTCTATTCTCAATGAATTTGTAGTGGGATTGTGGGATGGGTGTTGTTCTAAAATGGGCAAATTCATGTGCTTTGATATGGTCCAGTCCAAGAATGAATAATTTATTTGGATCCTTTCTTAAAAACAAGATGGAAGGTTGATTTTAAAGTGAATTTTTATACTTAGCTTCATTTAGTTATATTTAGGTAATGAACTCAAGGTGCATTTAGTTGCTCAGAGTTGGCGCTTTGAAATTGGGATTAAAGGCTCCAATTTCAATAGAAATGAAATTGGAATTAAAATACAATTCCTCTTACCTAATGTTATAGAAACAAGGAATTAGAGCTTCTAAATTGGACTTAAAATTTTTGAGCATATCAAGGTTTGGGTCTATTAAACAATAACGGGCATGGAGCAAACATGCAAGGTTCTTGGAGCCGAAAGAATGTTCAGATAGAATTGGAAGAGATGTGGAGAAGAAGATATATGAACTTCTGTGGGAGCAAAAGTTTCTTGCTTAATGGCTGAAGGATGGCATCTCTATAAGGGAAAAAACCTATAGAGGAGTCCAAATTCTAGTTGAAATACATACCTTCTGCTTTGTGAGGCGTAGGCAATAGAACCAACTAAACTACCCTCTTTCTTTTTAGTGTATTTTAGGGACTCGTACTTTAGTCATCTCTTTGTGATCTATTTGTATTGTTGTGCTTCAATTCTTTCTTCTTTTTTATCTCGTAGTTGTGTTTCAGCAGTGGATTAGTGACCTGTTGATATGTGCATTGTGATTATGTAAAATTTGAAGTATCACAAACAATGAGATTTTTAGTGATTAAAAAGATAAGTTCTTGGATTGAATGGTAACAAGTCTTGGATCAACTTGATTTTTTGTATGCATGACCTTTGTGGGAAGATTATCTTATCCAACAGTAGGTTTCACAAAATATGAATTGGAGATGGGTTATCTAAAAAATTGTGTAAAAAATTGTGTATGTTGATCTTGACCCTATATATATATGGGTTAGGATCGAGAGACACAAGGTTTAACACAAATTTTGACTCAAGTTTTTATAACTCTATCTAAGATTCCCTTCATATTTTGTGAAACCCATCGTTGAAATATATTATCTACTACCCATGTAGAGCATACATACATGCAAAATATCAACAAATGATGTGGAAACAGCTACATCAACAAATGCCTTTTCTTTTCTTTTCTCTTTTTCATTGTGTTTTTAAGATGCATGACCCCTCAATAACCAGTCACATCCACAAACATACCAGAAATTAATGAAAAAAAAAAAATGAAAAAAATTCAATGATCCATAGCATCAAAAATTCGTCATTAGGTCTATTGTGATAATCAAGCATCTGCTTTAAAAATGTGGGGAAAGGAGGATTTTTTTTTTCTTTTGATTTTTTGTTTATGCTTAAATCAAAAATATGTCTTGATTGAGTTGAGTATTGTTCTTTTTTTTTTTTTTTTTTTTTTTTTTTTTCCCAAATTCCATATGCTTTTATCGTGAATCTTAAATGTTTTGATTCAATATACTTTTTTGTTGCAGCTTGATATATACAAAACTTGTTAAACCTAACAAAAGCGAGTTGTAAAAAGGTTAGCGCTATTGAGGAGCCAAAACTAAATTTTTGTTCCTCCCAACCATACCAATAGGGGCACTGAGGAGTCAATTTTGGTTTGGAGGCAAATATTGGGTCAGTATGACTCAAGATTTAGCCCTCAGGCAAATTCAGAATGGTGGAAATGTCTACGATAAAAGATCAAATAATATCTCGACGCTGCAATATTGGAGCCACTTGAGTTAAATTTCAAATTTTTAGGGAGTCAAAAAATAAATTTGGCACCTTCAAAATAGCCCCCATCTACTCTTCTAAGAAGAAGGTTGAACCTTTGCTCCTATGGCCTAAGGTACTGGTTTGGGTAATGCTACCTTATCTCACACTTTGCCTTACTATGTATATTTGAGAGGGTAAAGTTATGGGATCCACTGATATAATTAAACTCTAAAATTTGAAAGATAATGCTACATTGTCCCACACTTTTGTCCTACACTTTGCCCCACCAGTGTATTTGGGAGGGTAAAGTTTGTAATCATATCAGTGGATCTCACAATCTTACCCTTCCAAATACACTAAGTGGGGCAAAGTGTAAGACAAAAATGTGAGGTTACCTAGCATTACCCAAATTTGAAATCCTCTTAAATGCAAATAATAGGATAAAATATGGGACAAAGTATAGGACAAAATAGCATCACCCTATTGGTTTTGATCTCCGTATTGGAGAGCTCAGAGTAACTCGTTAAATGAAATGCTTATTCATGAACAACACTTAAAAGCACAAAGGGAGGGCTATTTCCACGGCCTTAATTGTTGTGGACACAGCCCCTTTCCATTTTCTTCACAAAATTCCCATATTACCCTTCTCTTTTTGCCCTTTTTCCATTCTGCATTGCTCTGTATTGCATGGGTGAAAAACCCAAACTTCACCAAACAACATTTTTATCTGAATTTCCCAGACTAAAATTCCTATTAATATGACTAGGACATAATATATCAATGTTGAAGCAAACAATATTGCACTTGCTATTAAAAATGATTGTGTGGATGCACTAATCTTTCCACAAATCCGAAACTTTTTTACTAGAATCATAGGTTGCATAACACACCTTATCTTGAGTGGCCTACTGGCTTGTGAGAATATGGAAAACTCTCACACGGAAAACTCGACTTGAGAATATGGTGCACCTAACTCTTCTATCTGTTGAAAAAAATACATAATAATAATAATAATAATAATAATAATCATTGGTATCACCAACTCCAGATAAACAAAAGGTGTCACTGTGGCCAAAAAAAAAAAAAAAAAAAAAGAATAAATAAGGCATATAATAAAAAAAATGTAAAAATATTAGTATAACACTTTTTCCAACTCGTTGAATGGATAGCGAAAAAAAAACAGCAACAATTAATCAAAATTAGAAGAGTTTGTAAAAATTCTCAAAGACATAATAGTCTATTGACATTTTTTTTATTTATTAAATAAACGATTTTGAGTTCAAACTTATAAATTATTGACACCCAGTTGTTGGTGTTTGGGGGTTAGTGATATGGATAAATTTTATGACTATGTGATTTTAAAAATAAATAAATAAATAACAATGTAAAAATTTAAAATGGAACTTGGCATGAAACGATGACGTTTTTTGTTTCCCAGACATTTTGTTTCTGTTTTTTTTTTTTTTTTGTTTTTGTTAGGTTCAATTCCCCGACTTTGTTTCTCTATCTGGAGGCCGCTAATCCCTCCGGAAATTGCAGCGGAAGCAGCGGGAGCAGAGGCTGATGACTTTAATTCTCTTCGAGTACGACTCTCGTTGGTGAAAACAAAAGCAAGAAGCGAAAGCCCCCTCTCCTCTAGTCTCGTAGCGAAAAACCCTTCATGGAAAAGCAAATACCTTGAAAACCCAACAATCCGACTTCCATGCTTGTTGGTTTTAAGCTCAGCAGTCATTCTCAAGCGATTACAAATGTCGGATTTTTTTCCACCCGAAGTCTTTGACGAAATACTCCTTAGACTACCCCTCAAATGCCTCGCCCAATGCACCTGTGTCTGCAAATCGTGGAACTCCCACATCACAGACCCTACTTTCATCACCACCCACCTCAATCGCACCACTCTTTCAAACATCAACAACGGCACCATGGACCTGCTCCTCCTCAGGCAGTACCTTGGGAAACACGAAGGGGAGCGGTACTCGTTACGTTGCGATAACCACACACTCAGACGAGTATGCTCGACTCGAATTTCCGTTCGAGGCCACAGGGCTCAACGCCAATTGGAAAGGCGTCTTCAAAATAGTGAGCTCATGCAATGGCTTGCTATGCTTGTCCGACGATTTAATGGGTTACACAGACATTGTAATCCTATGGAACCCATCAATTAGAAAGTCCATCGCCCTTCCAGAACCCCTTATCACTATCCACACGCACGGCCCCCATTCGTTTGCACTCGGGTTTGGATTTGATGCGAAGAGCAATGACTACAAGGTGGTTAGGCTTGTGTTTCCCCAATTTGATGTGGATAATGATGAAGCTGTACCCGCAGTCGAGCTTTACTCGCTCAACTCGGGGGCTTGGAGACGCATTAGTTCTGCTGGTGCTCCATATACTGTTATGGAGCGTTCTTGGTTCCAGGTTTTTATGAATGGTGCCGTCCACTGGCCTGCATTTCGTCAGAACAGGGAAAATTCCAATTTGATTTTGGCATTTGATTTGGGTGATGAGGTTTTCCGCAGGATGGAGCTGCCTGAAAGATTATTATGCGAGCATGTGGTGGAAGTTGTGGATTGCAGAATTTCGGGGATCACTTTCAGTGTTCACGCTTCCTTGGGTAAGAATGCCTTGTTCCATATGGGTGATGAGAGAATATGGCATAGCAGAGTCTTGGAGTAAACAATTCACTATTGATCTAGAAGGAGGAGTGGGTAAGATTATATCCTTAAGGAAGAACGATGAAGTACTTGTGGCAACAAAGAATGGAGAGCTGGTTTCCTATCATCCTGAGACACATCAAATTATGCATCTTGCAATCCGTAGTACTCATGAGCCATTTAGTACTCAAGACTCATTTTATCTGGGTGCTTACGTGGAGAGCCTGGTTTTACTCAAAAAGGTTAATGGAGTCTTGAGGATGGAAAATGAATCTTGTGGATTAGTTACTCACAAGGGAGCACTTGTTTTGCCGAGGAATGAGGAAAGCGAGAACTGTGGACTGAGGAAGAAGGAAAAGACTGGGGAAGAATGAAAAGAACAGGCAACTGCACAATCCCACTTATAATTCTCTATTTTCTTGCTTAATTTCTGTCTTGCTAGTTTTGTTTATGTTAAATACTTGGTTCTATCTTGGCGCTATTTCTGATTGTTAATAGTCAACCTCACATGAAAGTACCGATTTTGAATGCTAAGTGGTTAGGATCACTTAACTTATCTGAGTTATCATATGAATGTGTTATATCTATTCCATATAAAAATGGGTTCATACAATGTTGCCTTTTGTTCCTCATAATGTTAATATTGTTTGATATCTCATATGGGTGGAATGATACTCACCAGGGCTGAAGCGAAAGGTCAACATTGAGGAAGCAGGGAAAGCTGGGATGTTAATGAAAGACTTGTAGTGGTGTGTTGAATCTTCTGTGTTTTCACTCAATTACCATTTTATGTGTGATCCATGTAATGGATAGAGATGTAGTTAACTCCTTTTTCCTTTCCCCAAAAAAGATGTATTTAACTTGGTTGATATTTTCACTCTTTGAAGCATCCGTGACTGATATTTTTCTGGAAATCACTCTCTAAGAGTGAGTCCTTCTGTTTGACATGCAAATGCTCTTTAGATGTTATTTCAAAGATGTTGGTTTTTCATCGCCATATCTTTTTTATACCATTTCTATTACCTCATTGAAATTTGTCTTCGGATGTGTCCTATATTTTTTACTACTAATTTGGTTTGACAGAAGTAGTTTGGAATGGTTGGGTTGGTCAGGCTCAAGCCAAGCACCGAGAACTGGGATGTTGGTAGTCATGACCTCCAAAAGAAATGTTTTGGTCAGTCTCATGAGGATTTGATTGCTCAAATCTTTCTTGTTCTTGGGTATAGGGATTTGCATTGGATATCGTAGTGTTCATTTTCACGCTGAGCATGTTTTGTATGCTTTTAGGAAATGCTTTAACTTGAAGCAAATTTTCTGCTGAAGTGGTTTTAAGAAAGGTGACATCATTTGTTCTTTAGAGGTGTTAGAAGAGCATTAAGGTCTACATTTTTGTAAGATTTGGTTTGCAACTGGCAAAGCACATACCATGCCACTAGTGTAAGCATTTTGGTGTGCGCATTCACTGTGAGCACGTACATTCGTGTACAAAAGTTGGTAGAATTTTGGTTGCCTTTTTGATGCCGGAAAATGGAGAAAGAGGAGGAAACACGAGAAAACTCAGAAAGTAACCCAAGCTCACCACCCAAAGGAATCCACCAAAGGGATAGGAGCAATAGAACAAGAAGAACTCTTTCTTCTTAGAAAGCCAAAGGCTGAATTCTCATTCAAATTCTCTAAAACTTCTTTTCCAATACAAGACTAAAAGCTTTAAACAACCTTAGTATGGAACAACCCTCCAGCAATGGGTATAGTTTCAAGACAAACACAATTTCCAAGCAAGAAGGGCAACATAGCAAAGCAAACTTTGACTGAAAATTAAATGACACCTAACTGAAAATTAAAGAGTCTTAGGGACTTGAAATATGACTTAAAGAACTACCATTCTTGAAATTATAGCAAGCAAAAGGAATAAATTAAGCTGGATCAAAACCCAAAGTAGAAGAAACTAGAATTCTGCAGCCCAAGAAAATAGCCTCTGTTCTTCCTTAAATCTGAATGTGCTCAGGATGATTCAGCTAACGAGCCTTATATGCTTTTGAAGCCCTTTGAGTCTAGTTTCAAACCCAACAAACGGTTCGCTGATTTCATGTCCCGAGGACAAAGTTATGACCATTTTACTGAGACATGTCCAAGCTGACTGTCCTGCTTCAGCAGTGCGAATTTTACTAGAATTGGCTCTTTGGGGCACTAATTTTGGACTGACCACTTGGTGCACTAGCATTGGATGCTCCGGCATCATCTTCTTAGATCTACAATACGGAGTAACATATAGGTGAGCTGTTTTACTAGATGATGTTGTAGTATGAAAACCTGCAGGCTGATCCTGATGAAGGTACAAGGTTTATTTATTTAGTTATTTTTTCTCCAGTTTTGCTCTGTTTAAAGCTCTATCTGGTTCCCATATTTTATCAAGGAAAAAAGAAAAAATCTATACGTATAAAGGAATTGTAATTTTCCTTATTTGGTTGCAATGGAAAATTGGAAGAAGAAGAAGAAGAAGAAGAAGAAGAAGAAGAAGATTTGGAATAATTTTGGCTTGATATAATTCTATCTTTTCCTTTCATTTTCTTTCCTCCTCATTTGTTTTTCCCTTCCCTTTTTTGCCTTGGTAGAATTCACGAACCAAATAGAGGGTAAGGGGAAAAAAGACGTGTGTTTTTGGGTGGCTTTTGTTATGTTAGAATAGAGCACTATGTAAGCTGGTTCCGGTTCAGATGCCCTTTGACCCCAATGATGTACTTGCCTTCGGTGCTCCCCAGCTACTTTATATGCTGCTGTTTGTGAGAGAAATGCTCAACTGGGGGCCTTTCAGATTCCCGGAGCACTGATTACTGTCTCTGTCCTGCTCAAGTCGATGTGAAGCCAGTGGTTGTTGGAGAGAGTTTGTCATTGCCTGTCGCTCGATTTCAGGCGCCTTTTGCAACCACAAAGCCTTGCTCCTTTTGTTTTGAGATAACGCTCCACCATTATCAGTTTGAGCTTCGAGGGCTTTTCCAGACTTCGAAGATCGAAGATCTGGACATTGAACCTCTGGCTGCTGCTCCTGCTCAAGATTTTCCAAATCCACTGGTAAAGTGGGAAGCTGTAATTCCTGCTTGCTGCGACATGGTGGCATAATTTTACCTGTTGGACCTTGACGGTGCCGTCTACTTCTGCGCATAAAGTTCTATCTACTATTCATTTCAAACAATATGTGGATTGTAGAAGCATATATGCCATCTTGTTTATAAAGCTAGATGGTTTTCACAGATTCGAATTAGCAAGAACAAGAAGGATGCGCTAAAATTCTCTCAATTATGTATTGATTTGGATCTCAAATGGGAATTTCATTTGTTTGGATTGACAGGGTTTGCTTTTTCAGATTTGTTGAAATCTTGATTGAGACCGGCAATCTTGAAGGAAATGGAGATGAGACAAGCATTCATTCATATCTAAAGCAACTACCCTTTGGGCAATTTGCTTACCCCGAAATTAATGTTGTTTCAAACAGGAACAAAAAAAAAAGGACCCATATCACTGAGCTTAGTAGGCAATAGAACCAAGCTACCCAATTTTTTTTTTTTCAGTGTATTTTTTAGTCAAGATTGATTGATTTTCTTTGTGATCTATTTGTATTGTTCTGCTGCAGTTTTTTTTTTTTTTTGGTAGTTACGCTTCAACTTAGGAGAAAACATCATTGTGATATGACTGATATAGTGTTACAAGCCAATAATAGCGGAGGAAAATAGGATTGTTAGAATACTTTTTGGTCCCACTAGTCTCACTTTACTTTTCTTCTATTGACTCGTGACACTACATAACATTTTCATGGAAGACTCACTCTCAGGTTAGAGGTGTTGAGTAGTGGATTAATGACCTGTTGATGTATCCTGATTATGTAAAATTTACTAATGATGTATTCTTTGCGGGATGTGCCCATATAGTAGGTCTTGACGAGAATTTTTAGTTTGGCTTTCCAAAAACAAAAATGCTATTTTTTCCCCTTTTCGGTTGGCAAAAAAGAAAAGGACAAAAAAAAAAAAAAAAAACCTATTAATCTCTATATATTTTTTTCTATTTCTTTTCCTAGTGATGTGACAACAGCCACATCAACAATCACAGCTGAAATTAGTGAAAATTTTAAAATTAAAATTAAATTAAGGATTAATGCTACCGCCACTCTTTCAAAAATTTGTCTTTCGGTCAATTGTGATAGTAGTTTAAAAAATTGGGGAGAGAAATTCAAAAAATGTGGGGAGATGAGCATTTTTTTTTTCTTTTTTATCTTTTGAATTTTTGCTTTTGTTTAAACAAAAATATGTTTTAATTGAGTTGAATTGAGTTTTGTTTTTGTTCAAATTCCATATGCTTTTATCGTGAATTTGAAATGTTTTATATAAATTCTTTGTTGCAGCTTTATATTATTATATACACAAAACGTAATTAACCTGAGAGAAGCGAGTTGCATGTAAAAACTAAATTTTAGCTCCTCCCACCCATACCAATGCCCAATAGGAGAGGCTTTGAGGAGCCAAATTTGGCTTTAAGGCAAATCTTGACCCAATTTGACTCAAGATCTACCTTTTAGGCAATTTTTGAATAGTGGAGATTTCTAGGATGGACGATTAAGTAATATCTCTTACTATTGGTGCCAAAAAATAACCGTGGTTCATTGGAGCCACTTGAGTCAAATTTTAACTTTTTAGCATTGTAAGGAGTTAAAAAATGAATTGCCTCATTCAAAATAATTAACTCTCATCTCCTCTTATAAAAAGAAAGTTGAACCCTTGCTCCAATAGCCTAAAATATTGGTTTTGGTATTGTATTGGATTGCTCAGAGTTGGCTCGTTATTAAATGTTCTTACATGAATGACACTTTAACATGAATGGCTTAACAGAAAGTTATATTAGGTTAACTTTATAAATTTTACCAAAAATAAGAATTTTTTATCAAATGATGCACCAACTCCATATATATAAATTGGTTTCATTAATGGGGATATATATATTAGTTAAGGGGAGAGATCCGTTTACACCTGGTGTAAAATTTTTTACTTTTACACCCCTCAATATCTTTTTATAGGAATAATATTTTGCCAATCCAACCGTTGGATTAGGTGCTCTAATGCACTTCATGTGTGTCGAACTTCAAGAAAATCCGATATTGGGAAGTGTTTGATCTGTAAACTCACATTTTTTAAAAAAAATATAAATAAAAGGGTAAATTGTAGAAAACCCTCCTAAAATATTTTGGGGGGGGGGGGGGGGGGTTAGTAGATAACCCCCTTTATGTTTTAATTTTGTTAATGTACCTCCCTTATGTTTTAATTTTTGGCAATGTGCCTCACCATCACTTGCCGTTAATAAAAATTGACGAAAGTTAGTCACGTGGCTACGTACATGATACCATTAATGGACTTGTGTTGCCCAAAATCGCTAGAACCCTCGCCGAAATCATGTCCAATTGGGTGACCATTGATGATTGGTTTTGTCTTCCAATTGAACTAGGGGGCACATTGATAAAATTAAAACATAAAGGGGGTTATCTGTTAACCTTACCATACTTCAGGGGGGGTTTCTGCAATTCACCCTAAATAAAATTATAATTTGGGGCACTTTATGAATGACATAGTTTCTAATATCCGATTTACTTGAAATTTGGCATGCATAATATAAGCATGAATAGAGAACTTAATCCAACGGTTGGATTGATCAAATATTACTCCCACAAAAAGATATTAAAGGGTGTAAGAGTAAAAATTTTTACACCGGATGTAAACGGATCCCTCCCCATTAATAAAACACTGTATTTTTACTTAATTGAATGCATAGCGAAAAAGAAACAACAATAGTCGCAATCTGCAGAGTTGTTAAAAATTATTGATGGCATCTATTGACATTCTCTTCACTTTTTCAATTTCGAATTCATTTTTTTTTTTTTTAATGGTCAGGGTGTCCGGGCCAGCTTGCGACCACCTTAATTAAGGGCGCACTCTTCCACATCAGCCTGGTGTATTTAAGAATAAATTTCTAGAATACTCCCCAGAAGAATTGAACCCAGGTGACCTTCCTACCAATTGGGAATCGATTTCAAATTTAAACTTACATAAGAATATTGATACTCATTTATTGATATTTGAGGGATACTCATTTATTGATTATTGATATTTGAGAGTTTTGGGTATGGATAGTGTTAAAGAATTAGTTCACCACCGCCTCTTTCTTCTCCATATTTTTCTGATTTCTTTTCTTCTCATTCTCTCTAGAAATCTCTAGATTTCTCTGATTTTCTTTTCTTTCTCTCTCTGGATCCTTCTTCACTATTCATTACCTTTTTCATCTCTCTTTCTCTTTCTAGATTCTTCTACCTTTTTCCTTTGTTCTTCTCTCTAGAAAACACCATCTCTTCTCTAAATTTTTTATATCGCTCCATCTCTAGAAGAATTTCTCTCCACCGGCCATCATCTAGATCCACCATTCTCCATCGCCATTCTCGAATATTCTAGGTAGCTTCAAGTCGACAATGAACCGACTCTACTAGTCGGTGGGAGCAACTATATAAAGGGAAGGGGTGAGCCTCCCTAGTGTGTAAGTTATATGAAGTAAAAAACATTATAAGTTAGTCTTGAGTGTGTGTAGTGTAGAGTTAAGTAAAGTGAGTGAGTACGTGTTCTTTGAGTGTATGTGGGTGTAGTATTTCTAAGGTGTGAGTAAGTAATAAAGTGAGGATGTCTTAGTGTGTTGGTAGTATACCAAAGGTTAAGGTGTGAGTGTCCTAAACAAATAGTGTACTATGTGTTCTTATTAATAAAAGTTGTATTTTATTTGTGGGTTTCGCTGTGTTCTACTCAACAAATAGACTAAACTCATTTGTCAGTACATATGAAACACTGATATTTCATTTATCCAAGAAAAAAAAAATTTATTTCTCAGACTTTATTTCTCTCCTCGTACCACTTTCGTTGATGAAAGCAAAAGCAAAATGTGCAAACCCCCTAGAAAAAAACCCTTCTTCCCCAAAAACCCGACTTCCATTTTCGTTGGTTTGCAGTATAAACCCTAAAAGAAGCTCAGTAGACATTCTCAAGCGATTCCAATGTCGGATTATTTTCCACCTACAGTCTTCAACAAAATACTCCCAAGACTACTTGTCAAATCCATTGTCCGATGCACCTACGTCTACAAATCGTGGAACTCCCTCATCATAAACCCTACTATCATCACCACCCACCTCAATTGCACTACTCTCTAAAACATCAATGACGACACCACTGACGTGCTCCTCCTCATGTAGTACGTGGGGAAATACGATGGGGAGCAATACACGTTACATTGCGATAACCAAACCATGGACAAATGTGCGCTACTTGATTTTCCTTTCCAAGCTAGAGGGTTCCACGCCACATCTAAAGGCGCCTTCAAAATAATAGGCTCATGCAATGGTTTCCTCTACTTGTCTGATGATTTAATGGGTTGTACATATGTTGTAATCCTATAGAACCCATCCATTAGAAAATCCATCACCCTTCCCAGACCCAATGTCACGTTCCACACAGTTGGCCCCTATTCGTTTTCACTCACGGTTCGGATTTGATGTGCAAAGGGCAATGACTACAAGGTGGTTCGACTTGTGTTTCCCCAAACCAACGAGGATGATGACGATGCTGTACGTATTAGAGGTGGAGCTTTATTCACTTAGCACAGGTGCTTGGACGGGCATTAGTGCTGCCGGTGCTCTATATACTGTTATGGAGCATTCTTGGTCACAGGCTTTTATGAATGGGGTTGTCCACTGGCCTGCATTTCATCAGAATACGGAAAATTCCAATATGATTTTGTCATTTGATTTGAGTGATGAGGTTTTCTTTAGGATGGAGTTGCCTGAAAGTTTAGTTCACAAGCATCCGATGGAGTTGTAGATTGCGGAATTTAGGGGATCACTTTTAGTGTTCACGCTTTCTTAGGGTAAGAAAGCCTTGTTCCATATGGGTGATGAGAGAATATGGGGTAATGGAATCTTGGTGTAAAAAATTCACTTTTGATCTAGAAGGAGGAGTGGGTGAGATTATATTGTACACACAAATTGTGTCTAAAATAAATAGACCAAAAAGTGGAAAAATGATAATTTTATTAATTTGTAGAAACGGAATACAATCTTTGTGTAGATTTTGTTTACAAAATAGAGTAATCTTCTGATTCTTCTCTCCTTGAAACTTTTACTCGAGGGCTTGAGCAGCTTGTTCTCGAATCAACGAGCAAAATCTCCTCCGATTTAGGGAGAATAGATTTCTTATATGCATCTCTAGGCTTTGAGCGTATTAGAGACTATGAGCTTTGGTGAGAGTTCTTCGACTTGAGTTTTTGGTGTAGAAGTTCTATGAGCTTTTGAGGCTTTAATCTAATAGTGCTTCAATGTTTGAATGTTGGTCGTGACAGAGCTTTTGAGGCTTTGGTCTGACAGAATTTCGTTGCTTGAATATCTCTCTTTTAACCCTTGGGGCTATCCCTAGCCTATTAATAGTGGTAAGGGGAAGAGTTTTTTTTATAAGAACTAGCTTCTTAATAATTATCCCTTATTTATCTTTTATAAAAGGATAAATATTAATTATTTAATAACAATCCTAATTAGAACATGTGGCAACGTTTGATTGGAAGAATTACTTGTCCTCCTCTTATTTGGTCTTACTTAACAAGTGGCAATATTTGATTTGGCCACCTGTGTAGCAATTTTAAAACACATGGCAATTTGTAATTCGCTAATGCTGTGTAATAAAAGACACGTGGCACACCTTTATTTGCCATAAATATATTATAAGAAGGTACGTGGCCAAATTTAATTTTCCATGATTTAGTTGACTTTAAGATACGTGCTAAGTTGTGAGTGGTTGCAAATTTTCTCATTCTACATATATCCTTGAGGAAGAACGATGAAGTACTTGTGGCAACAAAGAATGGAGAGCTGGTTTTCTATCATCTTAAACCCATCAAATTATGTATCTTGTAATCCGTAGTACTTATAAGCCATTTAGTACTCACGACTCATTTTATCTGGGTACTTACGTGGAGAGCCTAGTTTTACTTAAAATGGTGAATGGAGTCTTGAGGGCAGGAAAATGAATCTTGTGGATTAGTTACTGATCATGAGGGAGCACCTATTTTATCTAGGAATGAGGAAAGCGAGAACGGGTGGAGTGAGAAAGAATGAAAAGAAAGGCAAGCTACATGATCCCACTTATAATTCTCTAGTTTATTGCTTAATTTCCATATTGCTAGTCATGTTTATGTTAACTACTTGGTGTTGTCTTGGTGCTATTTCTAATTGTCAATACTCAACCTTGCATGAAAGTTTTGGTTTTGAATGCTAAGTGGTTAGGATCAAATTAACTTTCATATGAATAAGTTATATCTATTCATATGAAAATGGGGTCATACAATTTTACCTTTGTGTTCCTCGTAATGTTAATATTGTTCGATATCTCATCTAGGGTGGAATGATACTTGCCAGGGCTGTGGCTAGAGCGAAACGTCAACATTGAGGAGGCAGGCAAAGCTGGGATGCATGTGGATGAAAGACTTGAAGTGGTGTGTTGAATATTCTATGTTTTCATTCAATTACCTTTTTATTTGTGATCCATGTAGTGGATAGATATGTAGTTAACTCCTTTTTCCTTTCCTCAAAGAAGTTGTATTTAACTTGCTTGATATTTCACTCTTTGAAGCATTAGTGCAGTATATTTCTTTGGAAATCACTCTCTAAGAGTTAGTTCTTTTGTTTGACAATGGCGCTTTAGATGTCATGTCAAAGATGTTGGTTTTTCATCCCCTATATTTCTTTGATGCCATTTCTATTACCTCATTGAAATTTGTCTTGGGGTATGGCTTATAGTTTTGACAACTAATTTGCTTTGACAAAAGTATTTTGGTATGGTTGGGTTGGTCAGGCTCATGCCAAGCACTGGGAAGTGAGAAATTGGTAGTCATGGTCTGCAAAAGAAAATATTTAGCTAGTCTCATGAGGATTTGATTGGTCGAATCCTTTTTTGTTCTTGTGTATAGGGATTTGAATTGGATATCATAGAGTTCATTTTTGTGCTGAGCATTTTTCTTTATGCTTCTAGAAAATGCTTTAACTTGAGGCAAATGTTTTGCTAAAGTGGTATTAAGAAAGAACGTGACAGCATTTGTTCTTTAGAAGTATTAGAAGAGCATATTGAGGTTGAAAGAGGAGGAACTTGTTATATGTCCAAGCACACCATGGGTGGCCTTTGCTTGTAGAGGTAAATTAAAACAGCCCAATATGAGAATGATAGGCACTAGACATGTGTGTTTGTCTACATCATACATAGCAATTTGGGTTACTGTATTATAGCAGAGGTCTAAAAGGCCTACAAAGTCATTTCACTTAAGGCTTATTTTTCCTCTTCACTTTTGTCTACATCTATACTTCTATGTATTAAAATTCTCAGTCATCTAAATGGAAACAAATAGTTGTTCATGTGAAACCTTACTATATATGTGATTGGGTTATAGCACACCTCTTGCCGAATAGACGTTTACGAGTGACATATCAATCTAATGCACTGAAGTTAATCTTCCTATGGGAGATTCATAGTGCCTATATTGTTAACTTATATTTTGCAACAGTTTCAGTAAGGGACATTAATCTTGAAGTGGCATCTAATCTCTCTTAATTACTTATGGGGTCTATGGACTTCCAATGGTAGTTGAATCATTAGTCCTATTGTGCTTAGTTTAACGTTTGAACACAAAAGTTAGTCTAATAGGTATTCATTTGTAAAAAAACCAAAATAAAAGGCAAGGGGAATAAACTAGTGTTTATAAAAACAAGTACAAGTAGACTCATTTGTATGTTATAGAAGACATAATGTCTCTATTTCAAATCCTACAAAAAACATAAAAGGCTAATTCAAAATTTTGAGGTAATTAAATGCTCTTGGTGTTTGATTCCATTAGTTGGTAATTGTTAGTTTTATTTTTGTTTTTGGTGGAGATGGTGTTGTAGCTGTAGTTGTTCTATCATGCATGCATGTGGTTTGGGTGCAAATATTTTAATGAATTATGGGAATATAACTAGGTTAGGTGAAGGGAAAACCAAAACTTGAATGCAAATTTATGTTCAATTGTCTCGTAGAAGTAACTATAAGTGGCTGCGATCAGCTTGATAGATACGTATAGGAGTTGTGGTAATAATAATATTTAAAAAACAAAAAATTTCCTTTTCAGTTCCTTTAGTGCCAGTGGAGTAACAACTATGTTGCTGCATCGATGTTGTTCACTGCTTTTTTGTCTGTACTGAAGTAATAGTTGGGGTGGTATCGGTTAGTAAGAAAAAGAGGGCAATGGAAGAAAGTGAGGCGGAGGTATTCATGTGAATGGCATTTGTTGCTATCTCTTGTGTGCGAGAAATATTAGAATTTGAAGTCCCAGCATGTAACTCCTTATGCTTTTGATTTTTATCTAATGGTTAGTGAATAATTGATCTTCTTCCTCAAGTTATATCTTTCCTTAAATAATTTGTGACTGTCCTTGCAGCTACCATGTTTTCAAGATAATTTTTTTGGCTGCATATTTACCTTCATTGCTTTTTGGTTCAATGAGGTTCTTAGTGAATCTATATTTAGATGGGTGCTGAATTTAAATGGGCGAGCCTAGCTTTATGAAAGCATGTGTCTGATGCAAGTAGTTGGAAATGGTTCAATCCAAGTATGGAGAATTAATTAGGGATTGTTTTTAAGAGGTAGGATGGAAAATTGAGTTCAAAGTGAATTTTTAAAATGAGCCACCATTAAAAAGCTCTTTTAAAATGAGCTCTCATGAAATACGTACTAGTTCATAAATTTGGAGTGGGTTTTGTTGCTTAACGTTGGGAACTGGAATCAGAACTGAAGCTCGAATTTCAATTATTTTATAGATGGTTTCATTAATAGATATGGAATTGCAATTCCTCATGACCCAATTCCATATAAATAATGGTTTCGTTTGGTTTAGAGATTTAATTCCATCCTAAGACTTTGTTTGGTCCAAGACAGGATAGGCAAATTTTGCATGGGATTTGAACATGGGATTTTGAGGCCCAAAATCTCACTTTCAAATCCCCTTTCAAAAGGTGTTTTTTTTTTTGTCAAATCCCTTCTAGGAAGGTTTTTAAAAAGGGTAGATTAGACTACCACCACCACGGCCACCACCACAACAACCCACAGCCGTTGCCTAGCATCACTACGTACCAACCTCTAGCTGCCACCGCCCACCAGTCCCCCACCATCTGGCACCACCATTACCACGTACCACCCAGCTGCCTGATAACACAACCAACACCACCCAACATCATCAGCCCCACCTATAACCACTATTTTAAGTTAAATCCCAAAGTGCCAAATTCTTTAGCCAAACAAAGAAATTTGCAAATGATGGGATTTTAAGCCCCATCATTTTGAAATTCCCTTAAAAATTCCAATAGCTTGTCTAAACAAAAGCTTAAGGTATTGGAAGAGATCGAAGTCTGGAATCTATAAAACTAGAATAAAGGGAATGAAATAGCAGATTGATTATTATAGCAGTATGTGAAGCAATCATGCGAGATTGTTGAGGCTGAAAAGAATGGTTGGATGGAATCAGAAGAACAATTGAGAAGAGAATAAAGCCTTTTTGGAAGCAAAAGTCTTGTGTCGAATGCCAAATTGAAGTCCACAAGATCACAAAATCTTCCACTTATATAGTATATAGAATCGGGAAGAAGAGGAAAGCCATTAGAAGTCCAAAATGTTGTTTGGCTCTTGGTTAAATTTGAGGCATGGGATTGGCATCCATTTAGTGGGCAGCTTGTAGTCACTATGTACTTATTCTAATATTGACATTTTGTATGATTTAAGAGGCTTAGGCTTATCTGATTCTATATCCTGAGACGATATAATCAATTTTTGCCAAATTTTATCATCAAAGGAAATCAAGCAATGATATTCAATACGTCATTGCTTAAGGCTCCTAGTCTAGATAGTATGTGAACCCTTTATTTAAAATTTTATTTAAAATATAGTAGAAGCCTGTGTTGTTACTTTTGTTCATAGTTCTCATTAGGTGGTCATCTTTAAAAAGAGCTTAATTCTCTTCTTTTATTCTTTAAGCTTAATCAAAGACGAGCAAGGCAACTTTTTTCAAGCATTTTAGGCCAATAATCTTGTGTGATGTAGCCTATAAGGTTTGAAGAGCTCAATACTCATGGCCAGCATTCGTTTGTGCTTGGATTCAGATTTGATGTGAAGAGAGGTGACTACAATGTGGTGAGAATCGCATCTCTTGAAAAGAGTTTGGGTGACAATGTTCCACCTGAGGTCGAAATTTACTGGCTAAGCACGGGGTCTTGGAAAGGCATTAGTGTTGCTAGTCTTCGATATTGTATTGCAAAATGTTCGTTATCACAAGCTTTTATGAATGGGGCTGACAGTTGTTCATTGGGTACTGGTTGATCAGGATCAACCACATGACGATGTGATGTCGTTATTTGATATGGGTGATGAAGAATTTCCCCAAATGATGCCACTAGAAAGTTTAGCGGAGGAGTGGTTGTGGAAGATGTCTGCTGCAGTATCTGGGGAATTTCTTCGTGTTTCAGTTCGATAGTGGTGAAAGGAATACACATGGTTCTATATGGGTCATGAAAGGATGTGGTGTAGCAGAGTCTTGGATTAAACAGTATACTATCGATATTCAAGGTGTATGGAGGACCACACGCTTGAAGAATAATGTTGAAATGCTATGTACTGGCAACAATTGGAGGAAAGCTAGTTTCGTATCATCCTGATCCTAACAAATTAAGGATCTTTGGAATCTGTGGCAATAATGGGTACTCATGTTATGTGGGTACTTACATTGAGAGTCTAGTTTTATTAAAGGCAGTAAATGGAGTTTTGGGAGGCCAAGTAGAATCTCCCCACAGGGACACTTCCATTTGACCACACTATTTTGCTCAAAGAAGAGGATGGAGTTGAGGGTACCAAGAACTTGGGAGGAGGAAAGATAGATGATCTCACTCATCATGCACTCGCTACTAGTTAATTACTTCAAATACGTATGTTCATGAATTAGAAAGTGGTTATGATTTACAGTTGAATTATAGGCATCAATGTACCTATAATTATTTTATGATTTGTTGTCAATGCTAAGTGCTTGAAATCAATCATTTTATGATTGTTATTATTTGTTTAGTGGGGTCATATGTATTTACAAATTGATGGGGTCAAGCAATGTTACTTTTTTCAGTTCCCTTGGTGGAGTAAAATTTGTAGTGTCAACCTTGATATTGTTTGATATCTCATATAGGTGGAATGCCATCTGTGAAGGTTATGGTTAACGTGGACAGTTACTAATTACGAAGCAGGTAAGGTGGACTACCAATGAAAGGGTAGAAGTTGTGTGCTTGAACTGTTCTGATTTTAACTATTTACTTCTGTGCATATAATCCAGATATTGGATTGAGATCTAGTTAGCATGTTAATTATGGGATATATTTAACTTGTTTAATGTTTTCAAACTCTTAGAGCATCTATGGTTGATATGATTCATCAAATTAGTAATTTGACTATTTAAGTATTTGAAACAGCAGATTGATGAATTGCAACAGATGGAGCAAACATGCAATATTATTGAGGCTGAAAAGAAATTCCAATTGATTTTTTTTTTTTAAATGCAATTATAAGGCGAAAGAGTCAAGCTTCCTTTTACAAATTGGAAGAGCAGTTGAGAAGAGAAGAAAACTTTTGGAAGCAAAGGTCTTATGTTCAATGGTTAATGGAAGGTGACAGAACAAAAAATTTTCCACTCATGTACTACTAGTAAGAAGAGGAGGAAAACTATTGAAAATCTAAAACGTCGATTGGGCTGTTAATTAAATTTGTAGCATAAGATAGGCAACCGATTGGTGAACAGCTTCTAGTCATTGTATGCTACTTCTAAGTTGAGATGATTTGAGAGGCTTAGGCTTATCGGATCCTATGCACCAAAGATGGTGTAATTACTTTTTTTGAAATATCCATTAGTAAAGTAAGATCAAAGCAAAGGTGTTCAATATGTCATTGTGTAGGAGCTTAACACTATAGTAGAAACATGTGTTTCTTTTCAGGTGGTCATCTTTTGAAAGAGCTTAACACTAGTCTTTGGTGCTTAACCGAAGATAAGCAAGGAAAATTATTTCAACTATTTTAGGTTGCATTTTGATTTCGAAGATATTGGTCGACCCCCTTTACCTATTGCTTTATAAACATGTTTTGCCTTCGCATTCTGCTTTATACTAAATAGGTAGGATGGATTGCAGGGAATGCCTTATCATTCTACCATATCTTTTTTGGCTTATTGCTTAATGGAAGTTGGCATGGCTGGTTCAAACCAGGTTGAGTACCTAGGCAAGGGAACCCTCTGTTGTCATGATTATCATGTTCTCATAGCCTCAATGTAGAGTGTTGATTAAGGAAGAAAAAACAGGCACATGGTTCTAAAGTGGGTCTATCATGTCTAGCCGTTTCTTGCTTAATGGTTGCAGATACCTTCATGTATTTTGTTGAGCCAATGTGGATGAACCAGTGGTACTAAGAGCCCTCTTGAGGAATATGGCGAGTGGTCTAGTATTTTGGTCAGGCTTTTAACATAAAAAGTTGGGAGTATTATTAGCGGCTTGAAAAATTTTAAGCTTTGTTTATCTTTGAGCCTTAAAATGTTTAACAGTAAATCAATGTGTCTTGTGGAAATATTGTTAATTAATTGGTAGATAGAAGATGGGTGCCTTTTTCTCATTTGATGGAAAAATTGAGCAGACAGATTATTGATAGATTGAAATTTAATCTCATGCATTGGCAGTTCGATGTACTTCAATCATATCAAGTGCATTACTTATCCTAAGCTACATTATACGTAACTTCTGAGTCTTTGGAAATCCTTGTGTCGAACAATTGTCTGTGGCTGGCTGGGGCTTTAGAAGGCTATAGGATGTGTAGAGGGATTTATGTCCAAGCTGGGTAGGTATCCCTTTAATGATCAAGATGATATTTGAGTTGAAGTTGAAGAGGCAAAATATTTTCCTGTCAACTCCTTTCTATTGGCTTTTTCTAATTTGAATGATTCCTGTATATGGAAAGGAACAATGAAATGTAAATATATATATATTAATCCTCAAAGATTGTTGCTTAGTTGTGAATATAAAGAAGATTGATGTCTAAAATAATTATTCAGTGCTGACTTTTTTCTTTTTTTTGGGCCAAGTATTGGGTGCTAACTTAATGGAATCATAATCTAGATAATGGGATGTTCAGAAGTTGCTCTCTTCAACAGTGTAACTCCCCTCAAGTTCATTCTTTTAGCTCCATCAGGTGACGATTTTAGGTGGCTTCAACTGAAAGTGGCAAATTTTCAATCCACTGTGCATATTTGGTGCAAGAAGAGGCTACGTTTTTGGTTGTGAAAGAATGGGATCTATTTTTCCCAAAGCACTCGGAAATTCTTATATTTATGAATTTTTTTTCTCTCTTTTTTTTTTTTTAAAAACTTATATAGGGATATTTATGAAGGTTTAGAAGTTTTGCTTTGGTGTATGGTTTCAAAAGTTTGCCTGTGAAAGTAGGTTTAGCATGCCAATGAGCCATAGATAGCATCAGGTGGGGTGGGGACAGCGAGAGTAGTTCAGGGGTTCAACTCCCCTCTAATGTGAACCATGAAAAAGACAGTAAGTTTAGTATGGTTGTTCTTTTGTTAACATTGGCTTTGTCCACTTTTTAATTGGTGTTAAATAGGATGAGACCGTGAAAACCTGCTCTAAATCAACTTTTTGCTTTACCAAACCAACTAAGCTATCCCTTTTCTTTTTTTAATGCATTTAACTATTTAAGTTAACATTGAATTGGTTCCCTCTGCCATCTGTTTGTATTTTTATGCTTCATTGTTTCTTTTATACTTTTTCTTCTTCTTTTTTTTTTTTTTTTTCCCTTCTTTCGGAAGAAGTGCTTTGGAGGTAAGAGGTGTTTAAATGCATAACATATCATTAATAACCACCATATTACCAAATGCATTTTTTTTTGTTTTTTTAATCTTGTGTCTTACATGACAAATCATTAAGAAAAAAAAAATTAGGAGAAAAAAAATATCAAAAAAAAAAATTGATTAGAAAAAAAGAGAGAGCAAAAATTGGCTATAATCCCGTTTAAAATGATAATTTTAGTAATAATTTTATCAAAAGATTCTTTAACCTCTTGGCTCACATCTAAGAATTCAGTAATATCTTTTGATGAAAAATCCTAATTTACCTTCTTTTTTTTATTATTATTATTATTTATAGCGACAGTCTTTTCCCTTTTTTTAATCAACGGCACCTTTATAAAACTAACTTATTTTCCAACTTACTTATTTTCCTACTAAAGTCTTCTAATTTTCCAACTGAAGTCTTCTAATGAAATACTGCTTAGACTACCCCTCGAATCCCTCGTCCGATGAGCCTGTGTTTGCAAATCGTGGAACTCCCTCATCACAGACCCTTCTTCATTGTAATCCTATGGAAGTATGGAACCCATCAATTAGAAAATCCATAACCCTTCCAATCACGTTTAACACGCACGGCCCCATTCGTTTGCACTCGGGTTCGAATTTGATGCGAATAGCAATGACTACAAGGTGTGAAGGTGGTTAGACTTGAGTGATTTTGTCAAAATAGGGAAAATTCCAATTTGATTTTGTTATTTGATTTGGGTGACGAGGTTTTTCGCAGGATGGAGCTGCCTGAATTGTGGATTGCGGAATTGAGGGGATCACTTTTAGTGTTCACGTTCCCATAGGTAATAAAGCCTTGTTCCATATGCTTGATGAGAGAATATGGCA
Organism: Liquidambar formosana; assembly: GCA_039720395.1. Classification (NCBI taxonomy): domain Eukaryota; kingdom Viridiplantae; phylum Streptophyta; class Magnoliopsida; order Saxifragales; family Altingiaceae; genus Liquidambar; species Liquidambar formosana. The sequence goes on from CM077824.1 coordinate 15,886,995, forward strand.
TAGCTGGGTCTTGGAGTAAACAATTCACTATTGATCTAGAAGGGGGAGTAGGTAAGATTATATCCCTTGGGAACAATGATGAAATACGTGTGGCAACAATGAATGGAGGGGGTTGCAGGAATGCAATGAAGAAAAGGGCAGTGAAAAAATTAGTTCGTTCTAAGGAGGTGGACATGCTACTCATCCAAGAAACAAAATTGGCTGATGTTGATGGAAAATGTATTCGGCAAGTTTGGTGGTGTGCGGATGTGGAATGGACATCAGTTGCGGCATCAGGGGCATCTGGTGGTTTGCTTATGGCATGGAAGAAGGATTTTTTTAAGTGTTCTGAGATTATTTCTTCTGAAAGGAAGCGCTATCATTGGGTTGAATCAGCGGAGTTGGCGATTTGTAGAATGAGCATATGGGTGAAAGCTAAGTTTGAAGACTTACCATATTCGATTGATGAATTTAGGCGAAATATTGATGAAGTTAAGAAGTTTAAAGTTTTGTCTGCTCGAAAGGGACATAAGGACAATATGCTGTGGATTCCTCTTATATATTATTGGGTGGATGAAATTTAATGTGGATGGGTCTTTGTTAGGTAAACCGGGTGCAGCAGCTATTGGGGGTGTATTGAGGGATGATAGAGGTTGCTTTAGATGCGTCTTCTCTGAGCCGATTGGATTAGCTGATTCAAACAAAGCAGAAATATTGGCAATCCATAAAGCTTTGAAGATTTTTGCAGCTTTGGATTGGTATAATTCATATAGGTTTAGTGTGGAAAGTGATTATCTGGTAGCAATAGCTTGGGCAGCAGGTAAGGTTACTGTTCCTTGGGTATTTCGATTTGTGTATAATGAAATTAGGTCCCTTCAAGATTGTTTGTGTGGGGTATCTTTCATTTATCATCCAAGGGAAGGGAATTCGGTGGCGGACCAGATTGCGAAATCTGGTATTGGCAGAGATATGCTATTTTGTTCATTGCCTTAGGTTTGTTAGTGTGTAAAAGTATTTTGGTTCCAAGAGGGGTTGGTGTCTTGGTTCTCTTGGGGGGATGATTTAGGGTGGTGTTTGTTATCTTTGCCTACTGTTTTGATGGGTGTTTTCTTTTGTGATTGGATGGTGTCTAGTTTGAGGGTTTTGATGGTTGGATGTATGTGTTAGTTGTTGTTTTTTGAGGCTTGTTGGGTGATATATGGGTGGACTTTGTGATATTGTATCGTTCCTTAATATATTAATAAAGTTTTATTTTACTGATCAAAAAAAAAAAAAAAAACAATAAATGGAGAGCTAGTTTCCTATCACATTGAGACCTGTCAAAATCTGGATCTTGCAATTCGAAGTACTCATGAGCCATTTAGTACTTGAGACTCATTTTATCTGGGTACTTACTGGAGAGTCTTGAGGACGGAAAAGGGATCTTCTGGGTTAGTTACTCACAAGGGAGCACCTGTTTTGCCTAGGAATGAGGAAAGCGAGAATGGCGGATGGCGGAGTGAGGAAGAATAAAAAGAACAGGCAAGCTACATGATCCAACTTATAATTCTCTATTTTCCTGCTTATTTTCCATGTTGCTAGTTTTGTTTACGTTAAATACTTGGTGCTGTCTTGGCATTATTTATGATTGTCAATACTCAACCTTGCATGAAAATACCAGTTTTGAATGCTAAGTGGTTAGAATTAAGTTAACTTATCATATGAATGAGTTATATCTATTCATATAAAATGAGGTCATACAGTGTTACCTTTTTGTTCCTCATGATGTTAATATTGTTTGATATCTCATATGGGTGGAATGATACTTGCCAAGGGTTGTGGCTGGAGCGAAAGGTCAACATTAAGGCTCTATTTGGTTCATGGATTCTACCAAGAAAAAAAAAATGGAAGGGGAAAAAAAATAAGGAGGAAAGAAAATGAAAGGAAAAAAAAAAAAATCATATCAAGCCAAAATAATTCCAATTCTTCTTTTTCTTCCAATATTCCATTGCAACCAAATAATGAAAAGTAAAATTCTTTATATTTTATTTTTTTTTCCTTGATAAAATCCACAAACCAAATAGAGCCTAAGGAAGTAGAGAAAGCTGGGATGTGGATGAAAGTCTTGAAGTGGTGTGTTGAATCTTCTAGTGATTTCACTCAACTACCTTTTTATGTGTGATCCATGTAATGGATAGAGATGTAGTTAACTCCTCTTTCCTTTCCAAAAGAAGATGTATTTTAACTTGCTTGATATTTTCATTCTTTGAAGCATCCACAAAATATTTTCACTAATGCTCTATAGATGTTATGTCAAAGATGTTGGTTTTTCATCCCTATATCCTTTTATGCCATTTCTATTACCTCATTGAAATTTGTCTTGGGAAGTGGCCTATATTTTTGACAACTAATGGTATAGGTTGGGTTGGTCAGGCTCTGCCAAGCACTCAGAAGTGAGAACTGAGAATTTGGTAGTCATGATCCTCGAAAGAAAAGTTTGAGCTAGTCTCATGAGGATTTAATTGCTCAAATCTTCCAAGATTGAAGATTGAAGTGAATTCTCTGGTTTTTATTGCTCCTTTGTCTGTTGCATTCATAATGTTCCCCAACTTCATTGCTCTAGCTTGAATTTGATTTTTGTTTACACTCTCCGCTCAAGCTTGATATTACTATGTTGTACACTAGAACTACAAATCAAGTTTATTGTAATTTTAATCTCTAGGCTATTATTCATAGCAAGTAATAGCTTCTACTATAATTTCTTGTGGAGAGCATAAGGTTCAAGTAATTTGTTAATTGTAACTATATATGTTGTTCCTTATAAAATTGTGTATTTTGGTTCATCAATGCATTGATTCTCACAACAAATCTATATTTCATTCAATATTCCATTTAATTTTTAACTTGCATTCCTAGTGATCCTGCTGTGTCGTCCCTCACCTTCAACGAATTGCAGGAAATGACAGAATTTTGACAAAAAGACCAAATTTGGTGTGGGCAAGTTCTGAAAAGTGTATTTTGGGAGGATGAAGCTAGGAAGGCACAAAGCTTACTATAAAACGAGCAGCCCAATGAATTCAAAATGGAGATAGAAGTCCTATCTAAGGTCAGACATCAAAACCTTCTTTCATTTATCAGGTATTGTGATGAGCAAGAGGAGATGACACTACAGAAAAAGTCATACATGTATGACGCAAAGACTTAATATTTTCCTCAATGAGAATTTTGTTCCTAAAGTTTTTGAATTTGGCCCACATAAAGTTGCACCTCCATTGGAGCACACTCACGTAACTACCTGCAGTAAGGATAATTAGGGCTATAGATCTTGATCTGAATTATATGATAAGCCATCATTATAGAGAATTTTTATGGTTACTCTTTTGGTATAACTATCTTTGAGGTATTATTTACAAAGCATGTTTTAACATTGCCTAGGTTGGTAAAGTAGCGACTTAAAGAGGGCTTGCTTGAGGAGATAATTTATCATCGTATTGTTGACATGTCAAATTGGTGCAAAAGTATGAGGAAACAATGGAGAAGCGTTTGACACAAGAATGTTAGGATAGACCTACCATGGAAGAAGTCTGTGTGGAACTTAGAGCGGGCTTGGGAACGAAGTCAACTTACCCTTTGTTAAGAGATATCCCTTCTTCAAACTGCTAAGTCTTCTTTCAAATTTCTCGATCACCAGGTTGCACCCTTTTATTTTTAAAGTGAAAGCCCAAGGGTAGCCCAAAATAGGTAACCAACGAACTTCCTACCTTGCAACAAAAAATAGAAGCAAGGTTGTCAAAATCATCTACCTTCCCCACCAAAATCAATTAGCTTTTTCCAAGGTTAATTTTCAACCCCAACACTACTTGCAAGCATAGCAAAACAACTCGAAGGTGTCTTTATTGATCCTTCCCAACACCACAAAAGATTAGGGCATCAGTGGCAAAAAGCAAGTGAGAAATCAATCCTTCATCACCCCTTCCTCTATTGATCATGAAAGCCTCAGACAAATTCCTCTCTACCATTTTGTTTATAAGCTTGCTAAAAGCTTCCATAACGAGGATAAAAAAGGGGGGGGGGGGGGGGGGGGGGGAGGGGAGAGGGGTTCATCTTGACAAAGACCTCTAGTGCTTAGGAAAAAATTGTAAGAAGTACCATTAATCAAGATCGAAAAAGGAGGGGGTTGCAATATGTGCACCACGATATCCACATAAGCCATTTCCCTCCAAACCTCATTTTATGTAGCGAAAATTCCATTTAATGTTGTCAAAAGCTTTCTCTTTCAATTTTCCCAATCAAACTTAGGATGCCACTTCTAAGCCTAGAGTCAACACATGTATTAGCAACAAGCATAACATCAACGATTTGCCTTCCACCAATAAAAGCAATTGTAATGAAGATTAGGTTTCCCACAACTTTTCCAAGTCGTCTGGCTAACACTTTGGCTATAATTTTGTACAAACTTCCAAATAAACCAATGTCTAACCAAAGGAGGCTCAATCAACTCATAAGAATCCACAACTTCTGAGAACATATTCTTAGATTTTTTGGGGTATCCTTTGTCACGGCTTTCATATGAGATAACATTGAGACTTCCAATATTCTCCTTTTTATCTAAAATGTTTGGATAGTAAGTATAACGTTGAGCTTTTTTATTTTAATTTTTATGGTGATTTGATTAATAGTTCTTAGAAACGTCTCATAGGTGAGTGTGACCAAAGAGTAGAAATTATGTTTGTAACTATGTTGCATAAAGTTGATATATATATATATATATATATATATATATATATATATATATATATATATATATATATATATATATAGATATTGTAAAGAAAAATAAATTAAAATATAAATAATCGTCTCTTCCATCTTGGTAACTCGATACCCCTACTATTATCTGCATAAAGTTGATATTAGCTTTTAAACATCTATTTGCAACATATATGGGCTTCATAGATGACAAATGGAACAATTTAGTGTTAATTTTTCAGAAGAATTTGAATTTTGTGACTTTTTGAATGGGTATGTTTATCATGGATGTTTTGTGCATTTTTGGAATGAGTGATGCTATTCTCGCTGAGATCCCAAATCTCCAAAATATCGTCACTTTTCCTTTTCATTTCACATGTTCTTCCTATTCCACATTAATTTGAAAAATGGGATTACCACATTATTTCCAGATGGTTTTAAGATGGACTTTGTTGAGAATAGCATTTACCTTTTTGAAATAGCTGGTTTTTTTATGCTGATTACTTAATGTATTTTTAAAATACTTGCATTTTTTTGTTCGGCAAGTATCTGAATTTTTTTTTTAATCTTTTTTTTTTCTTTTGTATGTTGGATAATTCAAGGGCATGAAATATTTTTCTTATATTTTTTTTGTCTTTCCTAAGCCAAGTTGACCAAGGCTTTTATAACACCTCCATATTTTTTTTATGAGATTTCATATCACAATTTTATGTTTGGATCCAAATTGACAAGTAATTCTTTTAGGTGTTCCACCTAGAAAATTTCATTTAGTTTTGTGTAGTCCTGGATATTAAAATTTTGGTTTGGGTTTGAGGGACTAGGTGTTCTTGATCTAATGGAACGTTTATCACAATATTAAGATTTTAAATTTACAAGGGCTTCTTCTGTTTGTTCCGCAGCATAGAATCTGTGTAGTTACAACAGTCTCCAAAATAGTTTTGGCAACAACATCAGGGTTTATTTTCCAAACAAATTGAAGGGCTATTTTTACCCCCTAATTTCACACACATATTATTTGGACACTTGTTGGTTTAAAATCAACTTGTATACTTCATATTTGAAATACAATTTACTGTATTAAGTTGTGCACCTGCTTTCAAGGAGCTATGTTTTGTTTGCATATGGAGTCTCTTGGGTTTAAGGGTTGTGAGTGCAACATGATCAATTTTTGGGGTTGTCCTAAATCCCGAGTCAGTTGTTTCTTGTAGTCTATGTAGTTAAGGCCACCATTTTGATTTACAATTGACTATATGCATGTTGAATAGAAATAAGTTACGTTCGCCGATGGGATTTAATGCAGATTTAGTATTAGATGCTAGAAAGGGAAATTGAAGTGAAGGTGGTTTTATATATGAATTTGCTGAAGTTTGTTTTCCTATGTATAGTAATTGGACAAATAGGAATTTTGGATCTTATGGTGAAGACTTGTTTTCTGGTATCTGTGTTTTTTCTGTCAAGATAAATTTTAATGCTTGTACGTTTTCTAATTTTCTTAGGAATGTAAACTGTATGGCTGCTCATGTTGCTGAAGAAGTTTCAATATGTTTGATGCTTTTGTATCTTGCCCATTATTTCTATACACAAGTTTTATTCAGATTTTTCTTGCAGACTTCAAATTGTCTGCTCTATAAGATTTTGGCTAAAGCACAAAAGCAGTACATCACTTTTTACAGCGATGCTTCAAGATAAAATTGGTTGAACTTCTTAGATAGGAATGTGTTGTTAAAATATGCGAATGGAGGAATTCAATTAGACTTCATTTCTACGCATACAGCTTCACATAATTATATCAGTGTTCATTTGGCATGCATGTGGAAAATATGTAACCTACCTCAGCATATATGTGTGTGTGTATGTTGTGCGCACTCAAACATTGGTTGGATGAGTTGTAGAGGTTTAGGGACTCTTAATTCTTTGGTCCACAATATCAATGCAGGCGAGATGTATTTATTCTGACCATTATATGTAACTTTTGTTCTAGATTAAAAAAAAAAAAAAAAACAAACAAACAAACAAATAACATGCAGGCAAGATGGATTTATTCTGACCATTTATATTTTGATTATAGGTTGAATGGATGTGGATGAATATGAAGGGTGCCTTGGAGTTTGTGAAGGAGGAAATATATATATTGGGAGCATAGTACGTTCAAAGTCATGGTCTCAGTCATCGTTGCGTTTCGATCTCGATCTCATCAATCTCGTTGCATTTCGGACGAGACGTAACTTTACACATTAAAGAATGTTATAAAAACTTCAAAAAAAATTACAGAAAAATTAGAAAAAATAAGACAATCATATTGGAACCATTAGATAAGCAAAAAAAATAACTTAGGACACATAATATGGTAAAAAACATCAAGACATACAAGCCCTAGCGCACTACCATAACTTGAAAATATACTATAATTAGGTATTAGATACCTAAAATAATTCAAAATAACACAAATAAACATAACATATTAATGATGATCAAGTAAACATTTTGATCGATGGGCATTCATTAAGATTTTATTTTATTTTTCAAAATAAAACCCTACTATATACTTGATTTGTTCTCGGATATCGTCTCGCCCTTGAACGAAATCAGGTTAACCCGGTGAGATCTCGTTCATCTTGGAGTGGAAAAATTGAAGTTTTCGCTCTCTATAATAGAGAGGGGAGTTTTCTTGCAAATGCTCTCATACGGTCCATACCTAGGCCGGCTGAACCTTTAGCCAACTTAGGCAGTGGCCTAGGGCCTCAACCTAGAAAAAGGCCTCATTTTCAATTTCTAACTTAAATCTTTATTTCCTAATTTTTATTAAATTGAATCTTATCTCCTACTTTATACATACATAGCTTCATCATTAAGGCCTCATTTTCTTTTTTTTTCCTTTGTTAGGTAGGTAAGGTAATTTCATCATATTTTATTTCTTTTCTTTTTCTTTTTCTTTTTTTTTTTTGGTTTCATTATTTATTAGTATTTTTTTTATAAAAAAATTATAAACATATCCACTAGGAAATGTGAATCTAGATACAAGAAACTTAAAAAGAAAAAGGAAGAAAAAATTAGATAAATTAAAATTTTTTTTATTTATTTAAAGAAGCATTTCAAAACTAAAATTAACGAAATCCTACTAACTAACGATTGACTAATGCCTAGTCCATTGCGCTGAATTTACAAGTTTTTGACTAATGCCTTTGTCTTGTTAGAAGCAGGTGTAACTTTTGCTCCTAACCACTTTGAGCAACTGGATTTACTGGTGATCCTGCTGTGTTGTTCCTCACCTTCAAGGAGTTGCAGGAAATGACAGAATTTTGACAAAAAGGACAAAATTTGGTAGTGGGCGAGTTCAAAAAAGTGTATCGATCTTCGGATGATGAAGCTAGGAATAAGGCTCCAAACTTACTATAAAACGAGCAGCCAAATGAATTCAAGACAGAAATAGAGATACTATCAAAGGAATAGCATCACCATCTTGTTTCGCTTATCAGGTATTGTGACGAGCACTAGGAGATGATCTTTGTTTATGAATACATGGCCCCGTTCATGACAACCTCCACTAGTCAAACTTTCCTCTTTTAATATGGAAATAATGGCCGGATACATGTATGAGTACAGCACAGGAGTTTCATTATCTCTACACGTACTAGAGTAGGTCATAAATAATGATGCAAAGACTTCATTTTTTCCTCAACGAGAATTTAGTTCCTACAGTTTCCGAATTCGGCCTACATAAATCTGCATCTCCATTGGAACATACTCACGTAACAACATGCATTAAGGATAACCAGGGCTATAGATCTTGTTCTGAATTATATGATAAGCCATCGTCTTATAGAGAATTTTTGTGGTTAGTCTTTTGGTATAACCATTTTTGAGATATTATTTACAAAAGAATGTTTTAACATTGCCTGGGTTGGTAAACTAGCGACTTGAAGAGGGCTTGGTGGAGGAGATGATTGATCATCATATTGTTGACATGTCAAATCGGTGCAAAAGGATGAGGAAACAACGGAGAAGTGTTTAATTGGTATAAACGTGACAGTAGGCCTTCGATGAGAGAAATTAATCTTCGGAGCTTAGAGCAGGCTTGGGAACTTCAAGGGGCGTCTTCACAACTCGGTCTGCAAGAAGATACCAACACAAAGCTTATTGCATTAAAACAACTGTTCTTGTTGATCGAGTTGCGAGGATGTCTCCTGAAGCCTTGCTCTAAGTTCCATAGCATGTCTCCCGTGGAGGGCATGTTGTCACATTTTTGTGATAAAAACTTCCTTGAAATTTCAACATACGGGCCTCTACAGCAATTTGACACTAACAATGTCAACAATATGAGGATCATTTATCACCTCAACTAAGCCTTCTTTAAGCCCATGATTTTCAACTAGCTAGGGTAGTCTTGAAGTAAATATTTCACATAATTCCTCAAAAAAGATTATACCAAAAGGGCATGCACCAGAATTCTTTACAAGATGATGGCTTATCGATCATATAAACCGGATCAAAAACACCCCGAGTAGCCTTAATGAATGTGGCAATGTGGTGTGCTTGAATATAGGTGCAGATTTCTGTGAGTTAAAATATAAAATTTTAGGAACAAAATTGTCATCTAGGGAAAATATTTTGTAGTCTTTGTGTCACAACGTATAACTTGGTGCAGTTATAAAACAACCTACGAGTTGTAGTGATGCAGAGATCTCGAGCCATCGTTTCCATTGCAAATGAGGAAAGTTTAATTCATGGACAAGATCATCAAAGGGTCCATTAATTTGGCAATGTACCCTGAGGATCTCCTCCAACTGCTCCAATACTATATAAGTGAAACAGGGTGATGATCCCATACCCTGGACAGAACTTCTACCTCCATCCCAAATTCGTCGGGGCTCAACACACTAGCTAATATTTTTTACCTACATTTATAAATTTTCCCTTATTCTTATTGCCTCTCTTAATTTCATTTCTCTCCCTCTCTGTCTTTCTCTCTCTCTCTCTCTCTCTCTCTATATATATATATATGAGGTGGGATCAAACTACACATGCTGTAAAAAAATTTATTTCTTACATCGTTTAATAGCTTCTTGTGTGACCCACATTCTCATTAAGTCCATCATTGTATTATTTTTTCTAGACTTACTCTCTTACTTATCATACCTTCCAAGTAAGTATTTGGTTGGTTAGACACTATGTGCTACTTCGTCCACATAGCACACAATATTATGGTTTTATATTTATAAAAACAAATGTGAGTGAGATATTTAGTATGCATGACATAAATATGAGGTATATATCTAATCTAATAATGGAATTAACGAAATATGAGTTAAACAAAAATTTATTGAGTGGTGTCAAAATTGAAAATTTTACATCAAGTGTAAGTTGAGCGTGCCTATATATATATATATATAGACACACCCCATTTGTTGATTGGAACCCAAGATACAGTACCTAGCTAAGGCTTGTTATGCACATTTTTCTTTTTATTTTTGTTGATTTTTCTTTTGTTCTGTGCTCATTAACTGCCCCTCCTACAATAAAAACCTGGCTTTGCCCAGGCAAGATTTTTTTAAAGAAAATTCAAAAAAATGAATGGACTCAATAATCATCTAAATAGTTGTGTTTTGAGGATATGGAAACATATATCTTATGACCCATCCTTATACCTAAAAGTTTATATGAAAGTTGACAACAGGAACTTAGAGGCTAAAAAATTAATGACCAAATCTACTACACAAGTACGTAGCATCTTTGAGGGGGTTTTTCATTTTTCAACAGATGAAGACTAACTATACCCTGCATGTACGCCTCCTTCGGTCCTCTTAAATGAGTTTCAATATATTCTATACCCAATTGATGAAATTTTTATCATAATCAAATTTGGTCAAGGCAGCTTTGACACAGACCATATTGCAATATATCTCTTGATTTGCAGAAGCTCCGATGGAACGCTAGCCTAATGGTTGTACTCATGGACCGAACAATGGGATTTCCCCCTATGATGGCCTGGAAGCCTCACCCCAAAAATCAAATATCTCTTTTCAATACATGCAGTTGCATAAATTAGATTCCACTTAGGTAAATAATAACGATGACAAACTCATTAGCGAACAAATCTTGAATTAATTAAAGCATAAAAAATTAATTAAACACATTACGAACTCATATTTGTTACTCAACGTTAACGAACATAAAGAACATATGCAATGAAGAAGCCCACAAAACACGAACACAGTCAAAGGAGCCCAAAAGCCCATAAGTGATCTCCGGTTCAAGTTTATGAAGAAGCGTTGATACTCATTTATTGATATTGGAGGGTTAAGAGTAGACCTGTCCATGGATCGGATTTCGATCCGAATCTGATTCAAATCCGATCAAAAAAATTAAGATATGGTAAGAGAATTGTAATTCGATAATCCATTAATAATCCGAATTTGATAATCCGTTATTTAACAAATCAAATATGGATATTGCCTAATCCGATCCGATAAAAATCCAATCCGACTGAATTAAATAATATATTAGATTACATATTTTATTAATTATTAGTTTACCACATGATTTATGGTTATTATGAACATTATATAGTAAAAATATTAAAATTTATTCTCAAATTTAAAATATATTTCTTATGATTATAAAAATTTTAAATAAGTTCAATTTTTTCCTAAAATTCATACTAATTTTTTGTTAACTATACATTTTTAAGATTATTAGATCGGATCGGATTTTCGGATCGAGCATCTAAAAATAACAAATTCGGATATGGATTTGTATTTTATAAGTCCGTCGGATTATCAGATCAGATCGAAGTTATTTCTTATCAGATTGGATTCGGATTTACCATGATCCAGTCCGAATCCGACCCGTTGACAGGTCTATTTAAGAGTAAGGGTAAATTCTATCGATTGTCATGATTAATACGAACTGATATGTTCTGCCATTATTCCATAAATCTGATATTTGAGTTCCAATTTAAAATTGAAAAAATAAAAAAGAATGAAGAATTAAACAAAAGATAACTTTCATGGACCCTATGCGTATCTCAAGTTCTGTGTGAACCCAAGGTATAGTGCCAATCTAACTTAACAAACCCTCCACTTCCTCCGTAATATTTGGAATCAATCGACTTTATTTTCCAAAACAAATAGAATGAATAAATTCTTATCGACTGTTATTCTCAGTATGGTAATTTCAGGGTCTCAATAAATTACCTCGTTTTCAATTTTATTATTATCTTTCAGTTATGAAGAGAAAGGACAAAACTATTCTTTTTTTCATACTTAGTTTTGGTAAGTTAGAAAAGGCACAAAAGAGATAGCCCATAAGGGTATGTTTGTTTAGTCAGAATCAGAGGGAATAAGAATGGAATAGAAAGAGATTTGAATGATAAGAGGGGTCGTACTTACGATTTAAATCTCATTATATTCTATTCCATTGCAATTCCAACCAAACAACATGCTATAAAAGAACTGCATAAGCAAAGCACAAAATTAAAATATAAAGGGCTGGAATAATAGACGAATTCAAAGAAACATAAAATTCTAAGACATTATTATGGCATGCAATTAAATTCAATATGTATAAACCAGTTCACGAACCCATGTGACATTTCCCAATAACTACTCATATATGTATGTGCAAGTGAATAGAGGTTCGACAGGCATGAGTCTATTCAAAGGGGGGAGAGAGAGAGAACCTGAGAACCTGCAGCCTTGAGATTGAAGAGATCTTTTGAAGCATAAAGTTTCATATATGTGTGAGCTATATTTTGGGTTTGAGAGAGAAAGAGAATGTTGTAGCTAGGTTGTTGCAAAAGAATAGGTAAACCAAAAGCGCATGATGAGGGCTTGCCTTACTTTCGTTAAACAAAACTTGAAAGGATTAATTTAGTGGTAAACCGAGTCTTAATGAGTAACTCAGGAAGCGTTGATCAAGTGTTTAAGACTTCATGATTCCATGAAAGTGTTTGATACCCTTTGAGGTAGACATAGGTCTTGAACAATAATTGAAATTCTATACGTTTGTATATATGTCTATGGATTAATCAGAGGCGAAAGCTCCAAATACCCTTGTTATAAAATAAAATAAAAAAAGTGAAAGAAAGTTTGTTCTCCTCTCCTTTTCTTTTCTTAACAATCAAATAGAGTGTACGATATCATCATTCAACACCAGGTTGTGTGTGTTTTCTATCTTTGTCTTAACATTTCCTCAAAAGGCTTTCTTTTTTTCCTTTTTTTATTTTTTTGGAAGAACACAAAAATATTTGGGTGTTTTCTTGTCTTAATATTAACAAAATACCCTTTTTGCTGATATATATATATATATATATATATAAATTGAAGTCAAAGAGGCAAAGTTGTTCCTGAAAAATCATATATCTATATCGAAATCTACAGTACTTGTAAAACGATTTTGAGGAGAAAAAAATTTGATTAGCAATATTACCCTCATTTATCCTTAGTTTGAGATAAGAACGGCAGAGGATTGGTCACCCATGCCTATTATTATACCTTGCAAAAACCAACATACATAGAAGTACCTGAACGAATGGAAAAGGCATATAGGTTTTTCTATTAATGATATCCATACTCCTCCCCCCCCCCCCCCCCCGAAGAAAAAAAAAAAAAAAAAAAAAAAGAGGCACATAGGTTCACCCATGTCTTTATTTTTTTTGGCGATTATGATTGGTCTATCATCTATGACACATTAACCAAAAAACATGACACCATGCTATCAGCACGTATAGTTGGGTTACAAATAAAAAAACATGCTGCCACTATTCTACGGGAGTACGTATATCTTTGAACTATTCATAACTCATAAGAGGTAGCTCCCAAGAGATAATCCTGCAACATTTGGAAATACTAGAACTCTGCAAGAAAACATTAGTATCTAAAATACATGAATAAAAAGAGCACCACTTTATACTGTGGTTAAATTAAGAAACTTACCCAAAACAAAAGTACGATAATGAATGGGAAGCGCAATTCAAATGAACTTAATTTCTATGATTCCAAACACATCATACCAAAAAAGCTATTTTTTCAAATAATAATAATAATAATAATAATAAATTCACACTGAGATGATATATTAAGAAAATGAGTCAGTAGGCAAATGACCTCCAATGTGAGCATTATTTTTCCAAATCCAATTAAGAAGATGACTAGAAGGATGGACAGTTGAGTAGCGTTGTTAAGTTGTGTGAAAATTCCCCAGATTTGATAGGGAGCTCTCCAATCATATACTCAAATTTTGACTCAAATCTTTTTTGAAAATTCCCAACTAATCCCAAAGGCACTCCAACCTTCACTCTCCTCTCTCTCTCTCTCCAGTTGCACCAGGCTCGTCTCTCTCTCTCTCATCTCTCCCCTTCCATTTCTCTACCAGTAGTCTCTTCTCTCTCGTATCTCTCATCTCATATCTCACTCACCCTCGTCTCTCTCTCACTCACTCTTCTCTCCTCTTATTTGCAAACCCTATAATTTCAAGAACCCTAGAAATTCGTTGAATATCTTTGGCAGCTTGAAAACAAATAAGAGAACCAGATCCAAGAACCCTAGAATTTCAGGAGAACCAGATCCAAGAACCTAGAATTTCGTTCCTATTCGTGGCTGTGTTCTCCAACCAGAATCGCACACCATTATCGCTGGCGAACCCAACAAAGCTTCGACAGCTTGAAGACGAATAGGGAATGAAGTTAGAGGGAGAGAGGAACCTTTTCCATCCAAGAATGCCGAGAAAGAGAGAGAAACGAGTCTCCGGCGACATATACGGTGAGTTCCGGCCAAATATAGCTGTTGAAGCTTCTGACCGATTTACCCCTTATATTTGAGTATGTTTTTTATGTCCCTCAGATTTAGGGGAAAAATATGAGTATCCCTAGATTTGATACGGAGAAGGTTTTTGGCCTTTTTTACTCAAATTTGAATTTGATATAGGTTTTGAGTAAGGGCTGGAGATGCTCTTCGAGAGGCACTCTCATTGGTGGGAGCAAAAGCAAAAACCCTGAAAACCCTAAAACCTAACTTCCATTTTCTTTGGTTTGGAGCATAGACCCTAGAAGCTCAGTAGTTATAGTCTCAAGCAATTACAATGTCGGATTATTTTCTAGCGATTCCAATCTCAGATTGTTTTTCAGTGATTCCAATGTCGGATTATTTTCCAGCCGAAGTCTTCAACGAAATTCTCTTTAGACTACCCGTCAAATCCCTCGTCCGATGCATCTGCGTCTGCAAATCGGGGAACTCCCTCATCACAGACCCTACTTTCATCACCACCCCACCTCAATCGCACTACTTTCTCGAACCTCAACGAGGGCACCTACTGACCTGCTCCTCCTCAGGCAGTTCTTGGGGAAACACAATGGGGAGCGATACTCGTTATGCCTTGATAACCAAACCCTTGACGAATGTGCGCTGCTTGATTTTCTTTTCCAGGCCAATAGGGTTCGATGCCACATCCAAGGGCGTCTTCAGAATAGTGGGCTCCTGCAATGGTTTGCTCTGCTTGTTTAATGATTTGATGGGTTATACATACGTTGTAATCCTATGGAACCCATCCATTAGAAAATCCATCACCCTTCCCAAACCCAATGTCACGTTCAACACGGTTGGCCCCTATTCATTTGCACTCGGGTTCGGACTTGATGTGAAGAGCAGTGACTACAAGGTGGTTAGACTTGTGTTTCTCCAACTTAGTGATGATGAAGCTGTGCTCGAGGTAGAGCTTTATTCGCTTAGCACAGGTGCTTGGAGAGGTATTAGTGCTGCCGGTGCTCCATATATTGTTATGGAGCGTTATTGGTTGCAAGCTTTTATAAATGGGGCTGTCCATTGGCCTGCATTTTGTCAAAATAGGAAAAATTCCAATTTGATTTTGTTATTTGATTTAAGTGATGAGGTATTCCGTAGGATGGAGTTGCCTAAAGGTTTAGTTCTCAAGTATCGGTCGGACTTGTGGATTTCGGAATTTAGGGGATCACTTTTAGTATTCACGGTTTACAAGGAAAGGAAGCCTTGTTCCGTATGGGTGATGAGAGAATATGGCGTAGCAGTGTCTTGGAGTAAACAATTTATTATTGATCTACAAGGAGGAGTGGGTAAGATTATATCTTTAAGGAAGAACAATGAAGTACTTGTGGCAACAAAGAAGCTTTCCACTTCTACAAAGATAGGAAAGCTGGTTTCCTATCATCCTGAGACCCATCAAATAATGGATCTTGCAATTTGTAGTAAACATGAGCTATTAGGTAGTCGAGACTCGTTTTATCTGGGTACTTATGTGGAGAGCCTGGTTTTACTCAAAAAGGTAAATGGAGTCTTGAGGACGAAAAATGAATCTTGTGGATTAGTTACTCATGATGGAACACATATTTTGTCTAGGAATGAGGAAAGTGAGAACAGTGGAGTGAGGAAGAATGAAAAGACTGAGGAAGAACCAAAGAATGAAAAGAACAGGAAAGCTACATGATCCCACTTATAATTCTCTATTTTCCTGCTTATTTTCCGTATTGCTAGTTTTGTCTATGTAAAATACTTGGTGCTGTCTTGGTGCTATTTCTGATTGTCAATACTCAACCTTGAATGAAAGTTTCAGTTTTGAATGCTAAGTGGTTAGGACTTAGGATCAATTAAACTTTTATACGAACGTGTTCTATCTATTCTTATGAAAATGGGGTCATACAATGTTACCTTTGTGTTCCTCATAATGTTCATATTGTTTGATTTCTCGTCTAGGTGGAATGATACTTGCCAGGGCTGTGGCTAGAGCGAAAGGTCAACATTGAGGAGGTAGGCAAAGCTGGGATGTGGATGAAAGACTTGAAGTGGTGTGTTGAATCTTCTGTGTTTTCACTCAATTACCTTTTTATTTGTGGTCCATGTGATGGATAGACATGTAGTTAACTCCTTTTTCCTTTCCCAAAAGAAGTTGTATTTAACTTTCTTGATATTTTTACTATTTGAAGCATCGGTGATTGATATTTCTCTGGAAATCACTCTCTAAGAGTTAGTTCTTCTGTTTGACAATTGTACTTTAGATGTTATGTCAAAGATATTGGTTTTTCGCCCCCTATATATATATATATATATATATATATATATCCCATTTCTATTACCTCATTGAACTTTGTCTTGGGTATGGCCTATATTTTTTACAAAAGTAGTCTGGTATCGTTGGGTTGGTCAGGTTCAAGCCAAGCACTGAGAAGTGAGAAATTGGTAGTCATAGTCTGCAAAAGAAAATTTTTAGCTAGTCTCATGAGGATTTGATTGCTCGAATCTTTTTTGTTCTTGTGTATAGGGATTTTCATTGGATATCATAGAGTTCATTTTTGTGCTGAGCATTTTTATGCTTTTAGGAAATGCTTTAACTTGAAGCAAATTTTTTGCTGAAGTGGTATTGAGAAAGAACGTGATGTCATTTGTTCTTTAGAGGTTAGAAGAGTATATTGAGGTTGAAAGAGGAGGAACTTGTTATATGTCCAAGCACACCATAGGTGGTCCTTTGGTTGTAGAGTTAAATTGAAACAACCCAAGATAAGAATGAAAGGCACTAGACATGTGTATTTGTCTACATCATACATAGCAAGCTGGGTTACTGTATTATAGCAGAGGTCTAAAAGGCCTACAAAGGCATTTCACTTGTGACCTATTTTTCCTCCTCACTTTTGACTACATCTTTACTGATGCAAATCTATTAAAATTCTCAGTCATGTAAATGGAAACAAATAGTTGTTCATGTGAAACCTTACTATGTGATCGGGTTACAACAGACCACTTGCCAAACAGGCGGTTACTAGTGACATATCTATTGCATTGAAGTGAATCTTCCTATGGGAGATTCATGTTGCCTCTATTGTTAACTTATGTTTTGCA
This sequence comes from Liquidambar formosana, assembly GCA_039720395.1. Lineage (NCBI taxonomy): Eukaryota > Viridiplantae > Streptophyta > Magnoliopsida > Saxifragales > Altingiaceae > Liquidambar > Liquidambar formosana. The sequence continues at coordinate 15,904,562 of CM077824.1, forward strand.
ACAGTTTCAGTAAGGGACATTAATCTTGAAGTGCCATCTAATCTATCTTAACTGCTTATGGGGTCTATGGACATCTAGTGGTAGTTGAATCAATCAATTGAGCTTAGTTTAACATTTGAACACAAAATTTAGTGCAATATGTAGTCATCTCCCAAAAAAACCAAAACAAAAGAAAATGGGAATAAATTAGGGTTTATAAAAACAAGGACAAGTAGACTCATTTATATGTTATAGAAGACATAATGTCTCTATTTCAAATCCTACAAAAAACATGAAAGGCTAATTTAAATTTTGCGATAATTAAATGCTCTTGGTGTTTAATTCCATTAGTTAATAGTTTTATTTTTGTTTTTTCTGGAGACAGTGTGTTGCAATAGTTGTTCTATCATGTGGTATGGGTGCAAATATTTTTAACCAATTATGGGAATATAACTAGGTAGGGGATGGGAAAACCAAAACTTGAATGCAAATTTTTGTTCAATTGTCTCTTATAAGTACTTCATCAAAAATTGTCTCATAGAAGTAACTATAAGTGGCTGCGATTAGCTTAATAGATATGTAGAGGAGCTGTAGTGATAATAATATTTAAATAATAATAAAAAATTTCTTTTTCAGTTCCTTCAGTGCCAGTGGAGTAACAGCTATGTTGTTGCATCGATGTTGTTCACTGCTTTTTGTCTGTATTGAAGTAATAGTTGGGGTAGGGTGGGTTAGTAGGAAAAAGAGGGCAATGGAAGAAACTGAGGAGGAGGTATTTATGTGAATGGCATTTGTTGCTCTCTCGTGTGTGAGAAATATAACAAGTTAAAGTCCCAGCATGTATCTCCATATGCTTTTGATTTTTATCTAATGGTTGGTAATAATTGATCTTTTTCCTTAAGTTATATCTTGCCCTTAAATCATTTGTGATTGTCCTTGCATCGTTCATGTTTTCAAGATTATTTTTTTTGGATGTATATTTATCCTTCATTGCTTTTTGGTTCAATTAGATTCTCAATGAATCTATATTTAGATGGGTGCTGAATTTAAATGGTCGAGTCTAGTTTTATGAAAGCATGTGGTTGATGCAAGTAGTTAGAAATGGTTCAATCCAAGTATGGAGAATTAGTTAGGGATTGTTTTTAAGAGGTAGGATGGAAAATTGAGTTCAAAGTGAATTTTTAAAATGATCTTCCATTAAAGATTTTATGAAATATATATTAGTTCATAAATTTGGAGTGGGTTTTGTTGCTCAACGTTGGGAACTGGAATCGGAACTAAAGTTTGAATTTCATTTCTTTTATATGGTTTCATTAATATATATATGGAATTGGAATGGAATTGCAATTCCTCATGACCCAATTCCATGTAAATAATGGTTTCGTTTGGTTGAGGGATTTAATTCCATCCTGAGACTTTGTTTGGGTCCTAGACAAGATAGTCAAATTCTGCATGGCATTTTGAGTCCCGAAATCCCACTTTCAAATCCCCTCTCAAAAGGTGTTTTTTTGTCAAATCCCTTCTAGGAGGGTTTTCAAAAAGGGTAGCTTAGACCACCACCACCGCAGCCACTACGGCACCACCACAACAATCCACAGCCACCACCACCCTCTAGCCACCACTGCCCTCCACCATCCTCCACCACCATTACCACCACCCACCTACTGGCAACACAACCACCACCACTACTTACCACCACCCAACATCATCACTCCCACCTACCATCACTTTTATAAGTTAAATCCCAAAGTGCCAAATTATTTAGCCAAACAAAGAAATTTGCAAATGATGGGATTTTAAGCCCCGTTATTTTGAAATTCCCTAAAAAATTCCAAATAGCTTGTCCAAACAAAACCTTAAGGTATTGGAAGAAATCAAAGTTTGGAAGCTATAAAACTAGAATTAAGGGGATGAAACAGCAGATTGATCATTGTAGCAGTATATGTAGCAATCATGCGAGATTGTTGAGGCCAAAAAGAATGGTTAGAAGGAATTAGAAGAACAATTGAGAAGAGAATAAAACCTTTTTGGAAACAAGTCTCGTGTGGAATGCTTAATTGAAGACCACAAGAATGCAAAATCTTCCACTTATATAGTATATATAATCAGGAAGAGGATGAAAGCTATTAGAAGTCCAAAATGTTGTTTGGTTCTTGGTTAAATTTGAGGCATGGGATCAACATCCATTTGGTGGACAGCTTGTAGTCACTATGTGCTTATTCTAATATTAAAAATTTGTATGATTGGAGAGGCTTAGGCTGTGCCTTCTATATCCTGGAGATGATATAATCAATTTGTGCCAAATTTTATCATCAAAGAAAATCGAAGCAATGATATTCAATATGTCATTGCTTAAGGCTCCTAATCTAGATAGTATATAAACCTTCTATTTAAAATTTTATTTGAAATATAGTAGAAGCCTGTGTTGTTGCTTTTGTTCATAGTTCTTAATATCTTATTATATGGTCATCTTTTAAAAGAGCTCAACCCTCTTATTTGAGCTTAACCAAAGATAAGCAAGGCACAAATTTTCCAGCATTTTAGGCCAATGATCTTGTGTGATGTGGCCTATGAGGTTAAAAGAGCTCAACACTCATGGCCAGTATTCCTATGCGCTTGGATTCAGATTTGATGCGGAGAGAAATAACTACAAGGTGGTGAGAATTGCATCTCTTATAAAAGATTTTGGGTGACAATATTCCACCCGAGGTTGAAGTTTACTGGCTAAGCATGGGGTCTTGGAAAGGCATTAGTGCTATTAGTATTCGATATTGTATTGCAGAACTTTTGTCATCACAGGCTTTTATGAATGGGGTTGATGCTGTCCATTGGGTAGTGGTTGATCAGGATCAAACGTATGACAATGTGAGGTCGACGTTATTTGATAAAGGCAATGAAGAATTTCGCCAAATGATGCTTCCAGAAAGTTTAGCACAGGAGTGGTTGTAGAACATGTCTATTACGGTATCTGGGGAATTTCTTTGTGTTTCAATTTGGTAGTGGTGAAAGGAATACAAATGGTTCTATATGGGTCATGAAAGAATATGGTGTAGCGGAGTATTGGATTAAACATTATACCATTGATATTCAAGGTGCATGGACTATAGAGGACCTATAGACTTGAGGAATAATGGTGAAATGCTACTGGCAACAATTGGAAGGAAAGCTAGTTTGGTATCATCTCTCAACAAATTAACGATCTTTGGAATCTGTGGCATTAATGGGTACTCATTATATGTGGGTACTTACATTGAGAGTCTAGTTTTATTCAAGGCAGTAAATGGAGTTTTGGGAGGCCAGGTAGAATCTCCCTCATCCTGCACTAGCTACAAGTTACTTCAAACACCTATGTTTATGAATTACAAAGTGGTTATGATTTAGAGTTGAATTATAGGCACCGATATACCTATAATTATTTTGTGATGTGTTGTCAATGATAAGTGCTTGAAATCAATTATTTCATGATTGTTATTATTTGTTTCGCAAGATCATATGTATATGCAAATTGATGGGTCAAGCAATGTTACTTTTTGCAGTTCCCTTGGTAGTGTAAAGTTTGTAGTGTCGACCTTGATATTGTTCAATATCTCATATAGGTGGAATGTCATCTGTGAAGGTTGTGGCTAGCGTGGACAGTCACTAATTAGGAAGCAGGTAAGGTGGATTACCAATGAAAGGGTGGAAGTTGCTCAAACTATTCTGATTTTAATTATTTACTTCTGTGCATATAATCTAGATATTGGATTGAGATCTAGTTAGCACATTAATTATGGGATGTATTTAACTCTTTTAATGTTTTCAAACTCTTAGAGCATCTATGGTCGATATGATTCATCAAATTTCTTATTTGACTATTTGAGTATGTGAAACATTAGATTGATGAATTGTGATGGAGCAAACATGCAATATTGTTGAGGCCAAAAAGAAAGTCCAATAGAAATTTTTTAAAATGCATTTATTATAAGACGAAAGAGTGGAAACAAGGGTCTCATGTTCAATATATGGTTAATGGAAGGTGATAGAGAACACAAATTTTTTTTATGTACTCATGTACAACTAGTAGGAAAAGAAGGAAATGAAAATCTAATATTGTTAATTGGGCTCTTAATTAAATTTGTAGCATAAGATGGGCAACCAATTGGTGAACAGCTTCTAGTCACTGTATGCTGCTTCTAAGTTGAGATGATTTGAGAAGCTTAGGCTCATTGGATCCTATGTACCAAAGATGGTGTAATTACTTTATTCGAAATATCCATTTATAAAGTTAGATCAAAGCAAAGGTGTTCAATATGTCATTGTGTACGAGCTTAACACTATAGTAGACCCATGTGCTTGACCAAAGATAAGCAAGGAAAATTATTTCAACTATTTTAGGTTGCATTTTGATTTCGAAGATATTGGTCGACCCCTTTTACCTATTGCTTTATAAACATGTTTTGCCTTTGCATTCTGTTTTGTACTAAATAGGTAGGATGGATTGCAGGGAATGCCTTACCATTCTTCCATATCTTTTTTGGCTTATTGCTTAATGGAAGTCGGCATGGCTGGTACAAACCAGGTCGAGTACTTGGGCAAGGGAACCCTCTGTGGTCATGATTATCATGTTCTCATAGCCACAATGTAGAGTGTTGATAAGGAAGAGAAAACAGGCACATGGTTCTAAAGTAGGGTCTGTCATGTCCAGCTGTTTCTTGCTTAATGGTTGCAGATGCCTTCATGTATTTTGTTGAGCCAATGTGGATGAACCTAGTGGTACTAAGAGCCCCTCTTGAGGAATATGGGGAGTGGTCTGGTCCTCTGGTCAGGCTTTTAACATAAAAAGTCGGGAGTATTGTTAGTGGGTTGAAAAATTTTAAGCTTTGTTTATCTCTAAGCCTTAAAATGTTCAACAGTAAATCTCTGTGTCTTGTGGAAATATTGTTAATTAATTGGTAGATAGAAGATGGGCGCCTTTTTCTCATTTGATGGAAAAATTGAGCAGACAGATTATTGATAGATGGAAATTTAATCTCATGCATTAGCAGGTCGATGTACTTCAATCATATCAAGTGCATTACTTATCCTAAGCTACATTATGTGTAACTTCCGAGTCTTTGGAAATCTTTGTGTCGAACAATTGTCTGTGGCTGGCTGGGGTTTTAGAAGGCTATAGGATGTGTAGAGGGATTTATGTCCAAGCTGGGTAGGTATCCCTTTAATGATCAAGATGATATTTGAGTTGAAATTGTAGAGGCAAAATTTTTTCTTGTTTACTCCTTTCTATTGACTTTTTTCTAATTTGAATGATTCCTGTATATGGAAAGGAACAATGAAATGGAAATATATATATTGAAATTTCGGTTTTACCAAGCCTATAATAACTAGAAGGGGGGTTGAATAGGTATTATGTATGAATCTTACCCAATTTTGATTTCAAGACAATTAATCTCTTTTACCACAAATAAATCAGTCTCACAGCAAGCATAAAAAAACAAGTAACGATGGCACAAGAGATTTTTTACGTGGAAAACCCTAGATGGGAAAAACCACAGGACCTCGTCCAGTTGAAGCTAATCCACTATGAAATCAACGAGTACAAGACACACTTACAAACCACACAAGGACTTATGCAGTTGTCTTCACTCCTACGATCACACACTGATCGATCTCTGTCGTCACGGCTTTGGTCGCAACCAACCTCTTTCACAGCTGATGCCTTCAATCACGAACTCGCAAGCTCGATCACCGTCGCAATGGTCTCACAATCATCCAAGGTTGTGAATGGTGTGTGGTTTGAAGGTCTCTAGAGCATATAAGTGAAAAACCTAGGTTAAAATGCTCTAGAGAGGTTTTAAGAAGATGAACAATGAAAACCCTAATAGAGAGAGGCTTGCTTCACACTCTCAATGATAAAAGACTCTATATATATAGTCTAAGAAACCCCAAGTGGTTGTACCACGTTTTGATATTAAAAAGGCAAGTTTTAAAACTTTAAAATCTGTTTTTTACGAGCCTAGGATAGATCCAAGGTCATGCTAGATCGATCCGCGTTGACAGAATCAAAATTGCATTTCTAGAGTAGTATGGATCGATCCACCAAAACCATGGATCGATCCACCTAGGCAGTAGCAAAATCTGTATTTTTTAAAATACCTTGGATCGATTCGTATAAGCCATGGATCGATCTACCTAGGTAGAAAAACCTCAGAAGCTAAAAATTCTTTTTCAAAACCATTTTTATAAATAAAGAAATATTAAAAATGATTTGAAATTATTTTTAAACATTAAAACTCAGGCTTCTACAGTCACTTACCTTTCCTAAGAACAATTGTGAGTCAAAACTTTAAACTCTACACTTTGTCTCAACTTTGCAACTTCATCAATCTTCACTTAACCCAAGACTCAACCATCCTTTGGCACGGAATATGACAACATTAAAAACACGGTCTTTACATATATTAATCCTCAAAGATTGTTGCTTAGCTGTGAATATAAAGAAGATTGATGTCTAAAATGATTATTCGATGCTGACTTTTTATTTTTATTTTTTTGGGCCAAGTATTGGGTGCTGACTTAATGGAATCATAATCTAGATAATGGAATGTCCAGAAGTTGCTCTCTTCAATAGTGTAACTCCCCTCACGATTCATTCTCTTAGTTCCATCAGGTGACGAGTTTAGGGCTTCAACTGAAAGTGGCAAATTTTCAATCCACTATGCATATTTGGTGCAAGAAGAGGCTAGGTTTTTTATTGTGAAAGAATGGGATCAATTTTTCCCAAAGCACTTGGAAATTCTGATATTTATGAATTTTTTTTCTCTTTTTTTTTTAATATATTTATATAGGGATATTTATGAAGGTTTAGAAGTTTTGCTTTGGTGTATGGTTTCAAAAGTTTGCCTGTGAAAGTAGGTTTAGCATGCCAATGAGCCATAGGTAGCATCAGGTGGGGTGGGGATAGCTAGAGTAGTTTAGGAAATAAAAATAAAAAAATAAAAAATAAAAGGAAGGGAAAAAAAATGAGGAGGAAAGAAAATGAAAGGGGAAAAAAAAAATGATATCAAGCCATAATAATTCCAACTTCTTCTTTTTCTTCCACTTTTCCATTGTAACCAAATAAAGAAAATTACAATTCTTTATATATTTTTTTTTTCCTTGATAAAATCTACAAACCAAATAGAGCCTAAGGAAGTAGGGAAAGCTGGGATGTGGATGAATGTCTTGAAGTGGTGTGTTGAATCTTCTGTGATTTCACTCAACAACCTTTTTATGTGTGATCCATGTAATGGATAGAGATGTAGTTAACTCCTCTTTCCTTTCCAAAAGAAGATGTATTTTAACTTGCTTGATATTTTCACTCTCTGAAGCATCCATGAAATATTTTTCTGAAAATTACTCTCTAAAAGTCAATCAATCCTGTCTGGCCAATGCTCTGTAGATGTTTTTCATCCCTACATCTTTTTTATGCCATTTCTATTTTCACCTGACTTTTTGTCTACCACATCTATACCGAAGCAAATCTAATGAAATCCTCAGTCATGTTAATGGAAACAAATAGTTGGTCATGGAAAACCCTACTGTGTGATTGGGTTATAGTAGACCTCCCGCCAAACAGAAGCTTACAAGTGACTTACTAAGTGCACTAAAGTTAATCTTCCTATAGGAGATTCATGATGCCTATATTGTTAACTTAAAGTATTTGGCAGTAGTTTCAGTAAGGAACATTAATCTTGAAGTGTCATCTCATAGGGAGTCAATCGCCAATATATCTATACAACCTATAAAAAGATGAATGTAAGAAAAACTTTTGATTGACTAATATACCCTTATTTTAATTTTTAAATACACAACTACCCACCCTTCTGCATATATAGGAAATATAGCAATATGGAAACTATAATTCTAAAGCACATACCTTAATATATTCTAAAACACATACCTTAATATATAAAACACAAATAGGAATTCAAAGGAAACCCTAAATCAAATACTCCATTTAATACTATACATATAATCCTAAAGTACATTGACTTTGTATCTCCCTCTTCCTCTCATTCTCTAGCAAACGAGAATGGCCTGTTAGAGGCACACCTACTTCCCAGCGTAGTCACCAACCAAATATCCACATCATGGAGACGATACATGGAGACGATACCAGATCTCAAAGGGCTATTGCGTAAGTGTTTTATACTTTTATTATGTATTTCTTGAAATTTTGTGAGAATTCATATAATGCCGAATTTGTTTGTGGTTGGGGGTGGTTGTTTTCGAGAATTTTGGGTAGACTAGGAAAACCCTTGAATGTGTTTTGATTGTAACGTGGAAATTGTTGGAATGGATCATATATGTATATGATAATTATTATTATTATTTTGCTTGAATTTGGTTGTTGATGGGAAGGGAGGGGGAAAAGAAAAAGGAAAAAAAACAAAGAAACGAGGAAAAAAATAAAATGAAAATCTCGATCTCCACTCTCTTTTCAATCTCTAAGTGAACAAAAAAAAAATGTAAATGATGATACCATATAAAAATAAAATTGAGAATTTTTTTTTAAGAAAAGTAAGAAAAACTATATTATGAGGGATCAATTTCACTTATTAAAAAAATTAATTAAATAATATTTAAAAGCATCAAAAATATAAAATATAGAAAATAAAAATAAAAAATTATATTTGCTACTTTCCTTTGGAATGCACATCTCAAATTGAAGTAGCAAATTGCCACAACCCACATAAGGTAGCAAAAGACAAATTTGTTACTTTTTTTTTTTTTTTTTTTGGCTACCTCTCTCAAAGATGCTCTTGTATCACATATTAAATTATATTATATCTATACTACCTATAAAAGTTTATATTTTAGAAACACTTTTGATTGACCATTACATCTTTATTTTAAATTTTAAATTTGAAATATTTATTTGCCTCCCATATTTAACCAATTAAGAATGTTTATTTTCTAGCAAAAAAGAAGGAAAAATGATAACACAATTTATGTTCACTTCATAAATTCTATACAGTCTCCACTACTATGCATGTGTTCTAACTAACTTTTTATTCCTACCATAACTCCTAACAATTGAAAGAATTTTGACCTATTGTGTTGAGCGTTTATTATAATAAGTTAAATTAACACAAAAGTAACAGATAATTAGATTTTCATGTTCAATAGATATATATATATATAAATTTTTTTATTTAAATAATATTCATGTGCAATGCACGTGTACCCATATATATATATAGATATATTACTTATAAAAAGTTGAATGTGAGAAAAACTTTTGATTGACTAATGTACCTTTATTTTAAATTTTAAATGCAGAATTACCCTTCTACATATATAGGAAATATAAAAATATAAAACACATACATAAATAGGAATTCTAAGGGAACTATAATTCGTATAAATAAATAAAACCCATAATTGTACTTTAACTCTATTTCACAACATATATCATCTATTCATTAACAATGGGATTCTAAATTCTACTTTCTCCGTTAACAGTAGCTTCAACCTATTTTAATAGAACCCTCATCTTCTTTTCTTTTTCGAAATATAGGGTTTTAGAGTTTGTTCTAATTGCTATAGAAAATACTGTTTTCCATGTGGGTCAAGTACTTCATATATTTTTGTAACTTTGGTTCTCCTACCTCTATTCTTACTAAATGCCCTACCTACAAGATTCCTTGCAAACGCAGTAGGGTTCTATTTTAGTTTTGTTAGATATTATTACTTTTGAGTATTTTTTTATTTTATTTTTTTGGTGTAAGTTTTTGACAAATTGTGATTCACAAATATTTTATGAGGATACCTTTCTTTTTATTTAATTATTTATTTTTGGAGTTGGTTTGTTTTCTCACATAGAACCTTTTATTAAAATATAATATAATAAAACCGAATGAGGTTCCTAAACTATCAAAAACTAGCATTAAGAAAACCAAATCCTATATGTAACGATGTTAAAAATTCTACCTTATCTGGTCCATAGAGCATCATCTCAACAAAGAACAACTCAGGGGGATTCCCATGTTTTAGTAAGCACATTTTTCATTGAGAAAATTTTCAAAAATAAGTATACTTATCATAATTTCATTTAATTTGTTATATTATAAAAAAATTTTATAAAAAAAACCCAACTTCCTTACTCATAGAATAATATTTTCAATGAGTTGGATGACATTTATTTTAATTTATTTCTTATTTTTTGAATTTAAACACGATGTTATTTGTTCAATTTATTTATGAAATAATTTTTTTTTAAAATTATTACTCTTTGAAATAAGTACATAACTAGGTTAGTTGCCAAACAAGTTCGGAAAAAATGGATTAAACTATTTAGCTTTTTCCTTACAAAAATAAACATATATATATATATATACACTGATAGAGCCATGAGAAATATCCTTTTGATAGGCAAGTGTACAACTGAAATTTATATATATTTTTTATATTTATTTAAGTTATTGATGGCATATTTAATTAATTTATTAGTTTTGGCACTGATTTTTTTTTTTTTTTTTCCAGCACAAAAATATCTTCTTTAAAAGACAATTTATATGATCCACTTTAGCATAAATTCGTATACCATTAATGAAATATTTATTTTATAATATAAAAATATTCACGTACAACGCACGTGTGTATCAACTAGTATATGGGAAATGCTTGCATGACAGACTATCATTTCTTAACAGTCAAATCATGACCACAAAAAATAATAAAACCATAATTTGTTTAAAGAGGATCAAAACCCATTCGTGGTAATGATTTGGCTGTCATTGCTTTTAGCAATGACAGTCTATCACGCTAGCACCATCCTATATATATTGGGATTGCTTTTCTTATAGGTGCATCTAATTAATCAAGCTTTACAATTGGGTTAGCTTTGTGGTGACCTAGGGCTCCCCATAAATCATAAGCACAAGCACTAGTTTAACAAAATCCCCTTCTCTAATAGGGTGGGTGCTTTTTCAGACTTAACAGAGAATATGACTCCTGATAGAGCTGGATAGAGAGAAAGGATTAATGAAGCTGGTAGGGGCTCCTTATTTTTAGGGAGCTGAATGGTTACAAAGAATGTGGTTAGCTCCTAATTTATTTTCTATTTGAACTCCTTATTCTTTCATATTTTTAAATTTAAAAGACTCTCGCTCACAAGAAACTTTAGGGAGCTCTCTACTCAACTAAATATAATAGCCCGATAGGGGCTCCATATTTCTAGGGAGTCTGATCGGGAAACTCTTGGAGTGGACAAATTGAAGTTTTCCTTCTCTAAAATAGAGAAGGGAGCCTTCTTAGAGATGCTTTTATACCTAGAGAGTTTACACTTCATGCACCTACTACACAAAGCAACACTACATCTTACAAACTTGCTTCTTAAATATTTGTTTTTGTTATTTATTCTAGCAATATTTTCCTAGTCCATTGGGCTGAATTTACAAGTTTTTGACTACTCCCTTTGTCTTGTTAGAAGTAGGTGTAAGTTTTGCTCCTAACCAATTTGAGAAGAAGTTGTGTTGTTGAAAGAGAATATAAAAAATAAAAAATAAGAAACACTCGCAGAGAAAGTTCTTTCATGTAGAGTCTTATAATAACAGTTTCATTGATTGGAAGCAAAGTATTATATGGACCATTATTTTTATTTTTATTTTTTGATGAAGTCGTATCACATGGACCATTATTTAGAGAAGAGTACATACCATCTAACTCCAATGGAAACACTGTTAGATTTTACAGATGGTGGAGACATCCCTAGATTGAAGATTGAAGTGAATTCTCTGGTTTTTATTGCTCCTTTGTCTGTTGCATTCATAATGTTCCCCAACTTCATTGCTCTAGCTTGAATTTGATTTTTGTTTACACTCTCCGCTCAAGCTTGATATTACTATGTTGTAAACTAGAACTAAAAATCAAGTCTATTGCAATTTTAATCTCTAGGCTATTATTCATAGCAAGTAATAGCTTCTACTATAATTTCTTGTGGGGAGCATAACGTTCAAGTAATTTGTTAATTGTAACTTTATATGCTGTTCTTTATAAAATTGTGTATTTTGGTTCATCAATGCATTGATTCTCACAACAAATCCATATTTCATTCAATATTCCATTTAATTTTTAACTTGCATTCCTAGTGATCAGCTTGCTGTGTTGTTCCTCACCTTCAACGAATTGTAGGAAAATGACAGAATTTTGACAAAAAGACCAAATTTCGTGTGGGCGAGTTCTGAAAAGTGTATCTTGGGAGGATGAAGCTAGGAAGGCACAAAGCTTACTATAAAACGAGCAGCCCAATGAATTCAAAATGGAGATAGAAGTCCTATCTAAGGTTAGACATCAAAACCTTCTTTCACTTATCAGGTATTGCAATGAGCAAGAGGAGATGATACTACAGAAAGAGTCATACATAATGACTCAAAGACTTGATAGTTTCCTTAATGAGAATTTTGTTCCTAGAGTTTTTGAATTTGGCCTACATAAAGCTGCACATCCATTGGAGCACACTCACGTAGCTACCTGCAGTAAGGATAATTAGGGCTATAGATCTTGATCTAAATTATATGATAAGCCATCATCTTATAGAGAATTTTTATGGTTACTCTTTTGGTATAACTATTTTTGAGGTATTCTTTACAAAGCATGTTTTAACATTGCCTAGGTAGGTAAAATAGCGACTAAAGAGGGCTTGCTTGAGATAATTTATCATTGTATTGTTGACATGTCAAATCGGTGCAAAAGTATGAGGAAACAACGGAGAAGCGTTTGACACAAGAATGTTAGGACAGACCACCCATGGAACAAGTCTGTGTGGAACTTAGAGCGGACTTGGGAACTTCATGAGTCTTTTTCACAACTTGGTCCACAAGAAGATACCAACACACAGCTTATTGCAATAAAACAACTACTCTTGTGGATCGAGTTGTGAGGATGCATCCTGAAGCTCTGCTCTAAGTTCTATAACACGTCTTCCATGGAGGGCCTAACATAACGTTCTTGTGACAAAACACTTCTGTGAAATTTCAACATACTTCTATAGCAATTCAACTCTGACAATGTTAAAAATATGAGGATCATTTATCACCTCAATCAAACCTTCTCTAAGCCCCTGTTGTCCAACTAGGGTACTGTTAAGAGCAAATATTTCACATAATTCCTCAAAAAGGGTTATTATATAAACCGGATCAAAAATACCCTGAGGAGCCTTAATGCATGTGGTAACGCGGGTATGCTTGAATATAGGTTCCAGCTTTCTAGGAGTTAAAATAAAATAAAAAATTTAGGAACAAAACTATCGTATAGGGAATATATTTGTAGTCTTTAATTTGTGTCACAATGCATAACTTTTGCTAGAGTACAGAGATGATACAACCTGTGTTGTACCGATGTAGATCTTGAGACATCGTTTCCACTACAAATGAGGAAAGTTCGACTCGTGGACAAGATCATCAAAAGGGTCCATTTCGCAATGTACCATAAACAAGGATTTCCTCCAACTGCTCCAATACTATATAAGTGAAACAGAGTGGTGATCCCATGCCCTACAAACAATTTCTATCTCCATTCAAAATTCCTTGGGGGTCTAACACACTACTAATAGTTTTTTTACCTACATTTATAAGTTTTCCCTTAATGTATTCTTTTTGCCTCTCTTAATTTCATTTTTAACAGTTTTGCCACACACTATTTTTTTTCCTTTCCCCTCCCTCTCTCTCTCTCTCTCTCTCTCTCTATATATAGATATATATATATATATATATATGAGGTGGCATCAAATTAAACATGGTGTAAAAAAATTTTATTCTTACATCCTTTAATAGCTTATTGTGTGACCCACATCTCATTAAGTCTATCATTGGATTATTTTTTTTACACTTACTCATCATACCTACCAAGTATTAGGTCGATTAGACACTACATGCTAGTTCAGCACACCATATTATAGTTTTATATTTATAAAAAGAAATGTGAGTGAGATATTTAGCATGCATAACATGAATGGGATGTATATCTAATCTAATAATGGAATTAACAAAATTTGAGTTCTACAAAAAGTTATTTAGCGGTGCCAAAATTGCAAATTTTACACTTAGTTGAGCATGCTTACACACACACACACACACACACACACATATGTATATATAGGATGATGATCAAGTGACATGTGCTGATATAACTTATATCAACACCCGCATTAGGGGTAGTCTGTTGTGCATTAGTGGTTTATAGGGTACATTGGGTCAATGCATGGGGTAAAACCTTCAATGTATGGTGTTGACATAACTTATATCAACATGTGTTGACCTCATCAGGACTACATATATATATATATATATACACACACACACACCCCATTTGTTGATTGGAACCCAAGATCCAGTAGTTAAGGCTTATTGTGCTCATTTTTCTTTTTCTTTTTCCTTTTGTTGATTTTTCTTTTGATTTGAGCTCATTAATTGCCCCTCCTACAATAAAATCTGGCTTCACCCCTAACAGGTGCCATTCTTTTGTTTTTTTCCTTTTAATTTTGGTTGGTAGAGGAAAATCAACACCAATGCAAACTAGGCCTACCAATCAAATCCTTCTAAAGAATAGGCAAGATTTTCTTAAGAAAATTTAAAATAAAATAAAATAAAATAAATAATAAAAAAAAAAAAAACATGTAAAGACACTAGGATAAAACTCAATAATCATCTAAATAGTTGCGTTTCAAGGATATGGAAACACATCTTATGACCCATTCTTCTACTATTTACTCTAACGAAAAAATTGTTTATAATACATTACCTACGTGCAAGATGTATAGATGATATTTTCGAATTTTATTAAAGTGTCAACCTCCAATTAATGATCCAAACTTTCTCCTACACATTTATATGAAATGCCAAGAAACCTTGATTCAAGAAAATGACGAAATGCCATTATAAGAAACCAAAATAACTACAATTCCCTAAATTTTCACTTTCTCCTATATATCATACCATCATCTATGAAAGAAAAAAATTTATTCATAAAAACTTTACAATACATTAGCTGATCCAAAAAAGAAGAAGGAAACTTTACATTCAGTAAGGAGCAAGAACTCTACCCTTTTAGACAAAGATGACATACGAGGCATTAAAACAAACAGTTGGTGTTCGAAAACGATTGGAATAACGTTAACCAAATCTAGAAGTCCCAAAACATATATGAATAAACAGTTTATTAATTAATAAAATAAAAATGAAAAAGACCTATTTGGGCTTAACTAGGCCGACAAATCCTTTACAATGATTCTTGTTTAAAAATACCTATCTGAAAACAGAAACAGTTGATTTCAAGGAATGTGTGGAAGAGGTGAAAAAAAACTCTTCATCCTATGTGTGGGTATAAGACGTCTCACATGGGCCGTTATGAGATTAGTCTATACTCAAACCCATTGACTAACAAATCTTGAATTAATTAAAGTATAAAAAATTAATTAAACACAATACAAACTCATATTTGTTGCTAAACAAACATAAAGAGCACACACAATGAGAGCCCACAAAACAAAGCAGTCAAAGGAACCCGAAAGCCCATAAAGTTAACCCACACACACAATACAAACTCATATATCATACTATCATTCCATAAATCTGATATTTGAGTTCCAATTAGAAAAAAAATAAAATTAAATTAAAAAAATAGACAAATTAACAGGCACCATCTGGTTGCGCTTATTAAAAGATCTTTTTTGAGTTTGAAAGAAAAAAGTTACAAAAGCAAAAAACATACTTTGGTTACAAGTTTAATAAGTACTTAAATAAAAGCAAAAAGCAAAAAAAAAAAAAAAAAAAATTCTAATAAGCAAAGAGCAAAAACTGTGTATTAAAGACTTTTAATATTTTTTTTATCACTTTGCATTTATGTTACCAAACATTCTTTTTTTATTTTATAATGAAAAATAAAAGCAAAAATTAATTTTACCAAATACGTTTTAGGTTTTGTTGCTTTTACTTAATAGCAAAAAGCAAAAAAAATTAAAAAGGACTCTTTCTACTTGTAAGAAAAGATCTTTTGAAAAATGCAACCAAATAGTGCCTGATAACATTTATATATAGTGCCAATCTAACTTAACAAACCCTCCATTTCCTTCATAATATTTGGAATCAATCTACTTTGTTTTTCAAAACAAACAGAATGAATAAATTTCTATCAACTGTTCTTCTCGGTCTGGTCATTTCAGGGTTTCAATAAATTACCTCATTTTCAATTTTATTATTATCATTTAGCTATGAAGAGAGAGGACAAAACCTTTTTTTTTTTTTTTTCATAGTTGGTTTTGGTAAGTCAGAAAAGGTACAAAAGAGAGAGCCCATAAAAGTTGACTTCATAAATAGAAGCGCAAAAATAAAAATACAGAGGGCTTGAATAATAGACGAATTCAAAGAAACATCAAGTTATAAGAAATTATTATGCCATGCAATTAAATTCATTATGTATATGTGCAGGCAAATGTATTCAAAGGAGAGAGAGATAGAAAGACAGAGAACCTGAGAACCTGCAGCATTGAGAAGAGATTTTGTGAAGCATAAAGTTGCATATAGGTGAGGTGGGAGTTATATTCTTAGCTTGGGAGAGAAGGAGAATGTTGTAGCTAGGTTGTTGCAAAAGAATTGGTAAAGGAAAAGCGGATAACGAGGGTTACCCCACTTTCGCTAAACAAACTTGAAAGGGTCAATTTAGTGGCAAGTTAAGCCTTAATAAATGCCTCAAGAAGCATCATTATAGTGATCAAGATCTCACGAAAGCATTTAATACCCTTTGATGTAGACCGTAGAGCCTGGACAATAATTGATTGATATGTGACATGTGGAATGAAAGAACTACACATGTCTAAGAGATTAATCAAAGGCAAAGCCTCCAAATACCCTTATTATAAAAAATAAAATAAAAAACAAAAAATAAAATAAAATGTCCTTTCTTTTTCTTTTCCTGATAATCAAATATGAGTGTACGACAAGCTATTGTGGTTAGCGTAATGGTAAGGAAGGATAAGGTAAATAATAGGATTATAATGGGTTAGAGTTTTGAGTCCTTCCGATTGTACCCAAAAAAAATATGAGTGTACGACATCATGATTCAACACCTCATTGTGTGTATCTTATATCTTTATCTTGACCTTTCCTTTGAAGGGTTTGTTGTTGTTGTTGTTGTTGTTGTGGAACAACACAAAAATATTTGGGTGTATTCTTGTTAAAGAGGGAAAAGAAAAAGAAGAAGAAGATAATACAAAGTGGCAAAGTTGTTCCAGAAAAATCATCTATTTATATCTACATCTATACTACAGAGTATTTCTAAAACTCTCTTAAGTAGAAAAGCTTTTGATTGGCAATATTATCCTCATTTAAAATTATAAATACATATTTTCCCTTGGTATGAGATAAGAACGGCAGAGGGTAGGGCACCTACGCCTATTATTATAGCTTGAAATTAAAAAACCAACATATATACATAGATGTTACCTGAACCAATGGAAAAAGGCATATAGATTTTTTTTTTTTTTTTTTCCCCAACTGATATGAGAACACATACTCACACATGCACCTACACGAAATCAAAACGGAGACCTCCGCAAACCCCACACCCTATTAGGATGGGACATGCCATTAGACCCAAAGGCCTTTGATGGAAAAGGCGTATAGATTCACCCATGCCTTTTATTTCTTTTTGCGATTATGATTGGGCTATGTCACATTGTTAATGACGGTCATATTCTCTTTTTGTTTCCTAATCTAAATAAGCTTATTAATAGAGGACAACGTACATAAGGTTACGGATAAGAAAACATGTTGGCTACCATTCTACGAGAGTATATCTTTAAACCATCAAATTCAGCTTAACCATATTCATAACTCATTAGAGGTAGCTCCCAAGAGATAATCCTGCAACATTTGGAAATACTAGAACTCTGCAAGGAAACATTAGTATCTAAAATACATGAATAGAAAGAGTACCACTTTATAATATCGTTAAAGTAAGAAGCCTTACCCCCACCGCAACAAAAAAACAACAAAAAAAGAGAGGAAAAAACACAACAATAGATGGGTAGCTCAATTGAAACCAACTTGATTTGCCAATGGTTTAGTAGCATTCTTCTCATTGGTCGAGTGAGTATCTCGGTTTCAAGATTATTGAGAAGCATTTAACCCATTTGTTGATATTGGGGGTTAGAGATAAAGGTAAATTCTATAGATTGTTAAAAAAGAAAAAGAACGAAAAAAAAAAAAAAAAGGAACTTGATTTCCATGATTCCAAACACATCATACCAAAATAGCTGTTTTTTCAAATTAAATAAAAAAATTCACATTGGGATGATTAAGAAAATGAGTCGTAGATAAATGACCTAATGTGAACATTATTTTTCCAAATCCAATTAAGATGAGTCGTAGGGTGGACAGTGGACTAGCATTATTAAGTCATGTTAAATACAAAAGTCCCACATCGGTCAGATATGGTCATATGGGTGTGCAAATAGATACTTAAGGCACCATCACTTCCTCAAATGTTAGACCCTTTTGAAGTGCCTACTTAGATTCGGCCTTGGTCCTTGCCACCTTGGATGTGTGTGTTTTTGGATTAAGTTATCTTGGAAACCAAAAAACAATGGGCAAAAGTCCCACATTGGTTAGATATTGGTATGCAAATAGGTACTTAAGACACTACCACCTCTTCAAAGGTTAGACCCTTTTGAGGTACGTGTGTTTGGATTCTACCTTGGTCCTTTGGGTGTGTGTGTTTAGGTTAAGTTATCTTGGAAACAAAAGATAATTACCACCATTACATGTGCTATTTTTATTTTAACACCTAGTATAGTACCAAATGTTATACTCCCTTCGTCCCATTAAGATAAGCTATATTTGTAACTTTTTTTTGTCCCAAAATGTTTGTCCATTTTGAAAAGTCAAATCATTATTTTTATAAATTCCTATAATACCCTTTGTTATTTCAATGATTACTTTTAGCACAAACCCAATACAAAAAAGTTAAGGGTATTTTTGGAAAGATAAAGTTTAATTAATACAAGTCAATACAATGATGACCCTTTTTTAAACTCCATGTTTTGTCAAACCTGGCCTATCTTTGTGGGACAAAGGGAGTAATTTGACATAATGTGTTTTAATGGTACAAATGCAAAAAAATGACTTTGTAACATTTGAACTACTTAGAGTCAATTATTAATTTTTGTAGCACTATAAAGATTAAGGAGCTAAAAAATGGTTTGGCTCTTCTAAAATAACTCCCATTTGCTCCTACAAAAAGAAAGCTGAACCCTTGTTCCCATTTGGTTTGGAGCATAAACCCTAGAAGCTTAGTAGTTAGTCTCAAGCAATTCCAATGTCGGATTATTTTCCACCCAAAGTCTTCAAGGAAATTCTCTTTAGACTACCCGACAAATCCCTCGTCCGATTCACCTGCGTCTGCAAATCGTGGAACTCCCTCATCACAGACCCTACTTTCATCACGACCCACCTCAATCACACCACTATTTCAAACATCAACAATGGCACCACGGACCTACTCCTCCTTAGGCAGTACTTTAGACTACCCGACAAATCCCTCGTCCGATTCACTTGCGTCTGCAAATCGTGGAACTCCCTCATCACAGACCTTACTTTCATCACCACTCACCTTAATCGCACCACTATTTCAAACATCAACAACGACACCACAGACCTACTCTTCCTCAGATAGTACCTTGGGAAACACGATGGGGAACGATACTCGTTACGCCACGATAACTAAATCCTCGAGGAATGTGCGCTTCTTGATTTTCCAGTTCAAAGCTGATTCATGGAGTGTCATCTTCAGAATTGTGGGCTCATACAATGGCTTGCTGTGCTTGTCTGACGATTTCATAAATTACACAGACATTGTAATCCTATGGAACCCATCAATTAGAAAATCTATCACCCTTCCAGAAGCCCTTATCACGTTCAACACGCACGACCCCCATTCGATTGCACTCGGATTCGGATTCGATGCGAAGAGTAATGACTATAAGGTGGTTAAACTTTTGTTTCCCTAATTTAATGAGGACGATGATGAAGCTGTACTCGCAGTCGAGCTTTACTCGCTAAACTTGGGCACTTGGAGATGCATTAGTCCAGCCGGTGCTCTATATACTGTTATGGAGCGTTCTTGGTCGCAGGCTTTTATGAATGGGGCTGTACACTGGCTTGCATTTCAGTCAGAATAGGAACAATTCCAATTTGATTTTGTCATTTGATTTGAGTAATGAGGTATTCAGCTGAATAGAGCTTCTTGAAAGTTTAGTACACGAGTCCTGTGTTGGAGTTGTGGATTGCAGAATTTAGGGGATCACTTTCAGTCTCCACGCTAGCCTTGTTCCATATGGGTATTGAGAGAATATAAGGTAGTAGTCTTGGAGTAAACAATTCACTATTGATCTAAAAGGAGGAGTGCGTAGGATTATATCCTTAAGGAAGGACGATGAAATACTTGTGGCAACAAAGAATAGAGAGCTAGTTTCCTATCATCCTGAGACCCATCAAATTATGGATCTTGCAATTCGCAGTACTCATGAGCTATTTAGTACTCAATGCTTATTTTATCTAGGCTACTTGCATGGAGAGCTGGTTTTACTCAAAAAGGCAAATGGAGTCTTGAGGACAAAAAAAGAAACTTGTGGATAAGTTACTCACAAGGGAGCACTTGTTTTGCCTAGGAATGAGCAAAGCAAGAACAGTTGGACTGAGGAAGAATAAAAAGAACAGGCAAGCTACATGATTTTACTGATTATTTTCTTTATTGTTAGTTTTGTTTACGTTAAATACTTGATGCTATTACCAAAGAAGGTTGGCCTGAGTAGGAAGGGGCTCTGGTCGCTTAAGCAAGAGGTCTCGAGTTCGAGCCCTTGTGGATGCAGCAAACTTTCTTGGGAGAGGTCCCCGCTTCAGTGCCCGACCGTACCTCGGAGGATTAGTCCTAGGCTGAAGCCTAGGGACACCTTGAGAAATTAAAAAAAAAAAAATACTTGATGCTATTTATGATTGTTAATACTCAACCTTGCATGAATGTACTGGTTTTGAACACTAAGTAGTTAATTAGGATCAATTTAACTTATCATAGGAATGTGTTATATCTATTCATATAAGAATGGGATCATACAATGTGACCTTTTTGTTCTTCATAATGTTAATATTGTTTGATATCTCATCTGGGTGGAATGATACTTGCCAAGGCTGTGGCTGGAGCGAAAGGTCAACATTGAGGAAGCAGGCAAAGTTGGGATATGGATGAAAGACTTGAAGTGGTGTGTTGAATCTTCTGTATGATCTGTGTAATAGATAGAGATGTAGTTAACTTCTTTTTCCTTTCCAAAAGAAGATGTATTTAACTTGGTTGATATTTTCACTCTTTGAAGACTCCATGACTGATATATATTTTTCTGGAAATCACTCTCTAAGAGTTAGTCTTTTTGTTTGACAAATGCTCTGTATATGTTATGTCAAAGATGGTTTTTTATCCACTATATCTTTTTTATGCCATTTCTATTACCTCATTGAAATTTGTCTTTGGGAGTGGCCTATATTTTTTACAACTAATGGTATGGTTGGGTTGGTCAGGCTCCGCCAAGCACTGAGAACTGAGAATTTGGTAGTCTTGATCCTCAAAAGAGAAGTTTGAGCTAGTCTCATGAGGATTTGATTGCTCAAATCTTTCTTGTTCTTGTCTATAGGAATTTGCATCGAATAACAGAAAGTTCATTTTTGTGCTGAGCATTTTTTTTGTATGCGTTTAGAAAATGCTTTAACTTGAAGCACATTTTCTGCTAAAGTGGTATTAAGAAAGAAGGTGACATCATTTGTTCCTTAGAGGTGTTAGAAGAACATATTGTGGTTGAAAGAAGAGGAACTTTTTATATGTCCAAGGCTCCAAGCACAACATTAGGTGGCCTTTGCTTGTAGAGTTAAACTAATTAATTCAGCCTAAGATAAGAATGACAGGCACTAGAAATGTGTATTTGTCTAGCACTTTTAGTCTATCACATCTTACATAGAAAGCCTGGGTTACTGTATTCTAGCAGACGTCTAAAAAGTCTTCAAAGGCACTTCACTTAATACCTATTTTTCGACCTCACTTTTGTCTACCACATCTATATCGAAGCAAATCTATTAAAATCCTCAGTCATGTTAATGGAAACAAATAGTTGTTCATGGAAAACCTTACTATGTGATCGAGTTACAGTAGACCTCCCGCCGAACAAACTCTTATATACGAGTGACTATCTGATGAACTGGAGTTAATCTTCTTATGGGAGATTCATGATGCCTATATTGTTTACTTATATTTGGCCACAGTTTCAGTAAGGGACATTAATCTTGAAGTGTCATCTCATCAGTCTTAATTGCTTAGAGGGTCGATGGACATCTAGTGGTAGTTGAATCAGTTCATTGTGCTTAGTGTAACATTTGAGCACAAAAGTTAGTCTAATAATAGGTAGTCATTCGGAGAAAAACTAAAATAAAAAGAAATGGGATTAATATAGTGTTTATAAAAACAAGTACAAGTAGACTCATTTATATGGTATATAGATGATATAATGTCTCTATTTCAAATCCTACAAAAAACATAAATGGCTGACTTAAATGCCAAGATGATTAAATGCCTTTTTGGCGCTTAATTCCATTAGTTGTTATTTTTATTTTTGCTTTTTCTGGAGACATAAGTGGGGCTGTAGTTGTTCTATCATGCGTTTTGGGTGCAAATATTTTTGGGGAAATTACAGATTGGCCCAGCTATGGGCAAATAACTACAAATCAGTAGAATTGACTAGTAACTTCACAGTCATTCTATCTTGTGGTGCAAGAAATGTAAGAATCCCAAAGTCCCCACTCCCAACATGTGACTCCATGTGCTTTTGATTTTTATTTAATGGTCATTGAAAATTAATATTTTTCCTCAAGTTATATCTTTCCTTTATGTTATTTGTGACTGTCTTGCATATGTCAATCTGTCATGTCTTTAAGATGCTTTGTTTTGGATATATGTTTATCTTCATTGGTTTTTGGTTCCATTAGATTCTCAGTGAATCTATATTTAGATGGGTGTTAAATTTTATTGGGCAGGTCTAGTTTTATGAGAGCATGTGTTTGATGCAAGTAGTTACTAGTTAGAAATGGTTCAAACCAAAAATGGAGAACTAATCAGGGATTTTTTTTAAGAGGTTGGATGGAAAGTTGAGTTTAAGGTGAATTTATAAAATGAGCGTCCATTAAAAAGCTCTTTTAAAATGAGCTTCCATGAAAAATTTTATGAATTATGTACTAGTTCATAAATTTGAAGTGGGTTTTGTTGCTCAAAGTTCGGAATTGGAATTGGAACTATAGCTCCAATTTCAATTCTACTGTATGGTTTCGTTAATGTATATGGAATTGGAATTTGAATTGGAATGGAATTACAATTCCTCATGACCCAGTTCCTTATAAATAATGGTTTTGTTTGGTTAAGGGATTTGTATAAGGGATTTACGGTCAGGATGGGATTTCAAATTCCATTTTGAGACTTTGTTTGGGTAGTCCAAGACGGGATCGCCAAATTCTGCATGGGATTTTGAGGCCCAAAATCCCACTTTTAAGTGCCCTCTCAAAATGTGTTTTTTGTCAAATCCCACCACTGCCCACCACCATCGCCACCACCACCACCATTACCACCACCCATCTACCGGCAACACAACTCCCACCACTACCTATGTACCACCACCCAACATCATCACTCCCACCTACCACCACTATCATAAGTTAAATCCCAATGTGCCAAATTTTTTAGCCAAACAAAGAAATTTACAAATGATGGGATTTTAAGTCCCATCATTTTGAAATTCCTTAAAAAATTCCAAATACCTCATCCAAATGCAAAAATGGTTGAGGCCGAAAAGAATGGTTGGATGGAATTAGAAGAGCAATTGAGAAGAGAATAAAACTTTTTTGGAAGCAAAAGTCTCATGTCCAATGCCTAATTGAAGGCAATGAGAATGCAAAATCTTCCACTTATATACTGTTATCAGGAAGGAAGAGGAGGAAAGCTCTTGAAAGCCCAAAATGTTGCTTTGGCTCTTGGTTAAATTTTGAGGCATGGGAAAGCCTCAGTGGAAAGTTCATCATCAAATCTTGGAGGTAGGTTTCATAACCCAATATATTACACATGCTAAAAACTTGAAGATGGCTTCAAGCAGGGGTGGTGGCCATGGTAGATTTGCGGGAAGGGGTAGGGATGAGGTTTCAGTTTTTGTGGATAATTTGCCAATTGATATGAATCCAAGGTGGTTAAGAAGGATTTTTAATTGGTTTGGAAGAGTTACGGATGTTTTCATTCCAAAGAAAGTCAGAGCAAGGGTTGGCAGTAGATTTGCTTTTGTAAGGTTTGAAAGACGAAGCAACGCGATGGCAGCTGTGAGAAGATGTAATGGAGCTTTCATGGGAAGGTTCAGAATGGCAGTCAAGCTAGCTTCATACGGAAGGAAGAAAGGGGTGATGAAAAAGGAATGGAGAGTGAAGCAGGTTAAAGAAGTAGAAGGGGAAGTGGTGCTTCGGGGAGAGCATAGTCAGAGGGATGGTCCTGAAACAGAGTACATTGATACAGATCAGGAGAAGGTGAATGTGGTTGGATTAGAGAATGAAAAGGATTGTGGGCAAGGTGGGAGTAGAACGTATGCTGAAGTTGTGAAGGGTGTGCTTGTTGGGAATAAATATCCTATCATTCTGGATGACATAGAGGAGGATTGGCTTTAAAGTTACTTGGTGGGTATCACAGCTACTTACGTTAAAGAGTTTGTTATCCAAGAGGCTTTGATAAATGAAGGAATTTTAAGTGTAAGGGTACGATCTTTAGGTGGAAGAAAGATGTTATTAATATGTGAATCAGAATTGGATAAGAGGCAGTGGTTGGAGAATGATAGTGAGCTCTTATCAAATTAGTTTGTTGAACTAAAAGAATCGGATCCTCATGTTGTAAACAAAACGAGGTTGGTGTGGGTGCCTGTTCTTGGTATGCCTTTACATGTATAGAACATTAAAAATTTTAGAAAGATTGGTGAGGTGTTCGGAGAGGTTGTTTCGTGGGATGGTAATATTGCAAGAAAGTCTAGATTTAATAGTGCAAGAATTTTATTGTCAACGGAGTATAAATATAATATTGATGGGGAAATTTCAGTTTTAATTAAGGGGAAGAATTTTAAAGTTGTTGTCCGAGAGGAGAAGATGATTGATTTCCACGATATTAAAATGGAAGGCATTGAGAGGAAGCATTGTCATAACCCTAGTGTAGAGGAGGTGGATAGTGTGGATAATGGCGATTGTGGGTTGAATAGTGATGAGAGTTTGAAGTCTGGTGAACTGTGGGGTCGTTTGGGTGGTAGGGAGGTGGTGTAGAGGGCTTGGAGTGTGGAAGAAGAAGATGATGACTTGGCAAGGAATGATGAGTTGGACATGAATGATGAGGTGGCGTCTAATGTGGCAGTGGAAAATAATAAGGGTAACAAGTCCCTAGATATTGGCTGCTGTGAGAGTAATGTCAGTGGGAAGATGAGCTGTGGTGGTGGTAATAATGAAGTAGGTAGTATGGAAAGATGTAATTCACAGCTGGTTGGTGCCTTGGTGGAGTGGAACAGTCAGTTAATGTAGATGGGGGTAGAAAGATGCCAGTTGAGTTTGGTGAGGAGTGGGTTGGGCCTAAACGATGGGTATAGGGCCAGAGGTGATCTAGACTATATAAGTGGGCCTGTTAGTGTTAGTGTTGGGGGTATGGATGTTGTGCAACCAAGTCGTAATGCGGATGGATCGTTGGGTAAAGATAAGGTTCAAGGTGGGGCTGTCCAAGATCAGATTTCTGAATATTCTAGAAAGAAGGTATCAGATAGTTTGGTGAGTAGAGAGTGTGTGGTTGAGACTGTTCCAGACTTGTTGGCTAAGATGGTGGATCTGGCAGACATTGAAGGGGTTGTGGAGGGTTCTACGGCTGGGGTATATGAAGAACTTAGGTGATGCAAATGATGCTGTGGACCAGTTTTAGCATGTTACAAAGCTTAAAGGTAAGAAAAGTAAGAAAAAGTTGCTGAGGGAATTATTGGGTCAGTCGAACCAGTCACAAAGTGGAAGAGTTAATTGAAAGAAGAAAGAAGGTGCTCAGGTAAAAGGGAGGCAATCTCGGTCTGAAAATGGGAATTCAAAGGTGAGTATCTCTTCTTTCTCTGTTTCTGATCAGGGGATTATCAATAGGAATAAGATCATTTGTGAGGAAGCATCGAAGGTGTTGGAAGTTGCTAATCTTGTGGGACTCAAATTCAGGAATAATAAAGATGTGTAGTTGAATCATGTTCGAGATTATGAAGGATGTGATTGGGATAAAGGTGATGATAGGAGTGTAGAATTTTAGGATTTGTTTAAAGAATTTTTCTTGTTGGAAGTATTTGGGTGTGCCGTGAGGATGAGGGTTATTTCATGGAATATCAGGGGTTTGGGCAAGGCTGAGAAAAGAAGGGCTGTTAAGAAGGTGGCTATGTATAACAAGGTGGATATGGTTTTGATTCAGGAAACAAAATTGAGTTGTGAGGATGTGGATGTTCGATGTGTTAGGCAATTATAGGGTAATGTTGAAGTGGATTGGGCTGTAGTGGGTGCTTTGGGTGCTTTAAGGGGGCTATTGTTAATTTAGAATAAGAAATTTTTTAAGTGTTCTGAGGTAGTGGAGGCAGATAGGTTTCTGGTTGTAAAGGGGCAGTTAGTAAAAAATAATTTGTACTATAGTTTTGGAAATATTTATGCTCCAAATGATGAAAATGCTAGAAGGGAATTGTGGCATGAGTTGACCACTTTAAAGCAGTAGTGTGCTAAACCTTAGGTGTTTGGGGGTTGACTTTAATGAAGTATTGAAGCTGGAGGAAAGATAAGGGTGTGTAGGTAGCATAATTGGGATGAAAAATTTTGGTGACTTTGTGAACAATATGAGTTTGTTGGATATTCCTATGAGGGGTAGGAAGTTTACTTGGGCTAATAATCAAGCGGAGTTGAAAATGAGTAGGATGGACAGGTTTTTGATTGCTCAGGAATGGTTGCTTGAGTTTCCTTCTCTAAGTCAATGGGGATTAGCTAAAGGTTTGTTTAATCATGCTCTAATATTGTTGGCAGAAGATAAAGTGGATCGGGGTCCAAAACCTTTTCAGGTTTCTTAATTGTTAGCTGTCTCATCCTACATTTGTGGAGGTTGTGAAGCTCTTTTGGGAATCTGTAAGGGTGGATGGGTGGGTAGGATTTAGAATTTTAAAGAAATTTCAATTGTTAAAAGGTCACTTGAAAGTTTGGAATGCTCAGGTGTTTGGAAGGCTGGAGGAAGAATTGAATGGGGTGGAATCTAATCTTCACAAGTTAGATTTACTTCAGGAAGGAAGTAATTGGGACTCTGAGATGTTGTTAGTGAAGAAGAAGGCTTGGGGAGACTTATGGTCGAAATCAAAGTATGCTGAAAGTATATGGAAACAAAAATCGAGAATTTCTTGGCTAAAGGAGGGAGATAAGAATACAAGGTTCTTTCATATAATGGCGGCATATAGGGGGAGTCGTAATTTTATTGGGAGTGTTGTATGTGATGGTAAGGTTATGGATAATCCGGTAGTAATAAAGAAAGAAGCCTTTAATTTTTTCAATAAGAAATTTTCTAATGAGACAAGTGATGCAAGGCCTTCGTTAGATGGGGTTGATTTAAATCTATAGATGGGCAATCGAAGATATGGCTGGAAGCTCCTTTTTCTGAAGAAGATATTTAGGAGGCGGTGGCCGAATGTGATGGGAACAAAGCACCAGGTCCTGATGGATTTAATCTTAACTTTGTCAAAAAATGTTGGGGAATATTGAAGGAAGATATTGTGCAGTTCATGGGGGAATTTTACCAACATGGTAGGATCGTCAAAGGGTTAACTCCTCTTTTTTGGTGCTGATCCCAAAGATTGATAATCCATCTGAATTTTTAGATTTCAAACCAATCAGTTTGGTGGGTTCTCTGTACAAGATCTTGGCTAAGGTATTGGCAAGTAGACTTAAAGAAGTTCTTTCACAGGTCATTAGTCAAGAATAGAGTGCTTTCATTGGCGGTAGACAAATTATTGATGGGGTATTTATTGCAAATGAGGTTATTGAGCTATAGAAAAAAAGAAGGGGCAGGGGTGTGGTGTTCAAGTTGGATTTTGAAAAAGCGTATGATAGTGTTGATTGGCAATTTGTGGAATATATGTGGAGAAGAATGGGGTTTGGGGTAAGATAGAGAAAGTGGGTTGTGGAGTGTATATCTACTACATCAGTTTCTATGCTTGTTAATGGGTCTCTGACTAAGGAATTTAAGCGTGAGAAAGGGCTTAGGCAGGGGGATCCGATATCTCCACTATTGTTCTTAATTGTGGTGGAAGGTTTGAGTGGGCTACTAAAGAAAGTTGCTCAGATTGGGTTGGTTAGGGGTGTGAAAGTTGGGTTTAGGGAAATGTGTGTAACTCATCTTCAATTCGCTGATGATACAATGATTTTTTGTAATGATAATGTTAGGAAGTTATGGCTGTGAAAAGAATTCTAAAGTGTTTCCATTTGGCATCTGGTTTGAAGACTAATTTTCATAAGAGTACTATAATTGGGGTGGGAATGGATGATGAGCAGGTTGAGGACTTGGCACTAAAGACTTGGTGTAAAGTAGGTTCACTACCTACTATGTATCTCAGGTTACCACTTGGTGCTAATCCTCGCTCTTTAAAGACTTGGGTGCCAGTATTGAATAGGATTAAGAACAGATTAGCTTTATGGAAAGGGAGGTATTTATCTTTGGGAGGCAGAATAACTTTAATTAAATATGTGTTGTCTAATCTCCCTGTATATTACCTTTCGTTATTTAGAATGCCTTCTGGAGTGGCAAGGAAAATTGAGATGATGCAGAGAAAATTTTTGTGGGGGGGAAGTTGATCAGAAGAGGAAAATTCATTTAGTTAAGTGGAAGGATATGGTAGTTGGAAAAAAGTTGGGTGAGCTGGGTATTGGGTTAGTGGGATTAAAGAATAAGGCTCTTCTGTGTAAATGGTAGTGGAGGTTTGGGTCAGAGGAAAATGCTCTTTGGAGGAAGGTTGTGGGTGAGAAATATGGGGTTAATCCTGATGTTTGGCTGCCCAGTGAAATTAATTGGAAAAATGTATCAAGAATTTGGGAAGATGCGATATCAAGTAAGAATCCTGGTGTATCTAACTTCATCTGTTCTTATTAGGGAATTAGTGTGGGGAATGGAAAGTGTACAAGTTTTTGGAAAGATGTTTAGTTAGATGAAGTTGCTATATGTGTTAGTTTTCCCAGATAATTTCATATTGCTATGAATAAGCAATGCAAAATATCCGATATGGGGTTTTGGAGGGGTGGCAGGTGGTGTTGGAAACTAGAATTCCGTAGAAAATTATTTTCTTGGGAGGAAGAAGATAAGGCAAAATTAGTATCTAGATTGAGTCTAGTCTGGCTGTGTAAGGAAGAAGTTGACAAGATTGTATGGAAACCTGATCCTAAGGGTGTGTTTTCTATTAAATCTTTCCAGAGGCATTTTGAGGAAATTCATGTGGAAGCATCTCGTTTGAGGCTACATGTTATTTGGAATGGTATTGTTCCATACAAAGTAGGAAGCATTATGCTGGCTGGTGATTCAATCTAAGGTGGCGACGAGAGCTTTCTTGGTGAGTAGGGGTCTAATTAATGAGAATGAAGGTTATTGCATTTTCTGTAATGAGAATGAGGAATCTGTCAACCATTTATTTGTGCATTGCAAGTATAGTTGGAGAGTTTAGTGTTTTTGCTTGGAGTGGTGAGGGGTAGTATGGGTATGCCCGAGTTCTATGTCATAGGTAGTGGATTGGTGGTTTTTATCAAGAAAGAAAAATGTCAAGAATGGGTTGTGGTTAATTAGCTCTGTTTTATGTAGTAACGTGGTCAATTTGGATGGCTAGAAATGAGTCTATGTTTAGGGGGAAGATATTTCATTGGGTGGAGATTGCTGAGCTTGCTATCTATAGAGCTAGTTTGTGGGTAAAAGCTAAATTCGAAGATATTCCTTACTCCATTGGGGAATTTAGGCGTAATATTAATGTTGTTAAGAGAGGTAAAGGGGCAAATTCCTGTAGAAAGGATAGGGATGTCATTATTTGGGCTCCTCCTCTTCATGGGTGGATGAAATTTAATGTTGATGGTTCGTCCCTTGGCAAGCCTGGTGCAACAGCTATTAGTGGGGTGTTGAGAGATGAAGAGGGGTGTTTTAAATGTATTTTTTCAGAATCAATTGGTGTGGCTGATTCGAATGTGGCAGAATTTATGGCAATCCGCAAAGCTTTGAGTGTGTTAATTTGTTGATTCTGAGTGGGCTCGTTCGGCAAGGCTTATAGTGGAAAGTGATTCTTCGGTAGCAATAGGCATGGGTTCTTGGAAAGGAGTTCATTCTATGGAGGTTAAGGTTTGTTTATAACGAAATTAAAGCCCTTTTATCTTGCATCAGTGGTGTTTCGTTTATTAATATTTTCAGAGAACAGAATATGGTGGCTAATCAGCTAGCAAAGTCGGGTATTTCTACATCTATCCCTCTCATTGCATGGGTTTGATTTGTGTGTTGATGATATCTCAGGTGTTATGGTGTTTGGGGAGTTTGTGTTTTTTTGGGTGTCTGGTGGTATCAGTCCTTGTGCTAAGCTCTCATATATGTTGTGTTTTTTTGGTGGCTGGGTGGGGCAGGTGTTTTATGTTGTACTATGGAGTTGGTTGTGTGGTAACTTATCTTTGTATCTTTCTCTTCTTAGCTCCTTTCCTGAGAAGTGATTTTATAATATATAATTTCTTCTTTGCTAATCAAAAAAAAAATTGAGGCATGGGATCGGCGTCCATTTGGTGGGCACTGGCCTGGACAGCTTGTAGTCAGTTTGTGCTGATTATTATATTATTTTGTATGATTGGAAAGGCTTAGGCTTATCTGCCCCTATATCATGTAGATGATATAATCAATTTGTGCCAAATTTCATCGGCAAAGGAAATCAAAAAGCAATTATATTGAATACGTAAGGCTCCTAGTCTAGGTAGTATATGAAACATTTGTTTAAATTTTTATAGAACTATAGTAGAACCCTTTATGTTGTTACTTTTGTTCATAGTTCTCATCAAGAGCTTATCTTTTCCAAGACCCTCAACACTCTTCTTTAAGCCTAACCAAAGATAAGCAAGGCAAATTCTTTCAAGCATTTTAGGCCAATAATTTTGTGTGATGTAGACTATAAGGTTATTTCTCAAATATGTGTCAACCTCCTTACTTGATGCTTCATAAACATATTTCACCTGTGCATTCTACTACTTCGAATGTAATTCTTCCACATCCTTTTTTCTTTTAGCGGTGCTGCACTGCCGTGTTTTTTGTTTTTTTTGGGGGGGGGGGTGTGAAGAAGAAGAAGGGGCCACTATTGATTAGTGAAAGTCCACATGGCTAGTTCAAACCAAGTCAATGACTTAGGCATGGGAACTCTTGTTTATCATGTGCTTGATGCCTTCGTCTAGGATATATATATTTTTTTTTTTTCGAATGAAGTAAATTTGTATTAGAAACAAAAGGGCATAGCCCACGTACATAAGGTATATACAAGTACTAGCCAAAAAGATTCCTACCTATATTTTAAGGGAATCAATAAAGGAAATAAAAGAGAGATCGCATTTGTGTTAATGACTACAAGACCACCAAAAAAAAAAAAAAAAAAAAAAAAAAAGGGTCTTTACAAAAGTAGACTTAATATCTATAGTTTTTTTTTCTTTTTTAATTATTTTTTTTATATTTATAAGAAACACTTTGTATTAATAAAAAAGATGAATAAAAATTGGACAAGGAGTCCAATGAAAAGGGAACTAAGAAAAAAAAAAAAAGAAGAAAAACACTAGCATAACCCAGACCCTACAAACCGTTAGGTCATAGGCATAGCAAAAAAACAAATAAGCCAAAAAAGACAGACCACAGAGAACACCTCAAGGAGGATAGTGATGCAGATTGCATCAGCATATGCACCACAGGGCTGTTGGACGTCTTGCTGTTGAATTGGGATTCTAGCTTATTTAGATATTTTAGGAGTCTTTATTATTATTATTTAATTATTGCTTTTAATTTAATTTGTTTCCTAGGTAGTTTGATATTTTCTTGTTCTAGTAGAACTAAGTTGTCTTGTTCTAGTAGAACTAGGTTTTTCTTCTTACTTGTTCTAGTAAAATTAGGTTGTCTTATTCTAGTAGAACTAGGTTGTCTTGTTCTAGTAGAACTAGGTTTTTCTTATTAGTTCTCTATATAAAGGGATGTAAGCCTTATGGCAAATAGTTTTTAAGTTGATTATTTTATGAGATTAATAATATTGAGAGAGAGAGTTCTCCTTTATTTTCTTACTTTCGTGTTCTTGAGAGAATATTGATTATGGTTGCCTACTATCTGGCATTGTTCTTGCAATAATCAACAAATTGGTGGAAGCTTGTTGAATTTTTTGGTGAGCTAGTCTCGACCGCGTATTTTCCGCTGCATCAGTTGGTATCAGAGCCTAGTTTGTTCTTGCCGTCATGCTAAGACGAGGAGGAAGACGTACCGGAGGCCGTGAAGCCAATCTAGAGGATGTGTATTATCGCGAGGACATGGCCCGAATTAAACGAGAAATCAAAGACGAGATACAAGCCCTATTTAAGAGTTATCGTCTTGAACAGCGTTGTAGTCGTCGACCTCCATCTCCGCGTTCTATGGACAAAGAGAGTGATGAGGATGTTTTGGTTGAGGATATTTGTGTTGAGGATGTTGTTGTAGAGAATGAAGATTTGAATGAAGTTAAAGGAAGTAAGAATTTTGAATCCATGGGAAATTTTTCTTTTAATAATTTTGGTGATGATAAATCTGAAAAATTAGTGAATTTTAATTCTCCGCCTATTTTTGATGAGTATGATGATGATGATATTTAACCAAATATTATTGAAAATTTGGAAGGGCAAGAGGATGCTATAACCTGTGAGACACTTAATAAAAATTGTTCAAACAATAATTTTTATTGTCGTGTTAAACTACTTGGTGATTTTCAAGATGATAAAATTTTGGTCGTTGAAGAGTTGAAGCATTATGATTTTATTGGAGTTGACAATATTTGTTGTGCTGTTAATGCTCTATTGCTGAAGATTTTGAAAGAGATAAAGGGGGCAGAGAAAATTTTTTTGTTATGAAATTTTGGGAAAATAAATTTTGGAGGCAATTGAAACAAAAAAAGTTCTCAAAGTGTTTATTCAGTTGGATTAGTCAACATTAATATTTCTGTGAAGCCAACCCGCAGAGTTCGGGGACGAACTCTCTCCAAACAGGGGAGAATAGGGATGATGATGCAAGGTGTGGAACGATTACTTTTGTGCAACCGAACCATTACGGATCAAGCACTCCATCCTTGATATCAGCAGTTACAAGTGTGGTGGTAGTATTTGTACTCATAGTTTGTTTGATGTCAAGCACTTAGTTCCTTATTATGAAGATAGCTCCGAGGATGAGGCTACAAATTCGAGGGCAAATTCTCTCCAAACAGGGGAGAATGATGCAGATTGCATCAGCAAACGCACCACAAGCTGTTGGACGTCTTGCTGCTGAATCGGGATTCTAGTTTATTTAGATATTTTAGGAGTCTTTATTATTATTATTTAATTATTGCTTTTAATTTAATTTGTTTCCTAGGTAGTTTGATATTTTCTTGTTCTAGTAGAACTAGGTTTTTCTTCTTACTTGTTCTATAAAATTAGGGTGTCTTGTTCTAGTAGAGCTAGGTTGTCTTGTTCTAGTAGAACTAGGTTTTTCTTATTAGTTCTCTATATAAAGGGATGTTAGCCTTATGGCAAATAGTTTTTAAGTTGATTATTTTATGAGATTAATAATATTGAGAGAGAGAGTTCTCCTTTATTTTCCTACTTTCGTGTTCTTGAGAGAATATTGATTGTGGTTGCCTACTATCTGGCATTGTTCTTGCAACAATCAACAGATTGGTGGAAGCTTGTTGAATTTTTTGGTGAGCTAGTCTCGACCGCGTATTTTCCGCTGCATCAGATAGAGATGACTCCCAACTGCTCTATTCTTAGCAAGCTTCGAGGCACAAATCTCTTTCCAATTCCTAACAATCAGAAACAAAGGAATACCCTCAAAAGATTTGTCCACTAAGCCGATAAAGAAGCAAGAAAGCACACCCTATCCCACAAGCCATCCAACTCCTCATGAGAATCCCTAAAAATTCTAGCATTCCTTTCGATCCAACTTGATATCTATTGTTGAAGCTTTCATTTCTTCAAATGTTCTTGAATTTCTTTCTTTCTAGATACTCTAAAAAGAGCATGTGGTACCATTTCCAAGACAATCTTAGCATTTTCGTTCGTTGACTTAACCCGCCAACCCACAAGAAAATCATGTGGAGTATAAGGCAAGATCGACCTAATGGATCCCAAAGAGGCTAAAGGAGAGCATCCATAAACTACACATCACTTGATAGTGAATGAAGAGATAGTCAACCGTTTCCATCGCTTACTTAATTACATTAAATGCATCTGTTAGCCAAAGCTCATATTCTCCTAATGAGGTGGCCCATAGGTAATCATATATCTTTAGACAATAACCAAGCAAAGAAAGCAACTTTAGGGGGAATCAAAGTAGTCCAAATCATCTTTGTTGGAAGAAAAGAAATTATCTTTGTCAAGATAATCCTTCACCTTAGCTTCCTTGTTCACCACAATATCAATCGAAAAGGAAAATTTAGTCATAAGAGGAGTATCAACGCACTGAACATCTTTCCAAAATTTCACTCGCCCCCCCTCCTCTACTTTAACACTAATCTCCTTCAAAAAATCATTGAAACCTTGCATGATTACTTTCCAAAAGCCCAAGTCATGAGAACCACTAACCTCCTTAAGCCACCAACTTAAATTGCTAACACCATATTTCCAAACCATCACTTCGTTCCAAAGGCCTTGATCTCTCTTGCCAAAACACCAAATCCATTTACCGAGAAGGGTTTGATTCATATGAACAAGAGATTTAATTCCTAGACCACCCTCCTTTTGGTTAACACACTGACGATCAATCCAAGATCGAGGTGATATTTAAATTCTTCTCCCACACCATTCCATAGAAAATCCTGTCGAAGCTTTTTATTCTTGTTTACCACCGACTTTGGGATCTTGAAGATGTTCAAAGTACTTAGGAATACTTGAAAGGGTGCTAGTAATCGAGGTTAACTTACCCTCTTTTTAAGAGGTATCCCTTCTTCAAACCACTAAGTCTTCTTGCAAATTTCTCGATCACCGGGTTGCACCCTTTTATCTTTAAAGTGAAAGCCCAAGGGTAGCCCAAAATAGGTAACCAATGAACTTC
The DNA here is from genome assembly GCA_039720395.1 of Liquidambar formosana. Taxonomy (NCBI): domain Eukaryota; kingdom Viridiplantae; phylum Streptophyta; class Magnoliopsida; order Saxifragales; family Altingiaceae; genus Liquidambar; species Liquidambar formosana. The sequence continues at coordinate 15,939,956 of CM077824.1, forward strand.
CTACCTTACAACTAAAAATAGAAGCAAGGTTGTCAATATCATCTACCCTCCCCACCAAAATCAATTAGCTTTTTCCAAGGTTAATTTTCAACCGCAACACTACTTGAAAGCATAGCAAAACAACTCAAAGGTGTCTTTATTGATCCTTCCCAACACCACAAAAGATTAGGGCATCATTGGCAAAAAGCAAGTGAGAAATCGATCTTTCATCACCCCTTCCTCCATTGATCATGAAAGCCTCTGACAAATTCCTCTCTACCGTTTTGTTTATAAACTTGCTAAAAGCTTCCATAATGAGGATAAAAAAAAAGGGCGGGGAGGGAGAGGGGTTCATGTCAACGAAGACCTATAGAGCTTAGGAAAAAACCATAAGAAGTACCATTAATCAAGATCGAAAAAGGAGGGGGTTGCTATGTGCACCACGATATCCATGTAAGCCATTTCCCTCCAAACCTCATTCTACGTAGGAAAAATTCCATTTAATGTTGTCAAAAGTTTTCTCTATCAATTTTCCCAATCAAACCTGGGATGCCACTTCTAAGCCTAGAGTCAACACATTTATTAGCAACAAGCACAACATCAACAATTCGCCTTCCACCAATAAAAGCAATTGTAATTAAGATTAGGTTTCCCACCACTTTTCCAAGTCGTCCGGCTAACACTTTGGCTGTAATTTTATACAAACTTCCAAATAAACCAATGTCCAACCAAAGGAGGCTCAATCAACTCAAATGAATCCACAACTTCTGAGAACATATTCTTAGATTTTTTGGGGTATCCTTTGTTCTGGCTTCCATATGAGATAACATTGAGACTTCCAATATTCTTCTTTTTATCTAAAATGTTTGGATGGTAAGTATAACTTTGAGCTTTTTTATTTTATTTTTTATGGTGATTTGATTAATAGTTCTTAGAAACATCTCATAGGTGAGTATGACCAAAGAGTAGAAATTATGTTTGTAACTATGTTGCATAAAGTTGATATATATATATAATGGTAAAGAAAAATAAATTGAAATATAAATAATCGTCTCTTACATCTTGGTAACTCGATACCCCTACTATCATCTACATAAAGTTGATATTAGCTTTTAAACATCTATTTGAAACATATATGGCCTTCATAGATGACAAAATGGTACAATTTAGTGTTAATTTTTTAGAAGGATTTGAATCTTGTGACTTTTTGAATGGTTCTGTTTATCATGGATGTTTTGTGCATTTTTGGAATGAGCAATGCTATTCTTGCTGAAATCCAAAATCTCCAAAATATCGTCACTTTTCCTTTTCATTTCACATGTAGGAGACTATCCTATTCCACATTAATTTGAAAAATGGGATTGCCACCTTATTTCCAGATGGTTTTAAGATGGTGGACTTTGTTGAGAATAGCATTTACCTTTTTGAAATACCTGGCTTTTTATGCTGATTACTTAATTTATTTTTTAAATACCTGCATTTTTTTGTTCAGCAAGTATCTGATTTTTTTTTTTTCTTTTTTTTTTCTTTTGTATGTGGATAATTCAAGGGCACGAAATATTTTTCTTATATTTTTTTTGTCTTGCCTAATAAGCCAAGTTGACCGGGGCTTTTATAACACCTCCATATCTTTTTATGGGATTTCATCTTACAATTTTATGTTTGGATCCAGATTGACAAGTAATTCTTTTAGGTGTTCCACCTAGAAAATTTCATTTAGTTTTGTGTAGTCCTGGAGATTAAAATTTTGGTTTGGGTTTGACGGACTAGGTGTTCTTGATCTAATGGAACTTTATCACAATATTAAGATTTTAAATTTACAAGAGCTTCTTCTGTTTGTTCCTCAGCATAGAATCTGTGTAGTTACAACAGTCTCCAAAATAATTTTGGCAACAACAACAGGATTTATTTTCCAAACAAATTGAAGGGCTATTTTTACCCCCTAATTTCACACACATATTATCTGGACACTTGTTGGTTTAAAATCAACTTGTATACTTCATATTTGAAATACAATTTACTGTATTAGGTTATGCACCTGCTTTCAAGGAGCTATGTTTTGTTTTCATATGGAGTCTCTCGGGTTTAAGGGTTGTGAGTGCAACATGATCAATTTTTGGGGTTGTCCTAAATCCCAAGTCAGTTGTTTCTTTTAGTCCATGTAGTTAAGGCCAGCATTTTGATTTACAATTGACCTTGCATGTTGAATAGAAATGGAGTATATTTGCTGATGGGATTTAATGCAGATTTAGTATTAGATGCTAAAAAGGAAAATTGAAGTGAATGTGGTTTTATATATGAATTTGCTGAAGTTTGTTTTCCTCTGTGTAGTAATTGGACAAATAGGAATTTTGGATCTTATGGTGAAGACTTGTTTTCTGGTATCTGTGCTTTTTCTGTCAAGATAAATTTTAATGCTTGTACGTTTTCTAATTTGCTTAGGAATGTAAACTGTATGGCTGCTCATGTTGCTGAAGAAGTTTCAGTATGTTTGATGCTTTTGTATCATGCCCATTATTTCTATACACAAGCTTTATTCAAATTGTCTGCTCTATAAGATTTTGGCTAAAGCACAAAAGCAGTACATCACTTTTTACAGCGATGCTTCAAGATAAAATTGGTTGAAAATCTATCTTAGACAGGAATGTGTTGTTAAAACATGCGAATGGAGGAATTCAATTAGCCTTCATTTCTACGCACACAGCTTTACATAATTATATTCAGTGTTCATTTGGCTTGGACGTGGAAAATATGTAACCTACCTCAGCATATATTTGTGTATGTGTGTTGTGCGCACTCAAACATTGGTTGGATGAGTTGTAGAGGCTTAGGGGCTCTTAATTCTTTGGTCCACAATAACAATGCAAGCGAGATGTATTTATTCTAACCATTATATATATCTTTTGTTCTAGTTTTTAAAAAAAAAAACAAAAACAAACAAACAAATAACATGCAGGCGAGATGGATTTATTCTGACCATTTATATTTTGATTATATGTTGAATGGATGTGGATGAATATGAAGTGTGCCTTGGAGTTTGTGAAGAAGGAAATATATATATATATATCTTGGGAGCATGGTTCAAAGTCTCGATCTCAGTCATCATCACGTTTTGGTCTTGGTCATCTCGATCTCGTCAATCTCGTCGTGTTTCGGGCAAGACGTAACTTTACGCATTAAAAAATATTGTAAAAACTTCAAAAAAATTATAAAAAAATCATTATAAAAAAAAAAAAAAAAAAGGACAATCATATTGGAACCATTAGATAAGCAAAAAAAATAACTTAGGACACATAATATGATAAAAAATATCAAGATAGGCCCTAGCGCACTATCATAACTTGAAGATACACTATAATTAGATTTTAGATACCTAAAATAATCCAAAATAACACAAATAACCATAACATATTAATGATGATCAGGTATACATTTTGGGCGTTCATTAAGATTCATTTTCTTTTTTTCAAAATAAAACCCTACTATATATTTGATTTGTTCTCGAATATCGTTTCACCTTTGAATGAAACCTGGTTAACCAGGCAAGATCTCAATCATCTTGGAGTGGAAAATTCGAAGTTTCTCCTCTTTATAATAGAGAAGGGAGTTTTATTGGAGATTCTCTCATACCTAGGGCCGGCTGAACCTGGCCTTTAGCCAACTTAGGCGGCCTAGGGCCTCAACCTAGAAAAAGGCTTCATTTTCAATTTCTAACTTAAATCTTTATTTCCTATTTCTTATCAAATTGAATCCTATCTCCTACTTTATACATACATAGTTCATCATTAAGGCCTCATTTTCATTTTTTCTTTGTTCGGTTGGTAAGGTAATTTCATCATTTTTTTTTTTTTTTTTTTTGGTTTCACTATTTATAAATATATTTTTTTTTAAATTATAAACATATCCACTAGGAAATATGAATCTAGATACAAGAAACTTAAAAAAGAAAAATTTAGATAAATTAATTTTATTTTTTTTAAAAGAAGCATTTCAAACTAAAATTAATGAAATTTTACTAATGATTGACTATGTAACAAGTGAATTAGTCATATTATCTATTGAAAATGATATATCAGCAAAACTTGAATATAAAATCTTAATTTAATTAGAAATTTTGTATCTCAAAAGGCAAGAAGAAATTATTTTATATATGTGTATAGGGTTAGGATCAACATACATATATATATATACACACACACTATGCGAAGAGAACTAATGTTATGTATTAAATATATGAAATATTAAAGAGGCCTCACTTACGCTATGTTTGGATAAAGAATTTCTATGTGGAATTTGTCTTTGAGACGGAATTTGTAAAAATTTTATCAGGATTTTGTTCATCTCATCCTTATAAAAATTTTACAAATTCTATCTCAAAAACAAATTCTACATATAAATTCCTTATCCAAACATAACATTAGTGTTTTCGTCTTAGCCTCAAATTATATTGAGCCGGCCGTGCTCATACCTAGAGAGTTTACACCTCACGCACCAAAGTTTTTCCATGCAGAGTCTTATAATAACACTTTCATGGGTTGGAAGCAAAGTATCATATGGACCATTATTTAGAAAAGTGTACGTACCATCTACCTCCGAAGCCAAATCATACTTCTCAATGGAAAGACCGTTAGATTTTACAGATGGTGAAGACATCCCAAGATTGGACGTTGAAGTGAATTCTCTTATGCCATGTTTGTTTGATTGGAATGGAATGGATGGAATGGAATCTCATTCCAATTCATTCCGAACAACATGTTTGGATAAGATAATTAAATGGGAATGGAATCAAATAATAGTAGTGAATTATAATGATATTCATTCCGCAATGTTTATTTCAATTTCATTTTCATTCCAAGTTATTTTGAGCATGGAATCAGATTCCATTCCTACCCATTCCATTCCAATCAAACAAACATGGCCTTATTTCTGTTGCTCCTTAGTTTGTCTGTTGCATTCATAATGTTCCCCAGCTCGTTGCTCTAACTTGGATTTGATTTTTTTGTTTACACTCACCGCTCAAGCTCTATATTACTATGTTGTACACTGTAACTACAAATCAAGTTTATTGTAATTTTTATCTCTAAGCTATTGTATTCATCGCAAGTAATAGCTTCTACTATTATTTTCTTGTGGGGTGCATAAGGTTCGAGTAATTTTTTAATTGTTATTATTTATGTTGTTCCTTATAAAATTGTCTATTTTGGTTCATCAATGCATTGATTCTCACAACAAATCCATATTTCATTCAATATTCCGTTTACTGGTGATCCTGCTGCGTTGTTCCTCACCTTCAAGGAATTGCAGGAAATGACAGAATTTTGACAAAAAGGCCAAAATTTGGTGTGGGCGAGTTCAGGAAAGTGTATCTTCGGATGATGAAGCTAGGAATAAGGCTCCAAGCTTACTATAAAACGAGCAGCCTAATGAATTTTAGACCGAGGTGGAGGTCCTATCAAAGGAATAGCATCACCATCTTGTTTCACTTATCAGGTATTGTGACGAGCAATAGGAGATGATCCTTGTTTATGAATACATGCATGGCCCCTTTCATGACAACCTCCACTAGTCAAACTTTCCTCTTTTACTATGGAAATAATGATCGGATGCATGTATCAGTACAGCACAGGAGTTTCATTATCTCTACACTAGAATAAGTCAATACATAATGACGCAAAGACTTCATATTTTCCTCAACGAGGATTTTGTTCCTACAGTTTCCGAATTCGGCCTACATAAATCTGCATCTCCATTGGAGCATACTCACATAACAACATGCATTAAGGATAACCAGGGTTATAGATCTTGATCTGAATTATATGATAAGCCATCGTCTTATAGAGAATTTTTATGGTTAGTCTTTTGGTATAACCATTTTTGAGATATTATTTACAAAAACATGTTTTAACATTGCCTGGGTTGGTAAACTAGCGACTCAAAGAGGGCTTGGTGGAGGAGATGATTGATCATCGTATTGTTGACATGTCAAATCGGTGCAAAAGCATGAGGAAACAACGGAGAAGTGTTTAATTGGTAAAAACGTGACAGTAGGCCTTCCATGAGAGAAATTAATCTTCGGAGCTTAGAGCAGGCTTGGGAACTTCAAGAGGCATCTTCACAACTCGGTCCGCAAGAAGATACCAACGCAAAGCTTATTGCATTAAAACAACTGTTCTTGTGGATCGAGTTGCGAGGATGTCTCCTGAAGCCTTGCTCTAAGTTTCATAGCACGTCTGCCATGGAAGGCATATTGTCACGTTTTTGTGATAAACACTTCTTTGAAATGTCAACATACCTCTACAGAAATTTGACACTGACAATGTCAATAATATGAGGGTCGTTTATCACCTCAACCAGGCCTTCTTTGAGCCCACGTTTTCCAACTAGGGTAGTCTTAAAGTAAATATTTCAAATAATTCCTCAAAAAGGGTTATACCGAAAGGGCATGCACGGGAATTCTTTACAAGATGATGACTTATCGATCATATAAACCGGATCAAAAACACCCCGAGTAGCCTTAATGAATGTGGTAATGTGGTATGGTTGAATATAAGTGCAGATTTCTGTGAGTTAGAATATAAAATTTTAGGAACAAAATTGTTTTCTAGGGAAAATATTTAGTAGTCTTTGTGTCATAATGTATAACTTGGTGCAGCTATAATACAACCTACGAGTTGTAGTGATGCAGAGATCTCGAGCCATCGTTTCCACTGCAAATGAGGAAAGTTTGATTCATGGACAAGATCATCAAAGGGTCCATTTCGCAATGTACCATAAATGAGGATCTCCTCCAACTGCTCCAATACTATATAAGTGAAACAGGGTGATGATCCCATACCCTGGACAGGACTTCTACCTCCATCCCAAATTCATCAGGGCTCAACACACTAGCTAATATTTTTTACCTACATTCATAAATTTTCCCCCAATGTATTCTTTTTGCTTCTCTTAATTTCATTTTTAACAGTTTTGCCACACTAATTTCCCCTATCTCTCTCTCTCTCTCTCTCTCTCTTTCTCTCTCTTTCTCTATATATATATATGAGGTGGGATCAAACTACACATGGTGTAAAAAATTTTATTTCTTACATCGCTTAATAGCTTCTTGTGTGACCCACATTCCCATTAAGTCCATCATTGTATTATTTTTTCTACACTTACTCTGTTACTCATCATACCTTCCAATTAAGTATTAGGTCGGTTAGACACTATGTGCTACTTCATCCACATAGCACACAATATTATAGTTTTATATCTATAAAACAAATGTGAGTGAGATATTTAGTATGCATGACATAAATGTGAGGTATATATCTAATCTAATAATGGAATTAACGAAATGTGAGTTAAACAAAACGTTATTGAGCGGTGTCAAAATTGAAAATTTTATATCAAGTGTAAGTTGAACGTGCCTCTATATATATATACATACACACCAGTTGTTGATTGGAACCCACGATCAGTAGCCAATCATTAAGGCTTGTTATGCACATTTTTCTTTTTATTTTTGTTGATTTTTCTTTTGGACTGTGCTCATTAACTACCCCTCCTACAATAAAATCCTGGCTTCGCCCCTAGACAGGGTGCCATTCTTTTGTTTCTTTCATTTTAATTTTGGCTGGTAGAGGAAAATCAACACTAATGCAAACTAGGCCTACCAATCAAATCGTTCCAAAGAATAGCCAAGATTATTTTAAAGAAAATTCAAAAAAATGAATGGACTCTAGGATAAAACTATGAGTGATAAGATTTATAAAACTCAATAATCATCTAAATAATTGTGTTTTAAGGATATGGAAACACATATCTTATGACCCATTTTTATGCCTAAAAGTTTACATGAAAGTTGACAACAGGAACTTAGAGGCTAAAAAATTAATGACCAAGTCTACTACACTAACAAGACTGATTTTTTCTTCTACCAGTCCAAAAAATATAATATTTTATTAATTTTAACACTAAAAGAATCATCGAAACTGTACATAAAAATATTTTTCCCATTTACAAGTAGCATCTTTGAGGGGGTTTTTCATTTTTCAATAGATGAAGACTAGCTATACCCTGCACGTATGCCTCCTTCAGTCCTCTTAAATGAGTTTACAATATATTCTATACCCAATTGATGAAATTTTTATCAAAATCAAATTTGGTCATGGCAGCTTTGACACAGACCATGTTGTAATCTCTTGATTTGCAGAAGCTCAGGTGGAACGCTAGCCTAATGGTTGTGCTGGATTACTATGGGCTGGCCATGCAACTCATGGACTGAACAATGGGATTTCCCCCTATGGTGGCCTAGAAGCCTCACCCCAAAAATCAAATATCTCTTTCCAATACATGCAGTTGCATAAATTAGATTCCACTTAGGTATAAAAAATAAAAAAAAAAAAAAAAACGATGACAAACTCATTAACAAACAAATCTTGAATTAATTAAAGCATAAAAAATTAATTAAACACATTACGAACTCATATTTGTTGCTAAACGAACATAAAGAACACACACAATGAGGAAGCCCACAAAACATGAACACACTCAAATGAACCCAAAAGCTCATAAGTGATCTCGGGTTCAAACTTACAGAGAAGCGTTGATACTTATTTCATGATATTTGGGAGGGTTTAAGAGTAGGGGTAAATTCTATAGATTGTCACAATTAATACGAATTGATATGTTATACTATTATTCCATAAATCTGATATTTGAGTTCCAATTCAAAATTGAAAATATAAAAAAGAATAAAGAATAAAGAATTAAACAAAAGATAACTTTTATGGACCTTATGCGTATCTCATGTTCTATGTGTGAACCGTACCCAAAGTATAGTGCCAATCTAACTTAACAAACCCTCCATTTCCTTCATTATATTTGGAATCAATCGACTTTATTTTGCAAAACAAACAGAATGAATAAATTCTTATTGACTGTTATGGTAATTTTAGGGTCTCAATAAATTACCTCATTTTCAATTTTATTATTATCTTTTAGTCATGAAGAGAAAGGACAAAACTATTTTTTTTTTTTTTCATACTTAGTTTTGGTATGTCAGAAAAGGCACAAAAGAGAGAGCCCATAAGGGTACGTTTGTTTGGTCAAAATCAAAGGGAATCAAAATGGAACAGAAAGAGATTTGAATGATAAGAGGGGTCGTACTTACTATTTAAATCTCAATATATTTTATTCTACTGCAATTCCAACCAAACAAACATGCTATAAAAGGACTGCATAAGCAGAGCACAAAATTAAAATATAAAGGGTTGGAATAATAGACGAATTCAAAGAAACATAAAATTCTAGGACATTATTATAGCATGCAATTAAATTCAACATGTATAAACCAGTTCACGAACCCATGTGAAATTGCCCAATAACATGTATGTGCAAGTGAATGGAGGTTCGACAGGCATGAGTCTATTCAAAGGGAGAAAGAGAGAACCTGAGAACCTGCAGCCTTGAGAAGAGATCTTCCGAAGCATAAAGTTTCATATATGTGTGAGTTATATTTTGAGTTTGAGAGAGAAGGAGAATGTTATAGCAAGGTTGTTGCAAAAGAATACGTAAACGAAAAGAAAATGATGAGGGTTGCCTTATTTTCGCTAAACAGAACTTGAAGTTAAGGGTCAATTTAGTAGCAAGTCGAGTCTTAATAAATGCTTCAGGAAGCGTTGATCAAGTGTTTAAGACTTCACGATCCCACGAAAGTGTTTGATACCCTTTGAGGTAGACATAGGTCTTGAACAATAATTGAAATTCTAAACATTTGTATATATGTCTATGGATTAATCAGAAGGCGAAGCCTCCAAATACCCTTGTTATAAAATTTAAAAAAACAAAGTGACAAAAAGTTTGTTTTCCTCTCCTTTTCTTTTCTTAACAATCAAATAGGGTGTACGATATCATCATTCGACACCAAGTTGTGTGTGTCTTATATCTTTGTCTTAACATTTTCTTAAAAGGCTTTCTTTTTTTCCTTTTTTTTTTTTTTTTTTTGGAAGAACACAAAAATGTTTGGGTGTATTCTTGTCTTAATATTAACAAAATACCATTTTTGCTGATTGATATCTATATATATATATATATACATATAAATTGAATTCAAAGAGGCAAAGTTGTTCCTGAAAAATCATATATCTATATCTAAATCTACAGTACTTGTAAAATGATTTTAAGGAGAAAAAAAAATTTGATTAGCAATATTACCCTCATTTAAAATTAGGGGAAATTAGCAATAACCCCTATTAGGGAACTACTTTTAACAAAAAACCCACCATAAGATTTTTTAACTCCAAAACCCCTTTTTTAAAGATTCTTCAAGCAAAAGGAAATATTTTTTTAAAAATACCTGTTTTAACCTTTTATATTTACAGCCTAATTCATTTACGGGAAGAAGGGAGGGGGGGAGGGAAAGAGAGAGGGAGAGAGAGAGAGAGAGAGAGAGAGAGAGGGGGGAGAGGAGTGATAGCAGCAGTTGAAGAGGGAAGGCAATAATGGCTATGAAGATCTGGTTTTGAGGAAGAAGAAGAAGAAGAAGCAAATGAAGTAGTAAAAGAAGAAGAATGAGAAGAGAGGCATTCGGCTATAGTATTAGATCTGAAAAGGTAGATCAACCTTCTTCTTTGATGGCGATTGAACTTCTCCGACCACCTTCCTAGATGTCGTCATCATCTTCTTCGTCTTCTTTAAATTCCAGATCTGGGCTGGTTTATTTATTTATTTTTTGTGTCTTTGTTTGAAACTTCAGATATGTTCATTTTTGGGGTGTATGATTTGTTCAGAAATTTTTTTTAACTATTTTTCTTATTCCAATAGTATATTGGTACTGTTGCACACTATTTTTTGTAACAGTGCGATTTGTAGTTGTGTTTTTTAATATGGAACAGTATGCTATTATTGTGTAATTACCATTTTCGAACAGTATATTGCTACTGTTGCACACTATTTTTTGGAACAGTGCAATTTGTTTCGCCAAAAGTATCATGTTATTATCTATAGTACTATTTTGAGTTTTTTTTCCTTGGAATTCATATTTTTTGTTTCAAATAGTATGATGATACTGTCACCTATAGTGTTTTTTATAACACAAATAGTAAACTGTTATTATGTTATTATGTAGTGTATAATTTTTCCAAAGCAAACAACAGTAAATTGATACTATTGCATGTATAAATTTTATAAAATACACAACAGTAAATTGATAATATTGTATGTATATATTTTACAAATCACACATAGTAAACTGCATGTTATTATTAGCTATGATATATTATTGCTAGAAGCACTTTGGTATGCTCAAAAGAGAGGAAAAAAAAAAACCCTATAATTGACTTTTTGGTATGGTGCGAATGATGAAATGTGACTTTTGAAAGGTTTTTAATGCCATTTCTTTTTCTATATATATTCTAGCCGGAAAAAATGGGGCGTGGGAGAAGCCTGATTTTTGGGCGGGGGTGTGAAATGGCACGTTTGTAAATTAAGGTAAGTTGTTAAAATAGGGGTGTTTTAGTCCTTTTACTGTCAAAAGGGGTTTTCACTAAATGTTAGTTTTTGTGGGTTCTATTGTTAAGAACTCTTATACATAGGGGTTTTGGCCAAAATTCCCTTAAAATTATAAATACATTTTTATCCTTAGTTTGAGATAAGAATTGGCAGAGGATTGATCACCCACGCCTATTATACCTTGCAAAAACCAACATACATAGAAGTTACCTGAACCAATGGAAAAGGCATATAGGTTTGTCTATTAATGATGATATCCTTAATTACTTGCCCAAAAAAAAAAAAAAAAGGGCATATAGGTTCATCCATATCTTTTTTTTTTTTTTTGGCGTTTATGAGTAGTCTATGGCACATTAACAAAAAACATGACACCTTTATATTCTCTTTTTTGTTTAAATAAGCTTATTAACCTTACGTTTGTCCCTAAACCTTCTTAATATCAACAAATATGTATTAAAATTTTTTCATAAAGTTGAATCTGATATCACTCATTTAATAAGTAATGCAAATGTCAGAAGGCTAGCATGCTATCGGCATGTACAGAAAGGTTACAAATAAAAAAATATGTTGCCACCATTCTACGAGAGTACGTATAACTTTGAACTATTCATAACTCATAAGAGGTAGCTCCCAAGAGGTAATCGGCAACATTTGAAAGTACTAGAACTCTGCAAGGAGGCATCTATTATATATATACTAAAACGGAGGAATGGTCCTCCTGTAGCTGTGCCACGCGTCATCTTCATTTTTTTTTTTTTTTTTTTTTTTCAAATCGCGTGCCTAATAGTCAACTTTTTCGAAAAATTACTTTTTGGTGATACTTGTATAACTTAATACCAATAAAGGATATCAGCTGTCAACTTGCTACAAATTAACTATATACATGCGTGAAATGACTACTAATTTCTTTTTTTTCGTATTACATTGAAAGCTGATCACTAAAACATAATTTTTCCAAAAAGTTACTTCTAATGACTTTTGAGGAAATTGCTTTTTTAGTGACCACTTTCCATTTTAATACCAAACAAAAGTAATTTTCTGTCAATTTGCTACAAATTGACTGTATACGTGTTTCAAAATGATTACCACCTTACTTTGTCTGGTATTAAGTTAAGAAGCGGTCATCAAAAGTAATTTCCCCAACTTTTTTTTGTTGTTCACTGCTCTTTTTCATGCAAGTAAATTGTCGCTTGGTATTCACCACATATTTCTTTGTTTTCATGTGAGAGAATCGAAAAACCTGCACTATATAATGTTTATCCCAAACTTTGTAAACTACCATATTTATTCGTTTCTTTATACTTATTCATCTTCTCTCCCAAAAATTGAACGTAAAAAATTATAAATTGTTATAATAAGAAAGAGATATAGTTAGAGGAAAAAATGATTTTAAAAAAAATGACACATCGAAATCTTCAAATTCTCCATATCTGTATTCGGCGAAAAAAATATTATTTTAATCAAAATTCTTCAGATGGTTTATTACCAAAAATTGAAAAGATTTATATGTTCTTTTATCTTCTTCTCTTTCCCTCTTTGCTCCACCCATTCTCTCTCTCTCTAAACTTTTCTTTCTCCCTCTCTCACTTCCCAACTTAATAGCAAACAAAGAAAATTGGTAGTCATTTTAAAACCTGGATACAATCAATTTGTAGCAAGTTGATTGATGATATCCTTAACATGTGCCCTTAAGCTGCAATTAAGGAGATCATCCTTATATGGAAATGGTGAAAATGCATAGAGAATGGTACAAATTACTTACAAAACTATAAAAATGCTTTAAAAATTGTGCAAATACAGTTTTACCAAACAAGGGGTATCTTAAACTGTTAGGCCCAAACTAATCCCTCATGATGCATAAACTATCCGCAAATCTATGCATCTGATAATGAGGGAACGAAAACATGATTTCGAGACTTGATTCTTAAGCCGTGGTTCCTTGCCATCTAAGCGACCATTGCGAGTGTGTATTATATATATATATATATATATATATATATATAAGATGATGATGATCGGGTAAGCATGTGCTGATATAAATCATATCAACACCTGTATTAGGGGTTGTACCTTATGCTTTAATGGGTTAAGGGATACATTGCGTTAATATAAGGGGTGCAACCCCCAATGCATGATATTAATATAACTTATATCAACACGTACTGACCTGATCAGTGCTTATATATATATATATATATATATATATAAACGTAATTTTTTCAAAAAGTTATTTTTAGTAACTTTTGAGGAAATTGATTTTTCAGTAACCACTTTCTATTTTAATACCAAACAAAAGTTTTTTTAGGAAAAACTTTTTTTTGGTGTTCACTACTCTTTTTTCATGCAAGTAAATTGTCGTTTGGTATTCATCATATATCTCTTTGTTTTTATGTGAGAGAATTGAAAAACCTATACTATACAATATTCATCCCAAACTTTGTAAATTATCATATTTATTCGTTTTCTTTATACCTATTCATCTTCTCTCCAAAAAATTGAACGCATAAAATTATAAATAGTCATAATAAGAAAGAGAGATAGTTAGAGGAAAAAATTATTAAAAAAAAAAAAAACGACATGTTGAAATCTTCAAATTCTCCCGATCTATCTTCGACAAAAAAAAAAATTATTTTAATCAAATTCTTCAGATGGTTTATTACCTAAAATTAAAAAGATCTATATGTTCTCTTATCTTCTTTTCATTCCATCTTTGCTCCACCCATTCTCTCTCTCTCTCTCTCTAAACTTTTCTTTTTCCCTCTCTCACTTCCCAACTAAATAGCAAACAAAGGAAATTGGTAATCATTTTAAAACATGTATACAAATTTGTAGCAAGTTGATTGATAATATCCTTAACATGTGCCCTTAAGTTATAATTAAGAAGAGAATCATTATATGGAAACAGTGAAAATACACAGAAAATGATACAAATTACTTACAAAACTATAAAAGTGCTTAAAAAAATTGTTCAAATACATTTTTACCAAATAAGGGATATCTCAAACCGTTAAGCCCAAACTAATCCCACTTGATGCACAAACCATTTGCAAGTCTATGCATCCGATAATGAGGAAACGAAGACACGAACTCGAAAGTTGATTCCTGAGCCGTGATTTTTTGCCATCTAAACTATCATTACGAGTGTGTATTATATATCTATATATAAGATGATGATCGGGTAAGCATGTGTTGATATAAATTATATCAACACTCGCATTGGGGGTAGTACCTCATGCATTAATGGGCTAAGGGATACATTGCGCCAATATAAGGGATACAACCCCCAATACATAATACTGATATAACTTATATCAACACGTACTGACCTGATCAATGTTTTATATATATATATATATATATATAATTTTTATTTTTCATAATATTTATTTTTACAAACTTCCCCGTGCGTTGCACGGGTTATAAACTAGTTAGTATATATAATACATGAATAAAAAGAGCACCACTTTATAATGTTGTTAAAGTAAGAAGCCTTACCCAAAACAAAAGCACGAGAATGAATGGGTAGCCCAATTGAAAATAACTTAATTGATTTCTATGATTCCAAACACATCATACCAAAATAGCTATTTTTTCAAAAAATAATAATGATAATAATAATAAATTCACACTGAGATGATATATTAAAAAAATGAGTCCGTTGGTGACCAACTGACTCATTTTAAGAAGATGATATGTGAGCATTATTTTTCCAAATCCAATTAAGAAAATGACTAGTAGGTAGGCACTCCAGCCTTCACTCAAATTTTGAGTGAAAATTCCCCAGATTTCTCCAATCCTATATTCAAATTTTGACTCAAAATACTTTTTGAAAATTCTCAACTTATCCCAATGGCACTCCAGCCTTCACTCTCCTCTCTCTCTCCAGTTGCAGCAGGCTCGTCTCTCTCTCTCATCTCTCTTCCATTTCTCTGCCAGTAGTCTCCTCTCTCTCGTATCTCTCATCTCATATCTTACTCACCCTCGTCACTCTCTCGCTCACTCTTCTCTCCTCTTGTTTGCAAACCCTATAATTTCAAGAACCCTAGAAATTTGTTGAATATCTTCGGCAGCTTGAACACAAATAGGAGAACGAGATCCAAGAACCCTAGAATTTCAGGAGAACCAGATCCAAGAACCTAGAATTTCGTTCCTGTTCGTGGCTGCGTTCTCCAACTAGAATCGCACACCATTATTGCCGGCGAACCCAACATAGCTTCGGCAGCTTGAAGACGAATAGGGAAAGAACTCAGAGGAGAAAGGAACCTTTTCCATCCAGAACGCTGAGAAAGAGAGAGAAACGAGTCTCCGGCGACATATCCGGTGAGTTCCGGCCAAATATAATTGTTGAAGCTTCTGACCGATTTACCCCTCATATTTGAGTATGGTTTTGATGTCCCCAGATTTGAGGAAAAATCTGAGTATCCCCAGATTTGATATGGATTTGAGTATAGGGTTGGAGAAGGTTTTTGGCCTTTTTTTCTCAAATTTGAATTTGATAAAGGTTTTGAGTAAGTGCTGGACGATGCTCTTCGAGCGGCACTCTCGTTGGTGGGAGCAAAAGCAAAAACCCTGAAAAGCCTAAAACCCAACTTCCATTTTCCTTGGTTTGGAGCATAAACCCTATAAGCTCAGTAGTTATAGTCTCAAGCAATTACATTGTCGGATTATTTTCCAGCGATTTCAATCTCGGATTGTTTTTCAGCGATTCCAATGTCGGATTATTTTCCAGCCGAAGTCTTCAATGAAATTCTCTTTAGACTACCCGTCAAATCCCTCGTCCAATGCATCCTGCGTCTGCAAATTGTGGAACTCCCTCATCACAAACCCTACTTTCATCACCACCCACCTCAATTGCACCACTTTCTTGAACCTCAATGAGGGCACCACTGACCTACTCCTCCTCAGGCAGTTCTTGGGGAAACACGATGGGGAACAATACTTGTTACACCGCGATAACCAAATCCTCGATGAATGTGCGCTGCTTGATTTTCCTTTCCAGGCCAGAGGATTTGATGCCACATCGAGGGCGTCTTCAGAATAGTAGGCTCATGCATTGGCTTGCTCTACTTGTCTGATTATTTGATGGGTTATACACACGTTGTAATCCTATGGAACCCATCCATTAGAAAATCCATCACCCTTCCCAGACCCAATGTCACGTTCAACACTGGTTGGCCCTATTCGTTTGCACTCAGGTTTAGATTTGATGCGAAGAGCAATGACTACGATGTGGTTAGACTTGTGTTTCTCCAACTTAGTGATGACGAAGCTATACCTGAGGTAGAGCTTTATTCGCTTAGCATAGGTGCTTGGAGAGGCATTAGTGCTGCCGGTGCTTCATATACTGTTATGGAGCATTATTGGTCGTAGGCTTTTATAAATGGGGTTGTCTACTGGCCTACATTTTGTCAGAATAGGAAAAATTCCAATTTGATTTTGTCATTTGATTTGAGTGATGAGGTATTCCGTAGGATGGAGTTGCCTGAAGGTTTAGTTCTTGAGTATCGGTCGGAGTTGTGGATTACGGAATTTAGGGGATCACTTTCAGTGTTCACGGTTTCAAGGGAAGGAAAGCCTTGTTCTGTATGGGTGATGAGAGAATATCGCATAGCGGCTTCTTGGAGTGAACTATTCATTATTGATCTAGAAGGAAGAGTGGGCAAGATTATATCTAAGAACAATGAAGTACTTGTGGCAACAAAGAAGCTCTCCACTTCCACAAAGACAGGAAAGCTAGGTTTCCTATCATCCTGAGACCCATCAAATAATGGATCTTGCAATCCATAGTAAACATGAGCTATTAGGTAGTCGAGACTCATTTTATCTGGGTACTTACAGTGGAGAGCCTGGTTTTACTCAAAAAGGTGAACGGGGTCTTGAGGACGGAAAATGAATCTTGTGGATTAGTTACTCACGATGGAGTGTGGAAGAATGAAAAGACCAAGGAAGAACCGAAGAATGAAAAGAACAGGCAAGCTACATGATCCCATTTATAATTCTGTATTTTCCTGCTTATTTTCCGTATTGCTAGTTTTGTCTATGTTAAATACTTGGTGCTGTCTTGGCACTATTTCTGATTGTCAATAATAAACCTTGCATGAAAGTTTCAGTTTTGAATGCTAAGTGGTTAGGACTTAGGATCAATTAAACTTTCATATGAATGTGTTCTATCTATTCATATGAAAATGGGGTCATACAATGTTACCTTTGTGTTCCTCATAATGTTCATATTGTTTGATTTCTCATCTGGGTGGAATGATACTTGCCAGGGCTGTGGCTGAGCGAAAGGTCAACATTGAGGAGGCAAGCAAAGCTGGGATGTGGATGAAAGACTTGAAGTGGTGTGTTGAATCTTTTGTGTTTTCACTCAATTACCTTTTATTTGTGATCCATGTGATGGATAGAGATGTAGTTAAATCCTTTTCCTTTCCTAAAAGAAGTTTTATTTAACTTGCTTGATATTTTTACTCTTTGAAGCATTGGTGACTGATATTTCTCTGGAAATCACTCTCTAAGAGTTGGTTCTTCTGTTTGACAATTGTGTTTTAGATGTCATGTCAAAGATGTTGGTTTTTCATCCCCTATACATTTTTTTTTATCCCGTTTCTATTACCTCATTGAACTTTGTCTTGGGGTATGGCCTATATTTTTTATAAAAGTGTTCTGGTATCGTTAGGTTGGTCAGGCTCAAGCCAAGCACTGAGAAGTGAGAAATTGGCAGTCATGGTCTGCAAAAGAAAATTTTTAGCTAGTCTCATGAGGATTTGATTGCTCGAATCTTTCTTGTTATTGTGTATAGGGATTTTCATTGGATATCATACAGTTCATTTTTGTGCTGAGCATTTTTATGCTTTTAGAAAATGTTTTAACTTGAAGTAAATTTTCTGCTGAAGTGGTATTGAGAAAGAACGTGACATCATTTGTTCTTTAGAGGTTAGAAGAGCATATTGAGGTTGAAAGAGGGGGAACTTGTTATATGTCCAAGCACACCATAGGTGGCCTTTGGTTGTAGAGTTAAATTAAAACCACCCAAGATAAGAATGAAAGGCACTAGACATGTGTATTTGTCTTCATCATACATAGCAAGCTGTGTTACTGTATTATATCAGAGGTCTACAAGGCCTACAAAGGCATTTCACTTAAGACCTATTTTTCCTGCCTCACTTTTGTCTACATCTATACTGAAGCAAATCTATTAAAATTCTCAGTCATGTAAATGAAAACAAATAAACCTTACTATGTGATCGGGTTACAGCAGACCTCTTGCCGAATAGGCGCTTACGAGTGACATATTTAATGCACTGAAGTTAATCATCCTATGGGAGATTCATGGTGCCTCTATTGTTAACTTATGTTTTGCAACAGTTTCAGTAAGGGTCTTTAATCTTGAAGTGCCATCTAATCTCTCTTAAGTCTACAAGTTACTTCAAGCACATATATTTATGAATTGCAAAGTGGTTATGATTTAGAGTTGAATTATAGGCACCAATATACCTATAATTATTTTGTGATTTGTTGTCAATGATAAGTGCTTGAAATCAATTATTTCATGATTGTTATTATTTGTTTAGCAGGGTCATATGTATATGCAAATTGATGGGTCAAGCAATGTTACTTTTTGCAGTTCCCTTGGTAGCGTAAAGTTTGTAGTGCCCACCTTGATATTGTTCAATATCTCATATAGGTGGAATGTTGTCTGTGAAGGTTGTGGCTAGCATGGATAGGTCACTAATGAGGAAGCAGGTGCCAATGAAAGGGTGGAAGTTGCTCAAACTGTTTTGATTTTAATTATTTACTTCTGTGCATATAATCCAGATATTGGATTGAGGTCTAGTTAGCACGTTAATTACGGGATGCATTTAACTCATTTAATGTTTTCAAACTCTTAGAGCATCTATGGTTGATGTGATTCATCAAATTAGTAATTTGACTATTTGAGTATGTGAAACAAAAGATTGATGAATTGCGATGGAGCAAACATGCAATATTGTTGAGGCCAAAAAGAAAATCCAATAGAAATTTTTTTAAATGCATTTATTAAAAGACGAAAGATTCAAGTTTTCTTCTACAAATTGGAAGAGCAGTTGAGAAGAGAAGAAAACTTTTGGAAGTAAGGGTCTCATGTTCAATATATGGTTAATGGAAGGTGACAGAGAACACAAAATTTTCCACTCATGTACAACTCGTAGGAAAGAAGGAAATGAAAATCTAACACTGTCACTTGGGCTCTTAATTAAATTTGTGGCATAAGATGGGCAACCAATTGGTGAACAGCTTCTAGTCACTGTATGCTGCTTCTAAGTTGACATTTTAGATGATTTGAGAGGCTTAGGCTTATCGGTTCCTATGCACCAAAGATGGTGTAATCAATTTATGCCAAATCTTCATTTGTAGAGTAAAATCAAAGCAAAGGCGTTCAATATGTCGTTGTGTAAGAGCTTAACACTATAGTAGACCCATGTGTTTCTTTTCAGGTGGTCATCATTTGAAAGAGCTTAACCCTATTCTTTGGTGCTTGACCAAAGATAAGCAAGGCAAATTATTTCGACTATTTTAGGTTGCATTGTGATTTCAAAGATATTGGTCGACCCCCTTTACCTATTGCTTTATAAACATATTTTGCCTTTGCATTCTGCTTTGTACTAAATAGGTGGATACTGGATAGCAGGGAATGACTTCCAATATCATTGTACCTTTTTTTTTTTTTTTTTTTTGTTTGGGCTTATTGCTTAATGGAAGTTGGCATGGATGGTTCAAACCAAGTTGAGTACATAGGCAAGGGAACCCTCTGTGCTCATGTTTTTCATGTTCTCGTAGCCTCAATGTAGAATGTTGATTAAGGAAGAGGAAACGGGCAATCGTCATGGTTCTAGAGTGGGGTATGTCATGTCCAGCCATTTCTCGCTTAATGGTTGCAGATGCCTTCATGTATTTTGTTGAGCCAATGAGGATGAACCGGTGGTATTAAGAGCCTGTCTTGAGGAATATGGGGAGTGCTCTGGTCACTGGTCAGGCTGTTAGTGCAAAAAGTTAGTGAGTATTGTTAGGGGTTTGAAAAAAATTTAAGACCTGTTCATCTCTGAGCATTAAAAACTGTTCAACAATAAATCTATGCGTCTTATGGAAATATGGTTAGTTGTTTGATAAAAGATAGGCACCTTTTTCTCATTTGATGGAAAAATTGAGCAACAGATTAATAGATGGAAATTTAATCTTATGCATTGGCAGGTCGATGTTATTCAATCAGATCATCCTAAACGACATTATCTGTAACTTCGGAGTCTTGGAAATCCTTGCATCGAACAATTTTGTCTGTGGCTGGCTTGGGCTTCAAAAGGTTACAGGATGTGTAAGAGGGTTTTATGTCAAAGCTGGGTAGGTATCTGGTTAATATTTTCCTGTTAAATCCTTTTTATTGGCTTTGTCTAATTTGAATGCTTCCTGGATGTGGAAATGAACAATGAAATGTAAAAGATTTTATCCTCAAAGAATGCTGCTTCATAGTTGAGAGTTATAAAGAAGATTGATGTTTAAAACGAATATTCGGTGCTGACTTAGTGATATCATAATCTAGATAATGGGATGGGTCTAATGGCATGTTCCATCCCAATGAGGGTGTAGGGTTTGCAAAAATCTTGGTTTCGACTCCTCATGGGTGCGTGTGTGGGTGTGTGTTCTCCTATCGTTTGATGACCAAAAAGAAAAAGAGGAAATTTGAAACTCCCCTTGAATTTATTCTTTTAGCTTCATCAAGTGGCGACATTAGGTGGCTTCAACTAAAAGTGGCAAATTTTCAATCCACTATGCATAGTTGGTGCATGAAGAGGCTAGGTTTCTTTTTGTGAAAGAATGGGATCTATTTTCCCGAAGGAGCTGGGAAATCCGGATATTTATGAATGTTTATTTTTTTATTTGATAGGAATATTTATGAATGTTATAGAAGTTCTGTTTTGGTGTATGGTTTCAAAAGTTTGCCTGTGAAAGTAGGTTTATCATGCTAATGAGCAGTAGCTCATATGACACCGGATGGGATGGGGATAGAGTAAGTTAGGAGTTCAACTCTCAAATATAAACCAAAAAAAACAAACAAGAAGGGAAAAAACATGGTCTCCCTTGTGAAGATAACTAGATAAGCTTTATCTACTTTTTAATTGGTGTTAAACAGGATGATCCAAATCCTCAATTTTTACATTTTTAGTGTATTTTTATTTTTATTTCGCTATCGTCCCGAGGTAATTGACCACTTGGTATTATGAGGTGTTGAAACAAGTTCCTTTCTACTTCACCAGAATCAATTAAGTTACCCTTAGGTGTATTATTTATTTTTAATTTTTAATTTTTAATTTCCTTTTAGTGTATTTAAGTTAAGATTGGATTAGTTCTATCTGTTTGTAATTATATGCTTCAATGTTTCTTTTTTCTTTTTAGTCCTTTCTCATATAGTCATGCTTCAAAGGTAAGAAGTGTTTTTCCATGGTTTGGCTAAATTTGCTAGAAATTTAGATGATGTACAAATTTGGATGGAGGAAGTCCCACGTTGTGTTAGGGATCAAATCCATGCAGATTTAGATCATGGTTTGTTTCTATAAAATTTATCGCTTTTCTCGGAAAAAAAAAAAAAAAAAAAAGGTAAGAAGTGTTTAAATGCACAACACATTAATAACCACCCTATCAACAATCATATTAACAATTACGTTGTGTTTTATTTTTATTTTTATTTATTTTTACCGTGTGTTTTTTTAAATACATGATATATTAATAGACACACCATAAGGAAAAAAATTAGAAGAAAAAAAAATCATGAAAATATTTTATCAAAAAATAAAAAATTAAAAAAAAAATTTTCTTACCAAATGCTACACCAACTCTAGATATACAACTTTTCGCCGATGATGCTCTTTTCTTTTGTGGTATTGATGAGGATCAAATGAATACACTAAGGGCTATTCTACTTTGTTTTGAAATGGTGTCGGGTCTTAAAGTTAATCTTGGCAAGAGTGAGATTATTCTGGTGGGTGGAGTTCAAGATCTTGATTCTCTTGCTAATATTTTTTGTTGTAAAATTGGTAGGTTACCAATGACTTATCTTGGTCTTCCTTTGGGAGGACGCTTCAAAGACCCAAAAGTTTAGGATCCCGTGATTGCAAAGATTGAGAATAGACTTAATGGGTGGTTTGAAGGTTACCTTTCGAAAGGGGGGAAGCTTACTCCCATTAAAAGTGTGTTATCTAGCATTCCAATATACTTTATGTCCATTCACAAGATCCCAAGAGTGGTGGCTAATAGAATTGAGAAACTTCAAAAAAACTTTTTATGGCATGGTATTGGGGGGGAGCGGAAATTTCATCTTATTGATTGGCATACCGTGTGCTTTCTTAAGAGTGAGGGTGGTTTGGGTATTAGATCTATCTCATGCACTAACCAAGCCCTTATGGGGAAATGGCTTTGGAGGTTTGCAAAAGATAATGAAGGTCTATGGAAAGATGTGGTGACTTGGAAGTATGGAATTACTAGTGAGGGATGGTGGACTAAGGAGGTGAGGGGTATGCATAGAGTGGGTCTTTGGAAGGCGATCATGCAAGGCTTGAATGATTTTATCAAAGAGGTTGGTTTTAAAGTGGGTGGAGGTAATAGAGTGAGATTTTGGAAAGATGTTTGGTGTTCCAATTTACCCCTCATGTTGGAATTTCCTTCTTTGTATGATATGGCTTTACACAAGGATGCATTGGTTCATGACTACTTGGATGGGACTAATAATACCATCTCTTGGAATGCTTGTTTTGTGAGGCGTTTTAATGATTGGGAATTGGAAAGTGTTATGCTACTTTTTCAAATTCTTTATGATAGTAAAATTTCGGTGGGTGAGAATAATTCCTTGACGTGGTGTAAGAACTCTAAGGGTTTATTCTCCGTGAAATCTTTCTACAATTTTTTTAAGGCCACATGGAGATCCATTCATTCCGGCAAAGATTACATGGATTTCATCGATTCCTACTAAAGTGGCTTTCTTTTGTTGGTTAGTGGGAAAAAACAAATGTTTGACTTTGGATAATCTTATGCGAAGAAGGTGGTCTTTACCAAATAGATGTATTTTATGCAAAGAGAAAGTGGAAACGATGGATCACCTTTTCATACATTGTATGGTGGCTAATAGTCTTTGGATGCTTATTTTAAATTTGTTTAGAATACAATGGGTCCTTCCCTCTTCGACTCATGACCTTCTAGCTAGTTGGTGGATCAAAGGAGGTAAAAAAGAAGCTAAGAAGATTTGGAGAATGATCCCCCATGCCATTTTTTGGTGCATATCGAGAGAGAGAAATCTTAGAACATTTGAAGGAATTGAGAAGTCGATCATTGAGTTGAAGTCCTTCTTGATTATGTATCTCTTTCTTTGGCATTCTAACTATTTTAATACTTGTAACCGTTCTTTTGTTCTTTTTGTAGATGCCTTTAACTTTTAGAGGGGTCTTTCTTTAGTGCTTGTATATGTCTTATGTACTTGGGCTAAGCCTTTTGTTATTAATATACCTTTACTTCATAAAAAAATAAATAAAAAAAAAAAAAAACTCTAGATATACAACTGAGTCTTTTCCTTTTTTTTAATTAAAAAAAAAAAAGAAAAGGAAAAGGGCAGTTTTTATAAGAACCCTGGATTTTATTGGTCCCAAACGCAATTTTAAAATTATAAGAACTCGTTTGCCTGATTTTAGACACGAGGATTTGAAGACTCAAAGAGTGATTTTACAAAAATGTAATTTACCTTTTGATTTTTGTTCCCCCACTTTGTCTCTCCACTCGGAGGACCCTTCTCATTGGTGAAAGCAAAAACCCTAAACCCCTGGAAGCTTAATAGTGAGTCTCAAGCGATTACAATGTCAGATTATTTTCCAGCTGAAGTTTTCAACGAAATACTCTACCCCTCAAAACCCTCGTCCAATGCACCTACTCCTTCTCAGGCAGTACCTTGGGAAACACGATGGGGAGTGCCTTGGGAAACACGATGGGGAGTGATACTTGTTACTGCGGGATAACCAAACGCTCGACGAATGTGCATTGCTTGATTTTCCGTTCGAGGCCCAAGGGTTCGACCGCACATGGAAAGGCGTCTTCAGAACAGTGGGCTCATGTAATGGCTTGCTCTGCTTGTCCGACGACTTTCTGGGTTATACAGACATTGTAATCCTATGGAACCCATCGATTAGAAAATCCGTGACCCTTCCAGAATCCAATATCATGTTCGACACGCACGGCCCCCATTCGTTTGCACTCGGATTCGGATTTGATGCGAAGAGCAATGATTAGGCTTGTGTTTCCCCAACTTTATGAGGACGATGGCGAAGCTGTACCCGCGGTCGAGCTTTACTCGCTTAGCACGGGCGCTTGGAGACCCATTTGTGCTGCCGTTGCTCCATATGTTCCAGAGAGGTTGTGGTTGCAAGCTTTCATGAATGGGGCTGTCCATTGGCCTGCATCTCATCGAAATCAGGGGGAATAATATTGCGAATTCCACTTTGATTTTGTCGTTTGATTTGGGTAATGAGGTATTCGATAAGTTGGAGCTGCGTGGAAGTTTAGTAAACGAGTTTCCAATGGATTTGTCGATTGGGGTATTTCGGGAATCACTTTCAGTGTTTACGCATGGGATTACTGGAAAGATTTCCATTTGGGTAATGAAACAATATGGTGTAGTGGAGTCTTGGAGTAATCAATTCACTATTGATTTAAAAAGAAGACTTAGTACCACCTAGACATAAGTTTAAGTAAACCTCTAGGCTTAACGAAGAACGGTGAAATCCTCTTGGCAACTAATATTGGAGAGCTGGTTTCCTATCATCACAAGACCCGGCGAATTATGGATCTAGCAATTCGTGGTGAATACCCATTTTATCTGGATACTTACGTGGAGAGCCTAGTTTTACTCAAGAAAGTGAGTGGAGTCTTGAGGAGGAAAGAGGAGTCTTGTGGTGCAGTCACTCATGAGGGAGCACCTGTTTTGCTAGGGGATGAAAAAAGCTAGAATGGTGGACTGAGGAAGAAGAGGAAGAAGAGGAAGAACAGGCAAGTTAAATACTTTGTTTTGGTTTTTGTTTTTGTTTTGTTTTGTCTTTTTTTTGGTGGGGGGAGCAATTTATGTGATTTTCAGTTCTCAACCTTACATTAGAGTATCGGTTTTGAATGCGACATGGTTAGGCTCAGTTTATCTTTTAGGGCCATATATGCATATATTATATATAATTCTAATAAAAATGGGATCAGACTATATTACTTTTCTGTTGCTTTAATAAATAATAGTTATAATTTCAATATTGTTTGATATATCATGTGGGTGGAATGATGTTTGGCAGGGCTGTGGCTGGAGGAAAAGGTCAACATTGAGGAAGCAGGGAAAGATGGGATGTGGATGAAAGAGTTGAAGTGATGTGTTAAATCTTTTGTGTTTTCGGTCAATGACCTTTTTTTTGTGTGTGTGTGATCTAAGTAATGGATAGAGATGGATGTAGTTAACTCCTCCCTTTTTTTTTCCCCCAAAAGAAAATGCATTCAACTAGACTGATATTTTTACTCTTGAAGCATCGTGACTGATATTTTCCTAAAATTCTTACTCTAAAAGAGTAAGTTCTTATGTTTGACAAATGCCCTTTAGATGTTATGTCAAAAATGTTTCTTTCTCATCTTCTATTGTTATCTTATGCCATATTTTCCTGCTGAAATTTGTTTTGAGGTCTGGGCTATACTTTTGACATGTTGATTTGCTTTAAGCAAATCAAAGTAGTTTTGGTATGGTTGGGATGGTTGGATTCAAGCTGAGAACTGAGAATTTGGTAGTCAACTTTAAAAGAAAAGTTTTAGCTAGTTCCATGAGGATTGAATGGCTTAAACTTTTCTTGTGCTCATATATAGTCATATAGGGTTCATTTGAGGGAGACTGCAAGTTCCTTCAGAATTTCTTGGAAGAAAAATAAAGAAGGATGACTTTTCTAGAGAATGCTTTAACTTAAAGGAGATTTTCTGTTGAAGTTGTTTTAAAAATGATGGTGGTGTCATTTGTTCTTTAGAGGTGTTAGAAGTGCATATTGAAGTTGGAAGAGAAGGAACTTATTATATGTCCAAGCACACCATAGGTAGTCTTTGCTTGTATGGTTAACCACAACAACCCAAGATAAGAAATTAAGAATAATAATAGGCACTAGAAATGCATATTTGTTTTACACTTCTAATCTGTCATTACATATCAATCTGGTTACTGTATTCTAGTTGAGGTCTAAAACGCCTTCAAAGGAACTTCCATTCAGAGCAATTTTTCCCCCTCATTGTTTTCTACCACATCTATAAATCAATTAAAATATGGAAACAAATAGCTTCCTGCACAAACATGGGATTAGGGTAACCTAGACCTGCACACGGAAAATCTTACTCTGTGATTGGGTTACAGTAAACCTCTTGCTGAACAGAACCTTACAAGTGATAGATCTAATGCACTGGACTTAAATCTTCTAATGGGAGATTCATGGTGCCTATAATGTGAAGTTATTTTTAGCAAAAGTTTCACTAAGAAAAATTAATCTTGAAGTGCGATTTCATATATCTTAATTTCTTTAAGGGATGTATGGGCCCCTTGTGCTTAGTGTAGCATTTGGACAAAAGTTGGTACTCTAATAGTAAGGCATCTTCAAAAACCAAAGTAAAAGGAAGTGTGAATAAGTTAGCGTTGGCATGTTGCTTAAGAGTTAAGGAGTTTATAAATGTTTGTTGTTTTTTTTATCATGCTAACCATTGCTTCTGTACACAAAAATTGTATTTAGATTTCTCTTGCAAACCTCAAATTGTCCGTTCTATATCTTTTTGGGTGAAGAAGTTACATGGCTTCTTGTAGCAATGCTTCACAATAAAATTGGTTGAATTTCTTAAACAGGAATATGACGTAAAAATTTGTGGAGTTCAATCAGACTTCATTCTCTCTGAAGTTAGTTCTTAATACACCCATAATCTGCAGATGAAGAGCTGTCAGTCATTTCTATGCATACAGCACCACATAATCATAGTTGTGTTCATTTGGCTTGCATGTGGAAAGCATGTACCCAACTCTATCATGTGTGTGTATTGTGCGCATCCATTAAATGACACATACGTTTGGCTGAGTTGTGGAGGTTGGGGAGGACCTTTTAATTCTTATGTCCACAATAACATGCAAATGATTTTTAAGTGATATACTGATATGTTGTAATCTAGACCATTGTAGTATGAAATCTTATTATAGGTTCATCTAAGGTACAAGTTTTTTTTGTTTTTTTTTTTTTTGCATTATTATTATTTTTGAACTTTTGGTCACAAAAGCAAAAATTGATCATGTGTTCTGTGTGCCATGATTAATGAAGGTAGGGTTTGTATGTTTTCCATTGAAGGAGAATAAAATCAATAGGCAGGGAATGCAGACTACCAATGAGGGGAAAAGTTGTGTTGCGAGACTTGTGATTTTAGATAATTACTTTTTGTGTATAAGGGTGGCTTGGTTACCTAGGAATGCACTTGTACATAAGGGTGACTGTGATTCAAGTAAAAGTCCTTAAAAGGACGAGGAATGCCCAAAATAATATCGTTAGAGGTTGTGAGAAAGGACATGTGTGCTAATAATTTCATAAAATGGCATAAAAGGCCATATATGCTAAGATTCATGTAGCCAACCCTATGTAGTTGGGATTAAGGTTTGGTTGAGTTGAATTTTGTTCGTATTATATATTGGGATTGAGGTGTCGTTTACTTGTTTGATGTTTTTATGCTCTTGTTGCATCTATGATTGATATGGTTTCTCAAGACATATGATTGTTAAGTAACTCAATCTGACAAAGACCTCTTAGATGTTGAATGTATGATATCTGTGGTTCCTCTATTCTTTTTTTTATCCCATTCTTTTTACAAACCCGAATTTTTTCCAGGTACGTCTCATATTATATATCGTGGATGAGTTTCCTTTGACAAAAGGTAGCTTGGTATGTTTAGGTTGGGTGGTTAAGCCAAGCATTGAGTAGTAGGTAATCATGATGATCAAAGAAAATTATAACTAGTCTCATGAAGACTGGTCAAGCTGGTCGTGGGTTTTGAGCATTGCTTGCAAGTACTTGTTGTAGAAGAAAAAAGATGCTTGAAATTCTTAAACAGGAATATGATAGCAAATATATCTTTGTGAAAAAGTTTAGTGCAAGTTTTAAATTACTCTGTTTTTTGAGGAATGCTGATCACAATTGCGGCGATCAGCGATCGGTCAAATTGTCGTGGCTGTGATTAGCATCTTCCCTATTTTTTTTATTTTTTTTTTGAAAGTTACATCTAAGCACCCATAACATGAATGATAGCACACTATGATTTATTTTTGTACAGCTTTACATAGTCATTGTCACCCAGTGTCTTCACACACAGCAGTAGCAATGTTGTAAGTTCAGTAGTGAAACCAAAAGCAGCTCAGATTCTTCTAAAATATATGTCACATGAAGGACTACAATTCCTTACTATGCACACCACCTACACCACGAGTCGACTACTGAGATAATAGCTTCAGATTATGGTTTATAAAATAATATAGGGTAAAGATCATTTTAGTACTTTAAACTTTTTTTAAAATCCCAATATGATATCCAAACTATTTTTTTCTCCTAATTTAATACCTAAACTTTACTAACATTGCAATTTCTTTTATTATGCTCAAATTTTGTCACGAGTGGGGATTCAAGATGATTGAGATTGGTTAAACCATCTCTCATTTTGTAAATATACTGCAAGTATGCAATAGGCTGCATAAATATTTATCTTACTGATTTTGTAAAATTTTTTTAAAAAAAACATATTGTAATCGACGATTGACATTTACATCATATTTTTGAGTCTTAGGTTCATGTCTTTTAATTGCAGGTTTTCATTTACACGTCCATCTCCATTATAGTTTGTTTAAAAAAATAAAAATAAAAAAATCAATTTTGCTAAAACTTATTTTTGAATCAAATTGGTACAAGTGTAGTTTAGGTATCAAATTATAATGTTTTTTAGTTTAAGTATTAAATTAGAACTAAATGAAAAGTAAAGTGTATTAAAAGTGTTTTTTAACTATTATGTTTTAACCGTCATTGATATGTAGGCTTCACGTTGGATATCATGTTGCAGCAATTAATGTGTTTGTTAAGTATTTAAATGACATTTGGAGTTAGGATCATATTTGGGCACGACAATAAAATTTAAATATTAAATTGATAAAAAATAAATAATAATTTAGATACCACATTGAGATTTTTAAAGAAGTTTAAAATACTATAATGGTCTCAAACTTTTTCCTTTTTTTTTTCTTTTCGGCTGAGGGAAATATACAATCGGTGTCATTCTGTGAAATGAAAAAAGGTATCTTAAGGCTATGTATGGATTGAGAGAAATGAAAGAAGAGAAGAGAAAAAAAAAAGATTTTCTCCTCATTTCCCTCGTTTGGATTGTTAATTTAGGGGAGGAGAAATGCTATTAGTGAAATGTTGCGTTTTCGAATGCATAGTGAAATCAATTGTTTCCCCAACCTCGTTTCTCTTCGACCTCCACTCTCATCGGTGAAAGCTTATACCCTAAAAACTCCAAAACCCTGAACCAGTAGTACCCAAGTCTCATTCTCGTCGGTTTGGAGCAAAAAGAAAAAAACAGTAGGAAACCTTAAGTGATTCCAATGTCGGATTATTTTCCAACTGAAGTCTTTAACGAAATACTCCTAAGACTACCCCTCAAAACCCTCGTCCGATGCACCTGCGTCTGCAAATCGTGGAACTCCCATATCACAGACCCTACTTTCATCACCTCCCACCTCAATTGCACCACTCTTTCAAGCAACACCAACAGCAACAACACTGACCTGCTCCTTCTCAGGCAGCAGTTAGGGAAAGATGGGAGGGAGCGATACTCGTTGCGGCGCGATAAACGAACCCTCGACGAATTTGCGCCGCTTGAGTTCCCGTTCGAGGCCCACTCATGGAATGTCATCTTCAGAATAGTGCGCTCATGTAATAGCTTGCTCTGCTTGTCTGATGATTTATTGACTTATATAGATATGGTAATCCTATGGAACCCCTCAATTAGAAAATACGTCACACTTCCAGAACCCCTTATCACGTTCGACACGCACGGCCCCCATTCGTTTGCGCTCAGATTCGGATTCGATGCGAAGAACAATGACTACAAGGTGGTTAAACTTGTGTTTCCCCAATATAATGACGACGACTATGAAGCTGTACCCGTGGTCGAACTTTACTCACTTAGCCCTGGCGCTTGGAGACGCATTAGTACTGCCAGGTGCTCCATACTCTGTTCCTGCGAGCTTGTGGTCGCAGGCTTTTATCCATGGGGCTGTCCATTGGCCTGCATTTCGTGGGAAAAGGTCGAGTTATAACGTGAATTCCAGTTTTATTTTGTCGTTCGATTTGGGTAATGAGGTATTCCGCAAGATGTAGTTGCCTGAAAGTTTAGCAGGCAATCGTGCAGGTGGAATTGTCGATTGCGGTATTTAGGGAATCACTTTCAGTGTTTACCCATGGGAGGACTAGAAAGATTTCCATGTGGATGATGAAACATTATGGTGTAGCAGAGTCTTGGAGCAATCAATTTACTATTGATGTCCACAGAAGACTTGTAGACATTTTTAGTATCTCTCTATTCAGAAGTGTAAGTACGCCAGTAGGCTTAACGAGGGATGGTGAACTACTCTGGGCAACAAAGGATGGAGAGCTGGTTTCCTATCATCCCGAGACCCAGCGGATTATGGATCTTGCAATCTGTGGTCCTCGAGACTCCTTTTATTTGGATACTTACGTGGAGAGCCTAGTTTTACTGAAAAAAGGTGTGAGTGGAGTCTTGAAGAGAAAAGAGGAGTCTTGTGGTGCAGTCACTAATGAGGGAGCACCTGTTTTGCTTGGGGATGAGGAAAGCAAGAATGGTGGACTGAGGAAGAAGATGGAGTGCAGACAAGTTAAATACTTAGTATTTTCTTGGGGCAATTTATGTGATTTTCAATACTCAACCTTGTGTTAAACTACCGGTTTTGAATGCTACATGGTTTAACTTTTAGATGGGGAAAAAAAGAAAAAAAAGATTCCAAACAAAATGTCCTTCTAGTGTCATATGCTTATATTATATATAATTCATATAAAAATGGGGTCAGACAACGTTACTTTCTAATCCTCTAATGAATAATAATCATAATTTCAATATCATTTGATATCTCATATGGGTGGAATGATGTTTGGCAGTGTTGTGGCTGGAGGGAAAGGTCAACATTGAGGAAGCAGGGAAAGATGGGACGTGGATGAAAGAGTTGAAGTTGTTTGTTAAATTTTCTATTTTTCAGTGAATTACCTTTTTTGTGTGTGATCTAAGTAATGGATAGAGATGATGTAGTTAACTCCTTTTTTTCCTTTTCCAAAAGAAAATGCATTGAAGCATCTTGACTGATATTTTTCTGAAATTCATACTCTAGAAGAGTAAGTCTTTTTGTTTGACAAATGCCCTTTAGATGTTATGTCAATGATGTTGGTTTTTCATCTTCTATTGTTCTTTTATGCCATATTTTCTCGCTGAAATTTGTTTTGAGATCTGGGCTATATTTTTGACAATTAATTTGCTTTGGGAAAAGCAGTTTTGGTATTGGTTCAGATGGTTGGATTCAAGCTGAGAACTGAGAAGTTGGTAGTCATGAACCTTAATAGAAAAGTTGGATTGCTTAAATCTTTCTTCTTCTCATGTATTGTCATATAGGGTTTTCCATTTGAGGTAGACTGCAAGTTCCTTCAGAATGTATTGGAGACAATAAAGAAGAATGACTTTTCTAAAGAATGCTTTAGCTTAAAGCAAATTTTCTGTTTAAGTTGTTTTAAAGATGATGGTGGAGTCATTGGTTCTTTGGAGGTGTTAGAAGTGCATCTTGAGGTTAAAAGGGAAGGAACTTGTTATTATGTCCAAGCACACCAATTGACTTCCATTTAGAGCTATTTTCACCTCTCATTGTTGTCTACCACATCTATAAATCTATTAAAATATGGAAACTAATAGCTTCCTGCTCAAGCATGGGATTAGGATAACCTAGACCTGCATATGGAAAACCTTACTCTGATCAGATTACTGTAAACCTCTCGCTGAACAGAATCTTATGAGTGATAGATCTAATGCACTGTAGTTAAATCTTCCAATGGGAAATTCATGGTGCCTATAATGTGAAGTTACTTTTAGCAAAAGTTTGAGTAGGAAAAATTGATCTTGAAGTGCCATCTCATATATCTTAATTTCTTTAAGGTGAAGATGGACATCCAGTGGTAATTGAATCGTTCCATTGTGCTTAGTGTAGCATTTGAACAGAAGTTGCTACTCTAATAGGTAGGCATCTCCCAAAACCAAAGTAAAAGGAATTGTGAATAAATTACTAAATTAGTAGTGGCATGTTGCTAAAGAAGTTTCAAAATGTTTGTTGTTTTTTTTATTGTGCTAACCATTACTTCCATACACAAAAATTGTATTCAGATTTCTCTGGAAAACTTCAAATTGTCCATTCCTATATCTTTTTGGGTGAAGGTTACATGGCTTCTTGTAGCTATGCTTCAAGATATAATTGGTCGAAATTGTTAAACAGGAACATGATGTAAGAATTTGTGGAGCTCACTCAGACTTCATTCTCTTTGAAGGTAGTTCTTTATACATCCACATTCTGGGTGGTCAGTCATTTCTGTGCATATAGCTTTACATAATCAAAGTTGTGTTCATTTAGCTTGCATGTGGAAAGCATGTACCCACCTCTAGTATGTGCGTGTGTTGTGTGCATCCATTAAATTACATGTACGTTTGGATGAGTTGTGGAGGCTGGCATGGGGGCTCTTAATTCTTAGGTCCACAATAACATGCAAGTGATATGTTTTTATCTAGACCATTGTCGTATGAAATCTTATTATAGGTTGATCCAAGGAAGGTATAAGCTTCCTTTTTTTTTTTTTTTTGCCTCATTATTATTTTTTAACTTCTGCTTACAAAAATTAAAATTTATCATGTATTGTGTGTGCCATGTGAATGAAGGTGGGGTTTATATGTTTTCCATTGAAAGAAAGTAAACTCAATTGGCAGAGAATGCAGACTACCAATGAGACGGTAAAAGTTGTGTTTTGACACTATTGTGATTTTAGTTAATTACTTTTTTGACTGCACCTGTATGCAGGGTGATTGTGATTCAAGTAGAAGTCCTTAAAAGGACAAGAAGAATGCCCAAAATAATGTCGTTAGAGGTTGTGAGAAAGAACATGTGTGCTAAGAATTTCATAAAATGGCTTAAAAGGCCATGTATGCTAGGATTCATGAAGCGGATCCCATGTACTTGGGATTAAGGCTTGGTTGACTTGACTTTTGTACATATTTTTTATTGGATTGGGGTGTCGTTTACTCGTTTGATGTTTTCATGATCTTGTACCATCTATAATCGATCTGGTTTCTCAAGTTGTATGATTGTAAAGTAACTCAATCTGACAAAGACCTTTTAGATCGATGTTGTTTAGATGATATATATATGTGGTTCATCCTCTATTCTTTTTTGATGCAATTCTTCTTACCAACCCAAATTTTTTCCAGGTGCGTCTTATATTATATATGCTGGATGAGTTTCCTTTGACAAAAGGTAGGTTGGGTGTTTAAGCCAAGCATTGAGAAGTGGGTAATCATGATCTTCCAAAAAAACATTCTAGCTAGTCTCGTGAAGATTTGTTGTGGGTTATGTCGTTCAGTTCCATTTTGTTCTACTCCGTATTGTTTATGGGGTTAGCATCGGAGGGATATTGGACACTACTTTAGTGTGTGTTGGAAGAAACATTTGCTCTTTAAGCTGAACATTTGTCTATGATTCCAGAGCATGCTTTGATTCATTACCAATTTTTTTTTTTTTTTTTTTGGGGGGGGGGGGGGGGGGGGTGGGAAGTGATTTATAAAAAGAAGCAGGTGTCATTTGTTCTTAGGTCGTGTTAAAAGCGTATTTCAGAGGTTGAAAGAGAAGTAACGTGTTATAATTTCCAAGCAAACCAATTACCTGAGTGGCTGAGACTGTTCTAATACACTGAAGATGATTTATCTCCTATGGGAGATTAATTGTGGTGATGTTGTCATGCTGCATTTTTTTTTTTTTTTTTTTTTTTTAAAGTGAAATTAAGCTTGAAATATTTTCTAATATATCCAAATTGCTTTAGGGTTCGTTTGGACATCCAATGGAAGCTGAATTGGATTACTGTAGCATTTGCGCACGCAAGTGGTAGCAAGCTAGATAGGTCAGCAAGTCACCAAAACAAAAGGAAATGAGGATTGACAAGTGCTTATTAGAAACAGACTCATTTATATCTTATAAAAAAACTCATATACTCATTTCAAATTCGACAGAACACAATGTGCTGAATTAATTCGAAAATAACTGCCTTGATTGGTTGTTTATTCTTTCTTTCTTTCTTTTTTTTCCTCTGTTTTAGGCAAACCATGCAATGTTGATGTACTTTTGTTTCTAATGTGTCAGTAGTTTGGGAAATATTTTCAACAAAAGTGAGAGCTTTTCAGGGCAAAATCCAACGGAACGGTTTGATTGCACTTATTTTAAGATCCTTTTTTTACTTTTAAAAGCAAAAGGTTGTAAAAGCAAAAAGCATTGTTTGGTTAAAAGAAATAAAAAGGATTTTTAAAAAGTAAAAAGCAAAATATTTGATTTTAAGCAAAAGCAATGAAGATTTCCTTACAAAAGTCATTTTTATCTTTTGGACCAGCTTGACCTTAACTCGAAAAAGTTGTGATCGAAAGAGATTGTGCCTATCTTAGATTTCCATTTGAGTAACGATAATTCGGTAAAGTTTCTCATTACATTCAAAAGATTACCAACGAAATCAATTTTACCAAACAAGCTCTTTCTTTTATTGCTTTTACTTAAAAGCAAAAAGTAAGAATGTAAAAAATGACTTTTACTATTTTAAAAAAAATCTTATAATAAGTTCAACCAAACAGTGCCGTGATAAATCCAAAAGCCTCATTTAAGTTACTGATTTATTGCAGTTTCCATAGGTGGGTCTTTTGTTATCTTTAGACATAGAGGGCCTGTATAATCATACTTCTTGTCCTATTCAGTTCTTTAAAGGACTAACGACTTGGTGTTGCTTTGATGCCATTCAATTTGATTGTCTCACTCTTCGTATGTTTATGCTAGGGAAAGAGGTGCAAGGGCAGCAACGAACAGCAGGAAAGGATAGTAGAGGACCCTGAAATGGCATGAACCACCATCTTTTAAAGGAGAAGACTAGGAAATCTAAAAGCCCTGACATGTGATTAGACAAGTTTTTTGTTTCTTATCTATAGGTGGGTAATTCTATGGAACTCACAAAGATTTTAGGATATCATATCACTTATCATTCGAAGATTGTCGGCCTGACACTGTTTGGCCTGAGAAAATAAGAAGGCATGGAACTCTTAATCAATTATTCTCCTAAACAAGTCCAACCCAAAGAACTCACCTTTTTAAAAAGAAAACCTTTCATCTCAAACACCAGATCATGGGTCCTATGGATGAAGCATAGAGTAAACCCAAGACCAAACCTTATCATCCGTAGAGAAAATCTTGTGAGTCCAGTGGCAAGAGAAAAGTACAAAAATCTCCTCACGAAGAGGAAGGTTTCTATAGGAAGACACATCAATTTAGATTCATTTGCCATCTCCAGCATTGCTTCAATCATGGAGCTGGTGGAAGCGTCTTTATAATAATCTGCCACTAGTGCCAATACTTATTTTCTACTCAAACTTCAGAAATTAAAGAGATAATCAACTGAGATTTCCTTACACCAGTGTTTGGAAGAAAGATTCTTGCAACTCCTGATCTCATAGCAAAAGTTCTTGGTATGGTTAGACGAAAAGATTTGTTTCCTTCTCATCCACCGAATCCAATTCCTTGTGATTCAAATATTGTCCCATCTCTATGCTATCCTAGAGAAACTTTCATTGCTATGGTTGAAGGGGGTCACTTGTGCCCTAAGTTCAACATTTAGCATTAATGATTTCTCATAACCTTTTCCTTTTCCCCAGGAACAATATTTTGATCATATTGAGCCCAATCTCCTCTACATCTTGAGTGCTGTTGAAAAGGGACCAATGTGGAATTTTATTGTTATCTCGTGGAACATGGAAGTTGCTCATGGAATTGAAAAAACTTGAGATTAGAATCCTAGAGCTTGTATAGCCTTAAGACAATGCCTCCTCTGAATCCAATTACTCTAAACAATGTCAGCTAATTTGAATCTAATGCATATAGGCCATCTACTTCCTCCATGATTGGCTCGTCATCTGGAGATAGATCTTCTCAAGGAGATCATAAATAATCAACAAGAAATAAAGACTCAACCCAATCGAATGGAGACCTTCATCTTGAATGCAACCAATCAAACACAATCAAGCTGCTCCTTATTAAAGAAAATTCGCACCCACCCAAAACAAAATTTCTAAATTCTAAATAATATGATACAAGGAAAACTTTAAACACATGCTCGAGGAGTGTCAAAACATCAAAGAAGTTAAAATAAATATTCCCTCGAAAATTTTTAGCAAGCGACTCTATCCAAAATATGAATTATCCATAAAAAAAGGTAATTAACTTAAAACGCTCAAATTCACCACAGCATTTCTACTATTTGATCCCTATTCCACTCATTCCTTATTGTTGATCCTCAAATTCAGCCACAGCCCTGACAAAGACCATTCCACCAATATAAGATTTAGAACATCAGATAAGAGTAAGAATATAACTATATTTATGAAAACTGAACATGGATATATTACTCAACCATTACAGCAACAACAACAAAATAGCATTGAATAGGGGTAAGTGGAATCATTGATGCAAGGTTGAGTTTTGTTGTTCGGATTCGTCACAAAGTTTATATATGTATTACATAAGCAAACAGTATGAGAACTTGTGGAAGAAGAGTAAGAAAATGCAAGCAAAGATGAGATAAAGCATCTTGCCTATTCTCCTGATTCTTTGCTCACTTGTGCCAAAATGCATAACGGGATGTCGCCTGCCTCCCCAATACCCCATTTGCTCTGTTCAGTAAAACTAGACTCTCAATGTAAGTATCCACATAAAAGGAGTATGGAATGCCACGGATTCCAGAATTCTTAATTCGTCCAACCTCAGAATCATACGAAACTATATCTTCACTACAATTTGCCATTAGAACTTCTTCACCACACGTTGCCATTAGAACCTCGCCGTTCTTTCTAAATCCAAATGCCATGCTCAATCCTCCTTGTAGATCAATACTAATCTGTTTAACCCAAGACTTCACCACGCCATACTCTTTCATCACCCATATGCAACAACTGTCATTCCCAAAAGACTGATCATGCTGAACGAAAGAAAGGCATTCCCCAAATACTGCAACAGAGTTATCCCTTGTCCACAAATCACCACCATCTATACCCTCTGGCAGCATAATCTCCCGAAACACCTCATCACCCATATCAAACGACACGATCAAATTCTTACCCAGCCCAATCGGATAAAACGCAAGCCAATGAGCAGCCCCATTCATAAAAACCTGCGGCGAGCTTTCACAGACAAGACACTGAGGACCCTGAAGCACGAATGCCTCTCCAAGCGCCGGTGCTGAGCGTGTAGACCTCAACCTCCTGCGAATATCGGACTCCGTTGCTATCAATAGATACAATTCTCACTACCTTATAGTCATTAGTTAAAGAATCAAACCCGAATCCAAGAACAACAGTATGCGGGCCATGTGACCCAAAAGTAACGCTGGGTTTTGGAAGGGTCACGTATACTCTAATCGACGGGTTCCATAAAAACGTTGGTTCTATGTGACAATCAGACAAGCATAGCAGCCCATGACAGTAACCCACAATCTTGAAATACCCTGTAAAGCTCTTAAATGGGCAATCGAGTTTCGAATAAAGATCGAGTGTGTCGTTATCGAAGTGCAACGAGTATCGATCTTCCTCGTAATTTTCAGTGCAGTGCCTGAGGAGGAGAAGGGGACTAGTGTTGGAATTGAGGTGGGTGGTGATAAAACTAGGGTTTTTGATAAGAGAGTACCATGATTTGCAGACCGATGTGCATCGCAAGAGGGATTTGATGGGTAGTCTCGTGAAGATTTCAGTCAAGACTTCTTGAGGGGTATACTCTTCAGACATTTTTCTTTCTGTTGCTAGGTTTGCTGAACTTTTGCCTCCCGGAAGAGACATTTTATAGGCTCCATAGGAAAAGAGCCAGATGCATATTAGTGCCATGGGTACATGCTATCACTCAATTTTTGTTTTGTTTTTTTCATTTTTTTTTTTTTGGTAAGTGGGTTACATGAGATCCTCAATTTACTGTGGTGCCACTGTAGCTTTGTAGATTATATTTCCAAAAAAAAAATAAAAAATCATCTGTTATGTGAATTATATAAAATTAAAGTTTAGTTTGTCAATAAATTCTTATATGCAATTATTAATAAAAAAATATAAGATAAATTACACTTTGCCTCTTTTAAGTTTGAGCTAATTTCAGCAAATCCTCTTATAGTTCAAAACCAGATAGATGACTACACACATTTTGCAAAAGATGTCACTTTGCCCCCTTCCGGTGATGACGTGTCAGCTAATGGATTGCCACATGTCATGTGCGAGGGGACAAAATGTAATTTATGAACTATAAGGGGATTTGCTGAAAATGGCTCAAACTTGAAAATGGCAAAGTATATTTTACTCAAAAAAATATTGCATTCTTTCTTCTCGACTCCTATACTTACTATCAATAAACGGGTATCATTATTTCGCCATGAATTAGAATTTGAGATCTTTCACTTAGCAAGTTAAGCAAGATGAATGTCACTAAATTGTAATGTTGTCCCTAAATATTTGATCTTAATCTATGACAAGACCAACCATATGTCTTCTATTATTTTGTTAACGCAAAACTAAACCATAATCCTAGTGTTCCTCTTTTATTGTTTTTATTTTTTATTTACAGAATGTTATAAAATTATTGTCTCAAAAAAAAAAAAAATCAATGAATTTTTTTGAATAAATTCCAAAAATACTCATTTTCATCACTATTTTTTTAAAAAAAAATGTTTTGTACACTTGAATATAAAATTTATATATTAAAATATTTATATTGATATGAAAGTATTTAAAATATTTTTTTTTTTTAATTTTTTAAAGGTGGTAGTCTAATAAAAACGTGAGAAAGGTGGTAGTCTAATAAAAAGATGAGAAATATATAAATAAAATCAAACCAACCTAACCCATGTAATGTCAATGAGTTGATTCGTTTTGTATATACTCCGTAATAATTTTCGTACTCTTTTTATTTCTAACTCAATGGTCAAGAGCATGATCTAATCAACGCGATTGATTGGTTTCAATTTGGACGAGATCAATAAATCACCGAAGTTTCGCGCGGGAACGAAAGTGGAATACGCGGGAGATGAAGTGGGGTTTGGTGCGGGAACAAAAGTGGAATACGCGGGAGATGAAGTGGGGTTTGTTGTAGAAGCAGGACTCAAAGAAGAAGCCGCTTGCCATTCCACCACAATCTTATCCTCTATCTCTTCGATTGTGGACTCGGCTATAATTTTCTGCAGTGGAAGCGTTTCTTACATTGTGAAACATGGAAACGACTGGTAACATTGCTGATACGAGTAGCTCTAAGATGCTGAAGTGTTCGGACGAAGATCAAGATCGAATTAGCCGCTTGCCGGACTCGGTCCTCGTCCACATCCTTTCCCTTTTGCCCACCAGCGACGCTGTGAAGACGGTCCTCGTGCCAAGGTTCCGACACCTCTGGACTTCAATCGACACACTCTCTTTCAGTGAGTGCTTATACCATGATTGCAGTGATAAGTATTACGACGATGGCCCAGTATACGAGGACAAGTTCTTGAACTTCGTCCATCATGTATTGATTCTTCACGAGAGCATGGCGATTTACAAATTCCATCTCAAGATCAAGTTCTCGTTGGATAACTCGGTGGGCGAGGAGACGCGCGATGATCCTGAATTTCAGGATTATGTGAGTAGAAAGAGAGGAGGATGGCGAATGAAATCGATACGTGGGTTCGTTTTGCGGTGAGGAAAAAGGTGAAGGTTCTAGATTTGGATTTTCTGGGATGTGGTTTCTCTGAGCCTCATGCTAGTTACAGGTTGCCTAATGTTGTTTTTACCAGTGAGAATTTAACAGAGCTTAAATTGGCTGCTTGTGACATCAAACCACGGGGAGAAATTCGGTTAAGATCGCTTAAGACATTATCGCTTCAAGAAATTATGTTGAGGGAGAAGGTGATGGATGAAATTTTATATGGGTGCCCAATGCTTGAAGAATTGTCGCTTATAGGGTGTTATGGTATGCGGAAACTGAATTTCACTTGTCCAAATATCAAGAGTTTGATGCTTATCCTTGGAAAGGATGATTTGATTCTTGAAATTTCATGTCCTAATCTAATATCATTGGAAATTGCTGGGTCGATAGAGTATGCCAAATTAATAAATGTATCTTCCCTTGTTGATGCATCCTGCTATTTCAGCCATCGTTTCAAATGTGCACGCAAGGGATATCATGAGGTGAGCAGGCTTCTTGAGAGGCTTAGTCACGCCAAGACATTCACCCCATGCACATAGTGTATTATGGTATGATTTTCTTATCCTGAATTGAATTGATCTTCATCATTTTTGTTTCTCGTCATTGATTAAATCAATCTGTTTATAGCTTATTTTTAATACTGTTAGTTTTATGCACTGAGTTCCGATTCAAAGAAAACTCCTTGTTTTGTCATTCTTATCTCATGAGAGTCACAATTTGAACTGCCAAGCTCTGAAGATACACACCTCATGCCTTGAGGTAGAAATGGGCAAGCTTCACAAAATTAAGTATTGCAATTCAATAGTGCTATATTTTAAGATCACTCTATTTGGAAAGAAAAAAAAAAGGGTATATTAGTTCTGGATGTTTCTCTAGTAGGAACTTCTTTGGAAATATCTAAAATACTACTAGCTTCTCTAGAAGAGCATATGGAACTTGGTAAAGGGTCATTTAACATTGATTGTCAAGCAAATTATACAGTAAACCTTCTTGACCACCAATAAACTGTTTGGTTAAATTACAAGAAACCCCCCTAATATTGGGCCCTTTTTCATGTAACCCCCTAAAGAAAAAATGGTTGCACTGTCTCCCTAGACAGTTTACACATTTTGCAATTAGCACCACCATTAATTGTTGTTTATGAAATTACATAGAAAAATGTCATGTGACCACCCTTAATTCAATGAACGGCGATATCTGTATTCATTTTCTCTACCAGTGACAAGATTATTTCTATGTTGTGTAATTTGAGTTCATGATGATGGTTTTGCTATGTGCCTAGGTGTTTACGATATGGAAGTTGACAAATATCCCATGTCCATGCTTCGGCTGGAAGCGTCTTGTACTTAAAATTAGTCTGACAAAATGGCACCTCCCAGGGATTTCTAACTTGCTGATGAATTCTCCTTGTTTGGAGACACTTACTATGTATATTTACCCTGGATGGTGCGATATATTCACGGTATGCAAAAGTTTAAGTTCATTTTTATGTTTAATCTAAGGTAACTAAATTTGTTAATATTTTGTTCTCTGGACCATTAGAACAAGGAAGCACAGTGGATCCAAGCGCATGACTTCAATGGCGAGAACTATTTGAACTCACAGCAGGCTACTTTCAATTGTCTGAGACACCATCTCAAGACTGTCATGATATTTGGCTACGTAATGGAACCTTGTGTGATTGAACTAATTGAGTTTCTGCTTAAGAATGCAATGGTCTTAGAGAAGATGGTTATTTCTACCAAGAAGACTCTCCAACCTACTCAGCAATATTACATTTTTTCTGCTTCTGTTGATCGTCAGAAGGAGCATTTCACTTCGGAGAAACTGCTGGAATTTTCCCAGAAGTTGTTAAGCCTCCCAAGAGCCTCTACCCGTGCAGTAATTCATTTCTCTTGATGATTTTGATATTCCCTGAAGTACTTATGCTGCCTCTGACTTTTGTTATCATCCCAAAACTCTTACATTTTGCAACTACCCTTTGATTACATGTTGACATCATTGGATCTGCATTTCCGTTTTCCTTTAATTTTTAGCTGTTTAGTTCTTCCTCTGAATTAAAGGGGCGACTTACTCCAAATCACACTCCTGATTGCTTATTGCGAGAATTGACTCGACCACTATAATTTTTATTTTTATTTTTAAAAAGAAAAGAAACAAAAACTAACAGCAGAGCCCTTTCTGATTATAATCAGACTGACAATACAAGTTTATGCATAAATATTTAACTATAGTAATGCAATCAACTTGAACATGAATTTTTCTAGATTGAAGAAATAGGAAGGTTATTTCAAATAAAATAGTTTAGGCTGGTTTGTGGTGTGTATATACATGCAGTTTCTAATTTAGTACGAGGCCAGGCATGTACTGATGAAGGCAGGCTTCACATTTTAGGGATGTGCATCTCCTCAACTTGCATCTAGTTTATTTACTAATCTTTTGTGAAATCAAATATCCAATACCTAACTGTATAAGGCATTTCTTTGGTGTGATGTTGGTAAGGGTTTAATCGACATATTATGACTACCATCTTTTCAGTTCTTTCCCATGGTTGCTGTTTCTGAACTGTTACGGTGACCTACAATGTTATAATGTCATGGTTCTTTCATGAAATCGTGGTCAAAGTGGTGACACATTAGAGACTCCTCCTTTCTTTTTTATTTTTTATTTTTTATTTTTTATTTTATATTTTATTTTAATTTTTTTGTGTTACCCCCTCTTCCTGAGGAAGTTGAACTATAGCTGAAAAAAAAATCTTTTTGGAGTAGCCTGGTAGGGTTCTTCCAACCTGAAAGTTTGTGGGAGTCGAAGTTCTAATGATGGAACCCCAAATTGATTTAAGACAAGTTTGAATGTTTCACACATCTTCCAATCCTTTGAACCTACTAGGGACATGTGTTTCTTTTCTTCTGCTCATATTTACTCTTCCACACTTCTATGAGCTGACACAAGAATTTCTATTTCTATTTTTTTGTTTGTCTTTGTTGTTTTTTCAGTTCCTTATATTTATTTGATATTTATCTTGCCACGCTTGTCTGCTTATCTTAACAGTGTGAAAATTATATGTTCCAAATATCAGGTCTTTTCTTATAGTATAAAATTACCAAATGCTTCATTTATTGAGACCAATCACAGAACCTCATAGTTTTTAACCAATAAATAAGCAATACTGCTTTTGATCTCCAATTGCAAACTCTTTGTGGGCACAGTACACATTGCACTACTGCAGACCATGCTATAGTTGATTTATCAACCCTAGAGGATGTCAATTTTAATAATAGTTATTGATAGTTGCTGGTTAGGATGATGATAAAGTTGGAAAGCCTCTTCAGGAAACTACAATGAAAAATGAAATAAATAAATAAATAAAATGAAAAAAAATGAAAAAAAAAAAAAAAAAAAAAACTTTTGTTCTTTTTGTATAATACGTGAAAAATCACATTATACATGAATGTAAAATAGCATACTTAAAGCACTTT
This sequence comes from Liquidambar formosana, assembly GCA_039720395.1. NCBI lineage: Eukaryota > Viridiplantae > Streptophyta > Magnoliopsida > Saxifragales > Altingiaceae > Liquidambar > Liquidambar formosana. The sequence goes on from CM077824.1 coordinate 15,984,053, forward strand.
CACATATGGCAGATGTATATATGTATACATATTTTTTTGGGAGGCTATTGCTACTGCAAAAATTCCTTTGCATCCCCTACTTAGTTTACAATTTTTAAGATTTTATAAAAAAATATAAAAGGTTTTGTGAAAATTGAAAATTGACTATGTTGTTCACTAAAAAACATCATTCTGAACAATTTTGTAAAAAAAAGTTTTTCCAAAATTGTTATTTTAAGAGGATATTTTGGTCATTTTCCATGAAAATTTCTATAAAAATGAAACATAAACTATAAATAGCCACTAAAGTCCAAAGAACAGGTCCAAAGCCCTTTCATGATGCTAAAATAACCCAATTATACAAAGCCTATATGGAAACAGACATAAAAAGGAGGAGCCAAATCCACATCGGTTAACTGAGGCAGTTGACTTAGTGGTTAGTGCTCTCCCCTTGTGGAAGAGAAATCTAAAGTTTAAACATATGGAATTGCATTTTTCACCCACCACACTGCTAAACAAGGGCAAGCTTGTTTGTTGTCTTTTTTGGTTTAGGTGTGTGAGTGCTTTCTTTACCATGTCTTAGCCCCACATTTTGTCCGACACTTTGTCTTATTATAAGAGAATAAGAAAATAAAGTTGTGAGATCTATTGATATTGTTAAACCTTAAAAATTGAAACTACCCTTATTTTATTATAATAGGATAAAATGTAGGACTAACTAGCATCTCCCTTAAAGATTAGACCCTTTTGAAATGTCGTAGTTAGGTTATGTTAATCTTTTGAAAGAGAAAAAAATGAAAAATAGGAAGAGAAAAAAAAGGAGTAGCCAATGAAGGCTCCTGTTACCTCAAAAATACTGAAATAGCCCCAGCTAAAAGTTTTGTACTCTCAACGAAAAATGTTTAGCGCGGGAAAAAGAGTGGAATGCGCGGGAAATGAATTTGTAGTATCATAAGGACTTGAAAAGGTTTTGTACTTTCAATCTAATCATACATGTTTCTATTGTTTTTCTGCAGTGAAGCATTTCTTCCGGTGTGAAACATGGAAACAGCTAACAACATCGCCGGTGCGAGAAATTCCAAGAGGCTGAAGAGTTGCGAAGAATATGAAGATCGAATCAGTGGCTTGCCTGACTCGGTCCTCGTCCGCATCCTTTCCCTTTTGCCTACCAGGGACGCCGTCAAGATGGTCCTCGTACGGAGGTTCCGACACCTCTGGACCTCAGTCCACACACTCTCTTTCACCGATTTCAGAAATACGGTCAATGGTGATGGTTATCCAGAGTATGATGCCAAGTTCTTGAACTTCATCCATCATGTATTGATTCTTCACGAGAGCTTAACGATTTACAAATTCCATCTCAATTTCAAGTTCAAGTTCTCGTTGGATTCTTCAATGGCCAATGAAATCGAAACATGGGTCCGTTTCGCGGTGAGGAAAAAGGTGAAGGTTCTTGATTTGGATTTATTCCGGCGTTTTTTTCCTAAGCCTGGTGCTAGTTACAAGTTGCCTAATATTGTTTTTACCAGTGAGAATTTAACAGAGCTCACGTTGGCTGCTTTTGACATCAAACCGCGGGGACCGATTTAGTTGACATGACTTAAGAAGTTATCGCTTAAAGGAATTGGGTTGAGTGAGAAGATAATGGGTGAAATCTTATATGGGTGCCCACTGCTTGAAGAATTGTCTCTGATAGACTGTCGTGGTCTGCATAAACTGAATTTTACTCGTCCAAATATCAAGAGTTTGATATTTGAAATTGCTGGAAATGAGGATTTGATTTTGGAAATTTCAGTTCCTAATGTTATATCATTTGAAATTGCTGGGTCCATAGAGTGTGCCAATTTAATAAATGCATCGTCTCTTGTTGATGCATCATGCTATTTCAGCTACCGTTTCAACTGTGCACGCAAGGAATATCGTGAGGTGAGAATGCTTCTTGAGAAGCTTAGTCACGCCAAGACTTTGACCATGTGCACGTGGAGTATTTTGGTATGATTTCCTTCTCCTTAATTGAATTGATCTTCATCATTTTGTTTCTTATCATTGATTAAATTAGTCAGTTTCTAGCATAATTTTTAGTTTTATGCTCTGAGGTGGGTTTCTAGGAAAACTTCTCAAGGTATTGTGTCAGTGAATCTAATCACATGAGAATCATGTTTCAAAATGTCAATCACTAAAGATGCGCACACCTTATGCCTTGAGGTTGAAATGTGCAAGATTTACAAGATTAAGTATTGTAAATCAATAGTGCTCTATTTTAAGGTCACTTTATTGGAAAAAAATATAGTCAGGCTGAATATTTTGGTTCCAGATGTTTCTTTAGGAGGAACTTCCTTGGATATGTCTATCTAAGATACTGCTAGCTTCTCTAGAAAAGCATATATAACTTGGTAAAGGATCATTAACGATTGATGGTCAAGCCAATTGTACACTAAACCTTCTTCAATTCAACTCAACTCAACCAAGCCTTATTCCCAACTACATGGGGTCGGCTACATGAATAAGGTTACACCATTCAGTTCCATCAAGGGCCATATTTGTCGTTACATCCTTAACACACATGTACTTTTTCACCTCCTCTGGTGACGTTATTTTGGGCCTTCCTCTTGTTCTCTTAAGGCCTTGGACTCCAATTAAGTCACTCTTACATTAGGGTGAATTCATAGGTTCTGTTGCACATGACCAAACCATCCTAGGACAATTTTCCCTCATCTTCTCCTCAATTCGCACTACTGCTATAGTAAACCTTCTTGATCACCAATAAATTGTTTTGGAACTCTGCTGGCCATTAGAAGCTATTTTAATTTAATTGGGTCCCAGCTCACATTTCCTTGCAAACTGATAGGATTGATCTATCAATTCTAAATGGTGCCCTTCTTGATTATGGGGTTCAGGGACAACGGTAGTTCTTCTTCGTAATAGACATATGGCTGTATCCATTTCTTCCAGTTAGTGACAAGATTATTTTAATGTCATGTAATTTGAGTTCATGGTGACAGTTTTGCTATGTGCCTAGGTGTTGATGATATGGAAGTTCACAAATCTGCCATGTCCATCCTTCAGCTGGAAGTGTCTTGTACTTAAAATCAGTCTGACAAAATGGCACCTCCCAGGGATTTCTAGCTTGCTGCTAAATTCCCCTTGTTTGGAGACACTCACTATGTATATTTACCCTGGGCGGTGTGATATATTCGAGGTATGCAAAAGTTTTATTTCATTTTCTGTTTGATCTAAAGGGGACTAAATTTCATAAATAGTTTGTACTTTGAACCATTAGGAAAATCCAGCACAGTGGATCCAAGTGCATGACTTCGACAGCGAGAACTACTGGAACTCACAGGAGGCTACTTTTCATTGTTTGAGACACCACATCAAGACTGTCATGATATTTGGCTACATAACAGAGCCTTCTGTGATTCAACTGATTGAGTTTTTGCTTAAGAATGCAATGGTCTTAGAAAAGATGGTCATTTCTACCCAGAAGACTCTCCAACATACTCACTAATATTATATTTTTAAAGCTGCTGTTGCTCATCAGAAGGATCACTTTACTTCAGGGAAACTTCTGGAATTCTCCCAGAAGTTGTTAAGCCTCCCAAGAGCCTCTACCCGTGCAGTAATTCATTTTTCTTGATGATTGCTATATTTTCTGAATTTGTTGTGTCCCTCCTGACTTGTTATAATTTTAAAATTCCTACATTTTGCAACTACCCTTTGATGACACCTGTTGACATCATTGGAACTGCATTTCCCTTTTTCTTTAATTTTTAGCTGTTTAGTTCTTCCTCTGAATTACACAGGCAACTTAGTTCAAATTACAGTCCTGTTTGCTTATTGTGAGAATTGCCTAAAAAATACGAGTAATAATTTAAAAAGAAAAAGGGAAAAAGGAAAAACAGAGATAATAGCAGAGGGCACATGCCCTTTCTGATTATAATCAGACTGTAACAATACATATTTAACTGTACTAATGCAATCAACTTGAACATCAAGTTTTTCTAGATCAAAGAAACAGAGATGACAGTATATACAGTTTCTATTCCAGTACATGCAGGATTCAGATTTTAGGGATGTGCCACTACTCAACTTGAGTCTAGGTTATTTATTAATCTTTTGTGGAATTACATAAAAGTGCCATTGCTTACAGTCCCTTCATAAACTGATCCAAATCCTCCTTCCCTGAGCTTCTTACTGAAACTGTGAGTTGGGGCTTATTATTCTTGGGAGCTGATATTGCCAGAGACAAAATCTCTGCTTCCATGGCTTAGTTTAGAAATGGACAAAATTGCCCCTCTTGCTTCCTGTTCTCTCTCTTCCCTTCTTCTTCCTTAGATGACAGCTTGATCTGAACCAAATCCACCAGAGCCAACAGGCCCAGCATCTAGAATACCATGATCCTAACTTGTAACGTTGTCGTATTGATGTTTCCCGAGATAGTACTATGGACCTTACCCCCATTGTTGGTGGTCAGTGATGGCAGTGCCAGTGGTAGCGAGGGTATATTAAAAGAGAGTCAGTGGTTTCCAATACTTGGGTTTTATGTAGCACCTTGCCTATGGTTGATCTTTTCTCTCTATCCCCTCCAAAAAGAGGTTTTGATTATGTGACGTTTTGAATGGGATTGTTCTCTAAAAATTATATTCATGATTGTTCTTTAGTTAAGAGAGGGAAGCTAAACAAAAGAAAAACAGAACAAAAATTTCCCAGACAGAATGTTCTTATCTTTTCTCTCCTCTTGCTCACTGGCTTTGAAAAAAATTTACCCTCTCTATTGTGTTTTGTTTTCTCTCCTCTTTTATTTCTTTATTTATTTAAATTTTAAATTTTTAAATTTTTTCTAATCCAAATCAGAGGGGAAAACTTCCCCACTAAACAAAAAAAGTGAAGCCATAAACAGCCAAAAAAAGAAAAAAAAAAGAGAGAGAGAGAGAGAAAAACCCAGACACACCCAGAGATAGAACTCAAAATATAAGCAGCCCCAAAACAGCAACTTCTCACACTTCGCTCTTCTCTTATTTATATTTTCTTTGAAGCCTAATGATTCCAAGGTGATGGTTGAGCTGAAATGGAGATGGATGGTTTGTTAGAGCAGGCATGGCCGACTGTTTTAGAAATGGAGATGTTTTGCAAGGAGGTGAAAAGGTCAAAAAAAATAATGAAGAGTGAGGAGAGAGAAGGGCAATTTCGTCCAGCTGCAAAAAAAGCCGTGGAAGGATACTTTACTTCGCTGGCAATGTCGCCTCCCTTATTCTTTATGAGTGAATCTCAAAGACATTCCTGCTACTTGATCTAAATAATCCTCCCCTGTTTATCGGCATCATTTTTCTTCCTCAAAAGAATGACGTTGATGCCAAGTATTAAAAACAGACCAAAGAATGCTCCAAGGCTGTATGCCAAAATGATTACAGGATGAGGAGCTGCTTTCCTTATAGGTGCACTTGGGTAAGCCCGCACCTAAACAAAGAATTGATGATCAGTGGCTGCCCTCTGTCCTCCAATAGCCCCATTGTCCACCAGCGAGAAGATTTTTTATGGTAACTAGCTAGCATTCCACAGTTGAATAAAACAGAGCATCTTTGCAGGAAGAATTCTTTAAACAGGCCTGCTTGTGACTTCCCAAATCTGTATCGCTTATATCTGCAATGGCATCCAAGTTCTGGGTAACCTTCTCAAGCTCTAGAAGTCTGATATTTAGAAGTGTTGCAAGACAAAGAAGAAACTTTGGAAAACCCGAGTTTAGGATGCTTGGCAATTGTTGGCATGAAGTAACTTGCGTTGCCACCAACAATCCAGGGACGGCTGCAGTCTACATCAGTATGCCTAGTTGAGCAGTTACCATATATCCCACAAACCAATGGATAACCAGTCACATCCAACTAACATTGTAAGAATATCCGATATCGGCAACTATCTGTCACTGAAATTTTACCTAACCATAAACTCTCAAGTGTCCATCAGATTCCAACTTCATGTATTGCACATACATTTGCACACCTTTCTAAGGAACATCAAGTTGCAAAACTGGATCATTGGTATTTGGTAATGTTCGTGAAGAGAGCAAAACTTCCATTCTGAAGCACAGCATAGATTGGACTCTCTCTTTCCCCATCAGATGGTTGCTGAAAATATGCTAATGGAGGATCAGACCCTATGAATGCAAACAAACCTTCATTAGTAACAGAAGGGGAATACAAACCTCCTAGAGATCAATTTGTTGCAGAAGCATTGACCATGATCTTCTGCCTAGGAACCAACTTCTGCCTGAGAAGTGAAGTGTCTGTTGGGTGATCAAAAGATTGCCATGCCAAACTGTTGCATTGTTTTTGTTGAAGAGCACAAGATTCCCCATCTCAATCAAGTTTTAACCTACAAGTGATCCACCTCCCGTATCTAAAGACCAAACTAGAGTTCTACTGGCATCTTTTAAGACCAAATATCGATCCATCTCCAGTTTTACTCAAGGTTGTGTTTTCTTGAACTGGATTGTTATCATTGGCAGACCAGGCTAATTGTATAAATAACTTCGCCTTCGACCATAATGGAAACTTGGAAAGGTCAAAATAAACACTACCATGATACTCAAGGGATAAAGTTAAGGGGTTGTAATAACCACTGTCCTTGTTAAAGGCTCAAAATTAAATAAAGCTTATTAATGAACTTTTTAGTGGACTTGTTTAGTAAAACAATTCGGCTATCATTAAAAACAAATAATAAATAAAATTAAGGCAATGAATGGTATGGTATGTTATTGGTTCATAAATAAATACTTCTCACTAGGCTTAAAGATTACAAATTATAGATGTGCGCAAAAGCACTTTATAAATGAACTCAAGACAAGCTTAAAATCGAACCCAAACCGAGTTTGAGATTGATCAGCACAAACTTCTCTACTTTCTCCTGAACTGAGTTTATGCTCTTTAAAAGTTTGGCTCGATTATAAACAAACAAGTTTTTTAACGAACCAAGCTTCAATATAATAGTTTAGGTTTGTTAAAAACTCAACTCGATAGTAAACAAACAAGCTTTTTAATGAACCAAACCTGAACACTGCAAAACTCGACTTGGCTCAGCTCAGCTCGTTTGCAACCCTAGTTGCAATATTTATGCCATAATAATCACCGGAACTTGTCTCTACGTGCATCTTCAAAATCATTGATGTCTCCACTATATTCACTAGCACACATGCATCTCTTAACAAATCTTCAATAGCGGATCAGTTTCTTAATTGCTTGGTGAAGGACTCGATTTGGTTATAGAGTGTACTGAGTGGGACATCTGATGGTGATTTTGCATCCTTTATTCTCTGTTTATACTGTAAACTAGAAGGAAATTGAATGTTTTTTACTGGGTATATTTAATTAATCTCACAAACTTATTATTATTATTTTTCTAATTAAAAATGTGTTTTCTTTCCATTTCAAGGTAAGTGGTAGCATTAAACATAGTTAAATTGTTGGATTTAATTCAAAGAGAGTTCTTAAATTCAAAACCATTATTTAAGAGGTATATAGTATGAATTGATCGATATATGATATTCAGTAGTATTGAAAAAATGAGAACAAATTTAAATTCAAAACCATATTGTCCTCTATATTATTATAGAAAGGGAAAAGTTTGTTTTGCAGTACGACATCCTACTGTCTTTACTCATTAAACTTAGAAACATAAACAAACGAGCTCCAATTAATCTCTACTATTTCATGACAAAAATTTTTCCTAGCTTGTTTTGATTCACGAGCAAATTATTTTTGTTTTTTCAAAATTTTTTTGTAGCGAATTTGCTTGGACTTTGTCAAAATTCCAGAATTTGCGACCAGATGGCGGTTTTTTTTTTTTTTCAACTATATTTTGATTCCTACTTATAACTTGTTTGAAGTACAAAACTAGCTATTTGTCCAAATTCTCAATCAAATCTAAAAAAACATACAACCAAGTTTTCGCACAGTACTTTAAGGTGCTTGTCCATATTTGAATTTGACTGATAATTCAAGACAAATTTCCAAATTTTTATAAAGAGACTTTCACATTAATCTACGCTAACAAGGGTCCAATTTTTCCATCTACATTTGAAAATTTTGTTTAATTTTAATTAAATTTACGAAATGTTTGGAGTTAGTGGTCCAAATTTTTAGCCAAATCCCAAACAAAAAGGCCACATCCAATTTAATTTCTTTACTTTGATTCAATTTCTGGTGGCTGTCCATATCCGAATTCACAATCTGTACTAATAAGAGAAGAGCAAATGGGAAAAAGTCATGTACTCATCTTAAATCTCTTAATTGTCACCTCTGTGGTGAAAACTGCCTAATTTGCATGCCATGCAGGGGCCCTTAACTGAATACTCTTCCAAGGTTCAAAAGAAAAGGTCAAATTGTTTTCTCATATGACACCTTATCGTACGTCCAATTAACTACTTAAATAAAAAGGTGACAATTTTAATTACAACTTACAACAAAATTCAAAGAAGAAACAGCATATATGCAAAAACAGCATAATGAAATTTTTTTTTTCCCCTTTTTGATCAGCAAAATAAAGATTTTTATTAATAAAAAGAAAAAGATACATGCTTAAGAAATCCCCAAACAAACTACTTAAACACCCACCAAAACACCACAGAACACACCCATGCATTTGCATGTAAAGGAATCAAGCTTCGCATGCGGCTTTGAATATAACCTCAAAGGCATTCTCTACGCATGACTTGAACTTCTGGGAATCAATGAAGCCTTTCTCCGCCCCCACTGCAACTGTCAGCTTTCCCATATAACTTACCATTGTTATGGTAAGACTCTGCAATTCCATCGATAACAGTTTATCATGGCTAAAAATGTCATCAGTGTAGTTAATTTTAATAGGACTATGTTCATCTGACAAATTCAGGTCTCGTGAATGTATTTATTTAATATTTGAAGGAGAAATTCACTTAAACAACAAATTTTGAAAAAACTTCCTTATGCAAAGTTGTTAATTAAAAATGATATTGTCTAGTGGAGTATGATGCTAGTTTTCATAAACACTTTCATATTTTCAATAAAATCTTGAAAAATAAAAAATAAATGGGGGTGCAAATAAAATTGAGGGTGGCACTTGCCTCCCTCGAGTCCAAAATCTAATAACAATTGGCCCAACATACAAGTTTAATTAGTATTCATACCTATTCAAAAGGTTAAGTCCATTTATTGTATATTAAGCTACTCCGTCCTTTCTTTCTCTTTTTCTCTCGATGTGATCTCAGTTAAACTACGTGTGAACTTCAATATAACTCGCCCAAAACAGCATTAGCAAAGCTCATTAATAGCTTATAGGAATTTGTTTAAGAGAAAAAAAAGAGAACAAATTAAGTTGGTAATATACCTGAGGTACGCCGACCACCATAAAGTAAAAGCCTTTAATAGGATGAGCAGCTAGAGCCATTTGTTCCACCGGCCCGATCATATTTGAGATTGTCATGCTTGAGTTCCTCATCGTTCTAAGAATGTGTCTAGCTGATGCCTGCCACCATCAACATATATTACCATATTTAGCATTCTCTGGTTGAGCACAGTGGTGCCTTTAATTAAAAACATGTTTCTTTTCATGAGACTTAGTAACATAATTACTAGACCTAGAATTTCATATTGTTTTTACATGAAAAATTTTAAAATTAAGTCTCTTGGTTGTAATATTTAATTAATACTCCGAACTCTATAAGAATTTTAAGGGTAAACATTTAAAATATATCCCTTAAGGGATCCCTAGCTGGCCTATGTGAGTTTAGTAAAGATTTTCAATTTAATTCATTTGTTTTTTATCTAATCGTCAAAATATAATTGGACTTCAAAGCAGGTATCCAAAATCTTGCAAGTTGTATTACGAATAAAGGGTTGAGATAAAAATCTTTATGTAATTAACTCTCATAAGGGATCCCTTAAGAGATCAAGATTATATATATATATATTTAACCAGTTCTATGATAACGTGTTGATGTAAGTTATATCAGCACCATGCATTACGTTGTACCCCTTGAATTGGTGGGTTATAAAATATATTGGACCAATTCAGATGATGCAAACCCTAATACACGGTTCTGATATAACTTATATCAATATATTCTCATGGGAGTTGTACCTTGTGCATTAGTGGGATATGGGGTCCATTGGACCAATGCAAGGGGTACAACCCCCAATACATGGTGTTAATATAACTTATATCAACACGTGCTAATGGGTATATATATATATATATAATGCACGTACGTACCTCAGGGCTCCTATATTTTCTCACAGCCTCCAGTAGTTTGCCAGTGAGATGAACACCTAAAGAGTTCCTCTTCTTCTTGATTAATTTATGTGCTTTCCATACAAATTCGAGAGGATTCAAGAACTTAGTAGTGGTTAAATCGGGTATGGAAATATGCAAGAACGCGAAATGGTTTCCCCATGGCGCCTCGGCATGAGGTTTAACCATCTCCTTCACTGACTTGTAACTGCGTAAGTTCCTAGTGTTGAGCAACACCAATGCCGTAGAATGCCCATGGCTTGTGCCATGGCTTGCATCTTGCATGTATAACCGAGTACCAAGAAAGATTATTCCCGTCATTACATCATTTATCGTCTGTTAAAAAGAGATTAGAAGCAGACTATTAGACGAAAATTAACCAAGAAGATTATATATATAGGATTGTACGTTCGGGTGAGAAAGTGTTGATATAACTCATATTAGTACCTGCATTGGGGTTTGTATACCATGCATTGATGGGTTACAGGCTACATTGGGTTAATGTACGGGATACAACTCCTAATATATAGTATGGGTATACCCGTAGAAGATACTCATGATTATTAAAGGCCTATTTGGTAAATATGATAACTCGACTAGTTGAAGATAAGTCTGACCACTTTTAATTTCACACTGCTGGTAAGTCTCGTTTTCCTACTAATAAGTTCAGTTTTTTTTTTGAAAAAAAAAGCATAACCATAGTTTCTTTTTCAAACTAACTATGAGTTGGTTTATTTAAAAACCAAAGAGAAATTATGGATTAGACCCAGTCTAATCAAAATTTTGAAATTCCCAAACAAATCCTAAGAAATACCTACCAAAGAAAACAAAACTTAAAGCACCTCACAATTTCTCAAGATTACCTTAAAAAATATAAGTACGTTCTTAACGTACATGTGCCCCCTAAATCCCAAAAATTTAAAGTCACTTGCAAGTTGCAACATTAATTAATATCCTGACCAAACGACAGAAGACATTAATTGATGTGATGGCCGGGTCCAACCGTCATGTGCTAAAACTAAACCTATGGAGAAAAACTTATATATAACTGTGACACGATTGACATGATATCATGAGTTAATGAGAGTGGTGTAAAGTGATCAAGATTGTAAGAGTACTTTTTGACTTCACAATCTCACTTTACTTCACTCCCATTGGCTCGTGACACCATGTGATCGTGTCACAGTTACACTAAAGACTTACTCAAACCTAGGACCCCTCAAGCTTCCTTCCTAAATAAATAAGTCACTTGAAATAATAAGTGGATTACTTTAAATGGTAAGTGAATATGACAACTTAAAAACTTTGTAGGTATCATAGAATTACCCTCCATTCAAGGATGTAACGTGTGTACAATTTTTGGGTTTTAAGAGCAATAGTGTGAGGTAGGCATTGGTACGTGATGAAAATGAAAATAACATTAATTGGAAAGTACCAAGATCGAAAACTTACCACTCCAAGCTTGGCCTTCATTTGTTTAATGTGATCGAGAGAAAACGTCATTGTTGATATCACAATAGGCTGGAACTCAACTCCTAAATCCCCAGATCGTATCACTGTCCTCTCATCTTTAACAAAACTGCTCTTCAAGAAGCTCCATCCAAAATCTGCTATAGTGTTGAGGACAAACGAGAAAATTCGAGACACTTTCTTGACAATTCTTTTACTGGCCCTGTCAGCTGATTTCAAGCTTAACTGACACGAAGGAAATGTCAAGGGAAGAGAAGGGTTGTCAGCTCTTTGTAGACAAGAAAGAAGAGCACCCATCAAAGAAAAACCATCACCAAGTGCGTGATGAATCTTAAATACTACACTCCCAGCTGCATTTCTTGTTGGGTACTTAATTATATGAACTTCCCATAATGGTCGGCTTTGTGGAAGCTGTTCCACGGCTATCTTCGATAAATATTCATCTAGGTATTGATCGTAATATTCCAGTGACATTCCGGTGGGGAAAATGGGGACGTTAACGTGATCTTTGAGCTCCACTTCAACTTTCTTCCATTGTTTTACTCCACTTTGATCACTTACCTACACCCAGAGTTTTAATACTTAGTACCATTCTAAGAGAGAGGTTTTAGTACTTAGCACATCCAAAAATACTTTTACAAGATACCCTAAACTAGTTTTAAAAGCATAGAGGAGTGAGATAATTATGTTGGTACTATTACTCGTTAGAAATTGGCTTTGTAGCTTGATAAAATATTTCCCCTCTTGTAAGGGAGATGAGGTTTCAAGTTTGGGAGTGGCTATTGCAACCCCCCCAAATTATAAGTTCCCCCCTGCCCCCCTTTATTTCTCAACCCCCCAAATTTACACACCCACCCCTCTCAAAGACTAAAATACCCCTCATTCTCACCCACCCCACACCCCCATGGCAGTGACGACCAGTGACGGCGACGCCTCTTCTCTACCTCAACCACTCTGGCTGACTCCATCCCATTCCATCTCACTCTCTCCCTCCTTCCCGTGAAAAAAAAAAGAAAAAAAAAAAAAAAAAAGAGAAGAAGAAGGAGAAAGAAGGAGGAAAAAAGGTTGGCCAGAAAAAAATGGAGTTGGCCGGTGACTATAGCGATGAGACATCGCCGTCATATGCCATGGACAAATGCAAGGCGTAGCCAATGTGGAGATTTAGACCAGAAAAATTGGGTTTTTTTCCATTGATGGTCAAGCTTTGGATTTTTTATTTTTTATTTTGGTCTGCTATGATGGTTGGGGGTGAGGGTTGGGGTGCAATTGGTGGGAGATCTCAATGGTAGAGGTTACGATAAGATCTGCGATGGGTGGGGTGGGGTTCACGGTGTTGGGGTTTTCAGCAACTGCTTCTAATGTGGGTTTGGTTTTGGCTGTGGACGATGGTGGTGGTTCCGGTACTTTTCTTTGTTCTTTTCCTCTTCTTTCTTTCTTTCTTTCTTTCTTCTTCTTTTTTTTTTTTTTTTTTCCTTCTACCAGTCAGATCTGTGTGCTCCTCTATTTTTTCCGACGATGGGAGGGAAGAGAAGGAAGGAAGAGGAGGAGAAGAAGAAGGCTGCCGACCGGGGGGAGGGGAGGGAGGTCCGCCGACAAGAGAGGGGTGCAGCGCTCGCCGTCGCCTTCGCTGGGGTGCCAGAGAGAGTTGTCGGTGAGGAGGGGTGCGGGAGAAGGGATGGGTGAGAGTACTTAAGCCCTTTTTGGTAATTTTGCATAATAATTTTTTTAATTAAAAAATATGGGAGAGCAACTTAGAGGGTTGTGGGGTTGCAATAGCCGTTCCCTTCAAGTTTTGAGTCTCCAGCCCATAAAACAAGGGGTGCGGACTTGGCCCAAAGGATAATGAAGGGTTCTCACAAAAGTAATAGTTCTAGTAATAATAATAATTTTCATGGAAGTCCCATGAAAATTCTTATTACATGGTATGACATTGCAACTATACAAGGGTTTTGAAGGACATAGTATTACTACTACTAATAATTATTTTTATCATGAAAAATGCTAGTTTATCTATCTTTTGCCACCTATCTAATTTACTACCCACCTTATGTGTCAAAAATGTACAGGTGAAAGTAATCTTGTGGGACCTAGCATATATTGAATAAGATCGAAAGAACTGTCACATATAGATAGGTGGGAGAATGTGGGTGAAATTGCAATACCCTTTTGTTATTGCTTGGTACAAGGGTTCACACAAAAGTTGTTGTAGTTGTACTATTATAAAAATAATAATACTCGTAATAATTTTTATGGAAATCCCATAAAAATAGTACTCATTTCATTTCTATTTGATTGTCATCTTTGAAATAAAATGTTTTTTTAATGAACTTTTTAAATACTTTCACATCAATATAAATGTTTTAACATACCAATTTTACCATCGTACAGAATATTGAAAAATATAAAATACTCATAAAAAATGTTATTTTAGGAAATCTATTAAAAAAAGTTATTGACTTTTTAATAAGACAATAATTTTATAACATCCCAAAAAAGAAAGGACAACAATAAAAATGGAGTTGGGGGAGTAATTATTACTTGGATACAATTCTCATGGGATTTTAATTGAGAATTGATCATCAATTACTAGTTGATCCATTCTAAAAGTGGGAATGCTAAGCCACTTTTTAATCCAACATTTTGACTTTGTTCCATTCCAATTGGCTCGTAACACCAAATGGCTGTATCACAATTACACTGAAGAATCACTCTTCTAACAAACCCTACAAAGCGAGCGATAGTGTTAGGAATGGATGACTTGAAAAGCTAGTTTTGGGAACCAAATTAGAAACGGTGTGTTTGTTTGTTGTTGCAGTCTGCACACGTATAGATTTTATTTGATTTCACAATCAAAGTAAACAGGAAATTAAGTGGATAACACAACTTTAAAAATATGTTGGCCCTAAATGTCTCATCTTCAACCAAACGTTTTCTACAAAGGACCACATCCTTTTTTTTTTTTTTTTTTTTTTTTGAATCAAATAAAAGAGTTTCAAACATTATAGAACAACCCAGCATCCCAATTAGGTTGGCACCCTTAGAGTTCTAAATCATGTGCTATTCACCTAGAATTTATTAATAAAAGATAATAAGAGTACCAGATAGGATAAAAGAGAAAAGATTAAAAGCTTTATGTGAAACTTGAATTGCCAAAATTACAACATTCATATTACCTTGAATTGCCAAAATTACAACAAATGTCATTTTTCTGAGACCTTAATAACTTTGTGTCCAAAATTTTGAAATAAAATATGAAAAAAATGGGTATGAGAATGAAAATCTACTCATGCCTGTGCATGCACACACATGGAGAGAGAGAGAGAGAGAGAGAGAGAGAGAGAGAGAGAGAGAGAGAGAGAGAGAGAACCATGATGGCAGAGAAGCGTGGGTTGATGGGGAGAAACACATCCTTAAGCAATGACATTGTTGGCAAGTCATCAAGAGGAACTTCAAAATCCATAATAGCAAGGATGGAGACAGATAACACCGAGCTGTTGAAGTATTGTGCAGTAGGGCTCACAGGCTCCGAAACTTCCTCTTCTTGCTTCAACTCCTTCATACTATGTAATATGTGTTCTTGAGCTTCACCTATGACTTAATTACCAGTGACTTCTGATCAAGTTTGTATATTTTTATTCCAATGCATGCCATATATTATCGATCACATGTAAGTATAGAGGTGGGATTTAATTACAAGTGTAAGGATGGGTTTAGAGTCAAAGGTAATAAATTTTCTTCTTGTGGGTTGTCAGAAAAATTTAGTAGCCTACATGCATCCCGTACATAAGCAGTTGCTATGTATTTTAAGGAAATTAATAAGGGTAGTTGTCAATATCTTTCAACTAACCATGTTAATGCTTTTAGTGTGCATAATTATTTGTTTTTTTTTTTTTTTAATTTTATTTTTTAAATCAGATTGATAATTGATGAAACTTAATTTTGATGGATTTAGGAAGTCTAATTAGAAAAAAGCTACTGATTAGGACATAGAGCGCCTGAGGTAGCTTCATTCAAATTAGGTCACGTAATCTTCAGTTTTAGCAGTAAACTATATTGCCTTTAGAAATGTTGTTGTAGACGTTCGATGACTCCAAATTGAAGGAAACAATAAAATCGTGATTAGTACTACTCCGTATTTGTTGTTTTTTTTTTTCAAATTCACGACTAAAGAAGCTACATATGCGTAGTTGGCTTTTGTTCACAAAAGAAAGGGGCCGAAAATGGTGCTCTTTCTCGGCTTGTTTGGTATTAAGTTGGGAAGTGGACACCAAAAATGTAATTTCCTTACTACTTTTCCAAGTTTCAAGTTAGTTGGTTGAGATGTCATTCAAATATTAATTATGATTTTACGTAATTTAGTGAGCTGTCAAGATCTCTTCTTTTCTTCCTTTTTTTTTTTTTTTTCTTCTTTGATAGGGTATATTTTCATCACATGGTCCCACTCGATCTGGTTGGGGAGTAGAGGATCTGGTTGGGAGTAGAGCGAGTCTTTCGTGTAATTATGACATGACCACCTATTATCATAGGGCAATAGAAGTGAAGCAAATTAAATCTCATTTTATTTTATTTTTATTAATTTGTGATATAATATTAACTATGTCACAATTACATATGGAGTATAAGGGTTTCTTTTTTAATTTTTTTTTTGTTATTGGGTACAACATATAAGATTTTCTCTCGAGAGCAATTAATACGCTTCATTTAGTGTCTGCTACCTTGGGGACAATTGCTCCAGACTTTTTGCACCATGCATGTTATGGTTTTGGACGGTACTGGCTAGCCAACTCAAATTAATCGTGTACCCATGTGGGGTGCATGCCTATCAACCTAAGGACTAAAAAAATAAATAAAACGTACCTTTTCGATTCCTAATTAATTGTCCCATTGAAAAATTATGGCATTTTTATATTTTTGTTTTTTTGACAATCGATTGAATTTTTTCATTCTTAGGTGGGGTTTTTAGATACCAATAGATGAGTATCGATATTTTTTTTTATTAGTTTGAATCTGAAATCACTCATTTAGGTTAGAAAAATGCCATTAGGTTATCATGTTTTAGGAAAAAAATACATAATCCTATTTTATTTATCTCCTTTTTTTTTTGGGATGTTCCAAAATTATGATCCCAATAAAAAAAGTTAATAATTCTTTTTATTTGATTGCCTAAAATATTTTTCTTCATCAATATTTTTACACTTGAGGGCAAAATTAAAATATTAGAACACATATTTTAATGTGAAAGCATTTAATAGGTCCTCCTAAAAAAATGTGATTTTTCAAAAGTGACAGTCAATTAAGAACGAAGAGAGTAAAAATGATTTTGTAAAAAAAAAAAGACATCAACTATGTTTAGGTATATAAGTAATTTTACTAAGCCAAAAAAATTAGTAAGCCAAAAAAAAATTATTTCCTATGCTGATATGTAGATTTCTATGTAATTTCCTATGCTGATACATAAACTGGTGAATTCTTTTTTATTTATATTTTTGTTTAATTTTTGGTAAGAGATTCCTTCTTCATTTCCAAAAGCTCAGGACCTGGCTGGTTATAGTCATTTTGGGAAAAAGATTTCAATATAAATCTCTCTACCCACGTACCTATCAGCCCACTTGGGGAGTGAGTCTCCCATACATATATGTAACTTTGATAGGGTCACGTGGTGTCATGGGCAATGGAGCAAAGCAAAGTAGGATTGTGAGGTAAACAAGTACTCACAATCCCATTTTACTCTATTTTCATTGGCTTAGGACACATTGACACTGCATCGGCCGTGTCACAATTACGTGTCAGTTTTTTCTCGTCGGCAGAGCATAAATTATTGCCAGGGGCTGGTATCTGCGCATGTGTCACTTCATTGCGGATGCCTTTGTTGGATGCTTGTCTAATTTTAAGCTGGTTTAATTGGTTTCAAACTTTCAATTGAAGGAAATGTACTCTTTGTGCTTTGTAATTAACTTCCAATTCCGGCACAGTATGAAGTAGGTGTGTGAGAGTGAGAATAGCCTTAATCAGAAGAAACAGGTTATTTGGGTTCAAACTGGTGCCAAATACAACACATGATGAAGAAAAATGTGATTTTTTTTTTTTTTCCTGATTCAATTATATTTCATCCCAGATTGATGTGGAATGGGTACTCTTCAAATATATATATATATATATTTTTTTTTTGTTTGCAGAAAGAGAGCTAACAAATAATGGAAACTCACTTTAACAAAGACTGTATTTCGATATGATTCCATTTCGGTCTTCTGGAACCTGCACTATAACGAAGAATGGAAACTCACTATTAGGTTTCTCATTTCCCTTTTTCGGTGAGAAGATTTTCGATGGTAAATAGCAAGACCCATTATATATATATATTAAAAAAAGCGGCTTTTGCAGGAACAATGTGGTAGTTAGGTTATGTTAATCTTTTGAAAGAGATAAAAAGAAAAAAAGAAGAGAAAAAAAGAGTAGCCAATGAGATAGAGGGTCTCTGTTACCTCAAAAATACTGAAATAGCCCCAGCTAAAAGTTTTGTACTTTCAACGAACAATGTTTAGCGCGGGAAAAAGAGTGGAATGCGCGGCAAATGAATTTGTAGTATCATAAGGACATGAAAAGGTTTTGTTCTTTCAATCTAATCATATATGTTTCTATTGTTTTTCTGCAGTGAAGCATTTCTTCCGGTGTGAAACATGGAAACAGCTAACAACATCGCCGGTACGAGAAGTTCCAAGAGGCTGAAGAGTTGCGAAGAATATGAAGATCGAATCAGTGGCTTGCCTGACTCGGTCCTCGTCCACATCCTTTCCCTTTTGCCTACCAGGGACGCCGTCAAGATGGTCCTCGTACGGAGGTTCCGACACCTCTGGACCTCAGTCCACACACTCTCTTTCACCGATTTCAGAAATACGGTCAATGGTGATGGTTATCGAGAGTATGATGCCAAGTTCTTGAACTTCATCCATCATGTATTGATTCTTCACGAGAGCTTAACGATTTACAAATTCCATCTCAATTTCAAGTTCAAGTTCTCGTTGGATTCTTCAATGGCCAATGAAATCGAAACATGGGTCCGTTTCGCGGTGAGGAAAAAGGTGAAGGTTCTTGATTTGGATTTATTCCGGCGTTTTTTTCCTAAGCCTCGTGCTAGTTACAAGTTGCCTAATATTGTTTTCACCAGTGAGAATTTAACAGAGCTCACGTTGGCTGCTTGTGACATCAAACCGCGGGGACCGATTCAGTTGACATGACTTAAGAAGTTATCGCTTAAAGGAATTGGGTTGAGTGAGAAGATAATGGGTGAAATCTTATATGGGTGCCCACTGCTTGAAGAATTGTCTCTGATAGACTGTCTGTTAAGTTTCCAACTTAAAAGTCTAAGCTGATAAGTGGAGGGCCCAAACAGGTATATGAAGATATGTTTAACTCGATATTTAATCAATCAATGTGGGATGTGGTATATTTCTAACACTCCCCCTCACGTGCAGGCCTAACAAGATTCAAATGGCCTGTCACGTGGACAATAAAGACGGGCTCACGAGCGAAACGGGCCCAGGAACGACATGCTCTGATACCATGTTAAGTTTCCAACTTAAAAGCCTAAGCTTGTAAGTGGAGGGCCCAAACAGGTATATGAAGATATGTTTAACTCGATATTTAATCAATGTGGGATGTGGTATATTTCCAACACTGTCGTGGTCTGCGTAAACTGAATTTTACTCGTCCAAATATCAAGAGTTTGATATTTGAAATTGCTGGAAATGAGGATTTGATTTTGGAAATTTCAGTTCCTAATGTTATATCATTTGAAATTGCTGGGTCCATAGGGTGTGCCAATTTAATATACGCATCGTCTCTTGTTGATGCATCATGCTATTTCAGCT
Organism: Liquidambar formosana; assembly: GCA_039720395.1. NCBI lineage: Eukaryota > Viridiplantae > Streptophyta > Magnoliopsida > Saxifragales > Altingiaceae > Liquidambar > Liquidambar formosana. The sequence goes on from CM077824.1 coordinate 16,003,630, forward strand.
ACCGTTTCAACTGTGCACGCAAGGAATATCGTGAGGTGAGAATGCTTCTTGAGAAGCTTAGTCACGCCAAGACTTTGACCATGTGCACGTGGAGTATTTTGGTATGATTTCCTTCTCCTTAATTGAATTGATCTTCATCATTTTGTTTCTTATCATTGATTAAATTAGTCAGTTTCTAGCATAATTTTTATGGGCCTTTTAGTTTTATGCTCTGAGGTGGGTTTCTAAGAAAACTTCTCAAGGTATTGTGTCAGTGAATCTAATCACATGAGAATCATGTTTCAAAATGTCAATCACTAAAGATGCGCACACCTCATGCCTTGAGGTTGAAATGTGCAAGATTTACAAGATTAAGTATTTCAAATCAATAGTGCTCTATTTTAAGGTCACTTTATTGGAAAAAATAGTCAGGCTGAATATTTTGGTTCCAGATGTTTCTTTAGGAGAACTTCCTTGGATATATTTGTCTGAGATACTGCTAGCTTCTCTAGAAAAACATATAGAACTTGGTAAAGGATCAATTAACGATTGATGGTCAAGCCAATTGTACACTAAACCTTCTTCAATTCAACTCAACTCAACCAAGCCTTATTCCCAACTACATGGGGTCGGCTACATGAATAAGGTTACACCATTCAGTTCCATCAAGGGCCATATTTGCTGTTACATCCTTAACACACATGTAATTTTTCACCTCCTCTGGCCACGTTATTTTGGGCCTTCCTCTTGTTCTCTTAAGGCCTTGGACTCGAATTAAGTCACTCTTACAGTTGGGTGAATTCCTAGGTTCCGTTGCACATGACCAAACCATCCTAGACAATTTTCCCTCATCTTCTCCTCAATTCGCACTACTGCTATAGTAAACCTTCTTGATCACCAATAAATTGTTTTGGAACTCTGCTGGCCATTAGAAGCTATTTTAATTTAATTGGGTCCCAGCTCACATTTCCTTGCAAACGATAGGATTGATCTATCAATTCTAAATGGGGCCTTTCTTGATTATGGGGTTCAGGGACAACGGTAGTTCTTCTTTGTAATAGACATATGACTCTATCCATTTCTTCCATCAGTGACAAGATTATTTTAATGTCGTGTAATTTGAGTTCATGGTGACAGTTTTGCTATGTGCCTAGGTGTTGATGATATGTAAGTTGACAAATCTGCCATGTCCATGCTTCAGCTGGAAGTGTCTCGTACTTAAAATCAGTCTGAAAAAATGGCACCTCCCAGGGATTTCTAGCTTGCCGCTAAATTCCCCTTGTTTGGAGACACTCACTATGTATATTTACCCTGGGCAGTGCGATATATTCGAGGTATGCAAAAGTTTTATTTCATTTTCTGTTTGATCTAAAGGGAACTAAATTTCATAAATAGTTTGTACTTTGAACCATTAGGAAAATCCAGCAAAGTCGATCCAAGTGCATGACTTCAACGGCAAGAACTACTGGAACTCACAGGAGGCTACTTTTCATTGTTTGAGACACCACCTCAAGACTGTTATGATATTTGGCTACATAACAGAGCCTTCCGTGATTCAACTGATTGAGTTTTTGCTTAAGAATGCAATGGTCTTAGAAAAGATGGTCATTTCTACCAAGAAGACTCTCCAACGTACTCACCAATATCATATTTTTAAAGCTGCTGTTGCTCGTCAGAATGATCACTTTACTTCAGGGAAACTTCTGGAATTCTCCCAGAAGTTGTTGAGCCTCCCAAGAGCCTCTACCCGTGCAGTAATTCATTTTTCTTGATCATTGCTATATTTTCTGAATTTGTTGTGTTCCTCCTGACTTGTTATAATTTTAAAATTCCCACATTTTGCAACTACCCTTTGATGACACCTGTTGACATCATTGGAACTGCATTTCCTTTTTTCTTTCTTCCTCTGAATTACACAGGCAACTTGGTTCAAATTACAGTCCCATTTGCTTATTGTGAGAATTGCCTAAAAAATACGAGTAATAATTTAAACAGAAAAAGGGAAAAAGGTAAAACAGAGATAACAGCAGAGGGCACATGACCTTTCTGATTATAATCAGACTGTAACAATACATATTTAACTATACTAATGCAATCGACTTGAACATCAAGTTTTTCTAGATCAAAGAAACAGAGATGACAGTGTATACAGTTTCTATTCCAGTACATGCAGGATTCAGATTTTAGGGATGTGCCGCTACTCGAGTCTAGGTTATTTATTAATCTTTTGTGGAATTACATAAAAGTGCCATTGCTTAGAGTCCCTTCATAAACTGATCCAAATCCTCCTTCCCTGAGCTTCTTACTGAAACTGTCAGTTGGGGCTTATTATTCTTGGGAGCTGATATTGCCAGAGACAAAATCTCTGCTTCCATGGCTTAGTTTAGAAATGGACAAAATTGCCCCTCTTGCTTCCTGTTCTCTCTCTTCCCTTCTTCTTCCTTAGATGACAGCTTGATCTGAACCAAATCCACCAGAGCCAACAGGCCCAGCATCAAGAATACCATGATCCTAACTTGTAACGTTGCCGTATTGATGTTTCCCGAGATAGCACTATGAACCTGGGTTTTATGTAGTACCTTGCCTATGGTTGATCTTTTCTCTCTATCCCCTCAAAAAGAGGTTTTGATTATGTGACGTCTTGAATGGGATTGTTCTTCTCTAAAAATTATAGTCATGATTGTTCTTTCGTTAAGAGAGCGAAGCTAAACAAAAGGAAAACAGAACAAAAATTTCCCAGACAGAATGTTCTTATCTTTTCTCTCCTCTTGCTCACTGCCTTTGAACAAAATTTACCCTCTCTATTGTGTTTTGTTTTCTCTCCTCTTTTATTTATTTAAATTTTTAAATTTTAAATTTTAAATTTTAAATTTTTTTCTAATCCAAATCAGAGGGGAAAACTTCCCCACTAAACAAAAAAAGTGAAGCCACATAAAAAAATAAAAATAAATAAAAATAAAAATAAATAAATAAATAAAAACCCACACGCACCCAGAGAGAGAACTCAAAATATAAGCAGCCCCAAAACAACAACTTCTCACACTTCGCTCTTCTCTTATTTATATTTTCTTTGAAGCCTAATGATTGCAAGGTGATGGTTGAGCTGAAATGGAGATGGATGGTTTGTTAGAGCAAGGAGATGGTGGTCGTGGGCATGGCCGACTGTTTTAGAAATGGAGATGTTTTGCAAGGAGGTGAAAAGGTCAAAAAATAATGAAGAGTGAGGAGAGAGAAGAAGGGCAATTTCGTCCAGCTGTAAAAAAAGCCATGGAAGGATACTTCCCTGGCAATATCGCCTCCCTTATTCTTTATGAGTGAATCTCAAAGACATTCCTGCTACTCGATCTAAATAATCCTCCCCTGTTTATCGGCATCATTTTTCTTCCTCAAAATAATGACGTTGATGCCAAGTATTAAAAACAGACCAAAGAATGCTCCAAGGCTGTATGCCAAAATGATTACAGGATGAGCTGCTTTCCTTATAGGTGCACTTGGGTAAACCCGCACCTTAACAAAGAATTGATGATCAGTGGCTGCCCTCTGTCCTCCAATAGCCCCATCGTCCACCAGTGAGAAGATTTTTTATGGTAACTAGGTAGCATTCCCCAGTTGAATAAAACAGAGCATCTTTGCAGGAAGAATTCTTTAAACAGGCCTGCTTGTGACTTCCCAAGTCTGTATCGCTTGTATCTGCATTGACATCCAAGTTCTGGGTTACCTTCTCATGCTCTAGAAGTCTGATATTTAGAAGTGTTGCAAGACAAAGCAGAAACTTTGGAAAACCCAAGTTTAGGATGCTTAGCAATTGTTGGCATGAAGCAACTTGCGTTGCCACCAACAATCCAGGGACAGCTGCAGTCTACATCAGTAAGAATATCCGATATCGGCAACTATCTGTCACTGAAATTTTACCTAACCATAAACTCTCAAGTGTCCATCAGATTCCAACTTCATGTATTGCACATACATTTGCACACCTTTCTAAGGAACATCAAGTTGCAAAACTGGATCATTGGTATTTGGTAATGTTCGTGAAGAGAGCAAAACTTCCATTCTGAAGCACAGCATAGATTGGACTTTCTCTTTCCCCATCAGATGGTTGCTGAAAATATGCTAATGGAGGATCAGACCCTATGAATGCAAACAAACCTTCATTAGTAACAGAAAGGGAATACAAACCTCCTAGAGATCAATTTGTTGCAGAAGCATTGACCATGAGCTTCTGCCTAGGAACCAACTTCTGCCTGAGAAGTGAAGTGTCTGTTGGGTGATCAAAATATTGCCAAACTGTTGCATTGTTTTTGTTGAAGAGCACAAGATTCCCCATCTCAATCAAGTTTTAACCTACAAGTGATCCACCTCCCGTATCTATAGACCAAACTAGAGTTCTACTGGCATCTTGTAAGACTAAATATCCATCTCCAGTTTTACTCAAGGTTGCGTTTTCTTGAACAGGATTGTTATCATTGGCAGACCAGGCTAATTGTATGAAGTATAAATAACTTCGCCTTCGACCATAATGGAAAGGTCAAAATAAACACTACCATGATACTCAAGGGATAAAGTTAAGGGGTTGTAATAACCGCTGTCCTTGTACGTTAAAGGCTCAAAATAAAGCTTATTAATGAACTTTTTAGTGGACTTGTTTAGTAAAACAATTCGACTATCATTAAAAAATAAATAATAAATAAAATTAAGGCAATGAATGGTATGGTACGTTAGTGGTTCATAAATAAATACTTCTCACTAGGCTTAAGGATTACAAATTATAGATGTGCGCAAAAGCACTTTATAAATGAACTCAAGACAAGCTTAAAATCGAACCCAAACCGAGTTTGAGATTGATCAGCACAAACTTCTCTACTTTCTCTTGAACTGAGTTTATGCTCTTTAAAAGTTTGGCTCGATTATAAACAAACAAGTTTTTTAACGAACCAAGCTTGAATATAATAGTTTAGGTTTGTTAAAAATTAACTCAACTCGATAGTAAACAAACAAGCTTTTTAATGAACCAAACCTGAACACTCCAAAGCTCGACTCGACTCGGCTCAGCTCGTTTGCAGCCCTAGTTGCAATATTTATGCCATAATAATCACCGGAACTTGTCTCTACGTGCATCTTCAAAATCATTGATGTCTCCATTATATTCACTAGCACACATGCATCTCTTAACAAATCTTCAATAGAGGATCAGTTTCTTAATTGCTTGGTGCAGTGAAGGACTCGATTTGGTTATAGAGTGCACTGAGTGGGACATCTGATGGTGATTTTGCATCCTTTATTCTCTGTTTATACCGTAAAGTAGAAGGAAATTGAATGGTTTTTTACTGGGTATATTTAATTAATCTCACACACTTATTATTATGTTTTTTTCTAATTAAAAATGTGTTTTCTTTCCATTTCAAGGTAAGTGGTAGCATTAAACATAGTTAAATTCTTGGATTTAATTCAAAGAGAGTTCTTAAATTCAAAACCATTATTTAAGAGGTATATAGTATGAAATATGATATTCAGTAGTATTGAAAAAATGAGAATAAATTTAAATTCAAAACTATTTTGTCCTCTATATTATTAAAAGTTTATTTTGCAGTACAACATCCTTCTGTCTTTACTCATTAAACTTAGAAACCTAAACAAATGAGCTCCAATTAATCTCTAAGATTTCATGAAAAAAATTTTCCTTGTTTGATTCACGAGCAAATTATTTTTGTTTTTTCAAAATTTTTTGTAGCGAATTTGCTCGGACTTTGTCAAAATTCCAGAATTTGTGACCAGATGGCAGTTCTTTTCTTTTCTTTTTTTTTTTTTTTTTTTTTTTCAATTAACTATATTTTGATTAATCCTACTTATAACTTGTTTGAAGTACAAAACTATATATAATTCTTACTATTTGTCTAAATTCTCAATCAAATCTAAAAAAACTCACAACCAAGTTTTCGTGTGATACTTTAAGGTGCTTGTCCATATTTGAATTTGACTGATAATTCAAGACAAATTTCCAAATTTTTATAAAGAGACTTTCACATTAATCTACGCTAACAAGGGTCCAATTTTTCCATCTACATTTGAAAATTTTATTTAATTTTAATTAAATTTACGAAATGTTTTGAATTAGCGGTCCAAATTTTTAGCCAAATCCCAAACAAAAAGGGCACATCCAATTTAATTTCTTTACTGTGATTCAATTTCTGGTGGCTGTCCATATCCGAATTCACTTTATAAGTCGTAACCAATAATTTTCAATTAAAATCTACAGTGACAATTTCACAATCTGTACTAATAAGAGAAAAGCAAATGGGCAAAAGTCATGTACTCATCTTAAATCTTTTAGTTGTCACCTCTGTGGTGAAAACTGACTAATTAGCATGCCATGCAGGGCCTTTAACTAAATACTCTTCCAAGGTGAAAAAGAAAAAATCAAATTGTTTTCTCATGTGACACCTTATCGTACATCCAATTAACCACTTAAATAAAAAGGTGACAATTTTAATTACAACTTACAACAAAATCCAAAGAAAAAACTACATATATGCAAAAACAACAATGATGACAACGACGACTATTGATGACTACTTTGAAATTTTATTTTATTTTATTTTCTCTTTAATCAGCAAAATAAAGATTTTTATTAATAAAAAGAAAAAGAAAAAGATACATTCTTAATAAATCCCCAAACAAACTACTTAAACACCCACCAAAACACCACAGAACACACCCATGCATTTGCATGTAAAGGAATCAAGCTTCGCATGCGGCTTTGAATATAACCTCAAAGGCATTCTCTACGCATGACTTGAACTTCTGGGAATCAATGAAGCCTTTCTCCGCCCCCACTGCAACTGTCAGCTTTCCCATATAACTTACCATTGTTATGGTAAGACTCTGCAATTCCATCGATAACAGTTTATCATGGCTAAAAATGTCATCGGTGTAGTTAATTTTAAGAAGACTATGTTCATCTGACAAATTCAGGTCTTCATGAATGTATTAATTTAATATTTGAAGGAGAAATTAATATTTTATTGATATGAGAAGAAATCTCAGAAAATTCATTTAAACGACAAATTTTGAAAAAACTTTTTTCTGCAAAGTTGTTAAAAATGATATTGTCTAGTGGAGTACGATGCCAATTTTCATAAAAAAAATTCATATTTTCAATAAAATCTTGAAAAATAAAACATAAATGGGGGTGCAAATAAAATTGAGGGGTGGCACCCACCTTCCTCGAGTCCAAAATCTAAAACAATTGGCCCAACATACAAGTTTAATTAGTATTCATACCTATTCAAAAGGTTTAAGTCCATTTATTGTATATTAAGCTACTTTCTTTCTCTTTTTCTCTCGATGTGATCTCATTTAAACTACATGTGAACTTCAACATAATTCGCTCAAAACAGCATTAGCAAAGCTCACTAATAGGTTATAGGAATTTATTTAAGAGAAAAAAAGAGAACAAATTAAGTTGGTAATATACCTGAGGTCCGCCGACCACCATAAAGTAAAAGCCTTTAATAGGATGAGCAGCTAGAGCCATTTGTTCCACCGGCCCGATCATATTTGAGATTGTCATGCTTGAGTTCCTCACCGTTCTATGAATGTGTCTAGCTGATGCCTGCCACCAGCAACATATATTACCATATTTAGCATTCTCTGGTTGAGCTCAGTGGTGCCTGTAATTAAAAACATGTTTCTTTTCATGAGACTTAGTAACATAATTACTAGACTTAGAATTTCATATCGTTTTTACATGAAAAATTTTAAAATTAAGTCCCTTGGTTGTAATATTTTAATTAATACTCCGAACTCTATAAGAATTTTAAGGATAAACATTTAGTAAAGATTTTTAATTTAAGTCATTTGTTTTTTTATCTAATCGTCAAAATATAATTGACTTCAAAGCAGGTATCCAACATCTTGCATGTTGTATTACGAATAAGGGGTTGAGATTAAAAATCTTTATGTAATTAACTCTCATAAGGGATCCCTTAAGAGATCAAGATTATATATATATATATATATAACTATGAGAACGTATTGATGTAAGTTATATCAGCACCATGCATTAGGGTTGTATCTCTTGAATTGGTGTGTTATAAAATATATTGGATTAATGCAAATGATACAAACCCCTAATACATGGTTCTGATATAACTTATATCAATATGTTTTCATGATATATATATATATATATATATATATATATATATATTCATTTTATTTTTAAAATCTTTCACAAAAGATGAGTTCTAAGTGTGCAAGAGGAGTTATATATATATATATCATGCACGTACATACCTCAGGGCCCCTATATTTTCTCATAGCCTCTAGTAGTTTGCCAGTGAGATGAACACCTAAAGATTTCCTCTTCTTCTTGATTAATTTATGTGCTTTCCATACAAATTTGAGAGGATTCGAGAAGTTAGCAGTAGTTAAATCGGGTATGGAAATATGCAAGAACGCGAAATGGTTTCCCCATGGCGCTTTGGCGTGAGGTTCGACCATCTCCTTCACTGACTTGTAACTGTGTAAGTTCCTAGTGTTGAGCAACACCAATGCCGTAGAATGCCCATGGCTTGTGCCATGGCCTGCATCTTGCATGTATAACCGAGTACCAAGAAAGATTATTCCCGTCATTACATCATTTATCGTCTATTGAAAAGAAATTAGAAGCAGACTATTAGACGAAAATTAACCAAGAAGATTATATATATATAGGATTTGTACACTCATGTGAGAAAGTGTTAATATAACTTATATTAGTACCTACACTAGAGTTTGTATACCATGCATTGATGGGTTATAAGCTACATTAGGTAAATGCATGGGATACAACCCCTAATATATGGTATGGGTATACACGTAGAAGATACTCACGATTATTAAAAGCCTATTTGGTAAATATGAAAACCTAACTAGTTGAAGATAAGTCTGACCAATTTTAATTTCACACTGCTGGTAAGTCTCGTTTTTTTACTAATAAGTTCAGTTTTGTTTTGAAAATAAAGTATAAATACAGTTTCTTTTTCAAACCAACTATGAGTTGGTTTATTTAAAAACCAAATAGCAATTATGGATTAGACCTAGTCTAATCAAAATTTTGAAATTCCCAAACAAACCCTAAGAAATACCTACCAAAGAAAACAAAACTTAAAGCACCTCACCATTTCTCAAGATTACCTTAAAAAATATAAGTACTTTCTTAGCGTACATGTGCCCCCTAAATCCCAAAAATTTAAAGTAACTTGCAAGTTGCAACATTAATTAATATCCTGACCAAACAACAGAAGACATTAATTAATGTGATGGGTCCAACTGTCATGTGCTAAACCTAAACCTAGGGAGAAAAACTTATATATAACTGTGACACGATCGACGTGATATCATGAGTTAATGAGAGTAGTGTAAAGTGATCGAGATTGTAATAGTACTTTTTGATTTCACAATCTCACTTTACTTCACTTTTATTGGCTCATGACACCTTGTGACCGTGTCATAGTTGCACTAAGAACTTACTCAAACCTAGGACCCCTCAAGCTTCCTTCCTAAATAAATAAGTCACTTAAAGTGATAAGTAAATCACTCTAAATGGTAAGTAGGTATGACAGTTTAAAACTTTGTGGGTATCATAGAATTATCCTCCATTCAAGGATGTAACATGTGTGTACAATTTTTGGGTTTTGAGAGCAGTAGTATGAGGTAGGCATTGGTACGTGATGAAAATGAAAATAACATTAATTGGAAAGTACTAAGATCGAAAACTTACCACTCCAAGCTTGGCCTTCATTTGTTTAATGTGATCGAGAGAAAACGTCATTGTTGATATCACAATAGGCTGGAACTCAACTCCTAAATCCCCAGATCGTATCACCGTCCTCTCATCTCTAACCAAACTGCTCTTCAAGAATCTCCATCCAAAATCTGCTATAGTGTTGAAGACAAACAAGAAAATTCGAGACACTTTCTTGACAATTGTTTTACTGGCCCTGTTAGCTGATTTCAAGCTTGACTGACATGAAGGAAATGTCAAGGGAAGAGAAGGGTTGTCAGCTCTTTGTAGACAAGAAAGAAGAGCACCCATCAAAGAAAAACCATCACCAAGTGCGTGATGAATCTTAAATACTACACTCCCAGCTGCATTTCTTGTTGGGTACTTAATTATATGAACTTCCCATAATGGTCGGCTTTGTGGAAGCTGTTCCATTGCTATCTTCGATAAATATTCATCTAGGTATTGATCGTAATATTCCAGTGACATTCCGGTGGGGAAAATGGGGACGTTAACGTGGTCTTTGAGCTCCACTTCAACTTTCTTCCATTGTTTTACTCCACTTTGATCACTTACCTACACTCAGAGTTTTAATACTTAGTAACATTCTAAGAGAGAGGTTTTAGTACTTAGCACATCCAAAAATATTTTTACAAGATACCCTAAACTAGTTTTAAATGCATAGAGGAGTGAGATAATTATGTTGGTACTATTACTTGTTAGAAATTGGCCTTGTAGCTTGATAAGATCTTTCCCCTCTTGTAGGGGAGATGAGGTTTCAAGTTTTGAGTCTCCAGCCCATAAAACAAGGGGTGCGGACTTGGTCCAAAGGATAATGAAGGGTTCTCATAAAAGTAATAGTTCTAGTAATAATAATAATTTTCGTGGAAGTCCCATGAAAATTCTTATTACATGGTATAACACTGCAACTGTACAAGGGTTTTGAAAGACGCAGTATTATTACTACTTATAATTATTTTTATCATGAAAAATGCTAGTATTTATCTATCTTTTGCTAGCCATCTAATTTATTGTCCACCTTATGTGTCAAAAGTGTACAAATGAAAGCAATCTTATGAGACCTAGCATATAAAGAATAAGATCGAATGACAAACCACATATAAATAGATGGGAGAATGTGGGTGAAATTGCAACAGTCTTTTATTATTGCTTGGTACAAGGGTTCACACAAAAGTTGTTGTAGTTGTACTATTATAAAAATAATAATACTCCATAATAATTTTTATGGGAATCCCATAAAAATAGTACTCATTCCATTTCTATTTGATTGTCATCTTTGAAATAAAACATTTTTTTAAAAAACTCTTTTAAATACTTTCACATCGATATAAATGTTTTAACATACTAATTTTACCCTCGTACAGAATATTGAAAAATGTAAAATACTCAAGAAAAATGTTATTTTAGGAAATCTATTAAAAAAAGTTATTGACTTTTTAATAAGACAATAATTTTAAAACATCCCAAAAAAGAAAAGAGAACAATAAAAAAAGAGCCGGGGGAGTAATTATTACTTAGATACAATTTGTAACACCCCAAAAATTATATACAATAAACACGTACAATTTTTATGAGCTCCGTACAAATAAACTTTTTCAAAAATAAATTCTCTTTGAAAATACAGAGTATTGCGCAGCTGTGGCAAGCGATGGTTAACCCAAAACTCATCAATATACATTGGCCAACTAAATGAATAAAATTACATCAGTTTTAAATAAAAATAAATGTACGCAATAACTTCTTAAAATCTCGACTCCAACTCTATTACGTGCCTCTAACAGTGATAACCTGAAAATATATTAGGGTAAGCAAACAACAGCCTAGTAGAAAATCCAATTCCTATACAATAAATAATGTTTTAATTATCACATGTAAACATTTATATATTCAAAATAATATATAAATCAAATAATATGAACTCCTATTCATAAACCTCAAATATAATCCAACTGTCAATAATAATTCAATTCCTAAATATATTAGCCTCAATAAAATCAACCATCATAATCCATGACATCAAATAATATCATCATCAATATTTATCAATTGCACAAATCAAATATTAACATATGCTTCAAAATATTCATCATTCACTGTACAAGAATTAAACCACCTACCTTAAAAATGAGATAATAAAATGAATAACTACAACTGTAGACGTGTAGATTGGTTCAAGAGATACAAAATCCATACTGATAAGAGTCGGATTGGAACTCCTATGCTTTGGCCAGTGATTGCCGATCCACTGCCTCTTTCAACTTCCTCCATGCTCCTTTCTCTTTCTCTCCTCCCTTCTTCTCTATTTATTTTTTCTCTCCTTCTTTCTTTCTTTCTCCCTTCTTTCTCACGTCACTATCTCCCTTTCTCTCCCTTTCTCCCTTTTTCTCATCTTTTTTTTTTTTTTTTTTTTTTTTTTTGTTGGTTCACATGGAGGGGAGTAGAACCCCTCACCAAACCCAAGCCCCACCCCACCCGGTGCCATTTGAGATACAGCTCGTTGGCTCTTTTCCTCATCTTTTCTTCTTTTCTTTCTTCTACCCGTCCCTATCTCCTTTCTTTTCTTCTTTCTTCTTTTAACTTTTCTTTCTTCCACCGGTTATATATATATATATATATCACAATTTAATCTTCTTCTCCACCCAATGCAATTTAATGCAATGTCTCCCAACATCCTGACCTCATCTTTATTTTCTATATAAATATTTAAATTTATCACCCTGTGTACAATTCCACCAAATATACACGTAAAATAAATCAATAACTATTCGGAATATTACACATTTCTCATGAGATTTTAACAGAGAATTGATCATCAACTACTAGTTGATCCATTCTAAAAGTGGGAATGCCAATTCTAAAAGTGGGAATGCCAAGCCACTTTTTAATCCAACATTTTGACTTTGTTCCACTCCAACTAGCTCGTAATACCAAATGGTTTTATCACAATTACATTGAAGAATTACTCTTCTTACAAACCCTACAAAGCGAACGATAGTGTTAGGAATGGGATGACTTGAAAAGCTCATTTTGGGAACCAAATTAGAAAGGGTGTGTTTGTTTGTTGTTGCAGTCTGCACACGTATAGATTTTATCTGATTTGCTAGCCAAAGTGGACAGGAAATTAAGCGGATAACACAACTTTAAAAATATGTTGGCCCTAAATGTCTCGTCTTCAACCAAACAGTATCTACAAAGGACCACATCCTTCTTTTTTTTCTTTTTCTTTTTTTTGGAATCAAATAAAGGAGTTTCAAACATCATAGAATAACCCAACATTCCAATTAGGTTGGTACCCTGAGAGTTCTAAATCATGTGCTATTCACCTAGAATTTATTAAAAGATAATAAAAGTACAAGATAAGATAAAAGGGAAAAGATTAAAAACTTTATGTGAAACTTGAATTGCCAAAATTACAACATTCATATTACCTTGAATTGCCAAAATTACAACAAATGTCATTTTTTTGAGACCTTGATAACTTTGTGTCCAAAATTTTGAAATAAAATATGAAAAAATGGGTATGAGAATGAAAATCTACTCATGCTACCGCGTGCACACACATGCACAGAGAGAGAGAGAGAGAGAGAGAGAGAGAACCATGATGGCAGAGAAGCGTGGGTTGATGGGGAGAAACACATCCTTAAGCAATGACATTGTTGGCAAGTCATCGAGAGGAACTTCAAAATCCATAATAGCAAGGATGCAAACAGATAACACCGAGCTGTTGCAATATTGTCCAATAGGGCTCACAGGCTTCGATACTTCCTCTTCTTGCTTCAACTCCATCATACTACGTAATATGTGTTCTTGAGCTTCACCTATGACTTAATTTGCAGTGACTTCTGATCAAGTTTGTATATTTTTATTCCAATGCATGCCAAATATTGTCACATGTATATATAGTGGTGGGATTTAATTACAAGCGTAAGGATGGGTTTAGAGTCAAAGGTAGTCAGGGGTGGATCCAGAAAAGTTTCTTAGTGGTTGCACTTTTAAAAAAGTGACACTTGTCTTCTCTCTATACATCATTTTATCTTTATCTCTCCACTAAATGATTAAAAAAAGAAAGATTATTAATAATTTTTTTGAAATAGCTCAAAAAGAACTAGTGTCCTTGGAGTACTCACTTGGATGACTAGCTAGGTAACTTAAAAAATGTCATTTTGCTAGCTAAAGTAACAAAAATTTAGCTAGTACCGTTGACAATGCTCTTAGCTAGCTAAATGTATCTAGTTAAAATGACAATAGCGAAAATAGCTAACCCTTGGAAAAGGAAAAATGTGATTTGACTAGTTAAAATAGTCATGGGGATTGGATAGCTAGTCCCCTTGGGGATGGTCTAAGATGGATTCATATTCCTACAAAGACATACGTGTTAGTTACAAATCAAGGAAGGATCAAAATGTCAATTTAGTGAGTCTCATAAATGCGCACAACTCCTAGGGTTGCTATCTGATCAACACAATAACCACCTAATTAATATGTGAAAGTAACTAAGATGGATGCATACTTGAATACAAACAAATACATTTTAGGTACAATTTAAGTATCGAAAGGTTATATTCTTAGTTAGGGCCACTTGATCATAATGGTGGTAGATGAGAGTAGCTAAGATGGATGCACACTTGAATGCAGGTACGATTTAAGGATTGAAAGGTTATATTCCTAGGTAGGGTCATTTGATCATAATGGTGATAGATGACAGTAGCTAAGATGGATGCATACTCGAATACAAACAAATACATTTGAGTTACGATTCAAGGATTAAAAGAAAATATTTTTAGAGTCGCTTGAGCATAATTAATGGGGGTAGATAAGAGTAGTTATGATGGATTGATGGGTGCATATTCAAAATACAGATAAGACAAATACGTGTTTGTTACAATTTAAGAATGGATCGAAGGATTAAAGTCTTATGTGGAAAATTAAATGAGTTGATGTCTAGATTTACTAGATCTTATATAAAAATTGCAACTCCTTGGAGTCAGGGGTAGATCAAGAAAATTTTCTTAAACTTTTTTTTTTTAATATATATATATTTGCTTTTAAGAGTTAGATAAGGAAGAGAGAAAAGTAGGACCATATGCATATCGGCATGGTTGATTAGAAGTGGTCAAATGACATAAAACGATAGGCATGTCATACTTTAAAATGCATAGGCGACTTTTAAAAATGTGGAACCTTATATACTATTTGTAACACTCCTATCCCCATCTACCCTATATGGGACAAAGTCTCAATAAGATGGGAAAAGAGGGAAAGTCACAAGACCACACATTGACATGATTGAATAGAAATAATAAAATAGTACTTAAGAGTCCAAGGACTCAAATATCGATATCGATGGATATATCGAGGGTCCAAAAATATGGATATATCTAAGATATCGATAGATATATCGAAAATTTTGATATTAATTCAGAGATGTGACGAATATTTTTAGTTAAACACGTATATTTTCATTGAATTCTAAGAACAATGATTAAACTCTAATTAAAAGTTTAGAATCAAAATATTGCAATTTAAATGTGTATTAGACAAGTATGTATTATGTAGGGTATAAAAATGTTACCACACAGAGTGGTAGAATGAATATTTTAACAAATTAAATGAAATTTGTTACTTCATAACACTAATTTAAGTCATTAGTATAATGGAAATATTTATATAAATAACTACTAAAAGAGTAAGAGGTGATTTTGACGTAATAAAAAGAAATGAATATCTTGATCTCGTCGATATATATCCTCAATATAGTAGATATATCTTGATATATTTGATATATCGATAATACCATATGAAAAAAAATGAAGATATTAGGGATATATCGAGATATATCGATATTTTATTGATAATTTAAACATATTGATAATATCCTAAAGATATTTTGTGAAAAAAATATGTCAATTAGATATCGTATTGAAAGGTACGGATATGCGGATATATCGTGAATATATTGAAGATATCGTGGATATTTTAGTCCATGCATAAGACTAACAAGTACGTCATAAAAACCAATTTATAAATTAAACCCAACTTTAATCAAAATTTAGTGGTGCACATTAGTAAATTTAACCAAAATTTAACCAAATTTAATCAAATTAACCATTTTTTCTTAGTGGAATTAAAGCATTTAAATAAATTTAAATAACATTACTTATTCATTTTATTTTATTTTTTATATTTGAATGGTTACACGTCTGAGTAGATGCGGCTGATACAATATTAACTATGTTACAATTACATGCGGCGTGTAAGGGTTTTATTTTTTTTTGGGTACAACATATAAGTTTTTCTCTCGGGAGCAATTGATACTCTTCATTAAGAGTCTTCTACCTTGGGGACAGTTGCCCTAGCATGTTGTGGTTTTGCACCATGCATGTTATGGCTTTGGACAGTACTGATTAGCCAACTCAAATTAATCATGTACCGTACCCATGTGGGGTGCCTATCAACCTAAGGACTAAAAAAGTAAATAAAACGTACCTTTTCGATTCCTAATTAATTGTCCTATTGAAAAAATACGATATTTTTCTATTTTTGTTTTTTTGACAATGGATTGAATTTTTTCATTCTCGGGTAGTTTTTTTAAATACCAACAAATAAGTATTAATATTTTTTTAATTAGTTTGAATCTAAAATCACTCACTCAAATTATAAAAATGCCATTAGGTTATCATGTTTTCGGAAAAAATACAAAATCCTATTTTATTTAACTCCTTTTCTTTTTGGGATGTTCCAAAATTATGGTCTCAATCAAAAGAGTCAATAATTCTTTTTATTTGATTTCCTAAAATATTTTTCTTCATCGATATTTTATCTTTTCTCAATATTTGTATACTTGAGGGCAAAATTAAAATATTAGAACACATATTTTAATGTGAAAG
This sequence comes from Liquidambar formosana, assembly GCA_039720395.1. NCBI lineage: Eukaryota > Viridiplantae > Streptophyta > Magnoliopsida > Saxifragales > Altingiaceae > Liquidambar > Liquidambar formosana. The sequence continues at coordinate 16,020,283 of CM077824.1, forward strand.
CATTTAATAGGCTTTCCTAAAAAAACATGATTTTTCAAAAGTGACAGTCAATTAAGAACGAAGAGAGTAAAAATGATTTTGAGAAAAAAAAAAGAAGAAGATATAAGCTATGTTTGGGTATATAAGGAATTTTTAAGTGGAATTTGGCTTTGAAATAGAATTTGTAAAATTCTTATAAGTCTTTATAAAAATTTTACAAATTCTATTTCAAAGATAAATTTCACCTAAAAATTAATTATCCAAGCACAGCAATAGTGTTTGAGGAACTTCTTTTAATTGCTTTCACATCAAATAAAACGTTTAATATTCCAATTTTATATTAAAAAAAATGTAAAATACTCATAAGAAATGATATTTTAGATAATCAATTAAAATGAGTCATTGATTTTTTGAATGAGACAATAATTTTGAAACATTCGGAAAAAAAAAAGGAAAAAGAGGACAATAAATTAGCAACAGAGAGAGTTATTCTAATAAAAAAAATAAAATAAAATGTACTATTTATGTAGATTTCTATATAATTTCCTATGCTGATACATAAACTGGTGAATTCTTTTTTATTTATATTTTTGTCTTAATTTTTGGTTAAAGATTCCTTCTTCACTTCCAAAAGTTCAGGTCTAGCTGGTTACAGTCATTTTGGGAAAAAGATTTCAATATAAATCTCTCTACCCACCTACCAACCCACCTGGGGAGTCAGGCTTCCATGCATGTAACTTTGATAGGGTCATGTGGTATCATGGGCTAATGGAGTAAAGCAAAGTAAGGTTGTGAGGTCAAAAAATACTTACAATCCCATTTTACTCTATTTTCATTGGCTTATCATGCATTGATATTACATCAGCCATGTCACAATTACATATAAATTTTTTCTCGCTGGCAGGTCATAAATTATTGTCAGGGGTTAGTATCTGTGCATGTGTCATTTCATTGCGGATGTCTTTGTTGGATGCTTGTCTAATTTTAGGCTGGTTTAATTGGTTTCAAACTTTCAATTGAAGAAAATGCAACTCTTTGTGCTTTGTAATTAACTTCCAATTCGGGCACAGCATGAAGTAGGTGTGTGAAAGTGAGAATAGCCTTAATCAGAAGAAACAAGTTTATTTGGGTTCAAACTGGTGCCAAATACAACGCATGATGAAGAAAAATGTGATTTTTTTTTCCTGATTGAATTATATTTCATCCCAGATTGATGTGGAATGGGTACTCTTCAAATAATTAGTCTAATTAAAATATATATATATATATATATATATATATATATATATATATAGTATTTTTCAAAAAGAGAGCTAAAAGCATAAAAGAGAAACAAATAATCTAACTAGGTCGACACCCAAAGCACTCACTATCATCTGCCTTCGGCTTCAAATATTATTAAAAAAAAAAAAAAAACCTAAAGTAAATATATAATGTAGTGATCATTTTGTTTTTTTCTTTAAAAAAAAAAAAAATGGTGAGCGTCATGTCCAAGAGTCAATATAGCGAGTTCCATCTAGATGGCCCAGCTGACCCTAATATTTTTCCACTAGTTTCATGGACTTGATGGTTAAAGTTGGATTGTGCAAATGACAGACAAGCCATTCTCTAGACAAAATGTATTTTGGTTCAAAATTTTGCCTTTTTTTTTTCTTTTTCTTTTTTGGGGCGTTTGGGCTCCAGTCCACAAATGTGGACTGTTGCAGCCATAGGTACATCCTAAAAAACTCTTCCAGCCTTGAGTACACATGATTGCGCAAAAGACCAACATACCCTTCTAAACAATACACTTAAGGGGAAAATAAAAACACGACAGCACCCATCAAACATGGCGTGCGCTTACCTCCAGTGCACAATCGAGACACCAGCGAAGCTTTGGTGCAAATCGACTCACCTCATCATACCCGTCGAGAGAGAAGACAAGCTTCGTCGTGTAACTCTTCTAGCATCGTTGTGCCTGAAGTTTGTTGGACATCATCAACCGGAGAAAAATGGCCTCATCGTCCCTGTTGAGAAAGAAGACGAGCAACGGTTTGTTCATCGTGTAACTCTTCCACCAACGTTCTGATCAGTAACTCATCATGTAACTAATTCTATACATTCGAAGATGATTTTCCCACATCAACAATCGGTGAAAAAAATGGCAAAAAAAAAACGTAAGATTTCATTTCCTTTCTGTGATTGTGCTGGATTGTTAGAAAGTTCGTTCCTTTTGAACGGATTTTTCCTGTCTATGTAACTAAACCTAGGGTTTTTTGATTTTTGATTTTGGGGATTTCTGATTTTGGGGGTTTTTATTGAAATTCCATGTAACTGAGGGTTCCTTCGTTTTGGACCCATTAGTTACATTGGGTTTATTTGATTTTGGGTTTCTGAATTTGGGGATTTTTGTTGTTCGTGTAACTAAACGATTTTGGGGTAATGGGGTTTTTGAAATTTTTTGTAATATTAGTTGCATTGTATGTAACTGATTGAAATTCCATGTAACTGATTGGAATTGGAAAATTGAGGATTCCTTCATCTTGAAATTCCATGTAACTGAGTGAACGTTTTTTAGAGAGCCATGGCCGTTGCTTCCATTGTCGTTGGCCATGGTTCTCCTCTTTCTCTCTGGAAAACTCATCTCTTTTTTTTTTTCACAACGTGCTGACGAAAACACATGTGTATATATCCCAAAAATGGGAATTGTTATAGGAATCTGAATGGGATGGGTTTGATTCCGGAAATCATGGCTGGGTTTTCCATTTAAACCCTTGCCATATATGTTTAGAAGGGCAATGCTGGTATTCACAGCCAAATATTTAGTAGCTGTGTCAAAAACGTTGCCGTCTGGTTTGTATAGTAGACTTCATGCCAAAAAAGTTTTAATAGGTGACTTGAGACTAGAACAAACCCCAAATCATGTACCTCCCGCTAATTTTCCCTTCTTTTTTTTGGGTGGGAGAGTGTGAATTTATTTTTACCTTGGTCCTCATAAGGCCGATGGCAGTACTGGAGTAGCTGCATCAAGATCACCCTCCTTGTAAGCTACAGTGACAGAAGTTCTGGGTAATGGTGGATTTGTTAAGCTATAGTCCATGTTGTCTTCAACATCCATGGAACCCTCCAAGACCTTTTACCACCACCGACATGGTAGGCCTTTTGGCGAAATCACCTTGTAAACACCACGAAGCAAGCCTCGTCATCTCCACAACTTGTCCATGTAACTGCATATCATCACTGTACTTATCAACCATACCCAGAAGTTCTCCCTCTTCTGCCTTTCTCGCAAAAAGACTTACCTTCCTCTGGCTGTGACCGGTCCAGAGTTTTTCGGCCACACAACATTTCCATGATCACCACGCTGAAGCTATAAACATCTACTTTTTATGTGATCTTCCTTTGCTATGCGCCAAGGATGATCTTCCTTCTGATTTGCCAGCCAAGAGGAAGCTCTTGATTTCGATGGAAGATCCACCTGTCCAAGGACCCATTAGACACAAATTCATAAACCAAAAGCCGAAGCGACTTCTCAGCACAATATCCAACCAGTCTCACTAAGTTCAAATGGTGTATGCTTCCTATTGTCTTGGCCTAAGCTAAAAATGACTTCTTAACTTGGCCTAACCCATCAAGACACTTGACTGCAATTTTGGTGCCGTTACTTGTAGTCCCTTCGAAAACAGATTCGAATTTTCCTTCTCCAAGATTTTTACTGAAATTCTCGATCACTCATGGCTTTCAGGTCTTCATATGAGAATCTAATTAGGGGCATTCCCCGTACTTGATCTGAATAATCCTCCTCTGTTTCACTGCCCCCCCCCCCCCCCCCCCCACCCCTTTTTCTTTCCCCTACAAACGAAAGACAGAGATGCGAATAATGCTATACCTGTAAGAATCTGGCCAAAGAAATGTTTCGATATGATTCCATTTCGGTCTTCTGGGACCTGCACTTTAACAAAGAATGAAAACTCACTGTCAGGTTTCTCATGGCCCTTTTTCAGTGAGAAGATTTTCGATGGTAAATAGCAAGACCCAGTATATATCTTATATATATTATAAAAAGCGGCTTTTGCAGGAACAATTCATCAAACAGGCCTTCTTGCAACTCTCCAAATCTGGGACATAAATATCTATGTTGATGGGCAAGCTCGTGGCTAATGTTCTCAATGTATAGAAGTCTCTGATAATTAGAAGCATCGCAAGCCGAGGATATAACTTAGGAACACCAATGATTAGGTACGGTTGCCAGTCAAATTTTTGTTCGAAGCATCTTGTTTCGCCACTAGCAAGTATGGGACAACTGCATTCATATATATTTCTTGTCATAATCCTGACTAGTGCAAACACCATGTTCCCCACAGAGCACAGGATAACCACAGGCATGTAGAGAGTCCGTAAGAATGTCTTCTCCCTCATCAGAACCAGTCTAAACTTTCAGATGCCCATCAGATTCCAAATAAACATATTTCACCAAACTTTCCAGAGAAAGCATAGAAAAGGAAGATTCCCAAAATGGTTGCTTTGTGTTAGAAGTTTAAAACTAGTTATGAAAGGAGCTAGACTTAATTTCATTCAGAAGAGTAACATCGTTTGTTTCAGTACTCTCTTTAGAGACAACATATGTTTGTTTAAAATAAAAAATAAAAGATATTACATACATAATCTTTTACGCCCGTGTGATATGGAGTTCAGGAAATCTCCTTCCTTGATGATGCCTTCTTTCTTGCCTCTTCCATATAATTAGACTTCATTCTCAACAAAAAATTATATAGAACCATTAAATAACATTTTATAGGCCAATGGCATAGTGGTTTAGTGGCATTTGCCTCACTTATTAAGTGAGTTATCTCATATCAAGCTCAAGGAACATTGATACCTATTTGTTGATATTTGGGAAAGAATTAGGATTAATGGTAGCTTCTATTGATTGATACCTATTTGGGTGGGTATTTTTGTGGATGGGCTATGCTGGGGGCAGAGGTATTAGGCTATGTGGACCCTGGTATTTTGTTGATATAGTTTATAGCACCCGACCTGATTTCGGCCTTGGAAGCTTTTATGGTTTTAAATGGGAATTTTTGTGAGGCTTAGTCCACGGAGCCGCCCAAGGCGATTTATGAGTCATATAAATAGTCGCTTCTTTTAGGGTTTTTAGATGTAACGTCTATTTGTATTGTCATTTGAAACATAGTGAAATCACCACAACTATGTGGATGTAGTCCTAACTTGGGTGAACTATATATGTAAATATGTGTGTTCTTGATTGCCTTTGTTTTTCGATTTTTTCTTTAATTTCACATCTCACAGATCTTGGAACTGTGTAGTTCCCTAACAGAGGGCATTGTTATTCTATGGGACAATCGGGTGGTCTCTAATGTAGATATAATGATTGGGAATTTTTCAGTTTTCTGCTCCTTCGTCAAAATAGAGGATAGTTTTGAGTGGGTGCGTTCTGGGGTCTTCGGTCCAAATGATGATGCTCTTAGTAGCACTTTTTGGGTGGAGTTGGAGGATAATAAACTTAGGTGGGGAGAGAGAGAGAGAGAGAGAGAGAAGGGGGGGGGGGGGGTCCATGGTCTTTAGTGGGAGACTTTATCATAGTCCACTAGCACTCATTGCATATTCAAAAGAGGATCAGTTGATTGCTTGCTAAGATCGGATTTGGTTGCAGAGTGTCTGTGGCATTGGAATGTCGCAAGTCTACTGAGATTTGTCCTAGGTGTAGAAGATCTGCCATGGGAATACGCGGATCAGATTTTAAAGCCTCCATGAAAAACTATAATTTTGTGTCACAGGGATTTCTCTGTGTAAATTAGTGGAAGACTCCTAAGCGACATATATAACGAGCTCACATAAATGCTGAGTTTTCTCAGAGGCCATGGCATGCTTCCCATTGCCTTGGTCATGCCCCTTGACCTTGTTGTGGCTTGGCCTTGGCCTTGCCATGGCCTGGCCACCACGGCCTTGGCCTTGTTGCCTGCGGGCACTGTGACCATGCCATGCGAGCACGGGCGAGGCCTTGGCGCTAGGTGTTATCTTGTGTATTTTGTTTTGTGTGTTAAAGATTCTTAGAAAAATTTGAAATATAATTAAATAACCATGTGGATGTTTTTGTTATGACATCTCATTATGTTTTCCCGGACTGCAGTTTGCAAGTCATTTGTACAAAAGGATTGGGCCCTTTCAAAGTCAGTATTCAGATAGTTTTTACCTTAGTCTAATATCATTCGTGTGTATATTCAGTAGGCAGGACAGTTCATTGCAGAGGGATAACAAGTTTTGTCCAAACCTGTTCTCATTACAATTTAATTCCGGATGTCAAAATGACAATGATTATGTTATGATAATGTGATCCCTTTTAGTTTTTGCAGAGTGGTGAAAAAATTTTGAGACCTGAGAATAGATATGTAGAACAGTGGCATAGATAGAACATCGACCAAACTGAATTTAAATTAGATAAATTTCACAGTGAGCCTTCGTTTTCTCTTTTGATGATATGGAGGGAACCACATTGCTTCTCAGCCTCTTTGTCAACTAGGAGATGGTCTGACCGATTTAGTTCAGGTCCTGTCTAGTGATAAAAGCCTGAATAGTTTACAATAAATCTTGTCAAGAAAAGGTTTATTATCTTTCTAATAGTATGCACTGAGAAGGAAAAATACAAGCTTGAATTGCGATTATTGTGTGGGAAGCAGGCATGTCCATTCAAATATTCTTGCAATTATTGTTAAGCTTCTTGAGTATACCTCTAACTTGTCATCTGTTGGAACAGTTTTCCAGAGCCTGAGCTGTGGGAATGGAATTGAAGCTTTTTTCTTTATAGAGGAGTTAACAGTTGATAAAATGGTAAAAAACACAGGGAGTGGCATTTCGGGTGCGATCAATGAACAAGCAGGCAGATTTTCCAGAATTGTAGCAATCTAGCATGGGGATAATACACTGGTTGTTGACTTTAGGCATCGATGATCAAGGGTACCTTTTTTGTCTAGATTTCCTTTGACAAACAAAGAACCTTTTTTGTCTAGATTTCCTTTGACAAACAAAGAACCGTGAGCTGTTTCTCTTCCTTTGTAATTTTGACAAATTTTTGGATGCCCCATTCCTCTTGTAACAGATTCTTATTGAGGCTTTGTAAAACCAGCGAAATGGCTATAGATGATGTTAGATGTGGTGTCTTTCATGAGCATTCAATACATAAGTGTTTTACCCTCTTTTCTCTTTCTCTCTCTTGTGCTATTGTGCTATTGTAATATGGTAAAAGTTGAAGTCAATTAAAAAAACGAAAACTATAATTTTTCTACACTTTCACGGACTCTTTGATTATTAAAGTTGAAGTCATTGAGACTAGTTAATGACAAATGCATCTTACTTCTCTTACTATGTACAATAATGATCTTGATATAAATTATTTCACCTTGTGTTCTTCTGTATTAGAAAAAACTCCTCAACATTAAATGAGGAACCAAGAAGCTCCTTGGCTACATCTTGCCTTGACCCTTCATGTATCATAAACAGTCAAGGCTGGGTGCAGTTGTAACATGAGATGATGAAATGAATGAAGAAAAATATGCCCACATCGTTCCATAAGGAAATACCATATATATAGCATTGCTATTTCATTTTTGTTTGTGGGAGTCCCATTTATTTACCTTGGTCCTGATAATTTTGATGACAGTAATGGAGTAGAACTATTAACAACACCCTGGCCAATAGCAGATATTGTTCTTGGTACCAATGGATTTGAGAAGCTATAATACTAGTTCTCTTCAACATCCATCAAACCCACCAAGACTTTCACCACTAGAGACATGGAAGGCCTCTTAACAAACTTGCTTTGTAAACACCATGCAAGTAACCCTCCTGTAATTGCATATCCTCACTGTACTTATCAACTGTATCAAAGAAGTTGTCCTCCATCTGCCTCTCTCACAAAAGGACTTAGTAGATGCATACCTTCCTCAGGATGAGATCGACCGATCAAGATTTTTTCTCCCACACAAGGTTTCCAGGATCACGAAGCTAAAGCTAAAGACATCTACTTTTTCTGCGATACCAAAGCTCAACCATTCAGGAGCCAAATAGCCTGGCATTCCCCGCATTGTTGTCACGACTTGGCTTTGGCCCCCATCTTAAAAAGGATGCTTAGGGTTTTAATTTCTAGGTGAAATATTTTCTGACTGCAATCATCATGGAGATGGGCTAGTCCCTTCGCTGTGGCAAGAATGATTTTCCAATCAATAGCAAGCTCTTGGTTTTGGTGGAAGATTCATCTGTCCAAGGACCTAATACACATAAATTCGTATACCAAAAGCCAATGCAACTTTTCTGCACAATATCCAACCAGTTTCACCAAATTGACATGATGTATGCTTCCTATTGTCTCGACCTCAGCTAAAAATGACTCCTTAACTAGGTCCTAAACCATCAAGATGCTTGACAGAAATTTTGGAGTCATTACTCTCAGTCGCTTCAAAAACAGATCCAAATCCTCTTTCCAGATCTTCTTATGTACTGAAATTTTCAGTCTTGGCTTTTCAATTCTTCATAAGTGAATCTCATAGGCATTCCTATTGCTTGATCTAAATAATCCTCATCCGTTTCACTTGCATATCTTTTCTTCCTCAAAGAACAAAATAGATGCCAATTATAAAAAAACAGACCAAAGAGCCACAAGGCTGTATGCCAATATGATTACGAATTTAGCTGTTTCCTTTTAGGTGCACCAAGGTAAAGGTGCACCTTAACAAAGAATTGATGAGTACTATGGCTGGCCTCCAATAGCCTCATTATCCTCCACTGAGAAGTTTCTGATGGTAAATAACATTCCCCATTTCAATAAAACAGAGCAGATTTGCAGGAACAATTCTTTAAACAGGCTTGCTTGCAACTTTCCAAATCTGTATTGCTTATATATGCATTGACAGCCTAGTTGTGGGAATCCTTCTCGAGCTCTAGAAGTCTGTGATATTCAGAAGCATTGCAAAACAAAGGAGTAACTTCAGAACACCCAAGATTAGGATGCCTATCAATTGTTGGAACGAGGTAAATTGTCTATCCACCAGCAATCGAGGCACAGTTGCAGTCTAGATTACTTTCAGTAGGCCTAGTTGAGCATATAGCATATGTCCCACAAAGCATAGGAAATCAGTCTCACCGCTAACTAACATTGTAAGAACATCAGCAACCATCAGCCGCTAAAAGTTCACCCAATCATAAACTCTCAAATGCCCATTAAATTCCAACTTCATGAACTGTACCTACCTTGTCTGAGGAACATCAACTTGTAAAATTGGATCATTGGTGGTGCTCATGAAGAAAGCAAAACTTGCATTCTGAAGTGCAGCATAGATTGGACTTCTCTCTTTCCCCATCGTATGGTTGCCAGTTGCCAGATATATGCTAGTGGAGAATTAGACCCTACGGATGCAAACAAGCATTCATTATTAACAGAAAACGAATACAAACCTCCTAGAGACCAACTTGTTGCGGAAGCTTCAACCATGTGCGTCTGATCGGGGACCAACTTCTACCCAAGAAGTAAAGCGTCCGCCGAATGATCAAAAGATTTCCAAACCGTTGCATTATTTTTTTCGAAGAACAATTAGACAAAAACAATGCAACAGTTTAGTAAATCATTTTCTATCCCCCTCCCCCTTTTTCCAAGAGTTTGAGAAAGTAGGCATTGGGTGTGAACTAGATTATTCAATATTGGTGTCTAATTTCTCTTCACCATCTTTCTTCTATTTAATCAATCCACACACAATTACTACAACTTCATGGGCCAACAACAGCCTCTCTGCTGCCCATTCTCTCTATTTTACCTAGGGACTATCCATGAGGTCCATTCTTCTTTGACGGTACCTTTGGCTTAGAACAATTCACCCTAGTTTCTGCTGCGACAGCAATTGTTCAACTCACCTTTTTGCTATAATTATTATGGTTGAAATCAGCACAATTACTTATGCAGTAGAATTGTCTGAACTAACACCACCTTGGAGTTTAATGATTGGAGAATTGGTCTTACAAAACTTTAATGGAACTTTATGTTGGTCTATGAATAGCACCAGAAGTTTGTTGCAGGCTTAACCTTGAGTCAAGGTCCTTGACTGAGATAGGGATTCTTCTGATCATTGGCAAAAATCAGCATAAATGCACAGCTAGTGCTTCTTCGACAAATTGGACTCAATTCAGTCTAGATTAATGTCATGTTACTGATGAATTTACCAACTTCATATACTGTGCTACTGGCACAAGAGGAACTGCAAGCACCTCATATAGCATGCTTGACTCAGCAGCATGTATGAAAAAAGCAAGGCTTCCATTCTTAATTAAATCGAATGTCTACTTGCTTCTGTAATGTTTTCTATGACCAAAGAAGAAAAGTAAAGACAGGCCGTGGGAGGATTGGATTCCATGCAAGTAACAAAACTTGACCAGTTATTAGAAAAACCACCTTAAGACCAGTTTATTGCTGAAACACTGGTGGTGAGTTTTTTCCCAGAAACCATCTTCGGCTCAGGAGTTCAACAGTTTGTTGAGTGATCAAATGCTTGCAAAACTGATCCAATGTTTCTGTCGAACAGAGCAAGGTTCCTAGTTTGTCATTGCTGTCAATGTTAGACCTGCAACAGACTTGCCAAATGTGTTTGCAGACCACACTAGACTGCTATCGTAGTGTGTCAATATTAAATCCCCATCAGTTGCAAAGTTGCACTAATTCCAACTGTTTTGTATTAGCCATCCATACATCTTGTGGGGATTTTACAACAGTAGTGACCTGGAACGATCTCTGGATGGAAAGATGAGGATAACAAAGAGGAAGCTATTGGAGTCACCGTTGCAGTAAAAGCCGCATACAATACCAGTGCCATTGCTTCCTCCCAGAAGGATTTCCAATCACTAAAAATATCTATATGTCATCGATGTCAGACTGTTGGGCCACAACCAACACAAGAAAAACATTAACTCATGAAATTAAAGCAACATAAATGTACAAGGAGCACATGATTAATTAGGAGGTCTAGGGTGCCAACCTAGTTGGGATTCAGGTTCTCTCTGATGCTTCTACTCCTATATTTAAAAAATAAAAATAAAAAAGTAAAAAAAGCTAGTAGCAATCAACACCCCCTTCCACACAACAAATAAAGAAATGGAGTCTAAGAGACCACAGCACCCAGAGAGCACAAACACAAGTACAACAAGACTCATCCACAGCAGTTGAGCAGGAGACATAACCACTGGATAATACGGTTTGGATTCTTCTGACAAATCAATTCAATCATCAGATAGATATGATTGAGGCTCTCCAGAAAAATTCAGCCAGATTTATCCGACAAATACAATCTGACTATTAGATTGACATGATCCAAACTCTCTAGACAGACAACCAACGAATTCAGTACGACCAGACTTATTGGATGGAAACAAGCCAAATTCATTGAATAGATACGATGTAGACTAATCAAACAGAATCGATTCATTTACCAGACAGATGCAAATCAAATGCAACCAACAAATACCATATAAATTTGGCAAAGAGACATAAATTTTCCCAATTAAGCATATCATCTCGCAAATGGACCTCAAAAAGACAATGCCATAAGTTTGCAACATTAAATGGAAAGCTAACCCATGTAAGGGTAACAAACCCCATACAACAAAGTTAAATGAAGATATATATATAATTTTTACTCCTATGAAGTTTCACCTTGGTCCTGACAAAACTGATGGCAATAATGGAGTAGTAGCACTAAATTTAACCTCTTTGTGACCAGTTTCTGCAACTGTTCTTGGTAATGGAGGATTTGAGAAGTTGTAATCCAGGTCTTGTTCAACATCCATAACTCCCTCCAAGACCTTAACTACCACTGACATGGAAGGTCTCTTAGTAAAATCAACTTGTAAACACCATGCAGCAAGCCTCATTATTTCCACAACCTCTGCACTGTGTAACTGCATATCCTCGCTGTCCTTATCAACCATATCTAACAATTGTACCTCTTCTGCCTTTTTCTTGAAAAGACTTAGTAGATGCATGAATTCGTCCGGCTGAGACCGATCCAAACTTTTTCGGCCACACAAGATTTCTAAGACCACGACACCATAGCTATAAACATCTACCTTTTCTGTGATTATTGAGCTCAATCACTCAGGAGCCAGATAGCCAGGAGTTCCTCTCATGGTTGTCATAACTTGGCTTTGGTCTCTATCAATCAACTTAGCCAGCCCAAAATCAGAAACTTTTGCATCAAAGGTCTGATTTAAAAGGATGTTTTGAGGTTTAATATCTAAGTGGACTATTTTTTGCCTGCATTCTTCATGGAGATAGGCTAGTCCCTTAGCTATCTCAAGGATGATCTTCTGTCTCTGCTGCCAATCAAGAGAAAGCTCATTGTTTTTGTGGAAGATCCATTTATCCAAAGACCCATTACACATGTACTCATAAACTAATAGCCTATGAGATTTGTCAGCACAAAATCCAATCAGTCTTACCAAGTTGACATGATGAATGCTCCCAATCGTCTCAACCTCAGCCAAGAATGATCTTTTAATATGGCCTAAACCCTCAAGTTGCTTCACTGCAACTTTCATGCCATTACTAAGAGTTCCTTCAAAAACTGAGCCAAATCCTCCCGCACCAAGTTTCTTACAAAAATCCTCTGTCGCAGCCTTCAATTCTTCGTAAGAGAATCTTGTGGGCATTCCTGGTACATTGGCCTAAATAATCCTCTTCATCTTCATCAGAATCTCTCTTCTTCCGAAGAAGGAAAACCAACATGCCAATTATGATAAACAGACCAAAGAAAGCTCCTAGGCTGGATCCCACTATGATTGCAACCCGGCCTGTCTTCTTTTCTAGAGGACAGGAGTAGGAGAAATCTCTGATGAAGGAGCCAGCGCACTTGGGCCAGTCTGCACCTTTACGAATGCATAAGTTGTATATGTATTAGGCGCCTCATTTTCCATGAGTGAATAGAGTTGGGATGGTAAATAGCAACTTCCGGAGGACGAATTCGGACCATACCGAAACAGAGCAGCTTTACAAGAGCAGTTTTTGAGACAGGCCTGTTCACAACTCTCCATATCTGTGTCTGCAATGTCTGATGTAAAGGTGAAGTAGGTAACATTCTTGAGCGGTAAAAAACTGTGATTCCGCGAAGCTTCACAAGTCAAGGAATTAGTTTCGGAACACCCAAGATCAGGCTGGGTGTCATTTATTTGCTTAAAATAGCTTGTCCCATTGGTTGATGGAGGACAAGTACATGTCCCGTTGGAGCAAATGCCATATTCCCCACAAACCATAGGATAACCACAATCACCGATATACCCTGTCAAGAGATCGGCCACTTGCTTCCAGCTCATGATGTCATCCTCATAGACTCTCAAATGCCCATCAGATTCCAATCTCATGCACTGCAACGAAGACGCCACAGGAACCCGAATCGACCCAGTTGGGTCACTCACATCAGCTCTATTAATGTACAAAGCTAAACTTCCATTTACAAATTGAACATAACTTGATTGGTTACTCTGCTTCGCGTTGAAATATAATTTGTCAGTTTTATAATAGGCTTGTAGAGGATTAGACTTTATGATGAAAGCAAACAATGCTTCACTAGTGACAGAAATTGAATACAAACCTCCTGGGCTCCAATTTGTTTCTGAAACTCTAGCCGTTAGATTCATCCCCGACCCCAACTTCTGCCCAAGAACCAAAGTGTCTGATGGTTGATCAAAAGACTGCCAAACCGTAGCGTTGTTTGCGTCGAAGAGAACCAGATTGCCATTGTCAGTCATGTTTAAGCCTGCAACAGATTTCCCAGCAGTGTTTGTGGACCAAGCTATGGTTCCATCGACATCTCGTAAGACCAAATCGCCGTCCAACGTGAGCTGCAAGGTAGCATTAATTTGAACCGGAAAGTTTCCATTGGCAAACCAGATTACCTGTGGGGGTGCATTTGTTCTGGGAGGATTGGACCCAAAAATAGAAGTGTAGATTTGAATGAAAACGGCAAAGAGGTAAGTATCACAGTTTCCATTGCAGTAGAAACCACAGGCGAATCGTGGGGCGCATGTTCCTCTGAGAAGGATTTCTCTCGTAGTTGCCACAGAGCCTACGAAATTCATAGTATTGGGCGCAGATGGGCTGTTGGTCCATGTAGTGGAGAGGTTTGCAATTGGGAACTCGACAGATTGGCTGTTTACCAAGTGAGGACAATGAATTTGAACGAATGTAGGAAGAAGAAGAAGAACCCAACATTCTTTCCAGCTTAAATTCATTGTATATGCGATAAATTCAGAGAAGGCTGAGAAAAGGTAATAGTAAGAGGAAAAGGGGAAAAGAACATATTCGCAAACTTTGAATTGTCAACTGTTATAAGTTTCTCTCTCTCCCGGAGAAAGAGAAACTTAAGCTGCTGCAATATAGCACCTCCCTGATGCGATTGCGAACCCAGAAAGTCAAACGTAGTTTCTGTTTCTCGCCGGCAGAAAAAGAGAGAAAGAGAAAGAGGAAGAAGCAACCCCACTGCCCTTGCGAGGAAAGCGCCGGCCCATCATGTTGAAATGGCTACCACGTGACACGGTTGCGCCCGTTGAACCAATGTTTGACCGTTGAAATGGTTACCCCTTTTTTTTTTCTTTTTTTTGATGAACGATCAAGAATTTTATAAAGAGATTAAAAATTCAAATTAACAAGGAATTGATCCCTAATACAGTCTAGAACTTCTTCAATCCAAACACAAGGATCTACAATGTCCTTAGCATGCCTAACAAGGCCATGAGCCACTGTATTGCTTTCACGATGAACATGAGAGAAAGACGCCACATCAAAAAATTGAGCTGCATCACTTCGTATGTCCTCAATGATGAGACCCAGAGAAGTAAGCTCGACTTCAGTAGCGTTAATGGCACTTACAACCTCCAAGCTATCCCCTTCCACTTCTATAGCATGCAAACCCAGATCACGTGCCAAGCCCAACGCGAATCGAACTACCATAGCCTCCACCACAATTGCCGTGAAGCTGCCTCTTAGTTTCTTAGCCCCTGACGCAATTGCTTGACCCTCACAATCTCTAATCATCACCCCCAATCCAACACAATGGGAGCTTGTAAAAACCGCCCTATCAACATTAATCTTGTACAACCCTTCCCTCGGCGGGCACCAAATATCCCTTGGTCTACTCACTTGACTCCTCTGCCTATTTATAGCCTCCGAAAAATCAGTCCAAAGTCTCGCCGCCTTTCCTACAACCTCACATGGCTCGTCCCGAAGCCCCTCAAAGGAAAAACCGATTCCTACCATTCCATAATGCCCACATGATTATAAAAGCCAGTAGATACGCTTCATCCTCCAACAGCTGATGAATCTCACCTAACCACGCCCCAAAATCTGGTGCTAAACCTCCATTGCCCTGCCAAACCAATTTAGCAAACCGGCAGTCCCTCAAAACATGAAGGATACTTTCCTCCCGCTGTCTACAGGTGGGACACAAAGGATCGACAGGGATTTTTCGATGCGCGAGAATAGCTTTGGTTGGAAGGATACCTCTAGCTGCTCTCCAGATGAAGTGCTTTACTTTGTTGGGAAGGAAAGTCTTCCAAATGAAGGCGACCTCCACACCAACAGGAGCAGAACTTGACCCTTCCCCAACTATGTCACCACGGCTTCTCCGCAAGTAATCCATCTCCATTAGGTAGGCGCTTCTGATAGTGAACACCCCCTTAGAATTGTAATGCCACATTGGCCTATCGGCAGGCAGTCTAAAACTAAGGGGAATTTGACAAATAAGTGCTACTTCATGGGGCAGAAAAATACTCTCCACCAAATCGCTTTTCCATTCCTTTTTTTCAACGTCAATTAACTCACTGACCATAGCATCTTCAGTAAGTATATTTACGGGCGAGATCACTCGAAAGGATGTCGGTATGGGTATCCATTTCTCCTTCCATATGCCCACTGACTTGCCATCCCCTATCTGCCAACGAACCCCTCTGCCCAACACCTCTTTTGCACCCCATATACTGCGCCAAGAATAGCTCAGATTCAGGCCAAGACTGGAGTCAAAAAAACTTCCACGAGGATAGTATTTAGCCTTCATTACTTTAGCCACTAGGGAGCTCTCATTCGTAACCAATCTCCATGCTTGCTTGGCAAGTAAAGCATTATTAAAAATATGAAAATCTTGAAACCCCAATCCACCATCTTTCTTAGAGTAGCATAACAATTCCCAACGTAACCAGTGTATCTTCTTTTCATTGGCACTTTGACCCTACCAAAAATTACTAATCATCGCCTTGATTTCTTCACAGAGAGACAAAGGAATTTTAAAGCAGCTCATAGCATAGGTAGGGATAGCTTGCGCTACTACCTTAATTAAGATCTCTTTCCCTGCCTTTGACAACAACTTCTCTCTCCAACCTTGCAATTTCTTCCACACCCGTTCCCTGAGAATACTGAACACTTCCTTCTTAGATTTTCCAATGAGTGTTGGCAGACCCAAGTATTTGCCATGGTTGCCTTCTTAAGAGATACTCAATATACTTCTGAGAAGATTCCGCTGCTCATAGCTGGTATTTCTGCTAAAAAATATAGAGGATTTCTCAAGATTAACTTGTTGCCCAGACACAGCCTCATAGTGATGAAGGATATCCATGATTGTTCTACACTCGGCCTCTGAAGCCTTGCCAAATAAAATACTATCATCTGCAAAAAAGAGATGCGATATCCTAAGACTCCTTCTGCATATAGAAATCCCAGTCAGCCTACTTTCCCTCTCTGCTTTCATAAGCATTGCAGTCAAACCCTCTGCAACCAGTAGGAATAGATAAGGCGAAAGGGGATCCCCTTGACGGAGCCCCCTAGAAGGATGGAAATAGCTACATTGATTACCATTAAATAATACCGAATAGGACACAGTGCTTACACAAGCCATAATCAACCGTACCCAGGTTCTTGAGAAGCCTAACTTCTCCATAATTTTTTCAAGAAATGTTCACTCCACCCTATCATATGCCTTGCTCATGTCGAGCTTTAGAGCAAAATAATCATCCCTGCCTTGCTGTTTATTTTTTAAAAAATGCATCAACTCAAAGGCTACTAGAACGTTATCTGTAATAAGCCGACCAGGCACAAAAGCACTCTGACTATCCGAAATAATATGAGGTAAAATATTTTAAGTCGGTTAGCCAAAACTTTGGCAATTATCTTGTACACCACATTACAAAGACTGATTGGCCGATACTGGGTGATAAACTCAGGGCTATCTGTTTTAGGGATCAATACAATATGTGTGTAATTGAAATTCTTAAGCATAGTACCACCTCTAAGGAAATGCAAAGTGGCTTGGGTAATATGTGGCCCAACAATATGCCAATACTTTTGGTAAAAAAGGGCTGACATACCATCGGGTCCAGGAGATTTACTAGGATGCATCTGGAAAAGTGCATCACGTACCTCATGAGGTTGAAACTCTCGCGTGAGAGCCAAATTCATCTCATCAGTGACCCGTTTATCAATCCCCTCCAAAGCAATATCCGTAATTTGTGGGTCTGAAGAAGAGAAAATATTCTTGAAGTAGCCCACCATAATGTCTTCAATTTGATTCGCCTCGTCTTGCCATTGCCCCTGGCTATCCCTTATACCCTTAATCAATTTTTTTTTATTTCGCTGTGAAGCCCTGTTGTGGAAAAAAGCCATATTTCTATCACCTTCCTATAACCAAGTGACACGGGATCGCTGACGCCACATAATCTCCTCTCGAGCAAGAAGCTCGTCCATTTGTTGCATAATCCGTTTCTCCTCATCAATAGCTGGAACAGTAGCCGGCCCCTGCTTAATTGCTCTAAGTTGCTCGCGCATATTCCTAAGTTGTCGATGAACATTGCCAAAAGTAGCTTTATTCCATGCTATCAACTGCATTCTAGTAGCCTTAATTTTCTCATTGACGCAAAACATTGCAGACCCCAATCCCAGATCAGCCCAACCAGCCCTAACAATTTGCTCACAATCCTCAGTTCTAACCCACATGGCCTCAAAATGAAAGCGCCTCTTCTTCCTTCCTATCCCCCCTACAGAACCATCTGTATCAACCAAAATGGGTAGGTGAGCTGAAGCACTGTAGACGAGGTTTTCCACATTCGCAAATGGGAACATATGGCTCCATCCCATTGATACTAGAGCTCAATCAAGCCTCTCTTTAACGCATGCCAGCCCTGACCTATTATTACACCAAGTAAATTTTGGATCGTGAAAGCCCAAATCTTTAAGGTTACATCTTGTGACTGCATATCAAAAATCCCGCATCTGCCATTCAGCTCTTGGCACTCTACCCCATTTTTTACTTGCTTCAAGTATCTCATTATAATCGCCCACACACAACCACGGAAGTGCCGAATGAGAATACAATGTCACCAATAAATCCCATGACAATTTCCGCAATGACAGCTCTGGATGGCCATAAAACCCAGTGATACGCCATTTAGCAACCCCTGCCTCAGAAATACTAGCATCAATATGGTTGCCTGAATAACTCTGAATAGCCACCTCCAGATCTGACCGCCACAATAAAGCTAAACCTCCTGCACGATTGTGAGCTTCACAAATTAAACCATGAGAGAAACCCAATTTGAATTTTACCTTTTCCATTTCACCCTTATGAAGCTTAGTTTCCATAAAAAAAAACTAAGCTGGGATCTTTCCGCTTCACCACATCGTGAAGGGCACGAACTGTGCGAGGGTTCCCAAGCCCTCGACAGTTGAAGCTTAATGTTTTCATAATTCCTGGCGGGACTGGAACCCAGTCACCGCCAATTCATTTACTGTATCCATTTGATTGTCATACCCCATTTCCTCCTTGCAAGCTTTCTTCGAGCCAACCCCCGACATGCTAGATCGGATGCTCCTTTCCCTAGCAGGTCCATCACCATGCTTACGTTTGCCCACATTTGTGTCCACTGAAGAAACCCCTTCATCCATGAGAAAAGCACGTGCCTTGCGTTTCCACCCCTTTCTCCTAAACCCAGAAGTGTCCCCATTATTTGATGAAGTTTCCAGAAGTGATCTCATCTGGTGCATACCCCTATTATTTTATTCAACAAGACTCACTTTGTGTGGAGGTGGACCCCGTCTATGTTCTATAGTATCCAATTTAGGCTTTGCCAAGTGGGCCTCATCAGTAGGGAGAACATCAAACCTAGCAGGCTGTCCACCACTACCATCTGCATCCATTTGACTATTACCCATAGCCCCATCCAAGCCAGCTAGAGGCCCAATGGGCCCACTTGTTACCATATCTTTGCCATAGCTTTCACCCTCACTCCTGCCAACTCGCTTCTTCAAATCCCTCCCAGGCCGTGTGCTTTCCATAAATTCACCCGTAATTCCCTCCCTTTCCAGCTCCACATCCTCTTCTGTTAAGGCCACAATCCCGCTATCACGATTTCTGGTTAGTAAAATCACCAGATAATTCGGGATTTGGCCCCACTTCATCCGCTGGAACAGTCCGTTCTTTGTCCAACAATGGTGCCGAGATATGCGCAGCAGCGTCTTTGTCCTGTAGGTCACCACTAGACCTTCCCGCCGGCAATCTCCCAACTGGATCTTGACCAGCCTCCTTCTCAGAATGAGAGGAAAAACCACTCGCCACATGGTGCTTTGGAACTTTGGTAGGATCTAAAGCTCTCATCCAAGCCCCATATTGTAAAGCCAAATTGGATTTCTCCCCATGAGCATCAAATCGTGTAACACAATCCTTCTCTGTGTGCCCAAGTAAACCACAAAAGTAGCAAAAAATAGGCAGTCTTTCATATTTGATAGACACCCACATAGCCTTCCCACCATGGTTCAGCATTACTCCTCTTTTCAATGGCTTCCGCATCGGGATGCTTACCCGCAATCGCATGAACTTTCCCCAGCAAACCCCCCCTTCCCCATGCTCCATCTCAATAAATTTTCCAAGATGGTCCCCTATCAGCTATCCAACCTGTGTAGTCATACAACCTATCGGCAAGTTAAAGACTTGCACCCAGAAAGGAACTTCATCAATTGCAATTTCAGTAGGTTGGATATCCCCATCCACTTCCTTTAAGAGAACCAATGATTTGTCAAAACTCCATGGGCCATTGGTCAAAACTCGGCGCCGATCTAAAGGATGGTGGAATTGGAACAAGAACAAATTCCTGCCCAAATCCGTAATTGTTAATCCCTTCGCTGGTCGCCATACCAGCCGCAGTGTCGACTTCATCGCCTCGGCATTAAATGGACGTTCTGTAAGAAGTTTCCCAACCAAACAGTACACCGCCCTCTCCATACTAGCCCCTTGCATAGCGCCAGTAACAACGACACTATCACATTCCTCTTCCGTCAATACAAAATTCTTCCACAACTCCCCCAACTGGTCATCCATTATGGCGTCACTATGGACACACTAGCAATCTGAGTCACCTCCTACGGAGAATGAAAAGAGTATCACCCTTGAGGAGAAAAGAAACTTGCACTTGGCAAGACTAACACTCCCACGAGAGAACCCTCGAGGAGAAAAAAAAAAAATCCCTCTTGTGGCGATACAAAAAATCCCTCTTGTGGCGATACAAAATGGTTACCTTTCAACTCCATTACTCTTATAATATAATATTCTTAAAAAAATCCAAGGGGATGGTCGGAGTTTGGATTCAGTGGGGAATAGGGGTGTTAATGGTTTTGGTTAAAGCCGAGAATCAAATCGAACCAAATCGAATTGGGCGGTTTGGTTTGGTTTTGGTTTTCAATTTTAAAAAACCAAACCAAACCGAAAAATCGAAAAAACCGAAAAATATAATATATATATATATATATATATATATATATATATATATATATACAGTATTGATCCTATCAGCACGTGCTGATGTAGGGATATATCAGCACGTGCTGATCTGGCCGTCCATTCCCTTAAATCCTCATCCAACGGCTGGCAATGCAAAGACCCGAAAACCCTTATGGAAACGGATCCTCCCTAACCCGCATACCAGATTTGAGGGGAAAAACATGAATCGGCGCCAATTTTTTTGCCAAAACCTCGTCGCATCCCGCCCTCCTCTACCTCTGGCGATTTGGTAAACCCTTCTTCCACAGTCGGTTTTGCAAGTGTTCATCTTCTCCAAATCAATCCGTCGCTGGTATTTGGGAGCAGGAACGGCCGTTGCAACTGTACCGGTCGCTGGCCATCGTCAGTCGCTTTCGGGAGTGAAAGTAGTAGATACCCTCCTCATTCCCGCCTCTGTCGCGACATCAGCGGAAGCCCTAGCTTTCTCATCCTCCACAATCCAGCCTCGGAAGCTAGCATTTTCCGGCGAAGCCTCCGGCGAGGACCACACAGCAGCGGGGAGGAGAGGTACGCAGACTTCCTTTTTTCTTTTTCTTGTTCTGTTTTTTTTCCTCGCTTGGTTTGCTTCATGTTTTCTCTCCTTTTGTTTTTCCAGCCTCCGAAGGCAGCATTTTCCAGGGAAGCCTCCGGCGAGGGCCACACAGTAGCGGGGAGGAGAGGTACGGAGCGTTCCTTTTTTATTTTTCTTGTTCTGTGTTTTTTCCTCCATTGGTTTGCTTCATGTTATCTTTCCCCCCCCTTTTTTTTTTTGGTTTCATTTTTCTAAGCCATATTGTTTGGGTCCTCGTATGCTTCATGTTTTCTTTCCTCATTTGTGTTTTTTCTTTAACCCATATTGTTTGGTGATTGAGGGTATGGTATGTGAAGCCTCTTTCTTTTAGGGCGGTTGGTATGGTTTTCATTTTTGTTCGGTTGGTTGTGAGGGAAAATTTTTGCTGCAGTTACTCTGTATTTTTTGTTAAGGCCCAATTTGTTTCGGGGAAAAAGTATACTGTTTGGTTTTCTGAGAAAATGTAGCAAAACAAAGGACCAAATTTTTGCGAGACCCGTAATTATTAGATTGTTTTTCTCAAACGACTAGACATTCATGTTTTTCCTTTATGTAATATTAGTAGAAACCCCGGGCGATGCCCAGGAAACTAAATAGTAATTTTATCTAAACTCCTTATATAAGAGATAAAAATGCCATTATCAATTGTTGGTTTCATTTAGTAGGATACTTGTTCTATTAAAACAATGAGACTAATTGTCCAATAGATCCCCAAAATAATAAAGTTATATTCGGTCTTACCAAGTCATAAGACTGTAGCAACATATTCTGCAGTGAAACAAAATATTCACATATTGTAAATATGTACACAAAAAGCTTTCTAAAATATGTGATTTACCAAATTAAAAACCTCGATACAATAAGTCCCACTATCTAAACTCAATAATGTAAAAATAATTCAATTTTGATTAACCCATAGCAGATTAGCATGATATTTTACCATACATGTACCTAAAAAAGCCACAAAAAATGAAAAGAAAACAGGTCAAATATGAAGGTAACACATTAGCAACAAATTTTAAAAATCACATTGATTATCAATGGCACGTTTAACAGTAGTCTCCTTTTGTTTCCATATAAACCAATTGATCTCACCACAGCATTTGTCAAGGAGGGAGTACTTAATTTATATTCAAATAAGATAGATAAAATATTTTGATGATGATCCCTTATCTATCAATAAATAATAAGCTTTAAATATTACGTTAAAAAACTATAACCAACTATATAGAAATAACAAAAATAAATAAAGATTCGAATTTTTAATTTTTTTAATTCATTTTTCCTACATGTTCTCATTAAAAGAATCAATGTAATTAGACTTTAACAATTTGAACACATAGATTGAATGATGACAAACTTTTATACGCTGTTTTATTTTGAAGAAACTAAGTTATTTGCTTTAGGACAAAATAAAGGAGATGAGCTGTTGTTTTTTTACCTTTATGGAGTGAAGAATTTACTCCAACCTTACTAATCTGTCAAAGCAACATACTTTTAGTTTCAAATTCAAAGTGGAAAGAGGCATATATTTTCTTAACTAAATTGCAAAAAAGAAGGAAAAACTTAAAAATTAAAAAGCAAAAATAACATGGATCATGGGATGAAAAAAATAAATTCATATTTCTCAATTTGAAAGTGCAATCAACAACAACATTAAACTTCGACACTTCAAAAGTAAAACACACATAATGCATAAGAAATAGCGACAAATCAAAATTGTGTTGATGTGTTAACAAATGTTGTGTACGTGACACTTTAAATGATGAAAACAAATACTCAAATTGTGACCAAAAGGGGGGAAAAAATAAAGGGCACACACTGCTTTAAAGAAGTTGGGTTTAGGTAACAACCCCTAACTGTCCAAGATAACTAATAGAAAGATGGACACACACTGCTTTATAAGTAGGGATGCAAAGAGATGAACCATAGATAAAAACATGTCGGCCTAAACTCTGGATCCGTAAATTATTTGTTGTCTTCATATTTATTTGTGATGATGCGCGGGTTCATACTATTTTGTAAATAAAGGTTATACTGATGCTCTCGACCGAATGCAACACCCTCTTTTCTTAGACCTTTAGACAGGCTATGAAAATAGAGAAGGTACGAGGGGAACTCTATGAATGTAATAGCGCAAAATTCATCTATAGACCTTGATAGTTATTGATGGAAAAAATTATTTTCTTAACCATCAATTAGAAGAAATTATGAAGCAGTAGAAGAAACCAACAATATAATCTATAATGACCCCTCCAAACCATTTCGAAAGGTTGAAATTGTGGATAAAAATCCAAGTTAAATATTTTTATTTTTGAAAAAAGTGTAGATAAATATAGCAGAACCTTTCCATTAGTCATCCAAGTAGATCGAAAGTGTTGACCAACCAATCTACGAAGCCATAGTTCCTTTTACGACTCCATTGGGGAACAGCTTTTGGGCAAATTTGACATAGTTTATTCCATGGCAAGTACTAGCACTATTGATCATCATTTTAATTGGAGGCATCCAAAGGGTGGGATTCTACAGTGGTAGTGGCATTATAGAGAGTTAT
Source organism: Liquidambar formosana (assembly GCA_039720395.1). NCBI lineage: Eukaryota > Viridiplantae > Streptophyta > Magnoliopsida > Saxifragales > Altingiaceae > Liquidambar > Liquidambar formosana. Next base: position 16,044,212 of record CM077824.1, read on the forward strand.
ATTTTTATTATTATCTAGTCGGTGATTTACTTGTTTTTTTATTTTTATTTTTTAAATTATTATAACAATGTAGCATGCTTAGTATTGATTATGGTTTTAATTTTTCAATGTTCTAAAATGCTTCCTATCCCTAAATAGATTGTTGTACCTTTGAGATTAATTATATATATTTAATAATGTGAAATTGTATTTCCCCAACAGGCAAATCGTTGGCGCAAATTCGTGAAAGGCCACTCTAATTGAATGGCCACTAGAAAGCGAAGTAGTAGGGCTGCTAAGCAGAGTGAGAATAAAGATAAAGAATTCATTATTGATGACGATGGGAAGGACAAAGCAGGGCAACCATCACATCAAAATGAAGAGGAAGAGGAAAGAGACGAGAGAGAAAGTGGTGTTCCACCACGGAATGTACAGAAGCAACCATGTAACGCATGGGCAATCTTTTTGTAAGCAAGTTATCAAATTAAATCACATCACTGGCTAAAATTTGGAATTATATTGAATCATATCAATTTATTAGATTAAATCATATCAATTTATCAGATTCCACATTTTTCACCCTTCTTTAACAGATCGAAATTTACAAGGAAGGAAAAGGCTGCCATGGCAACTGCCTCAAGTTTCAATGTGCCTGCGGTGAGTACTGTTGAGGATTAATATGAAAAAATGAATTTTGTAAAAGCAAAGTTACTATTTGCTCAATAGTTCCCAATTAAATGTAAACTTGAAATAAAGTAGTTATATACTTGCTTTCAATTAAATGTAAACTTTCTTGTTTTGTGAACTATTTCCTGAATCACTCATTGAACTATAATTTCCCGCTTTCAATATTACTATGCGAATCACTTCAAATCTTACTAATTAACTATCGTCTCGAATGTAGGTGTCTAGACTTGCATCGGAGAGGTGGAGATCAATGTCCAAAGAAGAAAAAGCTTCATACGAAAGTATTGCAGCAAAAAATAGGACAGACTTCAATGCTTCCCGTCCTGCTAATATACCAAAGAAAAGCGTTAGGGTATGTTAGTAATTTGCATTTTATTGATTAATTTCTTATGAAACGTATTTGGGGTTTTGGTGGGATGACACACTACATAAGCAATAGACATATGGGAGATGCTAAATAGAAGGCTTAAGTTGAGGAACATGATAGCAATTGAAAAATAAATTTTTGCGGCATCGAAGTTTTCACCTAAAATGGTTTGATTGATTGTAACACTGCACGCTTCAATTGCCGTCTATTTAGGTCAATCAATCATATTGTTTGAATACAAATGTTGGACATGGTAGTTTTAAACTATACAAGACACTTTTCCAAATGAGCTATTTATGCCTAAACTATGTATACAGGTTGTTAAGTGGGATATAAATGGCATAACTAAGTGAATGCAATGATAATGCATATTCTTCATATTGCTTTATTTGTTGTTGTGATTTTTTTTTAAAGGTAACTTTTGCTTATGTTAAAAAATGCACTAACAAATTTATTTGTTTCTTATGGCAGGCAATTATAGAAACTAGGTGCTCACCAACTTCATTCAGCAAAGTTATTAAGAATCTTACAGACAACCAGATGGCAGCTGTGAGGGAGTTGGGATTTGGTGGATTGTTGCACTTGAACTGCACACTTCTTTGTAGACAGTTGTGCAAGTGGTTAGTAGAACATTTTGATATAGACCACTGCTGCCTGAACCTTGGGGATGGACAAATATATCCAATTACTCCAGATGATGTTGCGTTGGTGATGGGTCTCCCAGCCACTGGAGTTGATGTTCCCACAGTTGTTGCATCTGATGAGGTTAAGCGGATACGGGAGGAGTATAAATGTCCAAAGACTGGAGTGCCATATTCAGTATTTGTGGATGACTTGAAAAGTACTGATTCAGGGGATCGGTTTTGTCGCTCATTTGTATTATATGCGTTGGGCATATTGTTGTGCCCAACCTTAAAGATGGAGTCAAGCCCAAAACTATTCCCTGCGATTGTTGATGTGAAAAAAATTTGCACGTACAATTGGGCAAAATTTGTGCTTGAATGGTTGGTGAGAGAGGTTAAAGAGTTCAGAGCAACAATTACCAACCCAACAACTGCAATAAGTGAAAAGAAGGTGAAGGGTACAAAGCCAAAGACTGGTCTTGGAGGTTGCCTCCTATTTTTAACGGTATGGCCCTATTCTACAATAACATCAATTGCTAATTTTAAACAAAATAAAAAATGAACTGCACCATCATATCAAAACCATTGTGGTTGGCTTGGTTGTGGCACAAAAAGGGAAAAAAATTTTATTAATCCCTTAAGAAAATATTAGTACTATATTGAAATGACAATAGTTTCCTTTGTTTGTTAAGTTAGTTGTGATATGGAAGTTGTTAATTATTAGTTGTCATATGAAGTTGATAATTATATGACATATGAAATCATTCGCATAGTTTCAATACACGAAACAAATATTATAGTAGATCATTTGTAACATATTAGTAGTTTATTAAATGTATGTTAACACTATTAAGATAGTAGTAGTTATCTATCTTAATAATAATTCAATGTCGTGCTTTGCTAATTCTAGTACAATTATTTGTGGTTGAAATGTTTTCAGTTTTGTTTTTCTTTAAGGGTTTAATGTATTTGTTCGAATTGTATGGCCTTTTTAATTGGTAACCATTGCCCTTTATATCAAACCTTGCTGACCATATACATATTTATGACAGTTATTCTACTTTGATCGGGCTGCCTCGTCTAGTGGTGGTGTTCCACGCGAGATACCACAATTGAAGGGGTGGACAAATGCCCTAATTCGGAAGAGGGAGAGTGAGGTGAAGCGTTTGGGTCTGTATGATGATAAGAGTAGTGCAGAATTTTTTATATTAGCACAGCTTCCCCCAGATGTGGACCCAATGGATCCGGTAATTCTCGTACTATTAATTGTGTGATTTTCCATAAATACATTTTATATGGTATATATGACTACACTTGGAATTGCATGTAGGTTATTGTGGCTACACGGGAGGGGATAAAACATGCACAGGGAGTTTTGGCTAAAGCAATGACAAGCGCTGTGCAGCATGTTGTCAATGTTTATGTGGACAGCCGCAGGCCCAAAGAGGATGCACATCCCCAGAGTGAGGAACGGCATCCAGAACCATTGTCTGTTATTCATGATGATGTACCTCCATATAGTGCCCAAGAACCAAGTTCCATTCCTAGCCCATTTGCTGACAATGAAACAGAAATTGGTGATGATCATGTGGACTACAAACGGCGCAAAATTTCTACACATCATAAATCCACCCATAAATCCACCCCTCCTGTCCAAGTTGGCCAATCAAGTACTGGGGTTACTGGGGTTCATGACTTGACCCAACGGCCACGCCGTATTGTCACGCGGGGTGCATCCATTGTTTCCCCCTTTCAACGTGGGCCGACGTTGGTTTTACCACAGCCTAGTGAAACAGAAAAAGCCGTGTACTGCTATGCAACACGGAAACCAAGGAAATCTGATAAGGATGAAGAGTAAGTGTCATTGCAATAGTAATATCTGTCAGATGTAATGTTGAATAAACATTATACTATCTTTAAGATTTTCATACTTGTAGGAATAGTTATTTTCCATTGATGGTTTATGAGTGTATGACATGCATTTATCATTTGTCTCAGGGAAGTTGTTGTCGAAATGCTGAAGACATATGTCACACGGGCAGAAATGCATAAGTCTATGCGTCCACGGGGAATGGTGTCCAATTTTGTGAGTTTTTTGTTCGTCATTCGCTAAAATTATTGTTTGTGATTACACATGTAATCATATGTCTCGGAATGGAGCTTATTAGTTGTTTCTTGCAGCTGGTTTGTTTGGCGTCAAGGGTTTTACTACAAAAAGAGTCTACGGCGGCGTCGGATAAAACCGTGCAACGACCCATTATTGAGCCTACTTTTTCGGTGACGATTTTTACACTTATATTGCTTACTATGCAGGGATCATTATCAATAGTACAATTTTTGCAATCCATTCACCCTATTGTATATTTTCATATTACTACGATAGAAACCCAACCATTTCATTGAAGTCTTGATGAAATTCGGCTCTTGGAACGTTTGTAACTATAGTGTAACTATTACCTAAGTTTAAATGGCAAGTAACTTGAGATATATTGCCCACTACCCCATAATTTATTTACTCCATAGTTGATATTTGTCAACTAACTTGCAATACTGCACCATATGTTGTAGTGAGTACAAACGTAATACTGGCATTGCTTTGGTTTATAATGGTTACAATTTAATCCATCTCTTAATTGACAGGAACACATTGCCCGTGAATTCCCCCAACGCTTGCATCTGAATCCGTTAAAGTGGGATCGTAATCGGGCGCTTGTTGATTTCTCCCCTGCAGTGGAAGAAGGGATTGAATTGGAGAACGTATTGATGGTATGTTTATGATAACCCTAGGCCTTATTTTATATCATTTGGTGTGAGGGCCTTTATAACTTTAAGTAACATACTGCAAATAGTCTAATTTTTTTCATTGGTTTTTTCCCCTGGACATGTAGGTATTCTTGCCTTTATTGTTTGAAGAGCATTGGGTAGCATATGTCATCAATATCCGAGACAAACGCGTAGACGTACTTGACTCATGCCAGTCAATGCGGACCTCTATCCATGCAAAACTTGACATACGAGTAGTAAGTATTATTTGCATACCCCCTTTTCAAAAATATCTGACTGCTAACAGGTACATTATTTCCCTACTATTTGGACTTAAATTTATCAACTTGTGCATTTACTTATTTGCAGAGGAAACGTATGGATGAGGTTATGCACCAGCTTTATCCTTCATTCAAAGTGAATATCCAAAAGTTTCCAATCCAAGTTGCTGATGTGCCACAGCAAGAAAATGGGTTAGATATTTTGATAATGTTTTGCCTTTTACCATCAAGAGTAGTGTTCCCCTTCTGATGTACTTCTTTAATACCATCACCCATCCTTATTTATCGTAATGTGTGTTGGTTCATCCCATTTTCGCAACAGCTAGTATCATGATTTTCTTGTTTTCGTTGCATAACTTTTTGTCCTAATTCCTTCCGACAGACATGACTGTGGCATATTTATGATAAAGTTCATGGAGTATTGGGATGGTTATTTGAAGTCCAATTTTGATCAGGTGAGTTTTGATGCAGCTTCTCATGCATTTCTTTCATTTCCTTCCCCCACCTAACCCATACCCCCTATTTAATGATGTGCGGTCTGATTTGTGCTTTATATGACTACCCCTTGCAGTCTCATATTCAACGCTTTCGTGAGCAGCTTGTTGCGGAATGGGTGCTACACCCTTTAAATGTGGTGCGAGATACTGTTTGTGCTACTGCATTGAAAGGTGGTAGGAATAAGCGGCGTGAAGCCTCAAAAGCTAAATCCTGACCGAAGATAGAGCGACATACTGTTTGGGATTCATTTATTCCAGTACTTTATTCCACTTATCAGTGAATGATGTTTGAAACTATGCTTTTGATCCTCTTTCTCTCTCTGTATTTGTGTGTCTGTGCAAGTGTTTAGAGGTATTGCTACTCATCATTCTTCCCACCCACTAGTTACACTTACTTTTCTCCCCATATGTTTCAAAAAAGCTCTTATCCAGCAAACAAAGACAAACTAATCATGAAAAATGTTGCTTTTGAAACCATGTCCTATGTTTGGTTTCTTAAATACGAAACATAGGCTATAGGTCCATTCGGCAGTCTTTTCAGTCGACTTATGACTGAAGCTTGAACTTTTGAGCTTTGACTTCTTTCTACTTAAGTAATTGAGTTGTTGATTTTAAATATTCGTACTAATGGAGTTGACGTTTTGAACATAACGTCCTAATTTCTTGTGGATTACGCCTCAGGGGAAGGCTAGTAGATGCATATAGATTCCTACGTCCGGATAAAGACATGGAGCGCGGCTTGTCATGGTCTGTATACCCCATTGGAAAGTAAGGATTTGGATATCACTAGCATGAACATAGGTAGTAAGTTGATACCCAATATTTTTTTACTGGATCATTATGTCAATTTTTGTTGCATTACTTGGATTAGCAAATAATCAATAGAAGCATGATATTATAAAAGAGGTGAGAGTGGATCATCACATTATTGTGTAGTTGAAATTTATCTTATATTGGGATATACAAAAGGATGATACGAATGGTTGTCTTTCATGCAGGTTTCAATTCAATGAAATAAGGATAGATTACTTTATAGTTTCAAATGAACGAAGATCGGCGTGTTGCATGTGAGATGTTGGGTAGGGGAATGAATTAGAAGGTGTCGTTTATTTTATTCTTAGTAATACATGAAACTAGTGTGAGCAACATTGTATAAAAGTAGAAACTCCTCTGATCATCCATGCAGCATTTGTCCCCCATTGCACACCTATATGGAATCGTGGTTTGCTTAGCAAGCGTTCTTCTCTTATAGTTGGACCATTTATCAAGATTTATACAGTCTTTCTATTTTCCCATATTTAGTTATCCTGCTTTGGACATGTTGTTGACTGACTTCCTTCTTTCTTCATTCGCTAGTTCCCATTTTTCTTGTACTTGCTACAAGTTTCTTTTTTCCTTCAATAACACATTTAGTAGTTTTATCGTTTCATATTCCTATGTAATGCTGTATATAAAAATAAACATCCATAAAACTTTTGTGAGCATGTAATTCAAATAATGTTTTTGGTGGATTTCTATATCCTTTATGTCTTTAAGATTAATTCTTTGTCTTTTACCCTTCCTCGTTGCTCATTTGTTTTTAAATGTTGGTATGTATTCATTCAGACACATTGGATACAAAAAGGAAGAGTGGGGGAAACCGGAAGGAAAACTTACGGGAGGTTGGAGGACTCACTGTTGTCCTTGAGGTTGCCACGGATTGTAATTTTGTTGTGGAGGTGGGACCCTGAATGTTTGATTGATCTCATTATATGCTTTTTTACTCTATTTTAAATTTGGATTTTGCCTTTTGCAGGTGTGTGGATGAGATAGAGGGGGAGAGAGACAGAGAGAGATAGAGAGAGGCAAGGATATTTTGCGTTTATAAAGTCAAAGAAATGGGAGACTAAATTAACACTTAATATTTTTTGGATGATGACTCTTCAATTTCGTCACTTTAATTTTTAATTTTTTTTTTATTGTTTTTGTGTTTTTCCAGCAGATGGCTTCATCTTTCTCTTTCTGTGTAGTTGAATCATGCACAATGGGAAAAAGTGCAAATTTTTGCACTACATTGCCTTTTCTATATGTGTTCTTCAGTTTAACATCTAAAATATTGTATGATTAAAATATTGAATGAGTAGTTAGGTTAAGTGGATGGTGACGTTTGACACCTTGTAATTCTAATCCAATGAAATGAAAATGATGGTTTTATAATTAATATGAGTGACTCACTTTCCTTTCATGTTTTATTTGTCGAAATGTAGTTCATTTCATATTGAAACTGATCGATTAAATTTTTTTGCCTTGTATTTTCTTTCCCTTAACAATTACCCTTACCAACTAGAGGGTTACAGGTTGGAGGAGAAGTTTTAAATTGGTTACCTAATTTGAACTTGCTTTGTCTATTGCCTCTAAGTTCATGAATTAGTGTGGTGTATCCTTAAAATCCTGTGGCTGGCCCACCCCATTCACCAATATGTTATTGAAATCCTTTATGGAAAATCTCTAAATTAATTGGACTACTAACATTCATTGACACAGCAACAAACATGCCATTTCATGGATTGGACACCTACAATTGACTACTACAAATACGAAACGAGTCATGAAATTAGAACCTCAACATCTTCATTGATGTAAAATCTCAACATGTTATGGACTACGGATATGCTATAAAATAGCTATAATCATCACACGTATGCTACACTAGAGGATGTTATCTTTTAAACTTCGTCTGACATGTCAATGTCAGATTTATATTCATCACCTATGCTTGCACTCCAATAAATTTGTGCATCTGCCATTAAGCCCTCTTCGGCACGCTCTCGTGCAGCCCACCAAAAGTCATATCTTTGTCGTCGCATTTGCATCCGATTGACCTCCTCCCGGAATCGATGCAATGCCATTTGTAGCTGTAGAGGAGTGTCAATTGGCATGTGTTTAGCCAATTGACGTGGAATTCGAAGATTTTTTTCCCGACAATCTTCAATAAGAACTTTAGCCTGCCTGATTCGATAAGATAATTCACTCCGCATTATATCAACAGTCCCAGGTGAATAACGTCGATTCGAATCCAATGGATAGTTGAAGTCATCATCACCATGCCAATGACGACCCATTGCCTGGAAAATATCACGCACTCGGTATGTCATGATGACTTTAGTGAATAACTTTGAAACACCTTCACTCTTCAAGCTGCCCCCTTATGTATAGTGCAGTTACAGTCATATATACGTGATATTTTCAATTAGGCACAAATGTGGAATCCTTTTATGCCCACATAGCATACCCGTCCATTATGGAAAAGTTATGCAAAAGTCATATGAACACAGTATTTCTTTCTTTATTTGACTAATTATTTTTTGTTTTTTATGTGTGCATGTGACTATAGGACTGATATTGCAAACAGATCAGTAGTTCATAGCATTATTGTACTGCACATGAACACAGGATTTCTTTCTTTTTTGATTAAGTCTTTTTTTGTTTTTTATGTGTGCATGTGACGATAGGACTAATATTGCAAACAGATCAACAGTTCATACCATTATTGTACTGCACATGAACACAGGATTTCTTTCTTTTTTGAATATGTATTTTTTGTTTTTTATGTGTGCATGTGACTATAGGACTAATATTGCAAACAGATCAGCAGTTCATACCATTATTGTACTGCATAACATACTACTATGTGGCCACTTTAGTCAACTGTGTGCCTGTGATGAGTTACTATTAATTTGATAAAGTGAATGACTAATACGAATAAAATTCTAACTATAACTATTTACATATAGGCTGCCGAGTATGTACTTACCCCAATATTTTTTTACTTAGTTTGTTTTACTTTATCTATAAATTGGCTATTCTTAGTCATACATTGGTCACAATGGCAAATTGGGGCATTGGTGGCTCTCAATCCTCACGGGGTCGGCGATTGTGGCTACTACCGGTATATCATGATGCATATTGGAATGAAAGATACACTGATCCCAAGGAATATTATGTTGGTTTACGTTGTGAGTGGGTGTTCAGGACGAAGGAGCAAGAAAGATTAGTAAGTGAGCTTTCCATCCTAGGTGCACCGATCCTTCATTGCCAGTCAGTTTCCATGCCAAGAAGAAATAAGGCCGAGTATAAAGCGGCGGTCGCCCAAATAAGGATTGAAAACAACAACATGCTGATAAGTAAATGTCGCTACATGATGCTTCAACTAGCAACTGAAATGGCTGAATCTACTGGACGACAACTCACCGCCACCGAACGCAGCCATATCCTAACAAATAATGAATATTTATATGATTTTAATTTCAGTTAAAGTTTTACACTTGTATCATGTTTATTGTGAAACAAATGGGAACCACAGTTGTATCCTCCATCTATCGGTCCCGTATGTAGTGAATACAAGGTTTGTATCCTATAACTGATGCCCATTTGTAGTCAATGCAATGTATATTTGTACACTGCCAATCTCACGTATGTAGTATTCCATTCAATGGGTTGTAGTTGGTGTAATGGCATGTTTGTAACTATTTGAAAGCAAGCGAGTAGTCCATTAAATGAAGGTGGTGATTTCCCTTCGCGCATTTCATTTCATTTGATGCCCATCTTGGTGATTCGAATTGGTTACCAAAGTAATTTGTTCGTTTTATTCATCATGGCGAGTTGTAGTACTGAACTGCAGATTTGTAGTCCATCCAATACCCTGTTTATAGTACTCCATTCACGATTTGTAGTCAGTCCAATTGCATGTTTGTACCTAGTTGCAAGCAATCGAGTAGTCCATTAAATTAAGGGTGTGATGTTCCACCGCGCATTTGTTTTACCTTCATGACCATCGTTATGATTCAGGTTGGCTAGCTACTTAATTAGTTCGTTTCATCAATCATTCCCATTTGTAGTACTAACTTGCAGGTTTGTAGTCCATCAAATAAGAAGTTTGTACTATACAGATCTAGGTTTGTAGTCTATCAGATGCTATGTTTGGACTTGACTCAAAGCAAGGCAGTAGTCCATCAAATTAAGGGTGTGATTGTGAACCCCGGAATTTGGGCCCACGAGCGATTGAAAAGAAAGTGGGTTTGAAAAAGAAAAAGGAAAGGAGTCGCCACCTTATTTTTTAAAGGAAACAAGGAAAACCCTAAAAATCAGGTTGTTTTAGGAAAACAATTTGAATGACTCCATAAAAAAAGGAAAGGCAAAAAGTAATCTTTTGAAAACCAAAGAAATCGGGGATTCGGAGGCTAAGTTATGACATGGGAAGGTTCTAGGCAAAGCTTATAGGCACCCATGTCACCCTTTCGGTCTCTCAGTTCATTTGGGCTAAATTAAAGTCTTTCCATACAAAAATCAGCAAGTATATCATCACAAGAATTGCATGCATATCATATATTTCATTCATCCATCCATGCATAATAAGCAAATAAAAACAGAAAATAAAAAGAAGAAAAGAAAACATAAATAAACCTAGGATGCTTGGATCCTAGAACGGACTTGAGCCTCACGAAGAGCGCCTACGTACCATGCAACGAAATACATGGATCAAAGTCCACGTAGTTCGATTAGAACTAAGGTTAAATCCTAATACAAACCTATGGTTAAAACCCTAGGTTTCCTTATTTGATCAAAAGAGTTGAATATGATAGAAAGTTTGATTTTAGGAAAGAAATCCACAAAATGGAAACTTTAATAAAAACCAAAATTTTGTTGGTTAAGGAAACCTCTAATTAAACCATAGGATCATATTAAAAATTAACCCTAAATAGGGAGAAGAGAATGAGTTAAGAAGAAAGGTGAATTGGGGCACCTTCACACCCACTTACCTGAGCGCAATTAGCTCCAAGCATTTAGCCATTTCAGACATAAGCAGCCCTATTTGCCATGGGACAAATACCACACCTATTTGCACCCTTACAAGTGCTCAAAACCATGCAAAAACACTAACATGCAAATCTGGACAGAATAGTATTATGACCTAAAATCATCCACTAAGCATGCCAATAGCAAAAACAGCGAACAATAATAAGTCCTAACATATTCCTAGAACCATATCATGCATAAAAACCCTAAAACATACTAACATGCATGCAAAACTATCATGTTTACTCCATATGAAAAACATATACAGCAAACACGAAGAAAAACCAAATAAAAAAGTCTACTTTATCATGCTATATGAAAACAAACACAAAACAATGACTCTAAAACCCTAAACTCACAAATATGCTTAAAAACATACAAAACATACTTTAATCATGCTAAAACCAAACTAAACAGAAATTAAATCATGCATATTAGCTAACTAAAGCAATATAACATGATGAAAATCCTAACTCTAACATGCAATGACACTAATCCTAGCATAAGGACAAACAGGAGCACAAGAATCACAACTATGCATTAAAAACCTAAAGGACAGCCCTAAAGCATGCTAATCAGTAGATAAAAAATAGATATTCCATGTATATTAACTAGCTAGAGTGTTAATACATGATAAAAAAGTTACCTTTAACATGCAATAGGCCTAACCCATATGAAAACCTAGTTTAAGCTTGAATAGAGAAGGAGAATACCTTAGGAAGGGCCTTCCTTGCTGCTGTATGCAATTGTTCGTGGCTCCTCAGGTCTTTAGAGTGAATCAAACCAACACGAATCCTCCTCTTTGTCAAAGTGGTATCACAGCAAAGAGATCAAAACTCACTCAACTTTGAAAAGAAATAGAAAACAAAAAGAGAACAAGAGAAAAGAAAAAGTGATTCTCGTCACTTTGCAGCAGCAGCAACTTCAATCACGTTTTTGGGTATGAAAACGTTGGATTTGGACAAAGCTTGTGAAAGACAAAGTTGTAGAGAATTGAATTATCTTTCTAACAAGACCAATTTCATCAAATTCTGACTTTGGATGAAAAAGTTATGATTAAAATACGACTGCTGGTTTTCAGAAAATCTGCTGCTGAATTATGACGAATTTCACTCCCTCCAAACCCTCTTCTCTTTTCCTTGTTTAAAGACATTAAAAGAGTATTTATAGCTGAAATCTGGAGTTTCCCTTTCCTTCCTGGACTAGGTTTCTTTGGAGAATAATCAAAAGGTATTTTATAATGATAAAAGACTTCTAATCTGAATAGGAAAAGGAAATTGTCTTTTATAAAAATTGGGAGACTGACCGCTAACACGCATGCACATGTATCGTATGTGCGTACACACACTCATCACATACGTACACGTGTTAGTGTCATGATAAAAATGGCTAATTTAATAAAATAATTTTCTTTTCATTTTAACCAAAAATCTCATGCTGTGATTCGCACTAATTCTTCAAGGATAATCCGTAAATAACCACACTAAACTCATCATCAGGCCATATCAAAATTGAACTTCATGAAACACTTTTGAGGGTAAAATGATGACTAATGAAAGTCAATTTGAAAAGATTTGGTTGGTAATTGTGAGTCAATTAGAGCTAACCCAAGGAAGGGTCAATTAACCAACTTGAACTACATCGAGCCATTTTAATCCCGAGCCATTGACTTACCAAATTGACACTAAAAATACCTCTTATGCATCCATATGAACTCCAATTGACAATTTGGAGATCATTCCAAGGTCAAATGAAAAGTTTGGGACTTACAAGACGATTATGCCCCTCAAGTCACAAAAGCTCTTATTATCCCTCAAGATCAACTCCAATTTGAACCAAAATTCATATCCATTGTCCTTGTGACTCTAGAAAACTAATGCAAGTGACTAGACTCAAAAACAAAACGAAAACATGCATGAAATGATGAGCCCTAGTAAGGTGGTGCAAAAATGGGGTGTGACAGAAGCCCCTCATTGGCGAACAAGTTACACTTGTGAACCAATGATAAAGAACAACCCATTTTTGGCCAAAAAGCCCGGAGAAATCACACACTGATACCAACAATGATGGGAGGTTGAAAACCTGAGACTGAAATAAGGAAGTGTACTCAAGTCATGAGTATACTTAAACCACTGGGGGTTGATGATTGTCAAGAGAAGCATATTCAAGCCACTACGAATGAACATACTTTTGAAACGGAGAAATATATTCTAGTCACGAATATATTTAACCAAGTGATGAGAATGAGATCTGAAAAGTACGTTCAAGTGATGAACATACCTTTGAAATGGAGAAATATATCCAAGCGATGGATATACTTAACCAAGTAAGTGACAAAATATCTAAGAAGTATACTCAAGTGATGAGTATACCATTGAAATGGAGAAATATATTCAGGTCACGAATATATTTAACCAAGTAATGTGAGAATGAAATCTGAGAAGTATACTCAAGTGGTGAGGATACTTAATGATTGAGAAAGACTGAGAAGTACGTTCAAGTGATGAACATACTTTTGAAAAATGAGAAATATATTCAGGTCACGAATATATTTAACTAAGTAAGATAGAGAATGAACTGAGAAGTATACTCAAGTGATGAGTATACCATTGAAATGGAGAAATATATTCAAGTGATGAATATATTTAACTAAGTAAGTGACAAATAATCTGAGAAGTATGTTCAAGTGATGAACATACCATTGAAATGGAGAAATATACCCAAGCGATGGATTGCTTAACCAAGTAGGATAAGAATAATCTGAGAGGTGTATTCAAGTGATGAGTGTACTTTTGAAATGGAGAAATATATTCAGGTCACGAACATATTTAACCAAGTGATGAAAAAGATGCTGAGAAATATACTCAAGTGATGAGTATACTTAATGATTGAAAAAGACTGAGAAGTACGTTCAAGTGATGAACACACTTTTGAAATGGAGAAATGTATCCAAGTGATGGATATATTTAACCAAGTAAGCTGAGAAGTACACTCAAGTGATGAGCATACCATTGAAATGGAGAAATATATCCAAACGACGGATATATTTAACCAAGTAAGATAAGAATAATCTGAGAAGTGTACTCAAGTGATGAGTACACCATTGAAATGGAGAAATATATTCTAGTCACGAATATACTTAACCAAGTAAGTGACAAGTATGTTTGAGTGATAAACATACCATTGAAATAGAGAAATATATCCAAGTGATGGATATACTTAACTAAGTAAGTGACAAGTATGTTTAAGTGATAAACATACCATTGAAATAGAGAAATATATCCAAGCGATGGATATACTTAAGCAAGTAAGATAGAGAATAATCTGAGAAGTGTACTCAAGTGATGAGTACACCATTGAAATGGAGAAATATATTCTAGTCATGAATATATTTAACCAAGTAAGTGGCAAAATATCTGAGAAGTATACTCAAGTGATGAGTATACCATTGAAATGGAAAAAATATACCCAAGTGGTGGATATACTTAACCAAGTAAGTGACAAATGATCTGAGAAGTATGTTCAAGTGATGAACATACCATTGAAATGGAAAAAATATACCCAAGTGGTGGATATACTTAACCAAGTAAGTGACAAATGATCTGAGAAGTATGTTCAAGTGATGAACATACTATTGAAATGGAGAAATATATTCAAGTGATGAATATACTTAACCAAGTAAGTGGAAAAATATCTGAGAAGTATACTCAAGTGATGAGTATACCATTGAAATGGAAAAAATATACCCAAGTGGTGGATATACTTAACCAAGTAAGTGACAAATGATCTGAGAAGTATGTTCAAGTGATGAACATACCATTGAAATGGAAAAAATATACCCAAGTGGTGGATATACTTAACCAAGTAAGTGACAAATGATCTGAGAAGTATGTTCAAGTGATGAACATACCATTGAAATGGAGAAATATACCCAAGCGATGGATATACTTAACCAAGTAAGTGACGAAATATCTGAGAAGTATACTCGAGTGATGAGTATACCATTGAAATGGAGAAATATATTCAAGTGATGAATATATTTAACCAAGTAAGTGATAATGAGGATCTGAAACTAGGAAGCATATTCAATGGGTGAACATGCTTTTGAAATGGAAGAATATATTCAAGTGATGAATATATTCAACCAAGTATGATAGAGAATGAGAATTTGAAGCTGAGAAGCATATTCAAAGAGTGAATACACTTTTGAAATGGAAGAATATATTCAAGTGATGAGTATATTCAACCAAGTGGGATGGAAAATCAAGAATTTGAAACTGAGGAGTATATTTAAAGGGTGAATACACTTTTGAAATGGAAGAATATATTCAAGTGATGAATACATTCAACCAAGTGAGATGAAAAATCAAGATTTGACATGAGGATATATGATCAATTTATCAAGATTGAACAGGCATGGTGCAAGAGGAAAGTGTCTTAACACATTGTCACTTGAGTTGGCATGGCACAGGGGAAATATATTCAACCCTTTTGAACATAAAATCAATTCAAGGAATTGATTTCAAGATGGAATTTGATTGATTTTAAGCTCAAAAAGTGTTGAATATCTCATTTGGAAGGAGGTTTGATCACACGTCAAGGCGAGACAAAGCGAGAAGCAAAACCAAAACAAAGTGGCTTGGGTGACCACCAGGCCTCGGGAGGCTAGCCGCCCAGGCCTGGATGGTTACCCGAGCCCAAAGCGGAAATCCCACTTTGAATAGGAAACTTCCTATTCTAATGGGTTTTTTCCTATTTGAACTTGGATTTGTGACATTTTCCCTATAAAAACACATCCAAGAGGTTCCTAAACCTACTTGTATTCATTCATTAGAAATTATGGAGGCTCTAGACAAATTTTTAGGAGGGTTTTTGAGAGTTATGAGTGCTGAAGCAAAATCTGAGTTCAAGTGCTTTGGCTTGGATCCATTGCTCTCCTTGAGGCATGTGAGGCTTGAAACGAACCTCTTGACTGCTGCTACATATTTTTGGGATCCTCAAGTTCATGTGTTCCGCTTCAACTATGAAGAACTGTGCCCAACCATGGAGGAATTCTGTGCATTGTATGGAGTTTCAACGGTAGGTCCTTTCATTCTCCCTACTCCTCGCCCAAGCTTTCTTACTTCTTTCTCCAATCTACTTGGGATTCACTCACAATATGCCTCTACGTTTGTAAAGGACCATATGGTAGACTTGATGAAATTGGCAACCTCTTTTTTAGCTTGTGATAGTAAAGGTATTCTGAATTTTACCTTTCCTATTAAGCATGCACTTGCCTTTTGCCTCATTGGTCGTTTTCTTATTTCCACTGGTACTCCGCATGTTCCCGTTCAAATCTGTGACTTGATTCCTCTCCTTGCCAAGGGCCATAACTTGATTCCCATGGTGCTAGCTGAAACCCTGAATGGTTTGGATAAAACTCATGAGGACCCAAAGGTTCCTTTAGGAGGTAGCCCCATTCTACTGCAGATGTGGTTGCTTGAAAGACTGAATTTCTTGTCACCAGTTGCCATTACACCATACAAGCCCCAGCATTACTGCCTTCGCCGCATTGAATTACCTGGGCAATTTTCATTGAGAGATTGGCTAGGTTACTACCAAACCCTTTCTTGGAGGAGTGTCAAGTGGTTTGTATTCATATGGGGCTGCAGTGACCAGGTGCTTCTGCGGACTTCTGGATGCGCCATGGTGAGACTCATAGGACTGAGGTCTACTTCCTTCTATTGGCCTTCAAGGGTTCTTCGTCAGATGGGTGCCATGCAAACCATACCCACTTCCTTGAAAGGTGACTATCCTGTGGTGCCTGCGGGTCTTTCTGTAGTGACTTGGGCGAAGGACCGATGGCTTAGCAAGTTGATACTAACCCAAGTTACGAATACTGATGGTCCATATATGATGAGCCCCGAGTATAAGGAATGGTTGAAAAGCAATTTAGGTGAGAGAGAGACTACTCGAAGAGAAAGGATTTTTGGACTTATCAAGAACAACGAACTTGGATCTTGCAGAGAAGATATTATGGAAGCAGTGACAGCAGCTTATGAACATGACTTGAGGAAGAAAAGAAGACATGAAAGAGAGAAGAAGAAAGCTGAGGAGCGAGCTGCAAAGAGGCTCAAGAAAATAGAATAGGATATTTATGGCATATTTATAGTTCTTTTACTTAATACCAATGAATTGCTATGTCAATCAATTTTAGTTTTGAATAAATTGCCAATACTAAATCGAATTTGGGATTTTGTTGTTTGATTTAGACCGCACCCAAGGTAACTTTATGGGTTGCCTACGTATCTCCATGGTTTTTTTTTCTTCTTTTTTTTTTTTGTTTTTTTTTTTTTTTTTTTTTTTTTTTGTTTTTTTTTTTTTTTTTTTTTTTTTTGAATGGAGAATCAGGTCTTACGTAGTTCTCATGCCTTAACTTTTGCCTAGGCCGCCCTTACGGGTTTTCAACCTAGCAGGCCTCAAACATGATATTTTTTCAATTGGTCCAAATTAGTTGGACGAGCGAACTCAATTCCATCTAAATCCATGAGGTGAACAGCCCCTGCTGGCAATATCTCTTTGATAATGTATGGCCCACCCCAACTTGGCTTGAATTTTCCCCGCGGATCGAACACTGGAGCTCTGATTTCTTTCAGCACTACATCCCCTTTCTTTAGACCTCGATCTTTGACATGCTTGTTGAATGCTCTGGCAACTCTCCGTTGATACCCCTGAACATGATACAGCGCCCTTAAACGCCTTTCATCCAGCAAAGCTAACTCATCATAGCGGCTCTTAACCCAGTCCACTTCTGTTATCTGGCTCTCCACGGCAACTCTTAGTGAAGGAACTTCCAATTCAACTGGCAACACGGCCTCCATTCCATAAACTAGAGAATAAGGGGTAGCCCCTGTTGACGATCTTATTGATGTTCTGTAACCCCATAGAGCCAATGGCAACTTCTCATGCCAGTTTGTGTGTGAGTCCGCAGTCTTCTGTAGTATCTTCTTGATGTTCTTGTTAGCTGCTTCCACCGCTCCATTAGTCTGAGGACGGTATGGTGATGACAGATGGTGAACTATGCCGTACTTTTGCAAGAGCTCATGGGTTTCTTTCTGAAAGTGCTGGCCATTGTCTGAGATAACTTCATGCGGTACCCCATATCGATAGATGATGCTGTGCTGTATGAACTGTGCTACCTTCTTGGAATTCAAGGTCTTGAAGGACGCTGCTTCCACCCACTTAGTGAAGTAGTCGATGGCAACCAGGATGTATTTATGCCCATTTGATGCCTTTGGCTTGATCTGTCCAATGATATCTATCCCCCACACCGCGAATGGCCAAGGTGACGACATACTCGTTAAAGGCATAGAAGGCAAATGTTGTCCACTGGCGAACAGTTGGCATTTGTGGCACTTCTTGACATGTGCGTGGCAGTCTCTTTCCATGGTAGACCAATAATAGCCTAACCTCATGATTTTCTTAGCTAACATATAGCCATTCATATGCGGAGCCCCTGTCCCTTCATGGATTTCTTTAATCAGATGCTCGGCTTCTTCCTCGGTGACACACAGCAGGTGGATCCCGTCATATGATCTCCGATATAGCTTTCCTCCACAAAGTACATAGTGACTTGCCAACCGCCTTAGGGTTTTTCTATCAATGCGAGATGCTCCTTCTGGGTACTCCTTTTCTTCAATGAACTTCTTTATGTCATGGAACCACGGACGGCCATCATTCACTTCCCCTCCTCGGATTGCACAACAGTACACAGGCTTGTCTCGGCATTCTATCACCAACGGCTTCACATTTCCCCCTTCAGGTATCTCCACCATGGATGCTAGGGTCGCCAAGGCATCGGCGAACTGGTTCTTGTTCCTTGAAAGGTAGTTAAATTCTATCTCTGAGAACTCCTTGGTTAGAGCTTCCAGGTAGGCATGGTAGGGTAGCAGCTTCTCATCTCGAGTTTTCCATTCCCCTTTTATCTGACAAATGATTAGCGCCGAGACCTCGAACACTCCTAATTCTTTGATCCCCAATTCAAGTGCCGCTTCCAATGCTAGGATACAGGCCTCATACTCAGCAATGTTGTTGGTAGCTTCGAACCCCAACTTGACCGCCAACGGTGTAAATGCCTCTTCAGGTGAGACCAGCAGGACTCCTATCCCATAACCTTTCTTATTGGCTGCCCCATCGAAGTATACTCTCCAAATTTTTCTGCCAATCTCTAGCACGTCTTCATCTGGGAATTGATCGTTGAACGGAGCGGATGATGACACCGGACAGCTGGCTAGGTAGTCTGCGATGACGCTTCCCTTGATAGACTTCTGATTCACGTACTTGATGTCGAATTCATTGAGGAGAATTGACCATCGAGCAGTTCTGAATGACAATACTGGCCTTTCTACCAGGTACTTCAACGGGTCCATGCGACTTATCAAGAACACTTCGAAGGACATCATGTAGTGTCGGAGTTTCTGCGTCGCCCATACTAGTGCCACACAAGCCTTTTCAATTGCATTGTACTTCACTTCATAGTCTGTCATTTTCTTGCTTAAGTAATAAATGGCATTTTCCTTTGTAGACCCTTCAAGATATTGAGCTAACATAGCTCCCGTCGCGGTTTCGGTGACCGTTAAGTATAACAAAAGTGGCGCACCTTGCCATGGGGGAACTAAGATTGGAGGATTGCTCAAGTATCTCTTAATGGTCTCAAAGGCCTCTTGGCATTCTTCGTTCCACACTTTTGGCACACCTTTCTTAAGCAATTTGAAGATTGGTTCGCAAACCATGGTCAAGTTGGCAATGAATCGGCTTATGTATTGAACTCTTCCCAGAAAACCTCGGATCTGCTTCTCAGTGCTAGGCGGCTCCATCTCCACAATAGCTTTTATCTTCCCTGGGTCCACTTCGATACCTCTCTGAGTGATCATAAACCCCAATAGCTTGCCTGCAGTGACGCCGAAAGCACACTTCTGTGGGTTGAGACGGAGATTGTACTTTTTTGCTCGCTCTAAGAATTTCTCTAGTGCCTTGAAATGCCCTTCCCTATCCACAGACTTCACGATCATATCATCGACGTAAACCTCGATTTCCTTATGGATCATATCATGCAATAGGGTCGTAGCTGCTCTTTGGTAAGTAGCCCCAGCGTTTCTTAAGCCAAAAGGCATTACTTTATAACAGTACGTTCCCCATTGCGTGATAAAGGCTGTTTTCTCCATGTCTTGAGGCGCCATCTTTATCTGGTTATACCCAGAGAATCCGTCCATGAAGGAGAGGAGTGCATGTCCCACCGTGCTATCTACCAACACGTCGATATGGGGTAAAGGAAAGTCATCCTTAGGGCTCGCGGCGTTGAGATCTCGGAAGTCGACACACATCCTCACTTTCCCATCTTTTTTAGGCATAGGCACTATATTCGACAACCACTCGGGGTACTCCACAACTTGGAGGAAACCCGCGTCTAGTTGTTTAGTTACCTCTTCTTTTACTTTTAGAGCCCATTCTGGTTTTAATCTTCTGAGTTTCTGATTTACCGGCTTCTTTAGGGAATTAGTGGGGATATAGTGTTGCACAATATTGGGGTCGATGCCAGGCATGTCTTCATAAGACCATGCAAAAGCCATAATGTTGGCTTTCAAGAGGGAGATCATCTTTTCTTTTTCAACGGGGGAGAGGGTTTTCCCAATTTTAACTATTCTTGGCAATTCATTCGTCCCTAAGTTGATTGATTCCAATTCATCCATATTAGGTTCGGTGATGC
The DNA here is from genome assembly GCA_039720395.1 of Liquidambar formosana. Taxonomy (NCBI): domain Eukaryota; kingdom Viridiplantae; phylum Streptophyta; class Magnoliopsida; order Saxifragales; family Altingiaceae; genus Liquidambar; species Liquidambar formosana. The sequence continues at coordinate 16,064,989 of CM077824.1, forward strand.
CCCTTTTCCTTTGCTCAACGAGCTCCGGGGGGACATCGTTCCTAGGATCTATATCCATGCCATAAATATCCATAGAGGAGAGAAAAGAGACACTGCATATATAGAGAAAGAAAGCACACTTTATTGACTAGGAATAATGGGAATGACACACAAAAGAAAGAAGGAAAACAAACAAATCTGTATCAATACTATGACTCCACAAAGTGAGTAAAGTAGATACATCTTATTGAATTAGGGAAATATTACTAAACTAAGACACCTACAAGCTGCTATCAGGTAGGCCAAGGTCTTCTTCTTCATGGATCTCCGCAATGACACCACATTCAAGGTACCAATTCAGGAATGGCACGGTAGCATGGCTAATGGATGAACCCTGGAGTTCTTCAATGGACGAGTCTTCCACGGTGAGGATCATGTCTTGGAACATTTCAGTCATAGCCCCCGCATCAAGGTTCTCTGCCCAGTCTTCCTCTTTCAAGCTTCTATATAGATCTTGGATAGAGTGGTACCAACTTGTCAAACTTTGAGGATTCGGCCCTTCTGTGAAGTATCTATCACCAAAACTTTTATCTGCCACGGCTGGGTCGGAACTTGGATAAAAAGTATATGGGATGTACTGCTTTATAGAAGAGTAATGGCGTGATGATTCATTCAGCTCTTTCTCAATGCATTGGACATAATCAAACCCAGATAGCGGTATCGCTGCTGATTCAGGTTGTATCTCACATATAGGCACACCTGCGAGTTTCAATTCATAGTCCCCTTGAAGCGTTACTATGGCTCCTTCATATGGAAACTTCACCTTTTGATGGAGTGAAGATGGCACAGCCCCAGCGGGATGGATCCAAGGTCGGCCCAATAGCAAGTTGAAACATGACGGCACATCTAACACTTGGAATTCCACCCTAAATTCAGTGGGTCCCATGATAAGAGGCAAAGTAACCACCCCTATTACTTCTCGGCGGGTGTTGTCATAAGCTCTTACGGTCTGCCCAGATGGCGTGAAATCAATGGGTCCCAAACCCAAAACAGTGGCAGTTCGGAGAGGACATACATTCAGTGCGGACCCATTGTCGATAAGAACGGTGGGAACCCTCTTCCCCATAGTGTCAACGGTCACATAGAGAGCTTGAGAATGGCTCGGCCCGCTTTTAGGTAGGTCTACATCGGTGAACACGATGGTTGAGTTCTTGGGAGTTGGATTCACCAAATGTACCAATCCCTCGGGGGATGTGTCAACGGGCACTTGTATCTGATTCAACAGTTTCAACACGGTCTGTCTGTGCTTATGCGAGGCCATGAGCAAGCCCCAAATAGTAATGTTGGCATTGGTCTTCTTCAGCTGCCTAAGCACTTCATCCTCTTCTTCTTGCAAGCTAGGACGCCTCTGCCCTTCCAAATCTTCCAACGGATTTTCAGATTCTAAGTGGGGAGGCTTGAAATGACGACCCCCTCTGGTTATATGGTCCAACTCATCATCACTAGCCCATATGTCATGGACTTCCTCGGAGTCATTCATCAAGTCATCCTATTCTATCATGTCGATGCTCTCCATCTCTGTCGGCAAGTCATCCCAACCTGAAGGGACTATCGGCTCATCTGATATCGGACTTGGGCTTGAGTACAGCACATAGTAATCATATTTCCCCGACGCTTCACCTAATAGGCCAACCTGAGGATCCCCTGCTTCATATCTTTCTTTCAGCTCTTGTTGGATAGATTTCTTTGGCAACAACAAAACCTTTTGGTCAATGAGGTCTTGGATGATCTTCTTTAGTATAGAACAAGCCTCGGTGTCATGGCCGGGTGCACGATGGTATTGGCAATATTGGTGAGGGGTTGATGGTCTGGGCTTTGGTGGAAGTGGCATGATAAGGCTGTTATTGCGGCAAATGGTGAAGAGACGGGTTAAGGTCATGGGGAGCGGAGTGTATTGTCTTATGGGATGGCGAGGGCGAGAGGATTCAACCCCAATGGCATTTATGGTGTTAGGTGGGGGTGTGTTGTTGTGTGATGGGAGAGGATTACGGGTGACATTTGGACGGGTTGGTGGTGAAATGACTTGCTTGTCAATGAGGTCTTGGACTTGGTGGCGAAGGCGAATACAGCGATTGGTGGCATGGCCTTTGGATTGATGGTACTTGCAGTACTCATTCTCATTGTAGCTCTTAGGTAAGGGATTTGGTGGAGGTCTTGGGTCGAGTGGCTTCAATAGGTCACGACTTATGAGCTTTTCAAGGACTCTTTCGAGTGGCATGAATAGGTCAGTGAATTGGCGAGGTGGGTTGACATCATTGAGAGAAAAGGGTTGGATTGGTTGAGTTATGGTGTTGACCTCGGCATTGTTCTTCCCAGTAAAGTTTGTCTTGCGACTCCTCACTTCCTCAGTCTTGATTGTCTCATCATTGATAGCATCTTCAACCTGCGTGCCAGCCCCAATGAGAGCTTTGAAATTTGGGAAATAGTGGGCAAATAGGTGCTTGTGATACACGGGCAGCAGGTTCTTAACCACTAACTGAATTTGGTCCTCCTCATTCGGCCTATCCGTCATTCTCGACGCCTTTTGTCTCCATCTTGTAATGTAAGCGGAGAAAGTTTCATGAGCCCCTTGCTTGGTTGTTTCTAGGTCCCTTCGAGTAACGTCCACCTCTGTGTTATACTTGTAGTGCTCTGAAAACTCATTGCATATGTCTTCCCAAGTCCGGGTTCTATTCTCATCCAAGGATAAGAACCATTTCAAAGCAGAAGTGGCCAAGGTTTCATGGAACATTTGAGCTAAAAGCTCGTCAGTAGCCCCTCGAGGGTGCATAGCTCGCACGTACATCTTCAAATGAGTCTTAGGGCAACCCGTCCCATCGAACTTTTCTAACTCCGGCATCTTGAATTGTAGTGGAATACGAGCCGTTGGAAACAGGGATAGAGTCCGCACATCGACCATGTCATCAGCCCTGCGAATCCCTTTTATAGTTCTCTCCAATGCTTCTACCTTGCTAGCTAACACGGAATCACTGCTAGAACCTTTCCCCTTGGCTTCCCCTTCTAGGTCGGTGACCTCAGGTTTCGAGCTACTTTCCCTCCTTGTCTTGGTGTTCTCATTGGATTGAGGTCCCTCTTCGGTGCCAGCCCCATAAGGTATACCCGAGGAATGGGCCTTAGAGCCATTTTGTTCAAGATCCGCCATCTTCTGTTGGTTCTCTTGAGCCATTTTCAATGCGGTATCGGATGTCTCGGCGGTATGGTCAAGCTTGGCCATGATGGCTTTCAGGCAAGCCTCAAGGTCAAAGTGCCCCTCACTAGTTCTTTCGTCGGCCATGTCTGTCTGATGGGTAGACTCAACACTCACTAGACGCCCTTGTGGATTGCGAATCCAAGCCAGCACGTCTATGGATAGAAAAGTTTTAACCTTTAGCCTAAGGACTTGTCCTAAACCTCCATATTTTCCTTAATGAACTCGGTCTCTACACCATGTTCAATTAATTCATTCCTTTTATCCAATTACCTTTACAGGGATCATGGATTAAGGGTATGTTTTAAAGAATAGGGCATAGAGTCCTTCAACTAGGTTTAATTAATCCCCTAGGACTAGCACATCACAAACATAGCTTTACATCCTATTTCCTTAATTTATTCCTCCTAACCCATGGCCTTAACGAAGGCTAGGGTTTAAAGGTCTATATTAAGGGCATAAGATATGAAGCCTCACACCACAAACACAGCATAGCATCATTACAAACAATTGTGGGTGCATAAAGGTGAGACCGTAGTGTCCTACAAGTCTGTCTATATGGACTAATGATAAGGGTAGGCTAGGGTCCTTCACTTGCTTGAGCAATCCTTATACCTAACCACATGTGGCATCAGGAACGCCGCGTGGGTCCAGCAGTACGTGATTAACTCATTTAATATACCCAAGGGCAAGCCCAAGGGTACTAGGCAAGAGAGGTTGATAGCTTTCGCCCCAACACATGGAATCAGGAAAACCAAGGTTGAGACTAGGCCGATCATTGGCAATGATACATCGAGGGACATCGATCCTAACATGCAAGAGTTTGCGCACACAATGCAATAAATGAAAGCACACAATCAAGCGGATGCAATGTGATTGATTTTAATTAAACATAAGAAATTAACCTAGCCCAATTAAACTTTATAGAGTCTAGCCCACAAATTCCCAGTGCAGTCGCCAAACTGTGAACCCCGGAAATTGGGCCCACGAGGGATTGAAAAGAAAGTGGGTTTGAAAAAGAAAAAGGAAAGGAGTCGCCACCTTATTTTTTAAAGGAAACAAGGAAAACCCTAAAAATCAGGTTGTTTTAGGAAAACAATTTGAATGACTCCATAAAAAAAGGAAAGGCAAAAACCAATCTTTTGAAAACCAAAGAAATCGGGGATTCGGAGGCTAAGTTATGACATGGGAAGGTTCTAGGCAAAGCCTATAGGCACCCATGTCACCCTTTCGGTCTCTCAGTTCATTTGGGCTAAATTAAAGTCTTTCCATACAAAAATCAGCAAGTATATCATCACAAGAATTGCATGCATATCATATATTTCATTCATCCATCCATGCATAATAAGCAAATAAAAACAGAAAATAAAAAGAAGAAAAGAAAACATAAATAAACCTAGGATGCTTGGATCCTAGAACGGACTTGAGCCTCACGAAGAGCGCCTACGTACCATGCAACGAAATACATGGATCAAAGTCCACGTAGTTCGATTAGAACTAAGGTTAAATCCTAATACAAACCTATGGTTAAAACCCTAGGTTTCCTTATTTGATCAAAAGAGTTGAATATGATAGAAAGTTTGATTTTAGGAAAGAAATCCACAAAATGGAAACTTTAATAAAAACCAGAATTTTGTTGGTTAAGGAAACCTCTAATTAAACCATAGGATCATATTAAAAATTAACCCTAAATAGGGAGAAGAGAATGAGTTAAGAAGAAAGGTGAATTGGGGCACCTTCACACCCACTTACCTGAGCGCAATTAGCTCCAAGCATTTTGCCATTTCAGACATAAGCAGCCCTATTTGCTATGGGACAAATACCACACCTATTTTCACCCTTACAAGTGCTCAAAACCATGCAAAAACACTAACATGCAAATCTGGATAGAATAGTATTATGACCTAAAATCATCCACTAAGCATGCCAATAGCAAAAACAGCGAACAATAATAAGTCCTAACAAATTCCTAGAACCATATCATGCATAAAAACCCTAAAACATACTAACATGCATGCAAAACTATCATGTTTACTCCATATGAAAAACATATACAGCAAACACGAAGAAAAACCAAATAAAAAAGTCTACTTTATCATGCTATATGAAAACAAACACGAAACAATGACTCTAAAACCCTAAACTCACAAATATGCTTAAAAACATACAAAACATACTTTAATCATGCTAAAACCAAACTAAACAGAAATTAAATCATGCATATTAACTAACTAAAGCAATATAACATGGTGAAAATCCTAACTCTAACATGCAATGACACTAATCCTAGCACAAGGACAAACAGGAGCACAAGAATCACAACTATGCATTAAAAACCTAAAGGACAGCCCTAAAGCATGCTAATCAGTAGATAAAAAATAGATATTCCATGTATATTAACTAGCTAGAGTGTTAATACATGATAAAAAAGTTACCTTTAACATGCAATAGGCCTAACCCATATGAAAACCTAGTTTAAGCTTGAATAGAGAAGGAGAATACCTTAGGAAGGGCCTTCCTTGCTACTGTATGCAATTGTTCGTGGCTCCTCAGGTCTTTAGAGTGAATCAAACCAACACGAATCCTCCTCTTTGTCAAAGTGGTATCACAGCAAAGAGATCAAAACTCACTCAACTTTGAAAAGAAATAGAAAACAAAAAGAGAACAAGAGAAAAGAAAAAGTGATTCTCGCCACTTTGCAGCAGCAACTTCAATCGCATTTTTTGGTATGAAAACGTTGGATTTGGACAAAGCTTGTGAAATACCAAGTTGTAGAGAATTGAATTATCTTTCTAACAAGACCAATTTCATCAAATTCTAACTTCGGATGAAAAAGTTATGATTAAAATACGACTGCTGGTTTTCAGAAAATCTGCTGCTGAATTATGACGAATTTCACTCCCTCCAAACCCTCTTCTCCTTTCCTTGTTTAAAGACATTAAGAGAGTATTTATAGCTGAAATCTGGAGTTTCCCTTTCCTTCCTGGACTAGGTTTCTTTGGAGAATAATCAAAAGGTATTTTATAATGATAAAAGACTTCTAATCTGAATAGGAAAAGGAAATTGTCTTTTATAAAAATTGGGAGACTGACCGCTAACACGCATGCACATGTATCGCATGTGCGTACACACACTCATCACATACGTACACGTGTTAGTGTCATGATAAAAATGGCTAATTTAATAAAATAATTTTCTTTTCATTTTAACCAAAAATCTCATGCTGTGATTCGCACTAATTCTTCAAGGATAATCCGTAAATAACCACACTAAACTCATCATCAGGCCATATCAAAATTGAACTTCATGAAACACTTTTGAGGGTAAAATGATGACTAATGAAAGTCAATTTGAAAAGATTTGGTTGGTAATTGTGAGTCAATTAGAGCTAACCCAAGGAAGGGTCAATTAACCAACTTGAACTACATCGAGCCATTTTAATCCCGAGCCATTGACTTACCAAATTGACACTAAAAATACCTCTTATGCATCCATATGAACTCCAATTGACAATTTGGAGATCATTCCAAGGTCAAATGAAAAGTTTGGGACTTACAAGACGATTATGCCCCTCAAGTCACAAAAGCTCTTATTATCCCTCAAGATCAACTCCAATTTGAACCAAAATTCATATCCATTGTCCTTGTGACTCTAGAAAACTAATGCAAGTGACTAGACTCAAAAACAAAACAAAAACATGCATGAAATGATGAGCCCTAGTAAGGTGGTGCAAAAATGGGGTGTGACAGTGATGTTCCACCGCGCATTTGTTTTACCTTCATGACCGTCGGTATGATTCAGGTTGGCTAGCTACTTAATTAGTTCGTTTCATCAATCATTCCCATTTGTAGTACTAACTTACAGGTTTGTAGTCCATCAAATAAGAAGTTTGTACTATACAGATCTAGGTTTGTAGTCTATCAGATGCTATGTTTGTACTTGACTCAAAGCAAGGCAGTAGTCCATCAAATTAAGGGTGTGATGTTCCACCGCGCATTTGTTTTACCTTCATGACCGTCGGTATGATTCAGGTTGGCTAGCTACTTAATTAGTTCGTTTCATCAATCATTCCCATTTGTAGTACTAACTTACAGGTTTGTAGTCCATCAAATAAGAAGTTTGTACTATACAGAACTAGGTTTGTAGTCTATCAGATGTTATGTTTGTACTTGACTCAAAGCAAGGCAGTAGTCCATCAAATTACGGGTGTGATGTTCCACCGCGCATTTGTTTTACCTTCATGACCGTCGGTATGATTCAGGTTGGCTAGCTACTTAATTAGTTCGTTTCATCAATCATTCCCATTTGTAGTACTAACTTGCAGGTTTGTAGTCCATCAAATAAGATGTTTGTACTATACAGATCTAGGTTTGTAGTCTATCAGATGCTATGTTTGTACTTGACTCAAAGCAAGACAGTAGTCCATCAAATTAAGGGTGTGATGTTCCACCGCGCATTTGTTTTACCTTCATGACCATCGTTATGATTCAGGTTGGCTAGTTACTTAATTAGTTCGTTTCATCAATCATTCCCATTTGTAGTACTAACTTGTAAGTTTGTAGTCCGTCAAATAAGAAGTTTGTACTATACAGATCGAGGTTTGTAGTCTATCAGATGCTATGTTTGTACTGGATTCAAAGCAAGGTAGTAGTCCATCAAATTAAGGGTGTGATGTTCCACCACGCATTTGTTTTACTTTCATGAACATCATTATGATTCAGTTTGGCTAGCAACATAATTTGTTCGTTTCATTAATCATTCCTACTTGTATAACTGAATTGTGGGTTTGTAGTCCATCAAATAAGAAGTTTGTACTATACAGATCGAGGTTTGTAGTCTATCAGATGCTATGTTTGTACTGGATTCAAAGCAAGGCAGTAGTCCATCAAATTAAGGGTGTGATGTTCCACTACGCATTTGTTTTACTTTCATGAACATCGTTATGATTCAGTTTGGCTAGCAACATAATTTGTTCGTTTCATTAATCATTCCCACTTGTATAACTGAATTGTGGGTTTGTAGTCCATCAAATGCGAAGTTTGTATTACACATATCTGGGTTTGTAGTCTATCAGATGCTATGTTTGTACTTGACTCAAAGCAAGGCAGTAGTCCATCAAATTAAGGGTGTGATGTTCCACCACGCATTTGTTTTACTTGCATGAACATCTTTATGATTCAGTTTGGCTAGCAACATAATTTGTTCGTTTCATTAATCATTCCCACTTGTATAACTGAATTGTAGGTTTGTAGTCCATCAAATGAAAAGTTTGTATTACACAGATCTGGGTTTGTAGTCTATCAGATGCTATGTTGGTACTTGACTCAAAGCAAGGCAGTAGTCCATCAAATTACGGGTGTGATGTTCCATCCCGCATTTTGTTTTACTTTCATGAACATCTTTATGATTCAATTTAGCTAGCAACCTAATTTGTTCGTTTCATTAATCATTCCCACTTGTATAACTGAATTGTGGGTTCTTAGTCCATCACATGAAAAGTTTGTATTACACAGATCTGGGTTTGTAGTCTATCAGATGCTATGTTTGTACTGGATTCAAAGCAAGGCAGTAGTCCATCAAATTACGGGTGTGATGTTCCATCCCGCATTAATGATTCCCATTTGTGGTACTCAATTGTCCATTTGTAGTCCATCAGATTCCATGTTTGTAACTCTTGCAGAGCAATGGAGTGCTAAACTATCAAGTCATTCGGATAGCCACTATAAACTCATGTAAGAGAGTGCACACAAGTCTTGCCTCCCACGATCGCCGAAGTAAAAATCTCCGTATTCATGGCTGTGGTCACACCCAACCTCTTCACATCGATTCCTTCACCTCTACAACGGACACACAAACATTCTCGGATGTGAAATAGTTTGTGTTTTGAAGGTCTGTCGACCATATATATGATGTTTGGTAAAAATGCGCATACAGAGGTTTAATAAGATCAACTTTGTAAAACCTAGCAGGGAGAGGCTTCAACCCCTCTCTTTATGAAACAAAACCCTCTTTATAGTGACTAAGACACCCCAATTGACAACTCGATCGATCGTCCCATGCCGCACTTGCCATGACCAGTCCATCGTCCCATTACCACTCGTAGGGAGAGGCTTCAACCCCTGTGAAAATATTTTAAAAAATAATTTTTTTGGTCCAGGATCGATCGTCCCATATGCACTCGATTGATCTTGAAAAACAGAAGCATACAGGGAATTTTGTGCACTGCGAGATCGATCGTGGACGATCGATCCTGAAAAACAGAAGCAAACCTGCAATATGTGGACTGCATGATCGATCGTCGACGATCGATCCTGAAAAACAGAAGCAAACTTGCAATTAATTGCACTTCAGGATCGATCTTCAACGATCGATCCTCAATAACATAAGCAAACAAGCAATTGTGGGCACCTCAGGATCGATCGTCCAGACTCAACGATCGATCGTAAAAAACAGAATCCAACAGGCAAATGTGGGCAATTCACGATCGATCGTCGACGATCAATCATCAATAACAGTAGCAAACAACCACTTGTGGGCACCTGACGATCGATCTTCCAGACTCGACGATCGATCGTAGAAAACAGAAGCCAGCAGCCAAATCTGGGACTTCAGGATCGATCGTTCAAGATTGATCGTGAAAACCAGAATATGCCAGGCCAATGTGGCCACTTTACGATCGATCGTGAGAGGTCCACGATCGATTGTTACGAACAGAAGTTTTCCTTTTTGCATAAAACGTCGACGATCAAATTTCCTTTTTTGCACGAGCGATCCTACCCCCATGCATTTGGCTTGAAAGGTTGAAAACATTTTTAAAAGCATTATATATTTATTCGATCAAAAACGAACATTTGATGAACACTCTATATTTTAATATATTTGCGTGTGCATATTAATTTTGGTTAAGGAGGTGTCCTTATTTTGATAACGTATCGTTAATGGAAGTGTTTTCATAAAGTATGTGTCGTGTTGACCATTTACCTCTCTTTATAGACTTCTACAGTGAGTTGGTCATGTATAATGGCTCAATTTCATTTCTTTATGTTATCAAAAAGCCCTTATAATGGTGCTTCTGTGTACTTAAAGGGCTTCTATTTTTTTAATTTTCTTTCAGTTACAATTTACGTGCTTTCTTCATTTTTATTTCTCTAATATGAACTAAACTACACACGTGCTGCATTGTAGATGTTTCAATTCACTTCCATGCACATTGAGCTATTTTGTTTCATCCCAGCTTGCTAATGAATTTGGTATATAAAGTTAGTCATTCTTTTTGTTACTCTATTCTTTAAAGGTGAATACTTTTTATCTGTAGTCACTAGATTGACAGACAACATAAATTTACTTCCTCCAAGCTATCAATTGCAACGACACTATATCTTTTATAAAGCTGGCCAATGTGCAGACTTCTTGTTGTGTTCAACATGTTCCATCTATCGAATAAACAGTGTCCATCTATCCGTATTCATGCATAACAATTCAGTACTCATATTAATTTATAAAATGTAACATGGCGAATCTAAGAACAAGTTGACCTTTACAATTTATAATATGGAGAGCAACTATATGGGCAACCACATGTAGTATCTATAGCATCTATAACAACACCAACTCATCTCCCCCTTGTTGTCAGTAATGGACGAAGGATGGAAGATCAAGAATCGCACTGAACTAGATAACGCAAAACACCTCAAAATGCCACAACTACATGGCCAACCACTACCACCAAAACAAATAGGAGAGGAAAAAAAAAAAAAAAAACCCTAAGAATCAGCACCCTGACTCCGAGGAGGCAACGGAGGCAACGGGCCACCACGGGCAACCAAAACGTCCTCAATCCGCCCAATCCGATCCAGGATCTCAGTAAGTAAGTCCATCATACGAGCCGAATGATCAAGAGGCTGTGGCGAAGGATCAATAGGAGCAGACTGATCAGGCGCAGGAGGCACAGAAGGAGCAGAGGCAGAAGACAACCGAGCCTGCTTACCCTGACGCTGGCCCCGACTCTGCTTCAAGGTCATAGCAGAAATCACACCCTGCTGGGCACAAGACTGAATGTCCACGGGTACACCCTGAGATAGAAGGAAATTTGAGATGACAAGGCCAAACGGTAACCCAATAGACGGTTTAGTAACTGTAGTGGCCTGATAAATGAGTTTGACGATCAGAGCAGGTAAATCGACAGTACCACCCGTACCAAGAGCATATAGGAAACGAGCACGCTCCACAGTAACTTCAGACTGATGTGTAGTCAGGAGAATAGTGTTACAAACGACCTTGTGAAGCACCTGATAATTTTCTGTCATCAAACTAGCACGCAAGGCACCCCGCACCTCAACAGTCTGACCACATAAAGTGTTGTACACAACAGAGATAGCCGGAGTCTGCGTGATTTTGTCATTCGGAATGTCAGGAGAAGGGACTCGACGCAGGCCAAGAAAGCGAGCAACCGACGCAGCAGAAAACTCAATATCAATGCCCAACACATGTGAACGAAGAACCCACGTATCCGTATTCTGATTATACATATTGGCATAAAAAATCTGAACTAGGCGGAAATAAATACGCCCCCTCAAATTCAAAATAGGACGCCAGTGACGACGCTGAAAAATCATGTTCACAAACCCATTGCCAACCCCATCTAGATCAACCACACGCTCACCCAACACTGGACGCTTGGAGTACAAAGAGAGAAATGACTGCTTATGTTCAGCAGAGTGCCACCAGGACTCAATAACAGATGTGTCCATCACCATAGCTGCAAGGACATCGGTCCCTGGGCCAACAGGAGGGGCAGCGCCATAGTCAGTCGCATCGACAGGGGCAGCAATATCAGCTGATAAATGCTCAAGCTCCTCCTCACTATGTTCACTAGAGCTCTCAGATGACTCAGAAGTAGTGGGAGAGCGAGTGGGTCGCTTCTGCGATCTACTCCTATTAACAATAGCCTTCCCCTTGCCTTTGTCAGAGGCAGGGGTCTGTCCACGGCTACGTCGACGGCCTGTACCATCAGCAGAATCGGAAATAACAATACCCTTGGAGCGTCCACGTCCGCGTCCACGTCCACGGCCACGGCCAACTCCACCAGCCACCACCACAGCCAATACCAAACCAAGTTCAAGCAACATGAGGAGAGAAAACAAATGCAGATCACCAATCTTCCAACCCAGCAATCAACCAGCCCAAACCCTGAAGGACAAAACTGCAAGCAAGCGGAAACGTAGGCCCAATAAGCACCACTGCCAGTCAAGTACTAATGATATAGAATTCAGTGACGGCCAGTGCTACGACATCAGATCAAAGCCACTGTCGAGAGCAATGGAATGCCCAAATCAAAACAAATGCACAGCCAACGCACATACCAGTCCAAATCCAAATTGCAATGGGCCAACACAATGCAGGAAACAGGGGGAACCCAAGCAAAATCTGACAACACTATCACTCCCAAGAGCAGACACGACAGCAATACCAAGCCCAACACTCGAAATGAATAGGTAAGGGCCACAACAATACAGGGAATGGGGAAGGCCCAACTAAAAACCAATTCTAGTCCGCAGCCGCAACAAAATTTGCCAACCCGAGTCCAAGCACCAACGGCAGCACCAAAACCCCTACCACCGAAAACCAATTATCCACAGACAACACCCGACAGGCAAGGTAGGAACACCAACCCCAGACGAGGCCCAAAGTGTCAAAAAGAAGAAGCTTGAGAGGCCACAGAAAGTCCAAGAGATAAATACACTGCGATACGGATGCGAGCACCAAAAACGAACAGGAGATATGGCGGGAATGCTTACCCAGAAGTAGAGGTGAAGCAACCCAAACCGTGAGACGCACAGCAGACGTCGGCAGGCACGGCGCCGGAACTGCGGATACCGGAGATGAACGAGCGCATCAAACCAAAGACTGGAAGAACCAGCGACGCAAGCATCAAGGGAGGAACGGCGGCGAGTGAGGGGAAGGAGTCACCGACGAGAGGCAGAGAGGAGGAGGGTAACCGGAAAGAAAAGGGGAAGGGCGACGGCAGTCACGGGATAAGGCAGCAATAGGGTCACCGGAACAAGTCTAGGGCTCGAAATGGGTTCGTCGGGGAGAGAGAAACAGTAAAAAGAAAATAAAAGAGGAAAAACAAATTAAAAAATCAAAATGGTTTTCAAACCCGACAAACAACTGGGTAAAAGAACCAACCCGAACCCACAACAACAAACAAAAACCCCGCCCGGAACCAATGGCCAAGAACCCAAGTACGAAAAACTCCAATGGGGGACCCAAGCAAAAAAATAAATAAATAAATAAATAAAAACAAAAATAAAGAAAAAAGGTGAAATACGTGAAAAGTCTATTTCCCTACGACGTATAGAGGCATTAGTCTATGCAACAAATTTACCCTTAAGTATTATTTTTTGTTTTGAAATTTTAAAATGACATAACTTTCGATCTAGATATCGATTTCTAATAATATTAATATATTGAAATCTATTCCTGTAGCCTTTTAAAACAAAACCCATGATGAAAGTAAATTTATGTATAAAACAACTATGCAGGGATCATTGATTACATATTTACATGTACCAGTTTTAAATTAAATAAACATGTAACTATTTTATTGTGAGTTCAATGTTGTACAATTTTTCATACAAAATTATTCAATTTATTACCTGTAACTATTGAATTACTTAACTTGATGTGTTTCATACAAAAAATGTGTAAGATAGTTAAAAGACGCATGATAAATATAATAATATGTATAAAAAAACACAAAAACAATGTCCAAATAGTTTCATTATATGTAAATTTCTCAGAGGAACCTTTTGATTATATGTAACTACAAAAATTGTTCTAGGTAGGTCAAATAGGGAAGTTACAAATATTTATAAAACAAATTTTTCGGTTCCACGATCGATCGGCCCATGACCACACGATCGATCCTGAAAAACAGAAGCCAACAATCTATTCTGGGTAATTCTGGATCGATCGTCAACGATCGATCTTGGAAAACAGAACCAAACATGCTATTCTGGGCACTTCACGATCGATCCTCCACATGCGACGATCGATCCTGAAAAACAGAAGGTAAAACTGTTTAAATAAAATACCTACGATCGATCTTCATTTTTCCAGGATCGATCGTAACTTCATGAAATTTTCTTTAAAGGGTTTAAAACACTGTGAAATTATTTTTCTAGTTCTTCAAAGCATATATTATGATGCACAAAACAACGTAATCGATTAAAATTTGGCTTCTATAGACACTTACATGACATATGAACGCGAGTTGCATTGTCTTGACGTAGTGAGTCGAGTGATATTAGCAACGTTGGTCATCTTAAATCAAAAAATGCCGCTGAACAGATATATTTGACACGGATTATGCCAATCGAAACACATGTAATTTACAAATTCATTACATTTTGTTGTGAAGATATTACTGATTCAAGGTGGCTAGCAACTTAATATTTTTGGCCAGGGAAGAGTCATTCATTAAACATGCCCGTTTGTAGTACTCAATTGTAGATTGTAGTCTTTTAAAGAGCATATTTGTAATACGTAAGTGTCGGTTGGTAGTCGATCAAATGGTATGTTTGTAACTATATGAAACCAAGCCAATAAAGGTTGTGATTTTTCATCGTGCATTCCATTTCAAATCATGAACATCTTCATGATTGGGGGTGGCTAGCAACTTAATTATTTGGTCACGGAACACTCATTCATTAAACATTTCCATTTGTACTACTCAATTGTAGTTTTCCATCATGCATATCATTTCCTTTGATGAAGATCTTCATGAGGTAGCCACCAACTTAATTTTTTTTCGTTACAAATATTCACTTCCCATTTGTAGTACGCAATTGTAGGTTTGTACTCAATGAGATCATATGTTTATACTACATAGTTGTACGTTCGTAGTTGAACAGATAATATGTTTGTAACTCTGTAAAAGCAAAGCAGTAGTGATTTTCAATCACGTATTTCATTTTATTTCATGAAGAGCTTGATGAAAATGGGTAGCTAGGAACTTAATTTTTTTGGTGAAGGAGTCATGCAGTAAACATTCCCATTTGTAGTACTCAATGGTAGGTTTGTAGTCATTTAAATGACAGGTTTGTACTACTCAATTGTATGGTTGTAGTCAATCAAAAGGCATGTTTGTAGCTCCTTAAAAGCAAATCAATAATGATTTTCCATCACGGATTTTGTGTTATGATCACCATGCCAATGCTTAGGCGGTGGGTAGCAACGCAGTCTTTTTTTACCTAGGGAACACTTGAACCTGCAAATAGTCCATTTGTAGTACTGAAAAGTAGGTTTGTAGGCAATCAAATGGCATGTTTGTAGTACTCCATTCGATGTTTGTAGTCAAGCAAACGACATGTTTGTAAGTCTTTAAAAACAAGTCAGTCGTCATGCATTTCATTTTATTTCAGAAAGATCTTGATGAAGGCAAGCCCAAAGTTTGTACTATCCACCCTACTACTGGCACCACTCGTCCACCAACATTATAATACCCCTACCAACTTCACCAACTCTAGCCGCTAATGCTACCATCAAAGTAAAGGCAATTATAAACATCACCTCCGTTCACCACCATTAAACCAGCACCAAGGCCACCATTGCCACCAACAGTGTTGCAAACACTACATAAGTCGTCCGACAACCATAAACACTCCAACGCTCCAACTACATCAACACAAAACAATAAATAACACAACCACATTCAGCAATAGAACCATTGCAAACATCTCGCAACAACCATCACAACCTTCACCCTCACAAGTCACAACCACCACTATTCCCACATCACCACCTACACCAACACTCCTGTATACCTAATCAATACTACATATGCTTGCATGCTAAGTTGCTATTTAACCTAATAATCCAATATAATATAACAATAACAACAAAAAGCCTAACATTGCTTAAAGTTCCAAAAAATCCTAACGTTGTTGTCAGTTTATTGTAAAAAATGGTTTAACTAATCATTTATACAAGACACAAATGCATGTAAATTTGACAATTAAATGAAGGATCAATTAACGTTGATCATTTATACAAAAAATGAATATTACATGAACATGTAAATTCTGCAAAATGGTTCAAATATATAGTAGTTCACGATATACAAGAAACATGCAATCTGACCAGGAAGGTGTGAAAAATTGTAATTGCATGAGGGAATCCCATATTTCTGGAAAACACAAACGTTATGTATACAAAATATTCCCCATAATAACACCTATCAAGCCAAAGTAATATTACATGAACGTGTGAATTGTATAAATAGAAACCCATTTTTTTCCTAAATGATCAATGTTAATTGATCATTTATACAAAAAATTAACATTACATGAACGTGTCGAAACTGATTGACACATGTAGTTACTTCACACCACCCAAGAAACCTTAAGGGTATTAAAAAATAAAACTGGATGAGAGAATCCCATATTTCTCAAAATACAAACTTTTGCTATACAAAAAATTCCCCCTAATAACACCCCCAAATAAAATGTCCCCTCCAATATTACCCCTGCCAACAAAGTCACTCCCAACAGTGTGCGCTTGGATTCACGCCAAATCTGCAAAACATAAAAAAAAAAAAAAAAAAAGAAGTTAGTAATAGTATCAATGGATAAAGTATAACATAGAGTTAAGATCAAGTAAATAAATATTACACATATAACACCCATTGAATCTTATTCACTTACCTGTAACTGAATATCCATCCTCGTTTAAAGAGGGACCGCATGAACTTCTAGCATTGTAGATAGGAGTAGGTCTAACATGTTAATCAAGTACATAAATATTGTTATAAAACAATTTTAATAAAATTTTGAATTAATTGCACAAACTATATGAGTAAACTTACGGGTTCAATTTTTGTGGACAATTCCGTTTGTCATGCGACTGTCCCCATTTATTGCATGCATGGCATTTTCGCAAATTTTGTTCCATTGTCTTTTCCTTTCCTCTTTTTATCCTCTTACCAGACCCTTTAGCCCTAACTTTGTTAGGCTCTAACAACACTGGAGGGGAAGTTATAGTAGTGCTTTTAGTACCAATTCCCAAATTGTTGCTACCATCTGGAATAGACTGTGATTTCATTCTGCATTGAATAGACATCAACTCCCCTTTCAGTAGCTCGGTTCCCTCTACACTTACAACGGCCATATCAACTACACTTGCAAAAAGTTGATATAATTCATTACGCCGAACTAACAATCCTCTATCACCCCCATCTTCCATGTTCACCCCACTCCCTTCCATTAATTTGACACTTTTTGCACCTTTTGTCCACCTATTCAATATATATTTACTCGGTAACTTGGTGTATTGTTTTCTAAAAATTAAATAATGCAACATGTGTCTACATGGAATCCCCTCCCACTCAAAATTCTTACAACTACAAGACACAATATCAGACTTTTTGTCTTCCACGATCACCCTTAACCTGTCAGGTAAATCTTTTTCCGCATTTTGCTTTTGCCTGCTTCTTCCATCATCTAACAGATGCCTTTGAACCTCATATATTGTCTGTCTCTCATCATCAACCTTAACGATCCCCCCACACTTCATAGATTCCCACAACTCTACTTGAAATTTTTCAAAGATTGCACGTGTATAAACATCAACCATTTGATTCTCTAATGCAAACGGGGTCTGCAACATGGGGTGTTCGTGATGATCAATATGGTGGAATTGTAACTCAATATACCTCTGTCGTGCAAGTGCCCTGTCAAACCTCGTGATAAAATCCATTAACGAATTTCTCTTATCCACATACTTCTTGAAAAATGCATGATTACTCTCTACTCTTTGACTAGCTGACATTCTAGCAGAGAAAATGTGTTTCACAAAAGCAGGAATCCACCTCTCTCGCAAATTAAACATTGTTGTTAACCAACCATGTCCTTGTAGCTCACTTTTTTCAATAAGCTCCACCCATCTAGCCTCAAATTCCTGTGGGTTCTCTGAATCCCAAATACAGTTGCGAAAGCTTTGGTAGTGCCGCTCATAAGTGGCATAATCAAGCTTTTCAGAGAACTTTTTCAAAATATGCCAAATGCAAAACCTATGAGTGGTGTTTGGGAGTACATTTTTAACCGCTATCTCCATGGCAGGATCTTGATCAGTAATGATCATCTTCGGGGGACCTCCTGGCATTGCTTTCATCCATTGCTCAAAAAACCAAATAAAACTTTCATGGCTCTCATCACATAGGAACCCACAACCAAATGTTATTGTTTGCCCATGATGGTTAACTCCCAAAATTGGTGCGAAAATCATTTCATACCGATTTGTGCTGTGTGTAGTGTCGAATACTACAACATCCCCAAAAACTTTATATGCCTCCCTACTACTTGCATCTGCCCAAAATATTTGAGAGATTCGATTCTCATCATCTGTCTCAATCGTATATGTAAAATACGGATTCTTTTTTTTTTGAGCAAGAAAATGTTCATTCAACATATCTGCATCATGACCATCGTTTGCTTTCCTTACATTCCTTCTAGCATTCCTTATATCCCGCTCAGTGCAACCAATATTTTGCAAACCACCTGACTGTAACTCCAAAGTACTCATCTGCTGGCATGTAGGGATATTTGCATCAGACATTTGTTGTGCCAATGACCTTTGTGCTAATGAGACATGTCGATGAGATGGCAAAAGCTGCACTTTTCCAGGCATTGAAAAACTGTGGTTGTGAGGCTCAACAAATACAGTGACTCTAAATTTTGCCCCTGATTTCACAACAGCTAGTTTTGCATTACAACCCTCTCGTGTTAGGCCCCAACGCCTCTTTGGTTGTTTAGAATTTCGAACTATTTTCTCCCATTCTTTTGAGCACATATACTCCTTTCGTACTACTACATTATCCTTCTTGTGACTACCACCTATTCGAACACTAAATCCCCCTTGCCTCGCATAATTGTTATAAAAGTAATAAACATTATCCAATGAGTCAAACTCTTGCCCAACGAATGGTTTGTGTCCATGCATTACTGTAGGAATATACAAATTCTGCGAATTGATTGAGGCTGAATCAATTGGTTGTGTTTGTGGTTCTTCACTTTCATCTCCTAATTCAACCTCAAAGTCCTCCATTGATCTGCTCAAAGCAAAATCATAATAAGGCATTGTCAACTCAACATTATAATACAATCATACTAATGCATGGTTATCCTACCTATTATATACAAATGAAATCATTATCTTCATAAAATCTTAACACAAAACATAAATAATATACTATTTGGTTGAAATGCAACACCGAACATTAATGGCATTTGGAAGGCCAAGTTCCAATGCTTGTAAAAGAAGATAAAATTTCAAGGTTGCTTATAAAATAAAGAGGATAGTAAATTTGACGATATTGAGGTAGTGTGAAAAGCATCTATTCCAACACCATCAACAACAACCACAAACCCCAAAAATAAAATAGGTATACCAAAATAACTACTAACGCATACCACACCTACTATACCCAGATCTGCAGTTAAAAAATAAAAAATATTTATTACAAGGCAGAGAACATTGGATTTCTATGATTGCGCCACTTTCTTCAAAAATAACATTTATATGATAATAGACCATCATCATTGATGGAGAGCAACCCTGTTGCCCCACTGCCTACTTAAACATACTACCCATTCCATCCAACAAGCTTTAAATATTATTGTCTAAAAAGGTTCTCAGGGTTTATTACTAAATCTTCCATTTTTTTTTTCGTGCCAATTATTTCCCCAAACCCATGCCCTATACTTTATCTGATAATCTCATTTGCCGCTCATTCGAAAACCGATTGTCAATACAATTAATAGGATGAAACAATTCTATATGTAGGTGAGTGAAATAATATAAAATTGGACAACTTAATTAATGAGAATGATCACTTCTCTTTAAAAAGGATTAACAACCCTACTAATAATCAATGTTTCACACTATATTTATGTTATTTCGATTCAAACGATTGCAAGTGTTAACTAAGGCCTTACTCCAACAAATAGAAAATATCTTACACCCGCATATCATGTCCATAGTGCCCAAATTCACAATAGTACTCAAACCATGCAATTCACCACAGTTCACGCAAAACAAAGAAAAAAAACATTACCAAACCAATTCAAAATCTGTATAGGGGAAATAATAGTTTCAGCCACTTATAACTAAATTTTCATATATCTACAAAGGCAAACAATACGACCCAGAACTAACTATTACAAGGTGCTTAGCTTCAAAAATGATAATTATCCCAACCACTAAACACCACCAATTAAATTCAGCTCATAAAAGTAAGACCATACTCCACAGCTGCCACAACAACATATAACTCAACCAAAATACCCACAAAAATAGAATAAATAGGCAAAAAATAAAAAACACCAAAGCAAATTACAAAATCCCAGCATCCCAACATCTCTCTGCCAAACTACACCAAACCCTGTAGGCATTACCACGATATATAGTTATAAATACAATGTCAGCCGGCATACCCGAAATAAGAACAAAAATCAATAAGCTACAAGAATAAAAATATAAATAAAAATAAGGAAGAACAGCAACCCTATAGTCATTACCAAACCAACCAACGCGCACTAATAAATAAATAAATATAAGGCAACAAGGACCTACCCAAAAGTGGTATTTGGACATGCTTGCAATATGTTGAGAGAGAGAACCGTTTGTCAAATGGAGGGTTTCAGCTGACACGTGTAATTGATATGACCCTTATTAGGAAGATTTGCAATGGAATGATGTCTTAGGTATGCTCGCGAAACTACTTGAAAACCCTTACATTCCTGGCAGGCGGGCGACCAACTGCCACCATTTGTCGTAGGTAGTGATGCTCTCATGCGAGAAGGGTCGGCCGGCCGTTCTTGCAAGACCTCCTAAAATATCAGTGAGCATGAACCGCAATTATGGCAAGTCACAAAAAACCAAATAAAATAACATAACAAAACAAAACAACTACAAAATTAGTCTGCTTCGCAGCCCTCCCACTTCTCTTTCTACTGGCCATTTAATTATATTGGCTTTCTACAAATCTGCGGCAAGGATTTGCATGTATGTGAATACAATTTCAAATTATTTAATATATAAAATTAATCTCAAAGGTACAACATTCTATTTAGGGACAGGAAGCAATTTCAACATTGAAAAATTAAAACTACAATAGATACTACGCATGCTTCATTGTTATAATAATTTAAAATTAAAAATAAAAAAACAAGTAAATCACTGAATAGATAATAATGAAACGATAACTCCTCATTATGCCACTTCAGACTCCCACCCTTGGGATACCTACAATTGCATTATTTTTAACTGCACGAAACCTCCTGACATAATAAATTTTAATGCTTTGCGCCTCCCCCACCCACTCTTTCTGTTTACCCTTAAAAAAAATTTGCCGAATAGACCATGTCGTCAACATGCGATTCTACTAAACCAATATTATGCCTAAACTAGATTCCATGATTGATCTAGGCATTAACTTTGAAAAAATTGTACCATCAGCTTGACAGAACTACCAATTTAACTTCACACAAGAGGCAAGTTTCACTAATGTCCAGAACAACCGAATCTAACGCTAATTCAATGCACAAATCCTCAAACCAAATTGCATAACAAGAAGCAGCAGTAAAATTAATCATGAAAGGCTACTATTGGGACGCCAAGTGTACGTATGTATTGATAACTTTTATCTACATTTTAGTATATATTACATAAATGTTGAAATGAACGTCTACTCGTTTGATAAAAATTCTAATAATTAAGGGTCCAACAAACAAGATGTAATCCTAGCACAAAAAATCTATTAAATGTTGAAAACTTGAAGGATCGCAAAAATTTGGTCCTTTGTTTTGCTACATTTTCTCAGAAAACCAAACAGTATACTTTTTCCCCGAAACAAATTGGGCCTTAACAAAAAATACAGAGTAACTGCAGCAAAAATTTTCCCTCACAACCAACCGAACAAAAATGAAAACCATACCAACCGCCCTAAAAGAAAGAGGCTTCACATACCATACCCTCAATCACCAAACAATATGGGTTAAAGAAAAAACACAAATGAGGAAAGAAAACATGAAGCATACGAGGACCCAAACAATATGGCTTAGAAAAATGAAACCAAAAAAAAAAAAAAGGGGGAAAGATAACATGAAGCAAACCAATGGAGGAAAAAACACAGAACAAGAAAAATAAAAAAGGAACGCTCCGTACCTCTCCTCCCCGCTACTGTGTGGCCCTCGCCGGAGGCTTCCCTGGAAAATGCTGCCTTCGGAGGCTGGAAAAACAAAGGGAGAGAAAACATGAAGCAAACCAAGCGAGGAAAAAAAACAGAACAAGAAAAAGAAAAAAGGAAGTCTGCGTACCTCTCCTCCCCGCTGCTGTGTGGTCCTCGCCGGAGGCTTCGCCGGAAAATGCTGGCTTCCGAGGCTGGATTGTGGAGGATGAGAAAGCTAGGGCTTCCGCTGATGTCGCGACAAAGGCGGGAATGAGGAGGGTATCTACTACTTTCACTCCCGAAAGCGACTGACGATGGCCAGCGACCGGTACAGTTGCAACGGCCGTTCCTGCTCCCAAATACCAGCGATGGATTGATTTGGAGAAGATGAACACTTGCAAAACCGACTGTGGAAGAAGGGTTTACCAAATCGCCAGAGGTAGAGGAGGGCGGGATGCGACGAGGTTTTGGCAAAAAAATTGGCGCCGATTCATGTTTTTCCCCTCAAATCTGGTATGCGGGTTAGGGAGGATCCGTTTCCATAAGGGTTTTCGGGTCTTTGCATTGCCAGCCGTTGGATGAGGATTTAAGGGAATGGACGGCCAGATCAGCATGTGCTGATATATCCCTACATCAGCACGTGCTGATAGGATCAATACTGTATATATATATATATATATATATATATATATATAAACTAAAGTGCGTAAATTCCCAATTCTAATAAGGGTAAAATAGGTAATGGGCTTGTTTTTGTTGATTTTAAGTTTCTTATTGTTTTCCCTTTTTTAGATTGGCGTGTATTAAATTAGCTATTAATGTTGTGTGTATTAATGTTGTGTGCGATATTGACATATTGATATATGTCAATATGTTTCTATTTTGATACAATGTTTGTTTTTTTTAGTTGCTAATGTGATGCTTTTATTAAAAATGTTTCTATTTGGAGTTTGGCATGTCATTTTTTTCATTTTCAATTATTTATTGTTACTTGATAGGTTAAAACCGAAACCGAACCAAACCAAACCGAAATATAATGATTTGGTTTGGTTTGGTTTTTTTATAATATGGTTTGGTTTTGGTTTGGAAGAAACAAAACCGAAGTATAATGGTTTGGTTTGAAATCTCCCCTAAAACCGAATCAAACCGAACCATTAACACCCCTAGTGGGGAGGTAGGGGAATTGGCAATGGTTGGATGATGGGTTGGATAGTTCAGATTAAAAATTGAAAAGTTGCTATTAAAATAATCAAAATGATTTTAATGGGTAATTTTTTCAACTTTAATTTGATATGGACTATCCAAATCGTCATCTAAGGGTGGGTAGGGACCTTAGCATGATACCGAGTTCCTTTACCTCGGCATTGAATCCAAAGTTGAATGGTTGAGCTGGTCACAACACCTACGCCTTAGGTAGGTGTTAGGCAATCTAGCGATATAACAACACTTCCTTAATCCTCTTACCTACTTGAGCATTTACAGCGTTCAAGTGGGTGGTTGCCCTCTTTGAGATCAACGACTAGTTAGGTCTTACACTTGATACCTTTGAGTCTATCTAAAAATATATATATGAGTCCCTTATTTATAAGGTTAACTTAACGTAACTTTGTGTTTGGTCACCCCCTAAAACTTTACTTGTGATCCATATTTTGGGAAACTAACCATTGGATTAAATAGCCTTATCAAATAGGTGATGCATGCCAAAAATCAAATTGATCCAAGAATGATTGTTATTCAATCTAAAATTTACATTTTTTAATCAATGATAATCGTTCATTTTGGACATTTATGAATGAAATAACTCTTAATCTTGAATCAACTTGATTTTTTGGCATGCATAACTTTCATACGAAACAGATGCAATCCAATGGTTGGCTTTATAAAATTCAAGTCATGGGTAGATTTTGGGAAGCAGTGGCATGGCACTAAGGTATTTTGTTAACAAAATAGAGCTTGGTAAATCAACCAAATACCAGCAGTTAATAACACGAGACTGAGCAATGATATGTTCACTGCTGGGGGAAAAATAAAAAATAATTGAAGGAAAAATGACCAAGTAATCATTAGACCATGCACAAAAAGAAGCAAATTTAACAGAGGAGATTATCTTCGCGGATTAGACCCATTCATTCCGTACTCGGTGACAGGTGTGTTCAAACAAAAACGGCAACGGTGATGCGTGAGCTGCCCTTCCACGTTCCACATGGGTGCTCCAATTTTGCAGGAAAGTTTTTTTCCTTAAAATAAGGATTATTTGCGTACAGCCTTTCCCAGAGCCTAGCTTGACAGAAGAACACAGAAACGTATACCCTACACGTATATCTATTCCTGCTTGGTTGCTCCTGCAATAATAAATAAAATAGAAGGGGTCCTCTCATTCTACGAGATAAATGGATTAACAAGTCACTCTAGAATAGTCATCAATGAAGGAGACAAAATACTTATAAAGAAGGGAATAGAAATTGACCCACAGGCAATGCTAACAAGCAATGGGGGAGTTACTCACAAGAAAGGGAAAGAAGTTAATATGTTGAGACTTTCCCGTATTCTAGATGCCAGAGTTGCGACAGAGCAGACCAAATGAGCAATTGCAACACCACCATAATGAAACTCCCTTTTTATTTTTTATTTTTTACTTTATTTGGATAGGATTTATGTTGGCTTGGTTGGATAAGATCCAAACCCTCTTGATCAGAATACAGCTGAGACTTATTAGATGGAAACATCCCAAATTCTGTGAGTAGATACAATATTTTCAAAGAATCGATTCAATCACTAGACAGATGCAATATTAATCCTAATGCAATGGACAAATACAATACAAATTTGGCAATTAGATATAATTTGAAGTGTCCTCAGGTATGTTAATCTCACTGAAAAATAAAGACGAATAATATTTGAGGCAACAATGGCTGAAAGAACTGCTTCAGTGCAGTAATATATGAATTGAAAATGCCCAAGCATATCATCTCTCAAATGGACCTTGAAAAGGCACCACAACCCAGTTGACAACGTTAAATGGAAAGGTAACCTTTTATTGTACCATACACTATACAACAAAGTTAAAGAAAGACTTAAAAGATGCATGTGTTCCCCGGGCTGAGATCAATCCAAATTTTTTCACCCACACAAGATTTCCAAGACCACAACACCATAGCTATAGGCATCAACTTTTTCGGTTATTATTGAGCTCAGCCACTCAGGAGCCTTGTAACCAGGAGTCCCTCTCATGGTGGTCTTAACTTGGCTTTGTTCTCTATCAATCAGCTTAGACATCCCAAAATCCGAAACTTTTGCATTTAAGATCTCATCTAAAAGTATGTTTTGAGGTTGAATATCTAAGTGGACTATTTTCTGGCGGCACTCTTCATACTGATAGGCTAGTTCTTTTGCTATGTCAAGGATAATCTTCCTTCTGTGATGCCAATCAAGCAAAATCTCATGGTTTTTGTGGAAGATCCATTTATCCAGAGAACCATTACACATGTATACATAAACTAAAAGCCTATGACATTTGGCAGCACAAAATCCAATTAATCTCACCAAGTTGACATGGTGAATGCTGCCAATTGTCTCAAACTCAGCTACAAGTGATTTTTTAAATTGACCTGCACCATCAAGTCGCTTCACCGCAACTTCCGTTCCATTACTTAGAGTATCTTCAAAAACCGAGCCAAATCCTTCCTTACCAAGTTTTTTATTAAAATCCTGAGTTGTAGCCTTCAAGTCTTGTAAGAGAATCTTTTGAGCAATCGTGGCAGTTGATCTAAACTATCCTCTTCTACATTACAAGCACCTCCTTTTTATAAATAAGGAAAACCAGGATGCCACTTGTGATAGACACTACAAAAAATGCTCCTAGGCTGGACCCCAAGAAGATTGTGAAAAGGCTAGTCTTCTTTTCAAGATGAACCAGTGCACTCGCGCCAATCTGTACCTTTATGAAGGCAGAAGAGTTACTGATATCTATCTCCTCAATTCTAATCTATGAAAAGATTTGGGATGGTAAAAAGCAATTCCCAGTGGAAGAATTCCAATCATGACAACAGAGCAGCTTTGCAGGTACAATTTTTTATATAGGCCTCTTTAGAACTCTCCGTATCTGTTACAAAATAACAGGAAGAAGTACAACTTTTTAGTCTGTTACAAAAAGTAACAGGCAAGGTGTATTTATTTTAACCACCTGCCTGCTCTGTATCTGTTGCAAATTGTTCATTTATACCAGTAATTCATTTTAGTCTCATGTATTGATTATTCCAAAGACCCGCAATGGACACATGCATACAATACAAATTTGGCAATTAGACAAAATTTGAAGTGTCCTCAGGTATGGTGTAATCTCATTGAGAAATATTGATGAATAATATTTTAGGCAACAACAGCTGAAAGGGACTGCTTAGGTGCAGTGATATATGAAAAATGCCCAAGCATATCATCTCTCAAATGGAACTTGAAAAGGCACTACAACCAGTTGACAACCTTAAATGGAAAGGTAATCCTTTATTGTAACATGCACTATACAACAAAGTCAAAGAAAGATATAATGTTTATTCCTATTAAGAGTCACCTTTGTGACGAGCTTCTGCTATCAGTGATGGTGGATTTGCGAAGATGTAATCTATGTCATGTTCAACATCCATAACACCCTCCAAAACCTTAACCACTACTGACATGGAAGGCCTCTTAGAAAAATCACTTTGTAAACACCATGCAGCAACCCTCATAATCTCTACAACCTCTGCTCCATATAACTGCATATCCTTATTGTACTTATCTACCATATCCAGCAATTGTTCCACCTCTGCATTTTCCTTAAAAAGACTTAACAGATGCATCTGTTCCTCAGGTTGAGACCAATCCATATTTTTTCGCCCACACAAGATTTCCAAGATCACGACACCATAGCTATAGACAGCTACCTTTTCTGTTATTACTGAACCCAAACACTCAGGAGCCATATAGCTGGGAGTCCCTCTCATGGTGCTCATAACTTGGCTTTGGTCCCTATCAATCAGCTAGACAGCCCGAAATCAGAAACTTTTGCCCTTAACATCTCATCTAAAAGTATGTTTTGAGGTTTAATATCTATGTGGACTATTTTTTGCCTGCAATCTTCATGGAGATAAGCTAGTGCCTTGGTTATGTCAAGGATGATCTTCCTTCTGTACTGCCAATCAAGTGAAAGCTCATGGTTTTTGTGAAAGATCCATTTATCCAAAGACCCATTGCACATGTGTACTCATAAACCAAAAGCCTATGAGATTTTTCAGCACAAAATCCAATCAGTCTTACCGGGTTGATATGGTGAATGCTTCCAATAGTCTCAACCTCAGCTAAAAATGATTTTTTAATATGAGCCAAACCATCAAGTCGCTTCACCGCAACTTTTTTGCTGTTTCTTAGAGTTCCTTCAAAAACTGAGCCAAATCCTCCTTCACCAAGTTTCTTACTAAAATCCTTTGTCATGGCCTTCAATTCTTCATAAGAGAATCACGCGGGCATTCCTGGAACTTGGTCTAAATTGTCCTCTTTGGCTTCCCCAGCATCTCTTTTCTTCCAGAGAAGGAAAATCAAGATGCCAATTATGATAAAAAGACCAAAGAAAGCACCTAAGCTGGATCCCACTATGATTGCAACCTGCGCCGTGTTCTTTTCAAGAGAAGCAATCTGCACCTTTATGAAGGCGGAGGAGTTATAAATATATATCCACTCATTTTTCATTAGTGAAAATATTTGGGATGGTAAATTCCCGACAGAAGTATTCCAATCATACTTAAAAATAGCAGCTTTGCTGGAACAGTTTTTGATACATGCCTGTTTACAACTCTCCATATCTATATCTGTAAGAACGGAAGACTCAAAACAACAGGTGAAGTAATTAATATCCTTGAGCTCTAAAAATCTGTGATACTCTGAAGTTTCACAAGTCAAGGGAGTAGTTTCGGAACACCCATAATCAGGCTGCCATCTATCTTTTTGCTTAAAATAGTTTGTTCCCTCGTTTGATCCGGGACAAGTGCACTGCTCCTTGAAGCAAACCCCATATTCTCCACAAACCTTAGGATAACCACATTCACCGATTTGCTGTGTCAATATATCGTCCACAGCCTTCCACCCAGCATCCCAGTCATAATGTCTCAAATGCCCGTCAGATTCCAATCTCACGTACTGTGCCAAAGATGCCTGACAAACCTGAATCCATGCCACTGGCTCAGCTTTAGGAGTGAAAAAACCTAAGCCTCCATTTAGAAATTGAACATAACTTGTTTCTTCACTCTGTTTTATGCCTCCTAAAATATTTTGATAATAGACTTGTGGAGGATTGGACTCTATGAAAGCAAGCCCTCACTAGTGACAGAAAGTGAATACAAATCTCCTTGAGTTCAATTCGTTGCTGAAACCTTAGCCGTTAGCTTCTCCCTGACATCAACTTCTGCCCAAGAAGCAAAGTGTCTGTTGGGTGATCAAAAGACTGCCAGCCATTGTGTTGTTCACGTCAAAGAGAACCAAATTGCCTGTTTCAGTCATGTTTAAGCCTGCAACAGACTTGCCAGCAGTGTTTGTCGACCAAGCTATAGTTCCATCGAAGTCTTGTAAGACCAAATTACCTTCTGGTGTGAGCTGCAAGGTAGCGTTATTTCTAACCAGATGGTTTTGGTTAGCAAACCAAACTACCTGGTACTCTGGTTGTCCCTCCAAAAATAACAGAGTGGAGGTCACAATGAATATGGCAAAGAGGTAAGTGTCACAGTTTCCATTGCAATAGAAACCACAGGCAAATCGGGGCAATGAGCTTCCTCTGGGAAGGATTTCTCTGACTGTTGATCCATCTATGAAACTCAAAGAACGGAGAACAGATGGATTGTTTAACCATGAAGTGGAAAGGTTTGCAATTGGATTATCGTCAAATTGGCAGTTCACTAAGAAAGGACAATAAATATGAACAAAGGTAAGAAGAAGAGGAACCCAACATAGTTTCCAGCTTAACACCATTGTATATATGCAATAATTCAGACAATTTCAATGGAAGATAAGAGGAAATTGCACTGGATTTATAAGGAAACCCCCCCATCAGTAGGCATGTGGTTTTCAAGGAGAATTCCATACACCCAGGCCAGAAGCTGAAATGGATCATCAGAGGAACGTCTTGCTTAGTCACATCAGGCATCATCGACCTAATTAGCGGGAGTGCTTACTTTGCAGGACTTTCCAATGTCTATGATCTCGGCTTCTTCGATGAGTGTAGAGACATTAAGAATGATATAATTAATGAACAGACTTATTAATTTTTGTTCTTAGTTTTTACGTCAGAACCTGTTGACCTATTGTGCTAGCTGGTGCCTGGTAGCAAAAACTTTCAAAAGTATCACTGATTCTTTCAAAAATTGCAACACCAAATGAGTAAAATGAGTTCTGAACCTATCATATTTTGAATGGTAATACAACCTGAGCCCCTGGCCACAGGTGTTCCAATAATGAGTTTTGAATCTTTGTTCCAATTTGAACTCTGTTAGGCTTATTCATTTCTACCTTCCAAACAGTATGCTTGAGATGCTTAAGCTTGAGTATTTCTTTGCTTTTTTAGGAAGTTAATATCTCCATCTTGTAGATGTTCTGGAATGGTCTTGGATGCACATAAACAGGCCCTCAAAGAATTGATTCAATCACCAGATAGATGTATACAAACTTCGTTTTTTTGAAAGGAAGATAGCTTATTTTATTTTATTTTATTTTCTTGCACACATCTAATTAAGGTACCCATTTCGCATATACAAAGTAAAACTCTTCATATGGATATGGTTTGCATCATGAAATCCAAAAAATCACTGGAAAATTATCACACGAAACATTGGTACATATAATTTAAGGCCATGCAAAAGCACCTACTAATTAACAGCTCTTTGACTGAAGCATAAATTTACACAAAATAAAGCATTTCCGTAAAGCACCCACTAATTAACAGCTCTAGGACTGATGTGTAAATTATCACAAAACACCAGCATATGGTGCATGTCATTCCCTGAGAGATCGAGGAGAAAAAAAATGATGGACGAAAAAGTGAAGCCCAATGTCGGTTGAGAAAACCTTGACTTCACAGTCTCAGCAGCCTGTTGTGGCACCACATCATTTCAAGATGGATAAGAAACAGTTGGGGGCCTCAAAAGCAAACAGTGATTGATTCGGGTTCAAACCAAGGCAATCTCCTCTCAAAGCTTAAAACCACAGATTGCATATTCTCAACATCAACTTGGGAAAGCGTTGCACAGGCACTTAGAAGTATGCAGTAATCAGCATGGGCGGTAACAGTAGATGGCCCTTCATCCTTCTTCCTCGCATAGTTAAGGTAATCCGATATCTTGAGCTTGACCCTTGAGGGAAATGTAACAAAACTTGTTCTCCTCCATATGTGATTTCATCTCTCAAATGGCTCTATCTTTCAAGGTCTCTGTCAAATCCCCCCAATTAGATACTGGATTCCATTTTCCTTGTCTAATTTTATTCTTTTCCTTGGGCAGACTATTAGCAATCAGTCCTTCATTGTCATTGACTGATATCTTTAGGTTCAAGCTGCTACTTCCTTTCATCCCTTTGTCCTCAGATGGCTCAGCATCCTTTCGGTTCACATAAAATCCTCCCCAGTGCTCTGTAATATTCTCTTCATCATAATCCATATCTGATAGTTCTTGTGTGGAAAACACATCTTTGCAGTATTTGAGATATGATGATAAGTCAGAATACTCAGGAGCATCTACAATACAAATATGGTAAATAGATATATTTCGAAGTGTCCTAGGGTATGTCAATCTCCTGAAGTGTATTGATGAATAATATTTGAGCCAACAATAGTTGAAAGGACTGCTTAAGACGTAGTGATATATATATATATATATATATATGAATATGAAAAGTGCCCAAGCATATCATCTCACAAATGGACCTTGAAAAACCAAAAAAAGTTGACAACATCAAATGGAAAGCTAATGTTTTAGGGTAACAAACTCCATACAACAAAGCTACATGAAGATAGATATAATTTTTACTCCGATGATGTGTCACCTTGGTCCTTACAAAACTGATGGCAATATTCAGCAGCACCAAATTCAACCTCTTCGTGACCAACATCTGCTGCTATTGTTTCTGGTAATGGTGGAATTAAGAAGTTGCAATCTAGGTCACGTTCAACAGCCATAACACCCTCCAAGACCTTAACCACCACTGACATGGAAGGTCTCTTGGTAAAATCACTCTGTAAACACTGTGCAGCAACTCTCGTCATTTCCACAACCTCTGCCCATGTAACCGCATATCCTCACTGTCCTCATCCACCATATCCAACAATTGTTCCTCCTCTGCCTTTTTCTTGAAAAGACTTAATAGATGCATGTATTCCTTGGGTTGGGACCAATCCAAATTTTTTCCTCCACACAAGATCTCCAAGACCACGACACCATACCTATAGACATCTACTTTTTCCGTGATTATTGAGCTCAACCACTCAGGAGCCAGATAGCTGGGAGTTCCTCTCATGGTGGTCATAACTTGGCTTTGGTCCCTATCAATCAGCTTAGCCAGCCCAAAATAAGAAACTTTTGCATTAAAGGTCTCATCTAAGAGGATGTTTTGAGGTTTAATATCTAAGTGGACTATTTTTTGTCTGCATTCTTCATGGAGATAGGCTAGTCCCTTAGCTATCTCAAGGATGATCTTCCATCTCTGCTGCCAATCAAGCGCAAGCTCAGGGTTTTTGTGGAAGATCCATTGATCCAAAAACCCATTACACATGTACTCATAAACTAAAAGCCTATGAGATTTTTCAGCACAAAATCCAATCAGCCTTACCAAGTTCACATGATGAATGCTGCCAATTGTCTCAACCTCAGAGAAGAATGATTTCTTGATATGACCTAAACCATCAAGTTGCTTCACGGAAACTTTCATGCCATTACTTAAAGTTCCTTCAAAAACTGAGCCAAATCCTCCCGCACCAAGTTTCTTACAAAAATCCTCTGTCGCGGCCTTCAATTCTTCGTAAGAGAATCTTGTGGGCATTCCTGGTACTTGGTCTAAATAATCCTCGTCATCTTCATCAGCATCTCTCTTCTTCCGAAGAAGGAGAACCAAGATACCAATTATGATTAACAGACAAAAGAAAGTACCTAGGCCGGATCCCACTATGATTGTGAGTTGCGACCCAGCCTGTCCGCTTTTCAAGAGAAGTTGCTGGTGAAGGAGTCAGTGCACTAGATCCAATCTGCACCTTTAGGAATACAGAAGAGTTTCCAGACTTAGGTTCCTCATAATGTATCAGTGAAAATATTTGGGATGGTAGATAGCAATTCCCAGCCGAAGAATTATTACCATACTGAAACAGCACAGCTTTACAGTAACAATTTTTTATACAGGCCTGTTTACAGCTCTCCATATCTGTATCCATATGGTCAGAACTAAAGGCGAAGTAAGTCATGTCCTTGAGATCTAAAAAACTGTGATGCGGTGAAGCCTCACAAGTCAAGGGTGTAGTTTGGGAACACCCAAGTTCCGGCTTCCCTTCATTTACTTGCTTAAAATAGCTTGTCCCGTCATTTGATCCAGGACAACTACACTACCCGTTGGAGCAAACCCCATATTCTCCACAAACCAAAGGATAACCACATTCACCAATTTCCCTTGTCAATATATCGTCCACTTCCTTACACCCATCGTACCAGTCATAAAGTTTCAAATGCCCGTCAGCTTCTAGTCTCATGTACTGTACTAAAGATGCTGGAGGAATCTGAATCCATCCATTTATCTCATCTTTAATATTGAAAAAAATTAACTTTCCATCTTCAAATTTAAGATAAATAGCTTCTTTCACGCGTCCTATATACTGATAATAAGCTTGTGGAGGATTAGTCTCTATGAAAGCAGACAATCCTTCACTGGTGACAGAAAGTGAATACAAACCTCCTTGAGTCCAATTTGTTGCAGAAATTCTAGCTGTTAGCTTTAGCCCTGGCACTAACCTCTGCCCAGGAACCAAAGAGTCTGTTGGGTGATCAAAAGACTGCTAGACCATTTTGTTGTTTATGTCAAATAGAACCAAATTTCCGGTTTTAGTCATTTTTAAGCCTGCAACAGACTTGCCAGCAGTCTCTGTTGACCAAGCTCCAGTTCCATTGATCTCTCGTAAGACCAAATTGCCTTCCAGTCTGAGCTACAAGGTAGCATTATTTGGGTTAGCAATCCAGACTACTGGTGGCAGGGGAAACCTAGATTCACTAGCTGAAGGTGGGGTGAGAATGAAAATGGCAAAGTGGAAGGTGTCACAGTTTCCATTGCAGAAGAAACCACAGGAAAATCGGGGCAAGGAAGTTCCTCTGGGAAGAATTTCTCTCGCTACTGATGATCCATCCGTGAAAGGCACAGAAAGAAGATCATATGGGTTGTTTGACCATGAAGTGGAAAGGTTTGCAATTGGATTATAGTCAAATCGGAAGCTCACTAAGTGAGGACAATAAATTTGAACCAAGGTAAGAAGAACCCAACATGGTTTCCTGGTTAACTCCATTGTATATATATATATATATGCAACAATTCAGAAAATTTCTAGGAAGATAAGAGGAGATCGAATGCATTGGCTTTACAAGGAAAGCATGGAAATGGTGTCCATATGACATGGCTTTGCAAGGAAGCCCCTGTTAATAGGCATGTGGTTTTCCAGGGGAATTTCACACACCCAGAAGTTAAATTGGATCAGCGTAGGAATGCCGCACTTAATCACTTCGGGCATCATCAACTTGGCAGGATTGCTTTCTTTGCAGGACTGTCCAATGTTTATGATCTTGGCTTCTTCAATGAGTTTAGAGACTCACTATGATTAGATTATTTAACAAACTTATTCATTTTCTTGTTCTTAGTTTTTTACTAAAATAAAAACTGACTGAGGCTATTGTACGTGAGAACCTATTGTGCTAGCTGGTGCCTTGTTGGAGGAACTTTCAAAAGCATCGCTGATTCTATCACAAATTGTAACACCAAACAAGTCAAATGTGTTGTGAACCTATTGTATTTTGAATGATAATGCAAACACGAGCCTCACAGTTCTACCAAACAAGATTTCCGAAGTTTTTTTCTGATTTGAACTCCGGCAGGGTTATTCATTTTTATTTGTATCATTTGGACTTTTGGCGGTCCAAATGTTCCATAGAATTTGCAATCACCTGTCCCAACAAATCACACAAGAGAGATGTTATACACAGAAACAGTCATGGCGATGCTTGAGATACTGCCCTTCCCACTCCACAAGGCTGGCCTATTTTTTCTGGAAAATATTGTCCTATGTGTGGGGTTTGCGAGCAGCGCTAAATTACAACCAGAGTGCTACCCCCTTTGGAGAAAATATATATATATATTTTATAGTATGCTTGAGATGCTTGAGCAATTTTCTTTGCATTTTCAAATTCTAATGTCTCCATCTTGTAAGATGTGTTCTAGATTGGTATTGGATGCACATGATAAATCTATATAGCATTTCTTAGAAGAATATTCAAGTGTTAATTGGATAATTGCTAGCAAGCTGTGATTAGAGTCACCACGGCTGTTTTCGTGTAACGACATCCATTATAATTTTCTCTAATTAACTGACAAAGCATCAGTTCATGGAGAGCTTTGGCCAAGGCATTACCGGTACTCAGTCAAAACTAATAAAAAAAGGTTATGTTTATTTTCTCATCAACTTCCAAAGCACACACATTTTATGCCCCATGACACTCTAACCATCCCACATAACTATGGTGTTTCTGGAGTGAGGAAAAGGAAGTACGTTTGGGGCTGTAAGAAAAGCATTTTCGTTATTGATTCACTCCCTTGCAAGAATGGGTAGCTTGATCTGGTACTAACCAACCTCCCAAAAAGTAAAAAGAATAAAAGAATACATTTTCTAACATTAAAAAAAAACAAAAAAAAAAAAATGCTGCCTTGTAGATACAGTTTGGACTCTTTAGACAGATTAGTCTGATGAACAGATATATAAATACAATAGAGGCTTTC
Source organism: Liquidambar formosana (assembly GCA_039720395.1). Classification (NCBI taxonomy): domain Eukaryota; kingdom Viridiplantae; phylum Streptophyta; class Magnoliopsida; order Saxifragales; family Altingiaceae; genus Liquidambar; species Liquidambar formosana. The sequence goes on from CM077824.1 coordinate 16,100,475, forward strand.
TAGACAAAACTCTCTACCCAGAATACGATAGTGACTTATTAGATGGAAAACATGCCGAATTCTTTGAATAGATACAATCTAGACTTACTGAAATGAATTGATTCAATCACTGGACGGATACAATCCTAATGTGATGGACATATACATTACAATTTGAAGGGAAGATTGCTAATTTTCTTTTCTTTTTTATTTTGTATGCGTGCATCTTAGGTACCCATTCCATTTATAAACAGTAAAACTCATTATATGGATATGGCTTGAATTCTGGAATCCAGAAAAAAAATTTGGTAATTAGGCCATGCAAAAGGCACCTACTAATTAACAACACTTGGACTCGGAAATTCTCACAAAATAAAGCATTTCAGTAAAGCACCCACTAATTAACAGCTCTTGGGCTGATGCCTAAATTATCACAAAATACCATCAAATTGTGCATGTCATTCCCTGTGAGGAAAAAAAATGATAATGAATAGAGTGAAGCTCAATATTGGTTGAGAAAACCTCAATCATAAATTCAACTTTGCAGTCTCAGCAGCCTGTTGAGGCAATGCATCATGGAAAGAAGGACAAGAAACATTTGGAGAACTTCAATAGCAAACAGTGATTGATTCTGTTTTCAAACCAGGTTAGCTAGTCAGCTCTCAATACTTGACACAACAGGTTTCATATTCCATATCTGATGGTTCTTGTGTGGAAAACACCACATCTTTTTAGCATTTGAGATATGATGACAAGTCCTTAGAATACTCATGGGCATCTACAAAACAAATTGGGTGTCTATATATATATATATATATAATTCAAAGTGTCCTCGGGTATGTCAATCTCACTGAAGCATACGGTTGAAAAATATTTGATCCAACAATAGTTGGAAGGAATGCTTAGAATGAAGTGATATTGGAAAGTTTCCAAGCATATCATCTCACAAATGGACCTCAAATATAATGAGTTCACAACATTAAACGGAAAGCTGACATTTTAGAGCAACAGACATCATACAACAAAGTTAAACAAATTGAAGATACATATTCTTTTTTTATTCCTATGAAGATAATGAAGTGTTACCTTGGTCCTGACAAAACTGATGGCAACAATGAAGTAGCAGCACCAACATTTTCCTCTTTCTGACCAACTTCTGCTTTTGTTTTTGGTAATGGTGGATTTGAGAAGTTGTAATCAAGGTCATGTTCAACATTGGTAACACCCTCCAAGACCTTAACCACCACAGACATGGAAGGTCTCCTGGTAAAATCACTTTGTAAACACCATGCAGCAACCCTCATCATTTCCACAACCTCTGCTCCATGTAACTGCATATCCTCACTGTCCTTATCAATCATATCCAACAATTGTTCCTCCTCTGCCTTTTTCTTGAAAAGACTTAATAGATACATGCTTTCCTCAGGTTGAGACCGATCCAAATTTTTTCGCCCACACAAGATCTCCAAGACAACAACGCCATAGCTATACACATCTACCTTTTCTGTGATTATTGAGCTCAACCACTCAGGAGCCAGATAGCCAGGAGTTCCCCTCATGGTGGTCATAACTTGGCTTTGGTCCCTATCAATCAGCTTAGGCAGCCCAAAATCAGAAACTTTTGCAGTGAAGGCCTCATCTAATAGGATGTTTTGAGGTTTAATATCTAAGTGGACTATTTTTTGCCTGCATTCTTCATGGAGATAGGCTGGTCAAGTGCAAGCTCGTGGTTTTTGTGGAAGATCCATTTATCCAAAGACCCATTACACATGTACTCATAAACTAAAAGCCTATGAGATTTCTCAGCACAAAATCCAATCAGCCTTACCAAGTTCACATGATGAATGCTGCCTATTGTCTCAACCTCAGAAGAATGATTTTCTAATATGACCTAAACCATCAAGTCGCTTCACGGCAACTTTCACACCATTACTTAGAGTTCCTTCAGACACTGAGCCAAATCCTCCCTCGCCAAGTTTCTTACTAAAATGTTCTGTTGTGGCCTTCAATTCTTCGTAAGAGAATCTTTTGGGCATTCCTGGTACTTGGTCTAAACAATCCTCTTCGGCTTTGTTTGCATCTTTTTTCTTCCAAAAAAGGAGAACCCACATACCAATTATGATCAACAGACCAAAGAAAGTTCCTAGGCTGGAACCCATGATGATTGAGATGTTGGCTGTCCACTTTTCAAGAGAAGTTGCTGGTGAAGGAGCCAGTGCACTAGATCCAATCTGCACCTTTAGGAACACAGAAGAGTTTATAGCCTTAGGCTCCTCATCATTTATAAATGAAAAGATTTGGGATGGTAAATAGCAAGTTCCAGCTGAAGAATTCGTACCATACTGAAACATTGCAGCTTTACAGGAACAGTTTTTGATACAGGCCTGTCTACAACTCTCCATATATGTATCTGTAAGGTCAGACCTAAAGGTGAAGTAAGTCATGTCCTTGAGCTCCAGAAAACTGTGATGCAGTGAAGCCTCACAAGTCAAGGGAGTAGTTTGTGAACACCCAAGTTCCAGCTTCCCTTCATTTACTAGCTTAAAATAGCTTGTCCCGTCATTTTATCTGGGACAACTACACTGCCCGTTGGAGCAAACCCCATATTGTCCACAAACCAAAGGATAACCACATTTACCAATTTCCCTTGTCAATATATCGTCCACTTCCTTTCACCCATTGTACCAGTCATAAAGTTTCAAATGCCCGTCGGCTTCCAGTCTCATGTACTGTACTGAAGATGCCGGAGGAATCTGAATCCATCCATTTAGCTCATCTTTAAGACTGAAAAAACTCAACTTTCCATCTTCAAATTTAAGATAAATTGCTTCTTTCATGCGTCCTATATTACTGATAATAAGCTTGTGGAGGATTAGTCTCTATGAAAGCAGACATGCCTTCACCGGTGAGAGAAAGTGAATACAAACTTCCTTAAGTCCAATTTGTTGTAGAAATTCTAGCTGTTAGCTTTAGCCCTGGCACTAACCTCTGCGCAAGAACCAAAGAGTCTGCTGGGTGATCAAAAGACTGCCAGACCATTTTGTTGTTTATGTCAAATAGAACCAAATTTCCGGTTTCAGTCATTTTTAAGCCTGAAACAGACTTGCCAGCAGTCTCTGTCGACCAAGCTACAGTTGCATCGATATCTCGTAAGACCAAATTGGCTTCCAGCGTGAGCTGCAGGGTAGCGTTATTTCTAACCGGATGGTTTCGGTTAGCAATCCAGACTACTGGTGGCAGGGGAAACCTAGATTCGCTAAATGAAGGTGGGGTGAGAATGAAAATGGCAAAGTGGAAGGTGTCACGGTTTCCATTAGAGAAGAAACCACAGGAAAATCGGGGCAAGGAAGTTCCTCTAGGAAGGATTTCTCTCGCTACTGATGACCCATCTGTGAAAGGCACAGAAAGAAGATCATATGGGCTGTTTGACCATGAAGTGGAAAGGTTTGCAATTGGATTATAGTCATATTGGCAGCTCACTAAGCGAGGACAATAAATTTGAACCAAGGTAAGAAGAAGAAGAAGAAGAAGAAGAAGAAGAAGAAGAACCCAACATGGTTTCCTGGTTAACACCATTGTTTATATATGCAATAATACAGAAAATTTCATACAAAGATAAAGAGGAGAACGCATTGGCTTTATGAGGAAAGCATGGAAATGGTGTCCATGTGACACGGCTTTGCAAGGAAGCCCCTGTTAATAGGCATGTGGTTTTCCAGGAGAATTTCACACACCCAGAAGTTAAATTGGATCATCAGAGGAATGCCGTGCTTAATCACTTCGGGCATCATCGACTTGGCAGGATTGCTTTCTTTGCCGGACTGTCCAATGTTTATGATTTTGGCTTCTTCAATGAGTTTAGAGACTCACTATGATATGATTATTTAACAAACTTATTCATTTTCTTGTTCTTAGTTTTTCACAAAATAAAAAAATAAAATAAAATAAAAATTGACTGAGGCTCTTGTACGTTAGAACCTGTTGTGCTAGCTGGTGCCTTGTCCGAGGAACTTCCGTCAGGGTTATTCATTTTTATTTGTACCATTTGGACTTTTGGCGGTCCAAATGTTCCATAGAATTTGCAATCACCTGTCCCAACACATCAAACGAGGGAGGCGTTTTACACAGAAACAGTCATGGCGATGCTTGAGATACTGCCCTTCCCACTCCACAGGGCTGGCCCATTTTTTCTGGAAAATATTGTCTTATGCGTGGGGTTTGCGAGAAGGGCTAAATTACAACCAGAGTGCTACCCCCTTTGGAGGAAATATATATCTATTCTAATACTATAATTAAGAGTTTTGTTGACTTCATCAGTGGGTGACGTGGTAAGTTCATAGTCATTCCCTCCAAAATTCCCTTATCTCATTCACTTTGGGTCTACATTGATGATGTCAACGTCTTTTTGTTTTTTTTTTTTTCGTACGGACCTCTCGTCTTCTCCCTTCTTCCCTTATCAGCACTCCCTCCCCATTTCTCTCTCAAAACACCTCTCACTCTCTCTATTTCAAATTTCAAACCCCTTTTCTCTTCCCTTCCCTGTATAGCACTCTCTCTCCCTTTCTCTCTCCAAATTTTAAATTTCAATCTCAACCTCTTTCTCTCTCGATCTCTCCAACTCCCATTAATTTCTCTCACACTCACACCACTCTCTAAACCTCATGCTACTTTCTAACCCTCAAATTTTCGTTCCTAAATCCATGGAGAGAAGATCGAAGGCCTTCAAAGTACAAGATTTTTCAGAGGTTGAATAAGTTTAGGGTTTTGTTGAATTTTTTGAAATTTCTTTACATAAACCTCAGTTTTTGGACCATAAAACTCAGTTTAGGAAAAGAAAAGCTTGAGAATCTGTTTAAGAAGCTTTGCAGAGGTGTCGTCTTTCGGTGTCCATGCATGAGATATGTGATTTGATGTTTGTCCAATTGCTTCCCCATTGCTCCCCATCCAGCCATCCCACCCATACCTTCTGTTGATCACTTTTGATCTGAACATCCCCATACCTTTTGCCATTAGCACATGACCTTTTTCTCCTCTCTATTATTTGCTTCTTCCTCACTTCCCAGTTCCCACACAAGATGTATTCCGGTGGAGCGGCTTGCAAAGAAATTGGTTTGAACTTTGATTTTGATTCCGTGGTTTTCTTTGTTCTCATTTGCAACTCTCTTCCTTTTCTTATCACACAGATTTCTACACCCAGGTTCTCTCTTTCTCTCTCCTCTCTTTTTACATTTCTATGTGTTAAGGTTGAGGTAACGATTTGGGGTTGAGCTTTTACAGTTTGCAATTTTTTTTTTTGGGTAGAATACAGTTTGCAAATTTAGGTTGATGTTTATTGCTTATTTGTTATCTTCATATTCATTTGTGATTCCCGCGTGATGCGCGGGTTCATACTAGTATATATATATATATATGGTGAGGGTTCCGTTAACACTTGGTGTAAGAGTTTTACTTTTTCACCTTTTTACAACTTTAGATCTCTTTTAATCCAATGGCCCTAATGCTTGTGGATCTTTTTACATAAGTTGCGGATGTGGGTCGGTTCAAGGGAAAGACCCAAGACCCATTTGATTTGTTTTCTCTTCGTCGCCTTTCAGACCTATTCATGCGACCCTCCCACTCTCTTCTTCTAGACTCCTTTCTAAGCCCTAACCCCATACATTCCAATCACCAACACACACCCACCCATAATATCTAAATCCCACCATACCCATACAAAGGCAGTTGCACAAGATCTCTAGAATTCTTAAATCTTTTTCCTTTTCATCCCCTCGAAAAGAAACATAATAGATTTTTATTTATTTATTTATTATTATTATTATTATTTTTTTATATCATTTTTCTTTGTTCAATTCTGATTTGATATAATTTTGATATCTTTTCGAAAAAAAAAAAAATGTTTTCATTTGTTCTTGTCGGTGGATTTAATGTAGAGGCTTCATTTGAATTTTTTTGGCTTTTATTCTTTTTGCTATGGAATTTCATAGTTCCACCTTCAACAAAGCTATGGCTGTGCTATATATTTTGGAGAATTGGTGTACAAAAAACTATCATTTCTCTCTTCTCCAAAGTTAAGCTGTTGCCAGAGTTTTAGAATTTCTGCTGATGAAATATTTCCAAAAATGGATGAGCTTTTGTGGCCTGTGATAATAAGAGATTGATTGATCTTGAGTGCGAGATGACGTAATTGACATGGGGTTGGGGGTAGGGATTGAGGGAGAGAGGAGGAGAGATGCAGGAATGGCCAGGACCTATTCAATTGAAAGAAATAGGTTTTGGGTTAATTTTTTTCGACCCAAAATTGTGTTTAAAAGATATGAAATAGAGATGAAGTGGAGCCCTTAGATCAAAAGAGATCTAAGGCTATAAAAATGGTGTAAGAGTAAAACTCTTACACTAGGTGTCAATAGGACCCTCCCCTATATATATATATATACTAGTATGAACCCGTGCGATGTGCGGGAATCACAAATGAATATGACGATAACAAATAAACAATAAACATTAACCTAAATTTGCAAACTATATTCTACCAAAAAAAAAAATTGCAAACTGTAAAAGCTCAACTCCAAATCGTTACCTCAACCTTAACACATAGAAATGCAAAAAGAGAGGAGAGAGAAAGAGAGAACCTGGGTGTAGAAATCCATGTGATAAGAAAAGGAAGAGAGTTGCAAATGAGAGCAAAGAAAACCACAGAGTCAAAATCAAAGTTCAAACCGATTTCTTTGCAAGCCGCTCCTCTCGAATACATCTTGTGTGGGAACTAGGAAGTGAGGAAGAAGCCAATAATAGAGAGGAGAAAAAGGTCACGTGCTGATGGTAGAAGGTATGGGGATGTTCAGATCAAAAGTGATCGACAGGAGGTATGGGTGGGATGGCTGGATGGGGAGCAGTGGGGAAGCAACTGGACAAACATCAAATCACATATCTCTCACTCATGGACACCAAAAGACGACACCTCTACAAAGCTTCTTCAACAGATTCTCAAGCTTTTCTTTTCCTAAACTGAGTTTTATGATCCAAAAATTGAGGTTAATGTAAAGAAAATTTCAAAAAATTCACAAAAAGTTTAGCAAAACCCTAACCTTATTCAGCCTCTGAAAAATCATGTACTTTAAAGGCCTTCGATCCTCTCTCCATGGATGAAGGAATGAAAATTGGAGGGTTAGAGAGTGGCATGAGGTTTAGAGAGTGGTGTGAGTGTGAGAGAAATTAATGGGAGTTGGAGAGATCGAGAGAGAAAGAGGTTGACATGGAAATTTGAAATTTGGAGAGAGAAAGGAAGAGGGAGTGCTGTACGGGGAAGGGAAGAGGAAAGGGGTTTGAAATTTGAAATAGAGAGAGTGAGAGGTGTTTGGAGAGAGAAAGGGGGAAGGAGTGCTGATAAGGGAAGAAGGGAGAAGAGGAGAGGTTTGTACGGGAAAAAAAAAACAAAAAGACGCTGACATCATCAGTGCGGGCCCAAAGTGAATGAGAGAAGGGGATTTCGGAGGGAATGGCTATGAGCTTGCCACATCACCCACTAATGAGGTCAGCAAAACTCTTAATTATAGTATTAGAATATATATATAAAGTTTTGATCATGTGTGGGATATCTCGGATATCCTGTTCGATCACGGCTGTCCGTGAGCGATACGCGCGGGCGCGTGAATGCACGCGTGTCACTCACGGACGGTTGTGATCAAATGGGATACTCTGCGATATCCCGCACATGTTATAATAGACGGTTGTGTTCCCATTAGCACGTGTTGATACATATCAGCACCATCCATTAGGGGTTATAATGTACCCTTACATTGGTCCAATATACCTTATATCCCACTAATACACAAAGGTACAACTCCCAATGTGGGTGTTGATGTAAGTTATATCAGCACGTGCTTACCTGATCATCATCCTATATATATATTTTTTTAATATTATGCTTGAGATGCTTGAGCAATTTTCTTTGCATTTTCAAATTCTAATCTCCATCTTGTAAGACGTATTCTGGATTGGTATTGGATGCACATAATAAATCTATATAGCATTTCTTAGAAGAATATTCAAGTGTTAATCGGATGCTTGTTAGCAAGCTGTGATTAGAGTCACCATGGCTGTTTTCGTGTAAAGACATCCATTATAATTTTCTCTAATTAACTGACAAAGCGTCAGTTCACGGAGAGCTTTGGGCAAGGCATTACCGGTACTCAGTCAAAACTAATAAAAAATGGTAATGTTTATTTTCTCATCAACTTCCAAAGCGCACACATTTTTCCCACACAACTATGGTGTTTCTGGAGTGAGGAAAAGGAAGTATGTTTGGGGCTGTAAGAAAAGCATTTTCGTTATTGATTGACTCCCTTGCAAGAGTGGGTAGATTGATCTGGTACTAACCAACCTCGCAAAAAGGAAAAAGAATAAAAGAATAAATTTTTTAATATAAAAAAATAAAAAATAAAAATGCTGCCTGATAGATACAGTTTGGACTCTTTGGACAGATTAGTCCGATCAACGGATATATAAACACAATAGAGGCTCTCTAGACAAAACTCTCCACCCAGAATACGACAGTGACTTATTAGATGGAAACATGCCGAATTCTTTGAATAAATACAATCTAGACTTATTGAAATGAATTGATTCAATCACTGGACGGATACAATCGGAATGTGATGGGAATATACATTACAATTTGAAGGAAAGATTGCTAATTTTCTTTTCTTTTTTTATTTTGTATGCGCACATCTTAGGTACGTATTCCATTTATAAACAGTAAAACTCATTATATGGATATGGTTTGAATTGTGGAATCCAGAAAATTTTTTTGGTAATTAGGCCATGCAAAAGGCACCTACTAATTAACAACACTTTAGGACTCGGAAATTCTCATAAAATAAAGCATTTCGGTAAAGCACCCACTAATTAACAGCTCTTGGGCTGATGCATAAATTATCACAAAATACCATCATATTGTGCATGTCATTCCCTGTGAGGAAAAAAAATGATAATGAATAGAGAGAAGCACAATATTGGTTGAGAAAACCTCGATCATAAATTCAACTTTGCAGTCTCAGCAGCCTGTTGCGGCAATGCATCATGGAAAGAAGGACAAGAAACATTTGGAGAACCTCAATTGCAAACAGTGATTGACTCTGTTTTCAAACCAGGTTAGCTAGTCAGCTCTCAATACTTGACACAACAGGTTTCATATTCCATATCTGATGGTTCTTGTGTGGAAAACACATCTTTGCAGCATTTGAGATATGATGGTAAGTCCTCAGAATACTCATGGGTATCTACAAAACAAGTTGGGTGTGTATATATATAATGATAGAAAATAATATTTAACTAAACGGAAGCGAAAACAAGACAGATCGGATTTGTACAGTATGATAGATCATACAATCATAAATAATGAAGAACATACCAGAAGGAGTTGGAAGCGTAGCCATTGTAGAGATGCTTTAACCTGCGAGAAAAAAAACTCCTACGGCATTAGTACTACACCCAGCCTTCCTAACTTCAGAATGATAGGGTTCCAAAACACAATAAAATATATAGGCGGCTAGGTGACGACCACTAACCCTAAGTTTCCAAATCCAACTAGGACTTAACCTATCATAAGTCCTATGGGTCAAAACACATAGAATCAAATCACCACACTCACTAAAACCCTACTAATATTACCAAAATATATTCGATCAAATGGTCAAAACATATTCACTGTGATTAACTAAAACCGTTTGATCTATGGGTCCTACTTTTACAAGATCATCACAATTAACTCAGAATTTAATCAAAATAAAATATAAGCTATGGAGTCCAAAAAATTCTTACATATAATGGAAAGTGTCCTCGGGTATGTCAATCTCACTGAAGCATACGGTTGAAAAATATTTGATCCAACAATAGTTGGAAGGAATGCTTAGAATGTAGTGATATTGAAAAGTTTCCAAGCATACCATCTCACAAATGGACCTCAAATATAATGAGTTCACAACATTAAACGGAAAGCTGACATTTTACAGCAACAGACATCATACAACAAAGTTAAACGAATTGAAGATACATATTTTTTTTCATTCCTACGAAGATAATGAAGTGTCACCTTGGTCCTGACAAAACTGATGGCAACAATGAAGTAGCAGCACCAAAATTTTCCTCTTTCTGACCAACTTCTGCTTTTGTTTTTGTTAATGGTGGATTTGAGAAGTTGTAATCTAGGTCATGTTCAACATTGGTAACACCCTCCAAGACCTTAACCACCACAGACATGGAAGGTCTCCTGGTAAAATCACTTTGTAAACACCATGCAGCAACCCTCATCATTTCCACAACCTCTGCTCCATGTAACTGCATATCCTCACTGTCCTTATCAATCATATCCAACAATTGTTCCTCCTCTGCCTTTTTCTTGAAAAGACTTAATAGATACATGCTTTCCTCAGGTTGAGACTGATCCAAATTTTTTCGCCCACACAAGATCGATCTCCAAGACAACAACGCCACAGCTATACACATCTACCTTTTCAGTGATTATTGAGCTCAAACATTCAGGAGCCAGATAGCCGGGAGTTCCCCTCATGGTGGTCATAACTTGGCTTTGGTCCCTATCAATCAGCTTAGGCAGCCCGAAATCAGAAACTTTTGCAGTGAAGGCCTCATCTAATAGGATGTTTTGAGGTTTAATATCTCAGTGGACTATTTTCTGCCTGCATTCTTCATGGAGATAGGCTAGTCCCTTAGCTATCTCAAGAATGATCTTCCGTCTTTGCTGCCAGTCAAGCGCAAGCTCGTGGTTTTTGTGGAAGATCCATTTATCCAAAGACCCATTACACATGTACTCATAAACTAAAAGCCTATGAGATTTCTCAGCACAAAATCCAATCAGCGCGCCTTACTAAGTTCACATGATGAATGCTGCCTATTGTCTCAACCTCAGAGAAGAATGATTTTCTAATATGACCTAAACCATCAAGTCGCTTCACGGCAACTTTCACGCCATTACGTAGAGTTCCTTCAAACACTGAGCCAAATCCTCCCTCGCCATGTTTCTTACTAAAATGGTCTGTTGTGGCCTTCAATTCTTCATAAGAGAATCTTTTGGGCATTCCTGGTACTTGGTCTAAACAATCCTCTTCAGCTTTGTTTGCATCTTTTTTCTTCCAAAAAAGGAGAACCCAGATACCAATTATGATTAACAGACCAAAGAAAGTTTCTAGGCTGGAACCCATTATGATTGAGATGTTGGCTATCCACTTTTCAAGAGAAGTTGCTGGTGAAGGAGCCAGTGCACTAGATCCAATCTGCACCTTTAGGAACACAGAAGAGTTTATGGCCTTAGGCTCCTCATCATTTATAAATGAAAAGATTTGGGATGGTAAATAGCAAGTTCCAGCTGAAGAATTTTTACCATACTGAAACATTGCAGCTTTACAGGAACAGTTTTTGATACAGGCCTGTCTACAACTCTCCATATATGTATCTGTAAGGTCAGACCTAAAGGTGAAGTAAGTCACGTCCTTGAGCTCTAGAAAACTGTGATGCATCATATCATATTGGTTGAGAAAATCTCGATCACAAATTCAACTTTGCAGTCTCAGCAGCCTGTTGCGGCAATGCATCATGGAAAGAAGGACAAGAAACATTTGGAGAACCTCAATTGTAAACAGTGATTGACTCTGTTTTCAAACCAGGTTAGCTAGTCAGCTCTCAATACTTGACACAACAGGTTTCATATTCCATATCTGATGGTTCTTGTGTGGAAAACACCACATCTTTGCAGCATTTGAGATATGATGGTAAGTCCTTAGAATACTCATGGGCATCTACAAAACAAGTTGGGTGTATATATATATATATATATATATATATATATATATATATATATATATATATATATATATATATATATATATATATATATATATATCTAATGGAAAGTGTCCTCGGGTATGTCAATCTCACTGAAGCATACGGTTGAAAAATATTTGATCCAACAATAGTTGGAAGGAATGTTTAGAATGTAGTGATATTGAAAAGTTTCCAAGCATACCATCTCACAAATGGACCTCAAATATAATGAGTTCACAACATTAAACGGAAAGCTGAAATTTTACAGCAACAGACATCATACAACAAAGTTAAATGAATTGAAGATACATATTTTTTTTTTATTCCTACGAAGATAATGAAGTGTCACCTTGGTCCTGACAAAACTGATGGCAACAATGAAGTAGCAGCACCAAAATTTTCCTCTTTCTGACCAACTTCTGCTTTTGTTTTTGGTAATGGTGGATTTGAGAAGTTGTAATCTAGGTCATGTTCAACATTGGTAACACCCTCCAAGACCTTAAACACCACAGACATGGAAGGTCTCCAGGTAAAATCACTTTGTAAACACCATGCAGCAACCCTCATCATTTCCACCACCTCTGCTCCATGTAACTGCATATCCTCACTGTCCTTATCAATCATATCCAACAATTGTTCCTCCTCTGCCTTTTTCTTGAAAAGACTTAATAGATACATGCTTTCCTCAGGTTGAGACTGATCCAAATTTTTTCACGCACACAAGATCGATCTCCAAGACAACAACGCCATAGCTATACACATCTACCTTTTCAGTGATTATTGAGCTCAAACATTCAGGAGCCAGATAGCCGGGAGTTCCCCTCATGGTGGTCATAACTTGGCTTTGGTCTCTATCAATCAGCTTAGGCAGCCCGAAATCAGAAACTTTTGCAGCGAAGGCCTCATCTAATAGGATGTTTTGAGGTTTAATATCTAAGTGGACTATTTTTTGCCTGCATTCTTCATGGAGATAGGCTAGTCCCTTAGCTATCTCAAGAATGATCTTCTGTCTTTGCTGCCAGTCAAGCGCAAGCTCGTGGTTTTTGTGGAAGATCCATTTATCCAAAGACCCATTACACATGTACTCATAAACTAAAAGCCTATGAGATTTCTCAACACAAAATCCAATTAGCCTTACCAAGTTCACATGATGAATGCTGCCTATTGTCTCAACCTCAGAGAAGAATGATTTTCTAATATGACCTAAACCAACAAGTCGCTTCACGGCAACTTTCACGCCATTACTTAGAGTTCCTTCAAACACTGAGCCAAATCCTCCCTCGCCATGTTTCTTACTAAAATGGTTTGTTGTGGCCTTCAATTCTTCGTAAGAGAATCTTTTGGGCATTCCTGGTACTTGGTCTAAACAATCCTCTTCAGCTTTGTTTGCATCTTTTTTCTTCCAAAGAAGGAGAACCAAGATACCAATTATGATTAACAGACCAAAGAAAGTTCCTAGGCTATATCCCACTAGGATTGCTACCCAGCCGGTCCTCTTTTTGAGAAGAAGAGTTTATAGCCTTAGGTTCCTCATCATTTAACAATGAAAAGATTTGGGATGGTAAATAGCAATTTCCAGCTGAAGAATTCGTACCATACTGAAACATTGCAGCTTTACAGGAACAGTTTTTGATACAGGCCTGTCTACAACTCTCCATATATGTATCTGTAAGGTTAGACCAAAGGTGAAGTAAGTCATGTCCTTGAGCTCTAGAAAACTGTGATCCAGTGAAGCGTCACAAGTCAAGGGAGTAGTTTGTGAACACCCAAGTTCCGGCTTCCCTTCATTTACTTACTTAAAACAGCAGTGGAGTACGGAGGCATAACCACTGGATAATACGGTTTGGATTCTTCTGAAAAATCAATTCAATCATCAGATAGATACGATTGAGGCTCTCCAGAAAAATTCATACAGATTTATCCGAGAAATACAATCTGATTAATAGATTGATATGATCCAAACTCTCTAGATAGATAACCAACGAATTCAGTAGGACCAGACTTATTGGATGGAAACAAGCCGAATTCATTGAATAGATACGATGTAGACGAATCAAACAGAATTGATTCATTTACCAGACAGACGCAAATCCAAATGCAACCAACAAATACCATGTAAATTTTACAAAGAGACATAATATTTGAGGAAAAGATTGCTTAATTAGGATGCCCTTATATAAATAAAAAAAAAAGGTTCCCAATTAAGCATATCATCTTGCAAATGGACCTCAAAAAGGCAATGCCATAAGTTTGCAACATTAAATGGAAAGCTAACCCATATAGGGTAACAAACCCCATACAACAAAGTTAAATGAAGAGATATATATATATATAATTTTTCTCCTATGAAGTTTCACCTTGGTCCTGACAAAACTGATGGCAATAATGGAGTAGCAGCACTAAATTTAACCTCTTTGTGACCAGTTTCTGCAACTGTTCTTGGTAATGGAGGATTTGAGAAGTTGTAATCAAGGTCTTGTTCAACATCCATGTTAAAAATATGGGTCATTGGGTTGTGACCCAAACCCATGGTCCGCCCACGTGTGGGTGCTGGACCCAGTGGTTAAGTCCCCTATTCCATGAGGTTTTCTAATTGCACTTGGAAACCAACTCTTGCTAGGGTTTGGACTGTGGAATAGGGGCACATATATATTGAATGTCTCTCTTAGTGATTGAGACACAACACAACACAGAACACAGCAGCCTCCATTGTTCTCTCTCTAGTATTCTCTCTCTAGGATCACCATTGGCCTAGTGGACTTGGAAGCGTGGAATACGTGGGAGGACTCTAGTAGCGATCCCTACGGCTATCACGACATTGAGGAGCATACACGGAGGTCAGACTCCCAGTGGAGGAGCAGCCATTCGTGCAGCGACGACGTGGAGCTTGTAACAACAACCGACAAACATCCTCGGGTCTCTTCCGCTTAAGGTATGTCCTTGGACCCGTTATTGAGTGCTATATGCAGTAGATATAGCGTATTTACATTGGTATCAGAGCTATTTGGTTGTTGATTCGCCCTATTGTTGCGTGGTTTGCATTCTCTCTCTAAAATACAATTTTTGGGTCGTTTAAAAATGTTTTTCAAAAGTGGGTTTTAACCCAAAATTTTTATATGGATGTGTTCTCCTATGTGTGAGGAACATTCCTGCAAAATTTCGTGAGAAACGGACGTGTATTTTGAGAGAAAACGCAAACCCTAGTTTTGGAATTTGTGTTTTTTCCGAAACGTTGGGCTTATTTTTGATGCACTTAGACCTATTTTCAATGCGGGAAATTGGTATGTTGTTAAACTACGTCGCGAGGGCTTTCCGTAGACATAAAATTTGCGCAAAACCGATATCGTATGTGAAAGATATAGCCCCGCGAAGATGGCCCCGTGAACAATCGAATCTGGTTCGAATTTGTTCAAAGGAAGAAGATGAAGTGCAGGAAAAACGCAAGCCCACTCTCACCCGAGGAGAGTGAGGGCGCGTGTACATACGTGGCTAGTCCCCTTCGAGTGTGGACCCCACAGTTGCATTCCCAAGGCCGAGACGAGTCTGATGGTGCCGGCGGTGTCACCGTCGGAGGCCTCCTCGACGGCGCGTGGAGTACACGCTCCTTCCAGGCGCGTGAGAGGGGTCTGCAATTAAAAAAAAAAAAAAGAGGCTGACGCAACAGCACGCGCCCACATGCGGGTGGTGGCGCGTGTGGCGCGTGGGGGGGCTTCCCGAGGCCATTTTTGGCCAAGTTTTTTCCAGAATTTTTTATTTTTTATTTCTGAATTATTGGTAATTTTTATTTTATTTTTTAATTACCATAAATATTTATTTAATTAAAAATTGATAAAAAAAATACATTAAAAGCACACCACTCGCGCGCGTGAGGGCGCGTGATGGTGTGTTTGGCATTCTGGAAAATTTTGCAATTTTTTTTGGGGCTCATTTGACTCTGTGGTGTGTTGCACCTCCCACCATAGCATCTGGATTTTTTATTTTACTATATTTTTAGTGTTTTTCTTTACCGAAATATTAAATAATATTATTATATGCAAAATTAAAATTTCCAAAGGCTGTATTTTTATTATTTGAGCATGTGGGAGTATTTTTGTGTCACGGGGAGAGTCACGCGACGTTGATTAACAGTGCATCTATTAATTACATGCGGTAATTAATTAATTAATTTGTGTAATTAATTATTCTTATTACGTTGCGCAATTAGATTGCCGCCAACGTTTTACCCGCCTTATGAGACCCATTGGCACGCTCCTTATGTGTTTGAGCATGGCCCTACCATCCATTTAATAGACCAATTGCTTAATATGTGTTAGCATGTTAGTTATAGGATTAAATGGATGGATTTTTGGTAAAATATGATAGAGCTTATGTTTGTTTGCCTTCTGTGTATAAGATATTCCTTGAGGCATAATGTGTGGCGCGGCATCCCCATTTATTTATTCATTGCAGTAGATCCATTGTATTAGGATTTTTGGGAATGTAATGTATTGATTTATGTACAATTTTTTTTTGGAGGAATTATGTAAGGGGATGTGTTTTCGCGACACGCATTATGCTATGAAATTTTCTTATCATAGGCTCTAATATTTACCAAATGATTCCATATGGGAATCCGTGTGTTTATGTGGAGCATGTTATCGTTATTATTATTATAATACTGTGGGTAATGTGCGTATTTGTTCGAAAAACGATTGGAAAATATTCTCTTAACCTACATAATTGGGAGATGATTATGAGCAATAGCAATATTTTTCGATTTCGATTTCGATTTGTAGGGAGGGATAATGTTTTTCCAATTGGGTTTTCTGAATAAATAATGGATGTGTGTATAATAATGTCAACCCTTGCGCAATTCTTGAATGTAGTGATGGCAACCAAGAACCTAGCTGTTGAACTAAGTCAGGCTGACAAACTAGTTGGGACCAATTATGACATATGGCATAGGAAGATCACCTACCTCCTGAATGAAATAGATCTGATTGATACCTTGACCACCTCCATGGATGCCCCACAACTTCAGGATGGGGCACCAGTGGGAGAATTCCGCCGTAGGCAAGAAACCTACCAGGCTTGGTTTAAGAAAGATCGTCGTGCGCAGTATACTATGTTGAACTGCATGCATGATGATCTCATTGGGGAGTATGAGAACTACCCAACTGCCAAGGAAATATGGGAACAGCTGAAAATTGCTTTTGGTGGTACATCTACTACTAGACTTAGGAGTCTGGTTCTGAAGTTCGAGATGTACAGAAAGGATCCCAAGCACTCGATGACTGAACATCTGAGGACGATGTCTAGTATGATTCGAGACCTTAAGGCTGCTGGGAATGATCTCACTGATGAGCAACAGGTGCAAGCTGTTATCCGTTCCCTGCCTGATTCATGGGTGCACATGAAACAGATCATGACGCATAATGAGAACATTAAGAACTTCCAGGATATCTCGCGTCATTGTGAGCTTGAAGCGGAGCGCCTAGAGGCGACCCGAGCTGCTACCCTTATCGCCCAGAGTGGCAAGCGCCAAGGAAATGTGCCTAGGCGCAATGGACAAGGGAAACAGTACAAGCAGGGTGGGGCAGGCAGAAATGCGCCTAAAAGGGCTGGCAATAATGCGCCTAAAGGGGCTGGCAACAAGAAATTCAAGCGCCGTGGCAAGCGTGGTGGGAAAAGAGATATGTCCAAAGTGAGGTGCTACAATTGTAACAAGATGGGTCACTTCGCCAGTGATTGCACTGAGCAGAAGCAGGTATCCTCTACACCTAAAACTCTCTCCATTTTTGTATGTTCTCATGTTCTAGTTGCTCATTCTCTCCCTGATTGGATTGTAGACACAGGAGCAACCAAGCATGTAGCGAGAGATCGAGTAGGGTGTGTAGATTATCACCGCGTTCTGTCTGGCACACATAGAGTTTACATGGGAAACGGCACTAGTGAAGAAGCTCTTGGAGTTGGTTCTTATCAGCTTCATTTGCGCACGAGGCGCACTTTACTTCTACACGATGTGTTATATGTGCCTGGGATCCAGTATAATCTACTTTCTGTTTTAGCACTATTAGAGGATGGATATTCTTTTAATTTCAGTGGTCATGGTTTGGATATTCTTTTAGGAGGAATTGTTTTTGGACATGGTTTATTATCAAATAATTTTTATAAAGTTGATTTGGATGATTCTGTTTACTCTTTATCCTATACTGCTGATGCTAATAAGAATATAGATTCTGTAACTTGGCATGCTAGACTTGGACATATAGGATGCGATAGGATGACCAGATTAGCTCGAGCGGGCCTCTTAGGCCCACTCGCTAAAGTTGACCTGCCTGTATGTGAGCCTTGTTTGGCTGGAAGAGCATGTAGGAAGCCTTTTGGTAAGGCTAGAAGAGCTACTCAACCATTAGAATTAATTCACTCAGACATTTGCGGACCTATGAATGTTAAGGCACGTCATGGCGCCTCTTATTTCCTCACTTTTATTGATGATTACACGCGATATGGTTATGTCCATCTGATCACTCATCGATATGAAGCTTTGGATTGTTTCAAACGCTTTGTAGCAGAGGTTGAGAATCAGACAGATAGGAGCTTGAAAACTCTAAGGACAGATCGAGGACGCGAGTATCTTTCCAATCAATTTAAGGAATTGTGCGAGGAAAAGGGGATACGCAGACAACTTACTATTCCTGATACCCCGCAGCAAAATGGCGTGGAGGAGAGAAGGAATAGAACACTTCTAGATATGGTTAGATCGATGATGGCGCAAGCTAATCTCCCTATATCCTTTTGGGGGGATGCGCTTATGACTGCTGCCTACATCTTAAATAGAGTGCCTTCTCAGTCAGTTTCCTCAACCCCTTATGAGCTGTGGCATGGCGAAAAGCCTAATTTGGAGCATTTGCGCCCTTGGGGTTCAGCTGGTTTTGTTCACAGTACCTCCCATAAGTATGGGAAATTAGGCCCTAGAGCTAGGAAACATATTTTTATCCGATATTCCAATAGCTCAAAAGGTTATGTAATGTATGGTGAACACCCTAATGGAGGAATGACTGAAATAGAGTCGCGCGATGTTGATTTCATAGAGAATGATTTTCCTAGCATAGGCGACACTAAAAGGGATATTGACCTTTATGAAATAGAGGAAAGTGAAGACATCTTACCATCTTCGAGCGAGGGTGGGGAATTAGTTCCTTATCCTGTAGTCGCTGAAGATAGTGGGAGTGGTCTTCAACCCAGTGGGAGTATCCCGCAGGGTGTTTTGCAGGAAATTGTCCCGCAAAACCAAGAATCCCAAGTGCGCAGGAGTAAACGAGGAAATATTCCTCGTCGTCATTTTGAGATTGAGGGGGATATCTTCCTATGTGGTCCTAGAGAAGATGATGAGCCGGCTTCTTATATAGAAGCGCTTTCTTCTCATGCTAGAGATGAGTGGATAATTGCTATGCAGGATGAGATGAGCTCTATGGACAAGAATAAGGTCTGGGAGTTGGTTGATCTTCCGCCTGGGCGTAAGACCATTGGAAACAAGTGGGTCTTGAAAATTAAACGCAAGGCAGATGGTTCAATCGACAAGTATAAGGCACGCCTTGTTGCGAAAGGCTATACCCAACGTGAGGGTATTGATTATGAGGATACATTCTCCCCAGTGGTGAGGTTTGCATCTATTCGCCTTATCCTAGCTATTGTCGCACAGTTGGATTTGGAACTTTTCCAAATGGATGTTAAGACCGCATTTCTCAATGGAGAACTAGACGAAGAGATCTATATGGATCAACCCGTGGGTTTTGAGGTCAAGGGACTAGAGCGCAAAGTGTGCCGTCTCAAACGTTCCATTTATGGCCTCAAGCAATCGTCTAGGCAATGGTATTTTAGGTTTCATGATTCTATTACCTCTGTGGGTTTTGAGATGATTGAACAAGACCATTGCGTATATCTGAAACGGTCCAATGGAAAAATCCTTATTCTTTCTTTGTATGTTGACGACATCCTTCTTGCTGGGAATGATATGGAGTCTATAGTCGCCACTAAGAAGTGGCTGTCCTCTACTTTTGAGATGAAGGACATGGGTGAAGCAAATTATGTGCTGGGAGTTAAGATTGTTAGAGATCGTTCTAAGAAGCTTCTCGGTTTGTCTCAAGAGACTTACATTAGGAAGATTCTTGAACGTTTTCGCATGCATAACTCCAAACCCATTGACACTCCAATGGAAAAGAACTGTGCCTTATCTTTAGACCATTGTCCTAAAACTGAAGAGGAAAAGAATCAGATGTCCACTACGCCATATGCATCTGCAATAGGAAGTCTGATGTACGCGATGATGTGCACGCGTCCAGATATCAGTCATGCAGTTGGTATTGTCAGCCAATTTCAAAGTGACCCTGGACGCGCTCATTGGGAAGCAGTGAAAAGAATCTTTCGATACCTACGTGGAACAGCCGACCTCGTCCTTTGTTACCAGGGTGGAGACTTGAGACTGAGGGGTTATAGTGATGCAGATTGGGCTGGTGAGAAGTTAGGGCGCAAGTCCACCTCGGGTTATGTTTTTATCCTTGGAGGTGGAGCTATTTCTTGGTGTAGCAAGAAACAAACTTGCGTAGCCCTTTCCACAATGGAGTCGGAGTACATAGCATGTTCAGCAGCTGTTCAGGAAGCAGTTTGGTTGAGGAGGTTCCTACAGAGTTTAGGCATTACAGCTCATGCAGAGGAAGCTGTGGTCGTATATTCAGATAGTAGGTCAGCCCTAGCCTATGTGAAGGATCCCAAGTATCATGGTAGATCCAAACACATTGACATTAGATTTCACTTCATTCGAGATATGGTTGCGCGTCGGGAGGTTGTCCTGAGGCATATCTCCACTGGTAGCATGGTGGCTGATCCTTTGACTAAGCCTATTGCCAGAGATGTTTTCCTTTCTCACATCAGGAGTATGGGATTATGTAGGATTTGATATGTTTAGACAATTCAATTGTAATTGACATTATTATTATTGAGATATGATATTTATTCCTTTCGTTTTAGTACATGGGTTGTTTATATCATTTGTACACACATCCTTGTAATGTCACCGGGCTTGAATCGACCCACTCACACGGGTGATTCACCTTGGCGCTGAGTTAGCGAGCAAGATGAGACATTTATATCTTTGGCGCCTAGTTGGCGAGCAAGATATACAGTTGCTATATATTATATGTCACCTTAGATTGAGCTAAGATGAGATCTCTATTAGATCGATCATAGAGTTTTTCCACAAACTCTATGTAGCCCGCTTAATAGTCGAATGTGAGATTTCAGACAGGCGCTAAAAGAGTGACTGGGCTGGAAAACTCAGGTCAGGCGCTTGAGTAGCGACTGGACTAAGATTCGTATGGCGTTCTTTTGCTTTTACTTATAGTGACATGCTCATGTTTATGAGTTAAACGCCATAGCATACATTTCATACTGTATGTGCTTTATGTCGACCGATGGTAGGAGTGATGAATGGATCCCTGTTTCATCACTGTGTGAGCCACATGGATCGCTATGATCCAACTCTATACCCTTTTTGACCTGAGACTATGTCATGAAGAGGATGCTTGATGACGCTACTTTAGCGTGTTTTCCAAAAGCCAGGAAACAATTCGGTCTTATGGGGGCATGTCTAGGAAAGCGATTGAGTTGAATTGAATTGGTAGGAGGGCTTAGGGAAGACGATTTGATACTACACCATGTTTTGTGACTCATTAGCTGCGCAGCGTCTATGTCGTATTTTGTTACGATATGAGACATGGGTACATTACATATGTGGGATACAGCACTGCTTTTATGTTTATACGAGGGATTAGAGAGTGCTTATTCGGTGTTTTATGAATTGTCTAGGGCATATGCGAGATACTTTCGAGTGATGCGTTCTTGTTAGTTTGGTGATACTTAACATTTACGCTCCTGTAGTTGTATGTTCTTCTCGTGAGGTCGCACGCTCCATTTCCTGTATGAGGAGATGAATGTTGAGAGATAGAGAAATTATGGAGATAACTCACCCTACGTGGGCGAGTGGGAGATGTTAAAAATATGGGTCATTGGGTTGTGACCCAAACCCATGGTCCGCCCACGTGTGGGTGCTGGACCCAGTGGTTAAGTCCCCTATTCCATGAGGTTTCCTAATTGCACTTGGAAACCAACTCTTGCTAGGGTTTGGACTGTGGAATAGGGGCACATATATATTGAATGTCTCTCTTAGTGATTGAGACACAACACAACACAGAACACAGCAGCCTCCATTGTTCTCTCTCTAGTATTCTCTCTCTAGGATCACCATTGGCCTAGTGGACTTGGAAGCGTGGAATACGTGGGAGGACTCTAGTAGCGATCCCTACGGCTATCACGACATTGAGGAGCATACACGGAGGTCAGACTCCCAGTGGAGGAGCAGCCATTCGTGCAGCGACGACGTGGAGCTTGTAACAACAACCGACAAACATCCTCGGGTCTCTTCCGCTTAAGGTATGTCCTTGGACCCATTATTGAGTGCTATATGCAGTAGATATAGTGTATTTACAATCCATAACTCCCTCCAAGACCTTAATTACCACTGACATGGAAGGTCTCTTAGTAAAATCACCTTGTAAACACCATGCAGAAAGCCTCATCAATTCCACAACCTCTGCACTGTGTAACTGCATATCCTCGCTGTCCTTATCAACCATATCTAACAATTGTTCCTCTTCTGCCTTTTTCTTTAAAAGACTTATTAGATGCATGAATTCCTCCGGCTGAGACCAATCCAAATTTTTTCGGCCACACAAGATTTCTAAGACCACGACACCATAGCTATAAACATCTACCTTTTCTGTGATTATTGAGCTCAACCACTCAGGAGCCAGATAGCCGGGAGTTCCTCTCATGGTTGTCATAACTTGGCTTTGGTCTCTATCAATCAACTTAGCCAGCCCGAAATCAGAAACTTTTGCCTCAAAGGTCTGATCTAAAAGGATGTTTTGAGGTTTAATATCTAAGTGGACTATTTTTTGCCTGCATTCTTCATGGAGATAGGCTAGTCCCTTAGCTATCTCAAGGATGATCTTCCGTCTCTGCTGCCAATCGAGCGAAAGCTCATTGTTTTTGTGGAAGATCCATTTATCCAAAGACCCATTACACATGTACTCATAAACTAATAGCCTATGAGATTTGTCAGCACAAAATCCAATCAGTCTTACCAAGTTGACATGATGAATGCTCCCAATCGTCTCAACCTCAGCCAAGAATGATCTTTTAATATGGCCTAAACCCTCAAGTTGCTTCACTGCAACTTTCATGCCATTACTAAGAGTTCCTTCAAAAACTGAGCCAAATCCTCCTGTACCAAGTTTCTTACAAAAATCCTCTGTCGCGGCCTTCAATTCTTTGTAAGAGAATCTTGTGGGCATTCCTGGTA
Source organism: Liquidambar formosana (assembly GCA_039720395.1). Classification (NCBI taxonomy): domain Eukaryota; kingdom Viridiplantae; phylum Streptophyta; class Magnoliopsida; order Saxifragales; family Altingiaceae; genus Liquidambar; species Liquidambar formosana. Next base: position 16,123,690 of record CM077824.1, read on the forward strand.
CTTGGTCTAAATAATCCTCGTCATCTTCATCAGCATCTCTCTTCTTCCGAAGAAGGAGAACCAAGATACCAATTATGATTAACAGACCAAAGAAAGTTCCTAGGCTGGAACCCACGATGATTGCGACCCTGCCTGTCAACTTTTCAAGAGAAGTTGCTGGTGAAGGAGCCAGTGCACTAGATCCAATCTGCACCTTTAGGAACATAGAAGAGTTTATAGCATTAGGCTCCTCATCATTTATCAATGAAAAAATTTGGGATGGTAAATAGCAATTTCCAGCTGAAGAATTTGTATCATACTGAAACATTGCAGCTTTACACGAACAGTTTCTGATACAGGCCTGTCTACAACTCTCCATATTTGTATCTGTAAGGTCAGACCTAAAGGTGAAGTAAGTCATGTCCTTGAGCTCTAGAAAACTGTGATGCAGCGAAGCCCCACAAGTCAAGGGAGTAGTCTGTGAACACCCAAGTTCCGGCTTCCATTCATTTACTTGCTTAAAAGAGCTTGTCCCGTCATTTGATCCAGGACAACTACACTGCCCGTTGGAGCAAACCCCATATTCTCCACAAACCAAAGGATAACCACATTCACCAATTTCCCTTGTCAATATATCGTCCACTTCCTTCCACCCATCGTACCAGTCATAAAGTTTCAAATGCCCGTCGGCTTCCAGTCTCATGTACTGTACTGAAGATGCCGGAGGAATCTGAATCCATCCATCTAGCTCATTTTTAAGATTGAAAAAAATTAACCTTCCATCTTCAAATTTAAGATAAATTGCTTCTTTCACGCATCCTATATACTGATAATAAGCTTGTGGAGGATTAGTCTCTACGAAAGCAGACAATCCTTCACTGGTGAAAGAAAGTGAATACAAACCTCCTTGAGTCCAATTTGTTGTAGAAATTCTAGCCGTTAGCTTTAGCCCTGGCACTAACCTCTGCCCGAGAACCAAAGAGTCTGCTGGGTGATCAAAAGACTGCCAGACCGTTTTGTTGTTTATGTCAAATAGAATCAAATTTCCAGTTTCAGTCATTTTTAAGCCTGCAACAGACTTGCCAGCAGTCTCTGTCGACCAAGCTACAGTTCCGTTGATATCTCGTAAGACCAAATTGCCTTCCAGTGTGAGCTGCAAGGTAGCGTTATTTCTAACCGGATGGTTTCGGTTAGCAATCCAGACTACTGGTGGCAGGGGAAACCTAGATTCGCTAAATGAAGGTGGGGTGAGAATGAAAATGGCAAAGTGGAAGGTGTCACGGTTTCCATTGCAGAAGCAACCACAGGAAAATCGGGGCAAGGAAGTTCCTCTTGGAAGGATTTCTCTCGCCACTGATGACCCATCTGTGAAAGGCACAGAAAGAAGATCATATGGGCTGTTTGACCATGAAGTGGAAAGGTTTGCAATTGGATTATAGTCATATTGGCAGCTCACTAAGCGAGGACAATAAATTTGAACCAAGGTAAGAAGAAGAAGAAGAAGAACCCAGCATGGTTTCCTGGTTAACACCATTGTTTATATATGCAATAATTCAGAAAATTTCATACGAAGATAAAGAGGAGAACGCATTGGCTTTATGAGGAAAGCATGGAAATGGTGTCCATATGACAGGGGCTTTGCAAGGAAGCCCTGTTAATAGGCATGTGGTTTTCCAGGAGAATTTCACACACCCAGAAGTTAAATTGGATCATCAGAGGAATGTCGTGCTTAATCACTTCGGGCATCATCGACTTGGCAGGATTGCTTTCTTTGCCGGACTGTCCAATGTTTATGATTTTGGCTTCTTCAACGGAGGTTCTTGTACGTTAGAACCTATTGTGCTAGCTGGTGCCTGGTGGGAAAAACTATTGAAAGTATCGCTGATTCTGTTGGATTTTGTCTTGAATCCCTATTAACCCATTTTGTTTGTTGGGTCATTTTTGACCTCACCCCATTGACGACGTGATGGTTTGGGAGTTATGATGAAAAACGTTGCATTTCATCAGAAGAAGGGTATTTGGAGCAGCACAGGTTCATTAATAGTGTCATGTGTATGTGCTATACACGTGACTATTTTCCATCATTTTTCATCAACGATGAACAACAATGAGCACATTGACAAAAATTATAACATTTAGGAGGTAGATTGGTTAAATTTCAGTATAAGACAGTTATCTGTTGGGCCCCATGTTTTTGAAGTTATCTGCAATTTATTTTTGTTTTTAGGGTTTCATCTTTATGCAAAGTGAGCCGCTTGGGAGCCATCATTGGGTGTAAAAGGGATTTAGGGATTTTGTGAGTAATCATACTCTTGTAATCTCTTGAGCACATAATAGATTGATCGTTGCCGCTCGTAGACGTAGGCAACTTTTCGAATCACGTAAATCTTTTGTTTTCTCTCTTTGTGGGTTTATTTATTTTCTATGCTTGAATCGATTCACTTGTTTTATTTATTTAATCCTTTCCACCACATAGAAATTTGTTTATTTACGACGCTTCCGCACAGTAGATTCTACCACAAGTTGCGACATAAAATGCGTTAGGAACCCCTTGTACTTTGAATGCCAATGCAACCTGAGCCGCACAATCTAGAAAACGTAATTTTCGAAGTGCTGCTCATTCATTTCTAGGAGTACTACTTGGACTTTTGGACTTTTGGCCGTCCAATTGTTCACCTGTCCTACACAAAGTTTAATTTTTGAAGAAAATATTTTCATAAAAAATTACGATGACCTTCTTCTTCTTCTTCTTCTTCTTCGTTTTTTTTTTTTTTTTTTTTTTTTTTTTTTTTTTTTTTTTTTGATTGTATGCGTTAGATTCTTGAGTGTTTTTCTTTGCTTTTTCAAAATTTAGTATTTGCATCTTGTTAGATGTGTTCTAGTCTTCTAAAATTGGTATTGGATTCACATAATAAATCTATTGGGCGGTGCTCAAGAGAATATTCAAGTGAATATTTTTTATGCAATTGTTCCACAAATCACCAAAACACACACTTTATGCAATTATGCCCCCTGGAAGTCCTAACCAAACAGAAGGCGGATGCATGATTTTTTTCTCAATGGATGCACAGAAGAACCTACTGATCGAGAAACTAAACTTGGGATTATCATGAGTGGATTATACATTTGCTTGTGTGTGCTTCTCTGGTTGCTTTGTTAAGACATATATTCACATGTCCATAGTGATGACTCCAACTTCTTTTTTCCATTTTTGTAAAAGAACTGTATGTCGTTAATCGCATAGATTCAAGAACGGCTTGTTAATGAGTAGTCAATACATTTGAATATTCTCCTGAGAAAAGATTGCCATACAAATAAAAATGTTCAGTACATATATTGTCATTATGTACATCCAAGATAATGCCAGAACCCATTTAGAAAAATGGAAATATTAAAATGCATACCATTGAAGATATTCCAACAATTGGAGAAGATACTCATTATTTGATACTCAACTTAATTGGCTATCGTTGACTGGCCTATTTAGAAGATATCTGATATCCCAACAATCAGAGAGCCTGAGTGGCTTGACCTTGGAAATTCATTGAAGCTCTAGCTGATTGAGGATATTAGTGTAAAAATGCACACCATCAAGACACCTTTGATTGGGCCGTTGTTAGATTATTATATTGATAAATGATTTGCATGATTTTAGCATTACAATTTCTTTTCACTTGTGAAACTCCACTAAATCCCATTAAGCAGAAGAACCCAAATTGTTGATGTAGGTGAAGGGCACAGCTGCACAGGAGAAAGAAATCTTTCATCTACTCCTCTTGTCAAAGTTACAATGATATGCAGTCCAATAGAAGAGATCAATCACTTGATGAATTCCAAATCACTCATCATTTATTAAAGGATCACTTTCATCAACTACTCATCAGTACAATAAAACAGGTTTTGTTATTTATAATTTATTAAAGGACCCAATAATAAATAAAGCAAAAGGGATCACTTTAATCTTTAAGCCTTGAAATTATAATGTTTCCAAGATTATTTGGAACCAGCTTCTACGTAACATTTTTATGTTCAATTAAAGGATAGTTGGAGAAGAAATCAGAGGATATGAAAAGCGATTCTCAATTCAAATTTGATATATTACTAATGCATCTACTACTGAAAAGCAGTTCTCAACTAGGGGCATAGGCAACATTCATCCACAGCAGTTGAGTAGGCAAAAAGCTACCGGACAGATACAATTTGGACATTTCAGACAGATCAATCTGATCACCAGATGTACAAAATTTGATTAATTACAAGATAGATATGATCCAAACTCTCTACGGCAGATTACGACTGAGACTTACTAGAATGAAACAAGCTGAACTTTTGAAGATACAATCTAGACTTACCAAACAGAATCGATTCAATCAACAGATAGATGCAATCCTAATGCAATAGACAATTTCAGTGCAAATTTTGGCAAATAGATACATGAAAAATGCCCAATAATACTCAAGGCAGCAATAGCGGAAAGGACTGCATAGGATGCAGTGATATATGAAAAGTGCCCGAGCGTATCATTCTCACAAATGAACCTCAAAAAGGCTCTACAATCACTTGACAACATCAAATGGAAAGCTAACCATTCAGGGTTAAATACACCATATAATAATGTTAAATGAAAATATAATGTTTATTCCTATGAAGTGTCACCTTGGTCCTGACAAAACTGATGGCAATAATGGAGTAGCATCACCAAAACTAACCTCCATGTGACCAACTTCAGTTAATGTTATTGATAAGGGTGGATTTGTGAAACTATAATCCAAGTTATCTTCAACATCCACTGAACCCTCCAAGACCTTCACCACCATTGACATAAAAGGCCTCCTTGCAAAATCACTTTGCAAGCACCACATAGCAAGCCTCATCATCTGCACAGCTTCTGCTCCATGTGACTGCATATCCTCACTGTACTTATCAACCATATCCAACAACTGTCCCTCCTCTGCTTTTTTCTTAAGAAGACTTAATAGATGCATGTGTTCCTCAAGCTGAGACCAGTCCAAATTTTTCCGCCCACACAAGATTTCCAAGACCACGACACCATAACTATACACATCTACTTTTTCCGTGATTACTGAGCTCAACCACTCAGGAGCCAGATAGCCAATAGTTCCTCTCATGGTGGTCATAACTTGGCTTTGGTCCCTATCAATCAGCTTAGCCAGCCCGAAATCAGAAACTTTTGCATTAAAGCTCTCATCTAAAAGGATGTTTTGTGGTTTAATATCGAAGTGGACTATTTTTTGCCTGCATTCTTCATGGAGATAAGCTAGTCCCTTAGCTATGTTAAGGATGATCTTCTGTCTGTGCTGCCAATCAAGCGCAAGCTCATGGTTTTTGTGAAAGATCCATTTATCCAAAGAACCATTGCACATGTATTCATAAACTAAAAGCCTGTGAAATTTCTCAGCACAAAATCCAATCAGTCTTACCAAGTGGATGTGGTGAATTGTGCCAATCGTCTCCACCTCAGCTAAGAAAGATTTTTTAATTTGAGCTACACCTTCAAGTTGCTTTCCCGCAACTTTTGTGCCATTACTTACAGTTCCTTGGAAGAGTGAGCCAAATCCTCCCTCACCAAGTTTCTTACTAAAGTTCTCTGTCCTGGCCTTCAATTCTTCATAAGAGAATCTAGTGGGCATTCCTGGTACATCGTACAAATAATCCTCTTTAGCTTCATTGGCATCTCTTTTCTTCCAAAGAATGAAAACCAAGATGCTGATTACGATAAACAGACCAAAGAAAGTTCCAAGGCTGGACAACAATACAATAGCTACCCAGCCTGTCTTTTTTTTGAGAGGAACAGGAGTAGGAGAATTATCTGAGGAAGGGCCAATCTGCACCTTTACAAATGCAGAAGAGTTATAATCACTTGTTTCCTCCTCAATGTTTATCAGTGAAAAGATTTGGGACAGCAAATAGCAATTCCCGGCAGAAGAATTCCAACCATATTGAAATAGAGCAGCTTTACAGGAACAATTTTTAGACAAGCCTGCTTACAACTCTTCATATCAATATCTGTAAGGTCAGCCCTAGGGTCGAAGTAAGTAATGTCCTGTTCATAACTCTTCACAACAACATCTGTAGGATCAGACCTAATGGTGAAGTAAGTAATGTCCTTGAGCTCTAAAAAACTGTGATACTGTGAATCTTTACAAGTCAAGGGAGTAGTTCTGGAACACCCAAGATCAGGCTTCCTGTTATTTATTTGATTAAGATAGCTTGTCCCATTCTGTGATTCAGGACAACTACACTGCCTGTTGGAGCAAATGCCATATTCGCCACAAACCATTGGATAACCACATGAACCAATAAGCCATGTCAGGAGATCACCCACTTCCCTCCATGTTTCGCCTTCCCACTCATAAACTCTCAAATGCCCATCAGGTTCCAATCTCATGTACTGCACCGATGCTGCAAGAGGAACCAGAATCGCTGATACTTGGATCAGCTTCAGGACCGAAGGTAGTTAAGCTTCCATTTAGAAATTTAATAACTTGGTTCTTTACTTTGTTTGCCAATAGGGCCATAATAAGCTTGTGGAGGATTAGACTCTATGAAAGCAAGTAAACCTTCACCATTACTAGTGGCAGAAAGTGAATACATACCTCCTTGGGTCCAATTCGATGCTGAAACACTAGCCGTCAGCTTCTGGCCTAACACCAACTTCTGCCCAAGAAGCAAAGAGTCTGTTGGGTGATCAAAAGACTGCCAAACCGTTTTGTTGTTTACGTCAAAGAGAACCAGATTGCCCCTTTCAGTCAAGTTTAAGCCTGCAACAGACATGCCACCAGTATTTGTGGACCAAGCTATGGTTCCATCAACGTCTAGTAACACCAAATCGCCTTCCGATGTGAGCTGCAAGGTAGCATTAATTCTGACCAAATGGTTTCGATTAGCAGACCAGACTACCTGTGGCTCTGGGTATGCCTGGGGAGGATAAGATGATAGAACCGCCATGTAGGTTTGAATGAAAATGGCAAAGAGTTAAGTGTCACAGTTTCCATTGCAATAGAAGCCACAGGCAATTCTGGGGGCAGAGCTTCCTCTTAGAAGGATTTCTCTCACTCTTGATCCATCCGTGAAATACATGGAATGGGAATCAAATAATGGGCTGTTGGTCCATGAAGTGGAAAGGCTTGCAATTGGGAACTCGTCCCATTCGCCTTTCAGCAAGTGAGGAAAATGAATTTGAACCAAGGTAAGAAGAAGAACCCAACATAGATTCCAGATTAACACCATTGCAGATATAATGATTCAGAGAAGGCAGAGGAAGGGGAATAGGGAGGACAAAAATATGATAGGGATTGAATAATTCTTTATAGCAGTATAACAAGAGAACATATATAGATGACAACGTTGAATAGTTAGTGGATAATAATCAATGGTAGAGCCAGGAATTTACTCCGCGAGGGTGGATTTTTTTTTTTTTTTTTTTTTCACCTTATAAATTAAAGAATCATTTGAGGTATTCTTCTAGTAATGTGCCCCTTCTCTCCCAAAATAGATAATAACAAGATCAAAGAAATTTTTTCGAACTTAATAATTAAAACAAAACTTTAATATATATTTTTTTATGACGTGGAACCCTTGACGGCTCAACTCCACCTTGTAGACCGTTCCTACCTTCCTGGAGCTAAGATAGACCCTAAATACCTACAACCTCCTGCATGGATCGACTAAGACTGGATCACACTTCAATATCTTAAGCTGTCTGGTAAATTATAAGCTGCTGCAATATAACACCTTCTCAATGTGAACCCATCAAGTGAACCGTCATAAATCTTTTTTGTCTCCCACAGAAAGATGAGAGAAAAACGGGCTTTTTTTTTCTAACTTGTATTACTGAGCAGAGCAATTGATTTCATGAGCATTCAAAAGACAGACTGAGTCAATTACCCAGAATTTGGGATACAATGGCGTGGCTCGCGGGCATGTTGGACTTACAATCATGCGTGTCACATGATTATTTTTCGTCCTTTTTTCTAACGGGCAATGCTAATATGCTTTACAATCTCCCTTTTTGTGGGCCTGGTTAGGCCCCTTTTGTTATTGGCTCCGGAGTGTAGAGGAACTATTATGGTCAGGTATAAAATGTATTGGGCCAGGGTGTTCTTCATGTGGACTCAGGTTAGGCCTAGTTGGGCTTTCATATTATTCGGGTTGAACTCGAGTTGGGCCAAAGACAAAAACCTAAACCCAAGCTCAATATCAAGCTTAAGACATGATTTAGGCTTATCTCAAACCTCGGGCTGGGCCTAATTTAGGTCAATGGGCTTTTTATTAAATAACATTTATAAAACTCATATATGTAAAATGTTAAGTTTATAAATTATAAAAACATTTGCAAACATTAAATCAAAGTTTATATGATTTAATAACCTTTATAATTTATAAAAATCTTAAGCTATCTACTAGCATAGAGGAAATCCCACCGGCTTTTCTAGGAATGTGCACACTTTGTTGGCGAAATGATCTAACTTGTTCTGCATAACTCACAAAGGCCATGAATATTGACCAATAAGCCTTCCAAAGAAATATTTGATCATAGAAAATGAGACACACAGTCTTCCAATTGTGTATGTCTAAATTTCTCATGTCACCTTCACGTAAATACAATCAAATCTCTAAGACATGAGACCTTAACATCTTCAAACAAAGTTGGAAATGCTATAGATGGCAATCGCTTGAATAAAATCAAATATTTAAGACATGAGAGCTCAACATCTTCAAAAAAAGTGCATGGGAAATGCTATAGATGGAACCAACGAATCTTCAAACAAAGTGGGAAATGCTATAGATGGAGCCAACCAGCTACCTTAGATGGTAATGTCTGAAAATGGTCATACCACACAGACTTCTACTCCTAACAAATAACCATTTCCTAATTAAACAGCCCCCAAAAAAATAAAAATTCAAGAAGGGCTTTCAACAATTCCACTGACTTCCCGACAATTTTTTCACTTTGTTTTCAAACAAGCCAGCCCACTGATGGTGAATTTTACTTTGTCATTCGTCGAAATCCAAGTCCCCAAGTCTTTTGGTTTACAAATTTTTCACTCTGTGCTCAGGTAGCTCTAAAACAGGTTTAGATACACATAATTTACTAAAGGATCCCACTAATGTATACAGAATAATGATCCAATTAGTATATAAGGCTTAAACTGCCATAGTTTTCAAGGTCCTTTGAAACTAACATCTACATAAAAGTTTTAAGTTGAATTAAAGGATACTTAAGGAAAGTATAAGATTACATTAAAAGCAATAATTTTGATATCGTACTAAAGCATCCCCCGTTATTATAAGAAATTTCTATTTAAATTTGAATGATGCAAAGAAGGTGTCTTAATTCTTGATGTGTGGCTGAATTAGGGGCGTTGCATTCAATCTGATCATCGGATAGATATGGTTTGAGCTCTGTAGACGATCAATCTGATCATTAAATAGATACGAATATAAATGAGAACCGGCAGATTCAATACAACCAGGAACTATTACATGGAAACATGCCAAACTCTTTGAATAGATGGAATCTAGAAATATCGAACAGAATCAATTCAATCACCAGACAGATGCAATCCTGATTCAATGGAAAAATATAATGAATTTTCAGCAAACAGATATACTTCAAAGCATCTTCAGTTATGTCAATCTCACTGAAGCATATCGATGAATAATATTTGATGCAACGATACCTGAGAGGGATGCTTAGGATGTAGTGATATAAAGTGCACAAGCATATAATATATCAAATGAGCCTTAAAAAGGCACTACAATCAGTTGACAAAATTTAAAGGAAAGCTAACCTTTCAGGGTAACATACCTTTACCCAAAAGACATAAATGGAGGTATGTTGTTTATTCGTAAGAAGTCTCACCTTGGTCCTGATAGAACTGATGGCGGTATTGGAGGAGCAGCACCAAACTTCACCTCTTTCTGATCAGCTTCTGCAATTGTTTTGAGTGATGGAGGATTTGAGGAGCTATAATCTAGGTCATGTTCGACATCCATGACCCCCTCCAAAACCTTAACCACCATGCACAGACAGAAGGCCTCCTTGCAAATTCACTTTGTAAACACCATGAAGCAAGCATCATCATCTCCACCACGTCTGCTGCATGTAACTGCATATTCTCACTGTACTTATCAACCATATCCAACAGTTTTCCCTCCTCTGCCTTTTTCTCAAAAAGACTTAATAGATGCATCTGTTTCTCGGGCTGAGACCGGTTCAAATTTTTCTGCCCATAGGTCCATAGTAATAGACATCTACTTTTTCTGTGATTATTGAGCTCAACCACTCAGGAGCCAAATAGACAGGAGTTCCTCTCATGGCGGTCATAACTTGGCTTTGCCCCCTATTAATCGGCTTAGACAACCCCAAATCAGAAACTTTTGCATTGAGGTTTTCATCGAAAAGAATGTTTTGAGGTTTAATATCTAAGTGGACTATTTTTTGCCTGCAATCTTCATGGAGATAGGCTAGTCCATTGGCTATGTCAAGGATGATCTTCCTTCTGTGCTCCCAATCAAGTGGAGGCTCATGGTTTTTGTGGAAGATCCATTTATCTAAAGACCCATTACTCATGTATTCATACAGTAAAAGCCTATGAGATTTCTCAGCACAAAATCTAATCGATCAGTCTTACCAAGTCTTATTCTTAGGGCCTCTTTGGGCATCTGGATGGAAATTAAACAATTGTAGTGTTTTATTGCCATAGATGATGATGATGATTAACATGGTACAGCAGTTGATTTTAAACTTTATAACCTGAATGAAGAGAAACATAAATGGGGTTGAGGTGTAAAGCTTGGATGATTGGATGGTGTGTCGGTGATGAGTGCTCCTTTCTTTTTTTTTGGCTCAAGAATTCAGTGGATGCAAAGGGAATTGCATTTATTTTACAGATCACAATTTCTTTTGTCATGGTGAAGATGATGATGATGCACTTAAAGGATTATATGGGGTCATAAAACCAGCAGTGTGTTGAACTTAGAGGTTGCATTGGGAATCTAGCTAGAATCTTTTCCAGGCTATTCCCAGTTATTCTGGCCTCCCCCAACTTGGTGGAGGGGAAATTCATGTCCATCTGGATGCTAAATGTAAGCATGAAGTCTATTGTCCAGATTATTAGTTATGGTTAAACTGTACCTGGTGAATGTTTTTGTTAATGACAAGATTCTTCTCTGTGGTTTCCCTTTAATTTATTTTTGTTTGTCTCCATGGCTCTTGATAAACTAGGATGAAACCTGCAAATTTGTGTGTTTAGCACATGATAATATCTCAAACTTGTCCATGTATAGATTGTCCTTGAAAAGAATAGTTAGATTCAAATTGTATGGTGATTGATCTTTTGTCTTACCTTATTTTGGTGATTATGGTTTTTGTCACATGCATAATGGTGTATCGCACACATAGTGAACGTAATTCACTTATTAATATGCCAAACTCAAATTGAAAAAACATTTTCAACAATCACCAATATATTAGGTAAATTCTTAAGCCTGTTTTAATGGGGAGGAAGGTCATATTCAATAGGCCATCAACCAGACAGGCAGACACTTTTTAGAGTGGTCATGTAATTGAAGGTTGACTTATTTCAATTTTAGTTTAGAATGTTGGGCATTTTTCCCACATGGCAGGGGTCTATTAAGGTGAAACGTTCTGCACTAGGAGAACCTGAACTGGAGAAAGCATGCCTCCCATACGAGTCCATGGAGCTGCCATCTGTGTTTAACCTGGACACCTAGAAAAACAACCTCTTGAACATATCTTGACTTATGGATTACTAATCTTTTGGTAAAAGACTTCAAGTCTTTGCTTTATCACAAAACTTCCATGAACTTAGCTTAAGAAGGTGGTCAAAAGGGACCAAAATTTGATGGATTTTGGGAGTTGAATGTCATTCAAGGAGAACTGTTTCATAGTTAATTTATATATTTACTAATAACTAGCACTGCTAGTGCTGTTCTTGCACTGTTAGTGGTGTTCGATCTTTTCCTTGCTATGGTACTTAAGCAAGATGGGGCATCCATACAACTTTCTGAGTCCGGCAGCACCTAGTTTTTCTGTCAAGAGTTAAGCTAAGAAGCAGTTAATTCTAGCTCAAGGCTATTTCAATTATTTAAGTGCATGGAAAGTCACTTTTATACATAGGTTTGTTACGATTTTGTACTCTTTTTTTTTTTTTTTTTTTTTTTTTAATTGGCATTGTTGCTTCCCTTGAGTGAGTGCCTTGAAATCGAGGTGCCCAGTCCTATCTCCTCAAAGGCACATTTAAACTTAATTACACCATATAGGTAGGAAGCCTCAAATTCTCTCATCTGAACAAGTACAAGGACAATGACTGTTGTACAAATGGAGTTCCCAGTTTTTTCCGTTCTTGAAGTTTAACCTGATTATGATATAAATTCTAGGTAGCTGCCTTACCTCAAAACTCAAATGCAGTTTGTTTGGAACTAAGAAGGGTGCTGCATTCTGAAGGCAATATATGTACATATAGATTATGCAGAATTTTACAATTCAAATTCTTACTGCCGTGTAACATGCATAAGAGTTGCACAGTAAGGGAACTGAACGTAATTGAAGCTTCCTTGAAATAAAAAGTAAAATTGTCTGCATATTATGCTCCTATGTGAACTTCAACTATCAAAAATGTTTTCTTTCCTAAAATTGGCTATACTTGGCTTCTTTAACTATCTGCTTCAAAAAAATTTTAAATTTGTTTTCAGATTGCGAAATCATTTCAAAACTCTTTCACCAAATGAATAATTAAATTTGAAGTATAAATAATTGTAACTTTTAGATCTCTCTTGTTCACCAAGAGACCGACAATCACTTGCCCATCAATTTATGGGCTTAGTAAAATTGTGCTTTGAAATCATTGTTGTTATTCTATATAGCTCAGTTTCCTCCATACCTAATGATCATTTTGAACAACTGAATTTTATAGGAAAATTTCGAAGCAAGAAGTTAAAATTGGAGAAGTACTAAACATGTATTTACTTTTGTTGCTTCTTAAAGATTGATGTTTGACCTTCTAATGGCCTTATTTGGCATTGAAAACTGCCTAACAATGAAAAGTACGCAAAATTAGGTTTCATGGTTACAGACTGTTTTATATCATATGGTTGTTTAAAGTTGCTCTATAAAATTAGGTTTCATGGGCACCCCATTTCAATTTTTGCTGCAAGTTCTGGAGGTATAGTTCAACCACTTTTCTTTTTTTTTTTTTTTTTTTTTTTCAAATAAGAAAAATATAAAACAGTCTGTAACCATTGTTTTTAACTGGATGGTGCTAAGTTCTTTTCGTTTTAAATAAATATTTGAAAACGGAGAATTTTGAATGCATATGCTTTGTTTTTGTTTTTTGTTTTTTGTTTTTTTGGTTACATTTGATGGGAATCGACCCATATACCTAAGATTACCCAAACCCTAACCCACCCAAGTACCGCCACTAGACCACAAAGACTGGTGCTGTGTATGCTTTTCAATTGTTAAAAGAGTTGCTTGAACAGCAACAATAATGTGTTTCTAATCTCTTGATTGCTTGTCTTTGGATTGCTTATATATGACTTGTATTGTTGTAGAGAAATAGAATAGATAGAATCGACCAAGGAATATTTATTGAGTTCCTAGCATTAGGCCAGCAATATATATATTTTATTTTGGAAAAAAAAACAAGAGCTTTTGAAACCCCTTTTTTTAATTTTTAATTTTTAGTAAGAAGTAAGAAAGAGCTTGTGTAATCTTATTGGCATCTTTTGATGATTTCATAAAATTTTCATCGTAAATCAAAAGTTTAGGTAAAATAGTTTTGACCACCAAAGGCATCCTATAAAATAAAACTCACACCTCTCTAGCAAAAAAAAACAAACTTTTAAATAAGGACCACTACAAGAAGCCGTGTAAGTTGTAACGTTAAGAAAGAAACAAAAAAAAAAAAAGGGTCTTCAAAAAAGATGGAAAAAAGGAAAATAAAGAAGGTCTCATAGAGCAACAGTGATTTCAATTTATATTAACAGCGGTTTTTATAATAGCACTTTCAATTTTTATTGTAAGGGCTTCCTGTAACGACGCTTTCGGTATAATTTTTTAGGTAAAAGCCTGTTTATTGAAATCAGAAGCAAAAACAAACGTGTTTACCGGAAGAAAACGTGGTTACTGCAAGCACCCATTCACAACGTCAGCCCATCTCTCGCCGGCGATTAGGGTTTTCGCCCGTCGCGGTCGCTGTCCTCCGTCGTGAACAGGTAACACTCGTCTCTCCCCCCCCCTCTCTCTCTCTCTCTCTCTCGGGTGAGTTGTTGTGGTGTTTAATGTGGTGGCTCTGGCCGCAACCACGGGTTTCTTGATACTGAAAGTAAGTGTTCAATATTCTAGTTTTTTTGAATCATAATTGCAAGTGCATGTGGTGATTCTTTTAGTTTATAGCATAATGTTTGTAGGTTCTTTCTTCTCTGTATGTATTGATTTCTTGGACTTTCTTTTCCCTGCAAATTAGGGTTTCTTTTTCCCACTTTATGTTGATTTCTTTGATTTCCATTTTCCTGTAAGCTAGGGTTTCCCCCCTTCTTTTTATTATTTATTCTTGAAATAATTTTCCACGAAAGAATGTGCAGATTATGAGTTTTGTACAATACCCATATTTTTCAGAATTTTTCTGTCACTCTCTGGTTGGTTGCAGAGGAAACTGAGGGGGAGGAAATAAAATTTAAATTTGAATTACGTTTTGTGTCATTTTGGTTCCTGAAAACTGAAATCTCCCTTCAACTAACACATCATCCCAATTTTCTGTTTCCAATCATAGCCTTCAGAGGATGAATTCCTGCGAAAACGTACTCATCAGCACATAAATTTTTGTTTATGTTTTGTATATCTGTGGATTTCTTAGATTCTGTTTTTCTTATAACTTCGGATTTCTTTTCCCCACTTTGTATTGATTTCATGGATTTAGATTTTCCTGTAAGTTAGGGTTTCTCTTCTTAATTTTATTTTATTTTTTGCACTTTTGGAACCTAATAACTATTTGGAGTAGTTAACTCAAGTTTTAATTTTCTTTTTTGTTTTTTGAAACCAAAACAACGTATGACTCAAGAGTTAAGAATTCAGTTTCTTTTATTTTCTTCCATTTTTTTCTCAGCAACCAAATGCAAGTTAGGGTTCTTTTGCCCTGTGTTATTGCAGATTTTTGGGTTCTGTTTTCTTGTAAATTTGGGTTTGTTCCTTTATGTCATATGAGAAACACCTTCAATGTGTTCTGTTTTCAATAACATTGATTTGAAAATCTGTGACAATGTATTCAGATAATGCTTTTTTGGACAATACTCATTTGTTTTGTAAATTTTTTTTTCCAGATTTTTTTTTTAAACTTTCTGTTTGGTTGCTAGGGAAACTAAGTGGATGGAATATATATATATATATATATTTTTTTTGAATTATGTTGTGTTATTTGGGTTTCTAAAAACTGAAATCTCACTTCATTAAGCTAAACAGTTGCATATGGCCTAGTTGGGTGGAGGTTTTTGTTTTCGAGTTTCACAGAATAACGAGCCCCATATTCATTGTAATATAATATATTTGTATTTTCTACCTTCTCTCAGCAACCAAATGGATTTTTTCCTGGATTTTTTAATTTTATGCTTCAGTTAGCAAAATATGGGTTTTTCTTTAAGGTCTCGTTTTCCATCTTTATTTAAAAAAGAAAAAAAATCATTATGAGTTCTTTTTCTGTCTCTCTCTCTTTCCTTTTTTGAATGGCAGCTGGACACGTTTATTCCCAATTGTTCTGTAATGGAGTTCAGCTTTGCTCACTACATCCTCATGGGAGTGAAGGTAGAAAAGGAAAATTTGAATTTGTCTCTAGTAGCTCTCAAAAGGATGGTTACTAAGACAAATGTGAACATTTAGAAAAGGTTAAAGTCAATAGTTATATATTTAATAAATCTTGAATATGTGATATGATTTTCCGTTCATCAAGAAAACTTATTTTAGGCCACCCAAGCATGCATGTTATGTGTTTGAAGCCCACAGCAACAGAAGGTGTCAATTTGCTTTGATTTTTTTTTTTTTTTTTTTACTTCATCAATTTTTTTTCTCATGCTTGGTAGATCTTCATTCCCAAATTGTAGTTGTTGTGTATTTATTTTAAGTAGTCAGTAGTTAGTACATGAGATATTTAATGCATTCCTAGGTGTGAAGTGGGAGAGAAGGGATGTCATAATTGGGGTATTGAATAAGACGACCTTTTCAGCTTTAACCTTGGGCTTAGGCTTCCTCCCAGATGTCAGAACTTTCAGGACTTGGGCATGGCGCTCACGACTAGGAACTTTACTTCAAGTATCTCATGGAGGTCTTGACTATGCCAAGGGCAAGAGCCTAAAGCAAAGGCAAGGACCCACATCGGGCTTCCCCGGGGTCTGACCTTGACTATTCTTTTTGCTGTAAAGGCACTTCTAACACCCTTTCTCGCTATTATTAACATGGTGTTACCATCTAGGGCGGATTCGAAAGCGTCTACCTCCTTTCCCAAGCTTGAGTGGGAAAGGGCTTTTTCTCTCCCAGACAATGTATTTCTTAAAGCAATCAGAATATTGATGTTGAAATGCAGTGGACTACGATACTGCACAATTACTAAGATAATGCTTGTGCAATCAGTGGTCACTGTCGATATTTTCAGTTAAACCTCTTCACTAAATCCTGAGGATACCTGTATTTGAACCCGTAATACAACTTTTGTGTCTATGCTCACTATTCCCTAAATTCAGGTCTATATTAGTTACCATTAGATTGGTAATGACATTAAATCTAGCTCATGGGAATGTTAGACTTGATTTAAAAATTTTAGTGAGAAATGCATTTCTAATATGGAAATCATTTCATCATTAGTTGGCTAATTTGATATTGTTACAGAGAAATTTCAAGCTTGGATATAAATCTGCAGTACCCTTTTTTTTTTCTTTTTTTCTTTTCGTTTTTCTATGAAATGCTTTTGGACTCATTATGCATTTTCCATTTATACGTGACGTTCCTTATTGAATCGTTATCAAATGGTATCTACTTTTGCTTTTGTTGGGGCTATGAGTATATTTCCAAGTCTTTAGCCTCATAGAGTAATTGAACTATTTTCCTGTACTTCAATGGGTTTTTCTGCTTTCTGAATGTGTATTTGTTATGTCTTATGTAGAGAAGACGATGCAAAGTTAGACTGTTGAGCAAAAGTGAAGTTTCTTCGCCCTATTTCCTACAGGTGAAACTTTTCAATTTGTTTTGGCAATCCGGTAATATTTTAAGAGATTATGCATTACTTGTGCACAGATTATATATTTTAGTATTTAGTGGTGTTGTGATAGAGTAACAGTGAGAGGTAATCGTAAAATATATGTTCAATTTTTATACAGCTGAAACTAAATCCAATTAAGAATTCTTTCTAGTCGTGTGTGATGTTGTTGAAGTTTCTCTTTCCTCTTATCCATCCCCTGTTAGATATATTTTCAAATTTTGGGATTTATTTTAATTCTTAAATATTGACTCATTTTGTTACCGTTGGATTTCTGTTATATCCGATGAGGAGAGGGAGCATTAGCTCGTGGTTGATGATATTGCGCAAGGATTCAAGGTTCTGAATATTTAAATCTCTAGAGTCACTGCGTGATTATTTTAAATGTTGTACCATAGTTATGCTCTCAAATTGTTTGTACTTAAAACAAATTCTGTGTTAAGAGTGGCTTTAACTCTTGACTATATTATTACTCGTTCTTAATTTTTGCGTTTAAGTAGGACACATATTTTGTGTTGCAAATGACACAGTTTATGCTTAACAGTTATGTTTTTCCAAGATAGCCACCTTGTGCAGAAATTCTTCAAATTCTCATGTTTCTTGGCTCCTTAGGATGATCCCAAATTATTTGGTATAGTTTGCCGATCATAATTCCCAAATGTTAGTATATGCTTCTTTTTGTCTCATGTTCCTTGGCTCCTTAGGATGATCCCAAATTATTAGGTATGGTTTGTCACTGATAATTCCCAAATGTTAGCATATGCTTCTTTTTCCTTTATATTCAACCGATGCCACCCCCCACCACACACACACACACACACACACACACACACACACACAAAAAGGGAGAAGAAGAAGAATACTTTGGAAATTTGTAATTGAATTTTGCTGTGAGAACTGCTATGCATGTACTCTTGTACATACCTTTGCTTCTATGATCAAAAGTGGACCACATCAAAGACGCATATCTTTAAGGACATATTTATTGTGGATGGCATATTTTCTTATTTTAGAAGTGTTTAGTGGTTTAGGACATTCACAAGGTTTCAATAACCCAGAATATTGCCCAAGATTGTGAAAAAAACCTAGAATTTCTTGTCAATATTTTGCCCAGTTGTCAAAGACATATTTTTGTATAAATATTTTCAATCTTCTAATGAAAAAACATCAGCACTCTAGAAAGCACCAATGAAAGAATCAACAGTCACATTCGGTCAGCTATTAATCAGAATAGAGATATCCGGCATTGATGAAGGGATCAGAGAGACCTTCAACAAAAAAGGGTCCGGAAAGAGTGAGGGTTCAGAAAGACCTTAAACTGTCAAAGGTCTGGGAACACCTTAAACTAATGTAGAATTGCAAAAACCTGAAAAGATCTCAAACTCTTAGTGATCCCAAATGACCTTAAACTATCCTTGGGTGTTGACATGGAAGAAAATCTCAAGTTCTCAACAAGTCAACGATCTGAAGAGACTTTAAACTACTTTGTTGGCTCGGTATATAAGGTTTGGTAGGATCATAACCTGCCACTTTGTCCCAACATTAGTTCCCTTGATTTCTAGACCTGTGGTACCATAAAACTATTTTATTGCTTTGGTATATGCTTTGATAGGACCATAACCTACCATGTTGCCTTGAATATTTGTTACCTCGACATGTGGTATGGTAGTACCATAAAGAACCTCGTTGTTTCGGTATATAGTTTTCTAGGACATAACCTACCATGTTCCTTCAAAGATTAGTGGCCTCAATGTATGGTCTGATCACACCTGGATTGTTCTCGATGTAAGGTTTGTTAGGACTTTAAACTACTTTGTTGCCTCAATTTAAGGTTTGGTTGGACAATAATCTACATGTTGCCTTGAATTTCAGTTATCACGATGACCAATCTTGTAGGACTTTAACCTACTTTATTGCTTCATATGGTTTGGTAGGACCATAACAGATCATATTGCCTAAAAAAAATGCTACCTTCGTGCATCCTCTAGTAGGACTTCCATTACCTTGTTGCCTTGGTATGAGTTTTTTTTTTTTTTTTTTTGTTCCAAAAAAAAAAAAAAAACCTCTAAAGTCTGACATGTGAATAGTTTCATAATTCATCACTGTAGAATAAAATATCACAATGCCACGAATATCTATTGCCTCGATATATAGTCTAGACGGACCTTAAAAAATTGTGTTGCCTCAATATACGATCCATTATGATTATCAATAACCATTTTGCCTCGAATATTGGTTGCTTCGATGGATTGTGTGATAGGACCTTAAACTATCGTGTTATATTAATATATGTATGGTATTGTAGGACCATAAACTATTATGCTGCCCCGATTATCGGTTGGCCTGATGGATAGTCTTGTGGCCTTGTAGGACTTTAAACCACATTGTTGTGTTGGTATACGGTCTGATAGAATGATAAACTATCATACTGCTTCGAATATCACTTTGCCTTGATAGATGGTCTGGTAGAACATAAACTACCGTGTTGCCACGACATAGAGTTTGGTAGAACCATAAACTACCATATCACATTGATTATCAATTTCTTCTATGGCTGGTCTGGTAGGACCATAAACTATTGTGTTGCTTCGGTATACGATCTCATAGGATCATAAACTACCAAATTGCCTCAATTATTAGCTACCATTATAGATGGTTTGGTAAGACTTTAAACTAACACACTGTCTTGAGCTACTGTTTGGTAGGACAATAAATTACCATGTTGCTTCGATTATTAGTTTCCTTGATGGATACTCTGGTAGGACTTTAAACTACCGCGTTGCCTCAGTATACGGTCTAGTAGGAACACAAACTACCAAATTGTCTTGATGGATGGTCTTACCAGACCTCAAACTATCGTATTGCCTCGATATACAGTTTAGGAGGACCAAAAATTATAATGTTACCTCGATTATTGGTTACCTTAATAGATAATCTAGTAGGACCTTAAACTACCGCGTTGGTAGGACCATAAAATACCATATTACCTTGATTATCGACTACCTCAATCCATTTTTGGTAGGACGTTAAACTAATGCGTTGCTTTGATCTACGGTCTAGTACGACCATCAAATACCATTTTGCTTCGACTATCTGTTGCTTTGATTGATGGTCTGGTATGACCTTAAACAACCGCATTGCCTCGATCCACAGTTTGGATTAATGGATAGTATGGCTGAATGTTCAACTAACTGTTGCCTTGGTCTATGGTTTGGTAAGACCATAAATTACTAAGTTGCCTCGATTATTAGTTGCTTTGATGGATGCTCTGGTATGACCTTAAAATACTGCATTGTCTCGGTATACGGTCTGGTAAGACCATAAATTACCATGTTGCCTCGATGGATGGTTTGGCAGGAACTTAAACTATTGCGTTGCTTTGATATACGGTCTAGTAGGACCACAAACTACCATGTTGCTTCGATTATCAGTTGCCTCGATGGATAATCTGATAGTACCTAAAACTACCATGTTGCTAAGATTATTGGTTGCCATGATGGATAGTCTGGTAGGACCTTAAACTACTGCGTTGCCTCAATATACGGCCTGGTAGGACCATAGGTAGGACTATAAACTACTATGTTGCTGTGATTATCGGTTGCCTCGATGGATGGTTTGGTACGACATTAAATTACCGCGTTGTCTCGATATACGGTCTAATAGGACCATAAACTACCATGTTGCCTCGATGGATGGTTTGGTAGGACCTTAAACTACCTTATTGCTTCGGTATATGGTCTGGTAGGACCATAAACTACTATGCTGCTTCAATTATTGGTTAGCCTCGATGGATGGTCTTGTAGGACCTGTATTTATTCTGTATAATTCTTTGATTTATCGTTAACTCCGGGTACGGTGAATGCTTAGAATTCCCTGCGAATTAAATTACTAGTTTTCTCATGCATTAAATCAATCAACCTTATGACTCCATATTTTTAGAATTGTTTTGAATAAAATTAATTGTTATATCATCCGACTGGGTCATCCTTGGTATGAATCTCAGTTGAGTTATAAAATTGAGTCGTTAGCAAATATCTAATACTTGTTGTGAGTGGACCTTTGAACCTTAGTGCTTTTAAATTATTGTTTTCAATCAAACTAATTCTCTGCAATCAAGCAACCAAATTCCTAAATCTTTTCTCAATCATCTCTGCTAATTATTCTCCTTCCCTATGGTTCGACCTCAGACTTACCGAGAATTTATTACTTTGCGACATCCTGCAGCTGGGAGGATTATTAAAGTCGCAGCAAGTTTTTGGCGTCGTTGCTGGGGACTAGCGTGGATAAATAGCAGCTCATTGTTTTTGGTGGAGGTTTGTTGTATTTTGCGAATCTCTTCGCAAATCTGGTAAACTCTTTCCACAACTTTTTACTTTTATTTATTTTTTATTTTTTCTATATTTTTTTTTGCAAATTTGGCATTGTGATCACACTCATCGTTTGGTTAGAGTTGAGTCTGAAAGTTTGTGTGGTAATTTAATTGATTCTCTTGGACACAATCACACACTTGACACCATGTCTGATAATGAGGAAAAAATTGAGAATATTGATGGGATGACAAAAGGACTCTTAGAGATTATTTGCAGCCTACTAGGAGTAGTGCACCATCTTGCATCATTTTTCCTCTGAATGCCAATAATTTTAAATTTAAGCTTGCCAATAATTTCAAATTTAAGCCTGGCATGATTCCATTGCTACCTAAATTCCATGGTTTAGAATATGAAAACCCATATTTGTACCTTAAGGAATTTGATGAGGTTTGTGTAACCTTCTATGACCAAACTTGTAGTGAAGAGACTATTAAATTGAAATTATTTCCCTTTTCTCTCAACGATAAGGCAAAAAATTGGCTTAATGCTTTAAGACGTAGATCAAATTGAATTTTTGAAAAAGCACTTCCCACTTCATAGGACTAATACTCTCAAAAGACAAATAATGAATTTTTCGCAAAAAGATAATGAGACTTTTACCAATGTTGGGAACGTTTTAAAGATTTATTAAATTCTTGCCCACATCATGGCTATAAAACATGGCGTATCATTAGTTTTTTTTAATCAAAGTTTTAACTCCTAAAAAGCGCCAATTTGTAGAGATGATGTGCAATGGTGAATTTATGAATAAGGACCTTGATGAGGTTTTGGACTATTTTGATCTATTAGCTGAGAATGCCTAATCTTGGGATATAATTGATACTTTATATAGGTCCAAGCCTTCTACCAACCCATTTGGGGTGGTAAGTACCATTTTAGGGAAGATGATAACTTAAGTGCTAGGGTAGCTATTTTGGCTAGGAAATTAGAAGCCATGGAGTTAAGGAAAGTTAATGAAGTTATGTCTGTTCCTAAATTGAATGATGTTTGTAGTATTTGTGAGGCCGTGGGACACTCTACAAATGATTGTCTAACTATCCCTGCTTTTAAAGAGGTGTTGCACGATCAAGCAAATGCTATAAACATAAATAAATAGCCTTTTTCTTCACCTTATTCTGAAATTTATAATCCAGGGTAGAGGAATCATCCAAATTTCAGTTGGAGGAATGATAATGTGGCACTACCACCTCAAGGCCATTCTAATTTTGTTTCCTTATAATCCTCCTCCTAAGAAGGGTTTAGAGGAAACATTGCAACAATTTATGCAGAGTCAAGCCACCATAAATAATCAGACTTTTCAAGCCATAGGTGACATTAGAAACACTCTTACTAAGTTGACCACTTCATTGAATATTCAAGAAAAAGGTAAATTTCCATCTCAATTACAATCTAATGCCCAAAGTCAATTTAGTATTAGTGATTCTAATTTATCTGATACACAACTTGAGCATGCTAAGTCCGTTACTACTCTTCGTAGTGGAAAAGTAATTGATAAAACTATTCCACTACCCAAGGACAAAGAAAAAGAAGAATTTTCAAAAACAAAGAGTAGTAGTGAACTTAATAAGCCCGAGTCGAGTGTAGTTGAGAGATGCCCCATTCCCATTCCTTTTCCTCAAAGATTGCAACCACCTCAAAAAGTGAATTAGAATGCAGATATTCTTAAAATCTTTAAACAAGTGAAAGTCAACATTCCTTTGTTGGATGCAATAAAACAAATTCCTTCTTATGCTAAATTTTTGAAAGATTTATGTACGGTTAAGCGTAAGCTTAACGTACAAAAGAAGGCATTTTTAATTGAGTTGGTGATTGCTATTATTCAAAACAATATTCCTCATAAGTATAAAGATCCAGGTAGTCCCATAATTTCATGTGTTATTGATAATTTTAAAGTAGAGCAAGCTTTACTTGATCTTGGGGCTAGCGTGAATCTTTTACCTTATTCGTTATATGAACAGTTAGGGTCTAGGTGAGCTAAAACCTACAAAAATAACTCTTCAGCTTGTGGACCGTTCTGTGAAAGGACCTAGGGGAGTAGTAGAGGATGTGTTAGTCTAAATTAATAAATTTTACTTTCCTGTTGATTTTATTGTTTTGGACACACCCTGTTTTGAAAGCTAGTTCTCAAATTCCTGTGATTTTGGGTCGCCCATTTCCTGCAACTTCTAATGTTTTCATAAATTATAGGAGTGGTGTACTTAAATTGTCTTTTGGAAATATGACCCTGGAATTGAATATTTTTAATACTTGCAAACAACTTAGGGATGATGATGACTTTCATGAAGTTGACTTAATTGATACACTTGTTCAAGAACAATTTAATGTGTCCTGCTTTTTCGGATCCTTTAGAGGTGTGTTTGGTTAATTATTATGATTTGGAGTTTAATGAAGATCCTGAAATTGCATATCTTTATTGTTTATTGGATTCTACACAGGAATTGGACGTGAATGCGCGGAAGCCTAAAATTGAAAAGCTAC
Source organism: Liquidambar formosana (assembly GCA_039720395.1). Lineage (NCBI taxonomy): Eukaryota > Viridiplantae > Streptophyta > Magnoliopsida > Saxifragales > Altingiaceae > Liquidambar > Liquidambar formosana. Next base: position 16,147,805 of record CM077824.1, read on the forward strand.
CATTTCGTGAGCCTAAACTTTTGTCATCAAATGAGAAAGTGCCTAAATTGGAATTAAAGCTCTTACCAGTGGAACTCAAGTATGCATTCTTTAGACTTAAGGAGATTTTTCCTATGGTAATATCTACTAAACTTGATCCCTTGCAAGAAGGTAAGTGGCTGAAAATTTGAAAGAGCACAAGGGTGCAATAGGATTGAATGTTTCTGATATTAAGGGAAGTAGTCTTTTAGTGTGCACTCATATAATTTATTTGGAAGAGATTCGGCGAGATGCTTATGACAATTCTAGAATTTACAAAAAACGAATGAAAGTTTTTCATGACAAATATTTTGAGGAAATCTTTTGAACCATCTCAAAAAGTTCTTTTGTATAATTCTAGATTGCATTTGTTTCCACGTAAGCTCAGGTCCCGTTGGACAGGACCATTTGTGGTTAGAACTGTTTTTCCTCATGAAGTTGTTGAGATTGAAAATCCCAAGAATGGTAATAGTTTTTAAAGTTAATGGACAACGTCTTAAACCATTTCTTGAGAATTTTTCACCTGAGGATGAGTCCATTGATTTGGTGGATCCTATCTACCGGGATTTATCAAGCCCTTAATTAGTTTGTTCGTATTAGTGTCTATGTCGTAGTTAGTTAGTTAATTTATTTGCTTTTTATTATTATTTTTTTTCCCTTTTGTTTTTTGTGTTTTTTGTGTCTAACCCATTTTGCAAGTATTAGAATTGGTTTGTTTTCTTTTTGGTTCACACCTCATGGTACTCTCCATGATTTCTTCTACTTTTTTTTTTTTTTTGTTTACATTGAGGACAATTTATATTTTGGGTTGGGGGGAGAGAATTTTGGTGTTGTGTTAGTTTATTTTGGTCTTAGTTAGTTTATTTTATTTTTCAAAAAAAAAAGTTTAGTGGTTTACACATTTTTGGCTTAAAAATTTTGTTGCCTTAGCATGATTATCTAGTTTGAAGTTCATTATGCTACTTCTGTTTAAAATTTTCCATTGAATTTCATACTCGGATTACATTGCACTTGCACTTTAGTTGCATGAATATGATTCTTGATTGAAGGGTAAAGATGATTTTGAAAATCTTGATGAATAAAAATGTGGAGACTTTTAGCCTTTGCGAGTACTTGAGCCATTAATTTTTTTTAGAGGGTTATTATATTTAATCTTACCTTGATTTTTGGAAGCACTCAAATTTCATTGTTTAGTCTCATTATTCCTTCTTTTTGGTTGAATGCTGAGAATATATCATTTTTATACCACACTTGTTTCTTTTGAAGTCATGGATATTGAAGAATTATACAATTCTTTGAGAGATGATTTTAAGGCCATCTTTGATTTCTTTGAGCCTTTAATTTCTTTTCTTTGTGATACATTACCACTAGTTAGCCCGTTGAGCCTTTTGATTAGCCTTTCTTTCATACCTTTTTTCCTAGAGTGTTTTGAGAATGGATATTATCAATGTTCAGTAAGGTGAATGGGTGGAAAATTTAAAAAAAAAAAAGTGAAAGAAAAAAAAGAATGAAAAAAAAGGAAAAAAAAAAAAGAAAAAGGAAAGAGAAAGCTTTGTTGGTGAAGTATTGAGAAGTGAAAAAAAAAAAAAAAAAAGGTGTTTTATTAGCCAAAGTTTCGAAGAATAAGTTGAATAAAAATTATTCCAGGTGAGCTTATTCTTCTTATCATTATCGGATACACTTTTTATTACCCCCATAAACTTTTTGTTTCAATTTCTTCTTTTATCCCAACATTACATCCTAATAAAAGTCCTATTTGATTTCAAGGATCGTATGGTTTGGATATTGACATGACTGAGCTATAATGCAATGTATGGTGTAAATTCTTAGTATTTGGCATTCCTTTCATGAGACTTTATGATTCTTTTTTGTGATAGCGTTTTTCATATATTCTATATGTGAGATTCTTGTTCTTGCTCTACATTATTCTACTCACATATGATTGAGAGTTTTACCCTATTCAGAGTGCATTATTTTGTTGAGTGTAATCCTTGTGAGATTTGAGTTTAAGCATATTTCAGATAGAGATTTGGGTTGTGCTTTACCTTGAAATTGAGTTTATATTTGTGTCGGTAAATTCTTCACACACAATGAGTTTTTAAATTCATTGGGATGCTTTTAATAGTTGCTAGTATCCTTAATTTTAAGTGATTCTTTTGCTAAGGTGATGAAATTGGTAGCCTATGCTTTGAGTTTTTATTTTGAAGAAAACTATTTTAGTCGCTTTAATTGCTAGGGACTAGCGATATGCTGGTTGGGGGGTGTGATAATAGCTTAAAATTGCATTAATGTCATACTTTTAGTAGGCATTATCACATTTATTTGGCACTTAATTCCGCATTTGACACATTATGCATGAGTTCTCTTGATACATGCTCTTATGCTTAAAGTGGTGTATTAATGCGTGTTTTATTTTTGTAGGAAGCCAATTTGTCAAGCATTCTTTATCTATTTGGAACTATATGAAAGCTTTGCAAGGTTAAAGTGCATTAATTTTAGAAGATTTTAGCAAAGAAATTGGCAACCCCAAAGTTAGAAAGAAGATTAAAAAGGAAGTTTGAAGCAGTTACCGTATTTTGGCCATAACTTTTGACTCTGAAGTCCAATTGATGCGAAATTGGCGTCCCTGGAAAGATAATTTGAAGCCCGACAATATTGTATTTCACGAATATTTCGTGATTTTAACGTTTAGTAGGTCAAAAACGGGTTACAAGTTAACCTTGCTGGAAAAAGACGGGATTCTCAATTTGTTTCCTAATTTTTCTCATTTTTTCCTTGGAAACCCTAAGAGCACATAGAAAGGAAAAGGCGGCTGCACCTATATATATTACCTCCCTCTCTTATTCTTCTTCTCCCACCTTTCTTATTCTTCTTCTACCTCTCTTGTGTTTTTTAGTTTTCAATTATCATGAGTAGCTAAATGTTTTGCTAAGGCTAGAAGTGAAGCCACAACAATTGTTTGGTATTTGTTTAATGACTCTTTCATGGATTTAATGTAAGCTTTAATAGTTTTGATTGATTTTGATTATTTTTCAAAGTGTTTATTCTGTATAATTCTTTGATTTATCGTTAACTCCGGGTACTGGTGAATGCTTAGAATTCCCTGCGAATTAAATTACTAGTTTTCTCATGCATTAAATCAATCAACCTTATGAATCCATATTTTTAGAATTGTTTTGAATAAAATTAATTGTTATATCATCCAACTGGGGTCGTCCTTCGTATGAATTTGAGTTGAGATATAAAATTGAATCGTTAGCAAATATCTAATACTTGTTGTGAGTGGACTTCTGAACCTTAGTGCTTTTAAATTATTGTTTTCAATCAAACTAATTCTCTGCAATCAAGTAATCAAATTCCTAAAATCTTTTTTCAATCATCTCTGCTAATTATTCCCCTTTTCCTGTGGTTCGACCTCGGACTTACCGAGAATTTATTACTTCGCGATATCCTGCACTTGGGGGTATTATTAAAGTCGCAGCAGACCGTAAAGTACCTTGTTGCCTCGGTACACAGTCTATTATGATCCTAAACTGCTATGTTGCATTGATTATCGGTTATCTCAATGGATTATCTAGTAGGACCTTAGACTACCGTGTTGTCTCAGTGTACGGTCTGGTAGGACCATAAACTACCATGTTGCGTCGATTATCGGTTGCCTCGATTGATGGTCTGGTAGGACCTTAAACTACTGCGTTGCCTCTGTATATGGTCTGGTAGGACCTTAAACTACTATGTTGCTAAATTATCGGTTGCTTTGATGGATGGTCTGGTAGGACCTTAAACTACTACGTTGCTTTGATATACGGTCTGGTAGGACCATAAACTACCATGTTGCCTCGATTATTGGTTGCCTTGATGGGTAGTCTGTTAGGACAAACTATTGCATTGCCTCGGTGTATAGTTTGGTAGGACCATAAATTATCATGTTGCCTCGATTATCTGTTGCCACGATGGATGGTTTGGTTGGACCTTAAACTAACGCGTTGACTTGGTAGATGGTTTGGTAGGACCATAAACTACCATGTTGCTAAGATTATCAGTTGCCTTGATGGATGGTTTTGTAGGACTTTAAACTACCTTGTTGCCTCAGTATACGGTCTGCTACAACCATAAACTACCTTGTTGTGTCGATTATTGGGTTTCTCAATGGATGGTCTAGTAAGACCTTATATTACCATGTTGCTTAGGCATACGGTCAGATAGGAACATAAATTATCCGTGTGAGCTCGATTATGATTGGTCTCGATAGATAGTCTAGTAAGACCTTAAACTACAATGTTGCTTTGGTATTCGGACTAATATGACCATTAACTAGCTTATTCCTGCGATTATCGGTTGCCTCGATGTATAGTCTACTGGACCATAAACTACCATATTGCCTCGATTATTGGCTGCCTCGATTGATGTTCTGGTAGGACCTAAATTACTTTATTTCCTCGGTATAGGATCTGGTAGGACCATGAACTACCATATTGCCTTGATTTTCTGTTGCCTCGATGGAAGGTCTAGTTGGACCTTAAACTACTTCGTTGCGTCGGTATATGGTCTGGTAGGATTATAAACTACCTTGTTGCCTTAATTATCGGTTGCCTTGATAGATGGTCTGGTAGGACCTTAAACTATTGCGTTGCCTCGGTATACGGTTTGGTAGGACTATAGGGTACTATATTGCTAAAATTATTAGGCTGCTTTAATAGATGGTTAGGTAGGATCTAAAACTACCATGTTTCCTCGGTATACGGTTTGGTTGGACCATAAACTATCATGTTGTCTCGATTATCGGTTATCTTGATAGATGGTTTGGTCTGACCTTAAACAACCGCATTGCCTTGGTATATGGTTTGTTAGGACCATAAATTACCGTATTGCCTCGATTATTAGTTGCCTAGATGGATAGTTTGGAAGGACCTTAAACTACCATGTTGCTTCGATATTCGGTCTAATATGACCTGAACTACCATGTTGCTACGATTATCGGTTGCCTTGGTGGATGGTCTTATAGGACTTTAAACTACTACGTTGCTTCCGTATACGTTTTGGTAGGACCATAAACTATCATGTTGTCTTGATTATCGGTTTCCTCGATAGGTGATCTTGTAGGACTTTAGACTACTACATTGCCTCCGTATACAGTTTGGTAGGACCATGGACTAAAATATCCACGATATCTTCGATGTGTCCACGATATATCCGTGTATCCGTACCCCTCGATACGATATCTAACTGTCATATCTTTTTAGCAAAATATTTTTACAATATTTTCGATATTATTGATAAAATCTCGATATATCTCGATATATCCATAATATCTTTTTTCTTTTATATGGTATCTTCAATACATCTAATATATTCACTATATCGAGAATATATATTGATGATATCGAGATATTCATTTTCTTGTTATTGTGTCAAAATTATCACCTCTTACTTTTTTAGTATTGATTTATATAAATATTTCAATTATACTGATGGCTTAAATTAGTGTTATGAAGTAACAACTTTCATTTACTTTGTTAAAATATTCATTCTTTCGCTTCAGTGTGGCACAATTTACCCTACATAATACATACATGTTTAATACACATTTAAATTGAAATATTTTGATTTTAAATTGTTTATTAGAGTCTAATAATTGTTCCCAAAGTTTCAATGGAAGTATACGTGTTTAAGTATTTAACTAACAATATCTGTCATATCTTTGAATTGATATTGAAATTTTCGATATATCCATTGATATATTTGATATATCCGTGTTTTGGGATCCTCAATATATTCATCGATATCAATATTTAAGTCGTTGGGTAAGACCATAAACTACCATATTGCCTCGATTATCGGTTGCCTCGATGGATAGTCTAGTAGGACCTAAAACTACCATGTTTCTAAGATTATCTGTTGCCTCGATTGATGGTCTGTAGGACCTCAGACTACCTAGGTTGCCTTGGTATACAGTTTGGTAGGACTATAAACTACCATAGTGCCTCAATTATCGGTCTCCTTGGTGGGTGGTCTGGTAAGACCTTAAACTACTATGTTTCATCGTTATACGGTTTGGTAGGACCTTAAACCACCGTGTGGCCTCGGTATACGGTCTGTTAGGCCTGTAAACTTCCATATTGCCTCTATTATCAGTTGCTTCGATAGATGGTCTGGGTAGGACCTTAAACTACCGTGTTGTCTCGGTGTACTGATCTAGTAGGACCATAAACTCTCATGTTGCCTCGATTATCAGTTGTATCGATGGATGGTTTGGTAGAACCTTAAACTACCTTGTTTCCTCAGTATATGGTCTATTAGGACCATAAAGTACTAGATCGCTTCAATTGTCGATTGCCTTGATGGATGATCTGGTAGAATCTAAAATTACCACGTTACCTCAATATACAGTTTGGTAGGACCAAAAACTAAAATGCAGCCTCTATTATAGGTTGCTTCGATTAATGGTTTGGTAGGACCATAAACTACCATGTTGCCTCAACTATTGGTTTCCTCGTTGGATGGTCTAGTAGGACCTAAGACTACTTTATTGCGTATGTGTATGATCTAGTAGGAATATAAACTATTAAGTTGCATTAATTGTTGGTTTCCTCGATGGTTGTCTAGTTGTACCTTAAACTTCTACGTTGTCTCAATCTAGGGTTTGGTCGAACTATAAACTTCCACGTTACCTCATTATATGGTCTGGTAAGACTTTAAACTACCACGTTGCCTCGTAGGATGGTTTGGAAGGACGTTAACCTACCAAGTTGCCTCAATCCTCGGTCTGGTAGGGCCATAAATTACCTAGTTGCATCCATTATGGGTTGTGTCGATGAACGGTCTAGTACGACCTTGAACTACTACGTAGCCTTGGTATTCGGTCTGCTACTAGACCATAAACTGCTTTGTTGCGTCGATTATCGGTTGCCTTAATGGGTGTTCTCGTAGGACCTTAAAGTACCGCATTGCCTCGGCTATAAACTACCATGTTGCCTCGATTGTTGGTTGCCTTAACGAATGGCCTTGTAGGACCTTAAACTACCGCATTGCCTCGGTATGCGATCTAGTAGGACCATAAACTATCATATTGCCTCTATTTTCAATTGCCTCGATCGATGGTTTGGTTGTATAAGGTCTAGTAGGATTCTAAACTACAATGTTGTCTCGGTTATCAGTTGCTTCATAGATAGTCTTGTAGGACATTAAATTGTGACGTCACGATGGTATACGATTTGTAGGACCATAAAGTACTAAGTTGCCTTGATGGATAGTAGGGCGAGACCTTAAACTACTAAGTTGCCTTGATGGACGGTTCGGTAAGACTTTAAACTACTAAGTTGCCTCGTTATACATTCTAGTAAGACCATAAACTACCATGTTGCCTCGATTATTGGTAGCCTCGGTGGATGGTCTAGTAGGACATTAAACTACCACGTTGGCTTGTTTTACTGGTTTGGTCCGACCATAAACTTTCATGTTGCCTCAATTATTGGTTTCCTCAATGGATGATCTTGTAAGACCTTAAACTACCACATTACCTCAGTATATAGTTTGGTTGGACCATAAACTATCAAATTTCCTAGATTATTGGTTCCCTCGATGTGTGCTCTAGTAGGAACTTAAACTACCATGTTGCTTCGGTATACGGTATTGTAGGACCATAAGCTACCTTGTTGCATCGATTATCGTTTTCATCGATTGATGGTCTGGTAGGACCTAAAAGTATAGTGTGGTAGGATGATAAACTACCATGTTGCCTTGATTTTTGGTTTGCTCAATGGATAGTGTAGTAGAACCTAAATCTACTGCGTCGCCTCGGTATATGATCTGGTAGGAACATAAACTACTAAGTTGTCTCAATTGTTGGTTGCCTCAAAGGTTGGTCTTGTAGGACCTTAAACTACTGCGTTATCTCAATCTATGTCCTAGTAGGACCATAAACTACTACGTTTCCTTGATTTTTGGTTTCGTCGATGGATGGTCTGGGAAGACGTTAAACTTTGGCGTTACCACGATACACGGTTTGATAGGACCCTAAACTACTAAGTTGCTTTAATTATGGGTTGCTTCGGTGGATGGTCGTGACGAAGCTTAAACTACTGTGTTGCCTCCATCTGGTAGGATCATAATCCAACGACTTGCCTCAATTATCGGTTACCTCAATAGATGGTTTGGTAAGACCTTAAACTAATGTGTTGCCTCGATCCACAGTTTGGTATGATTATAAACTACCAAGTTGCCTCATTTATCGTCTACCTCGATGGATAGTCTGGTAAGATGCTAAATTATTGTATTACCTCGGTATTTGGTTTGTTAAGACCATAAACTACTATGTTGTCTGTATTATTGATTCCTTCGATGCGTGGTTTAGTAGGACTTTAAACTTCCGCTTTGCCTCAGTATACGGACTGTTGGGACACTAAACTACCATATTGCTTCAATTATCAGTTTCCTTGATGGATGGTTTGGTAGGAATTTAAACTATCGCTGTTGTGTACTTTTACAGTCTGGTAGGACCATAGACTACCAAATTGACTCGAGTATCGGTTGCCTCGATAGATGGTTTGGTAGGACCTTAAACTAAAGTGTTGCAAATAAACTACCAAATTGCCTTAATTTTCGTTAGCCTCGATGAAGGGTCTGGTAGGATGTTAAACTTTTATATTGCCCGAGTGTACGGTCTGTTAGGACCATAAACTACTATGTTGCCTTGTTTATTGTCTGCCTCGATAGATGCTTTGTAGGACGTTTAACTACTGTGTTGCCTTAATATACAGTCTAGTAGGACCCTAAACTACCACATTACCTCAATTATGGGTTGCCTCGATGGATGGTCTGGAAGGATATTAAACAACCGTGTCTCGATCCACGGTCTAATAGAACTATAAACTACCAACTTTCCTTGATTATCAGTTGACTCAATAGATAGTCTAGTAAGACCTTAAACTAAGTTGTTGTGTTGATCTACGGTCTACTAAGACCAAAAACTACAAAGTTACCTCAATTATCGGCTACCATAATGGATTGTCTAGTAGAACCTTAAAGTATCATATTGCCTTCGTATACAGTTTGTTAGGACTTAGGACGATAAACTACCATGTTGTCTCAATTATCGGTTCTCTCGATGAATGGTCTAGTAGGACCTTAAACTACCTCGTTTCCTCGGTATTTGGTTTGGTAGGATATTAAACTACCATGTTGTCTCATTTATTGGTTTCCTTGATGAATGGTCTAGTTGTATCTTAAAATATCGTGTTCTGTCGGTGTACATTCTGGTTGGACTATAAAGTACCATGTTGCCTCTTTTATCTATCGCCTCGATGGATGGTTTGGTAGGACCTTAAACTTTTGTGTTATGTAGCTATAAAATTTTGTAGGACCATAAACTACTATGATCTCTCAATTATTAGTTGCCTCGATGGATGGTCTTGTACAGTATACAGTCAGGGCATGATAAACTACAAAGTTGCCTTAGTTATTCGTTGCCTCGATGGATAGTCGAGTAAACTTTAAACTACCTCATTGCTTCCATATAGGGTATGGTAGGACCGTAAACTACATTATTTCCTTGATTATTGGTTTCTTTGATAGATAGTTTGGTAGGAATTTAAACTACCATGTTGCCTTGGTACACGGTCTAGTAGGACCATAAACTATGTTGTTGCCTCAATTTCCGGGTGCCTCGATGGATGGTCTAGTAGGACCTTGACCTATTGCGTTGTCTCGGTATAAGGTCTAGCAAGACCATAAACTACCATGTTGCCTCAATAATCGGTTGTCTTAATGGATGGTCTGATAGGACCTTAATCTTCCATGTTGCATTAGTATATGGTCTGGTGGGACAATAAACTACCATATTGTGTCCATTATCGGTTTCCTCGATGGATGGTCTGGAAGGAGTTTAAACGACCGCGTTGCCACGGTATATTGTCCAGTTGGACCATAAACTACCACTGTTACCACGAATATTGGTTTTATCGAGGGATGTTGCGATAGGATTTTAACCTACTGCATTGCCTTGGTATACGATCTGGTAGGGCCATAAAGTTTTATGTCGCCTCGAATATCGATTGCCCTAAACATTGGTCTAGTAGGACCTTAAACTATCGCGTTGCATCAGTATACAATCTAGTAGGACCATAAACTACCATGCTTCTTTTATTATCGATTGCCTCAATGGGTGGTCTAGTTGGACCTTAAACTACCACGTTGCCTCGATCTACAGTCTGGTAGGACTATAAACTACCATGTTGCGTCGATTAAGTGGATTTGAATAGAAGAAGAAAAAGAAGAAGAAAGAAAAAGAAGAGAGGAAAAAACTATAGTTTTTAATAATAGGAAGTTAGGGTATTCTTCCTTGTTGCATTGTATTTATACTTATATGTGTACAACGACAAAAGTACCCCTTTAGCTTATTACATAACAATAACATAAGAAATAGAGAGAAGTAATAAACACTTTCTAACACTCCCCCTTAAGCTGGTGAGAAGATATCACACATGCCCAGCTTGCTCAAGAAAGTATGGAAGATTCTACTCGCAACTCCTTTTGTTAAGATATCAGCCAATTGATCCCTGTTCGAATATAAAGCATGTCAAATCACTCCAAAACTTAATTCTCCTTGATGAAGTATCTGTCAATTTCAATGTGCTTGGTGCTATTATGTTGTACTGGATTGTGAGCAATGCTAATTGTAGCTTTATTGTCACAGTACAATCTCATAGGATCATCCAAATGAAAACCAAGCTCTTTCAATAATATCTTCAGCCACAATAATTCACAAATTCCATGAGCCATAGCTCTAAACTCCACCTTAGCACTAGATCTAGCTACAACTGCTTGTTTCTTACTTCAGCCAAGTTACAAGGTTTTCTTCCACAAGCGTGCAATAACTAGATGTGGATCTACGATCAGTAACTGAGCCAGCCCAATCTGCATTAGTATAAGACTCAACTCTCAAGTGACCATGCTTGGAGAACAACAATCCCTTTCCAGGAGAAGATTTTAAATGGCGAAGAATACGATTAACTGCCTCCATATGGGACTCTCGAGGAGAATGCATAAACTGGCTTACTAGACTAACCGCATAGGCAATATTTGGGTGAGTATGGGACAAGTAAATTAATATACCAACCAATTGTTGATACCTGCCTTTGTCCACCAATATGCCTTCAGTATCTTCTCCTAACTTGTAACTCTATTCCATAGGAGTGTCAATGGGTGTGCAACCTAGCATCCCTGTTTCCTTAAGAAGATATAGGACATACTTTCTCTGTGAGATAAAGATGCCTTTACTGGATCTAGCAACCTCAATGCCTAGAAAATACATCAAACTTCCTAGATCTTTTATCTCAAATTCACTGGCAAGATATTTCTTTAGTTTCTGATTCGCTTTTTCATCATCACCAATTAGCACCATATCATCCACATATATAATAAGAGCTGTAAGCTTCCCTTGTGAAGAATGTTTGATAAATAATGTATGATCTCCTTGACTTTGTTTAAAGTCATACTTCAGCATTGCTCAAGTAAATCTCTCAAACCATGCTCGAGGGGATTGTTTTAACCCATACAAGGCCTTTTTTAGTTTGCATACCTTCCCACCAGTTGTAGAATTTTCAAAACCAGGAGTTACGTCCATATAGACTTCCTCCTCTAGATCTCCATGGAGAAAGGCATTTTTCACATCAAATTGGTAGAGTGACCATCCAAAATTGGCAGCCAAAGAAAGTAAGACTCGGATATAATTCATTTTGGCCATTGGAGCAAATGTTTCTTGATAGTCAATACCATAAGTCTGTGTGAGACCTTTTGCTGCCAATCTAGCTTTATATCGCTCAATAGAGCTATAAGCTTTATGCTTCACTGTGAACACCCATTTACATCCAACCGTCTTCTTCCCCTTAGGTAACTCAACTAAATCCCAAGATCTATTTTTTCTGAAGAGCTGTCATCTCTTCGCACATAGCTTCCTTCCATTTTGGATCACCCAGTGCATCCTAGGAGTAGACACGGAAGATAATTGGGATATAAAGGTACGGAAAGAGGAAGAGAGACTATGATAGGAGACAAAGTCGGAAATAGGGTACTAAGTGCAAGATCTAACTCCTTTATGAAGAGCAATAGGAATATCAGAATCATTAACAGGAGGAATAGAAGTAGATCTATCAATACCTGGCTCCAAGGAAGACGGTTAGCTATAGGGATGAGAAATGGTCTTATCTTTCTGTCTCCTTAAATAAACCTTCAACTCTCTCTGAGGAGTGAGCTCCTTGTCAATCCTTCTGTCTCCATGTTCTTCCAAGCATTGAGATGGGATAGTAACCGGAGGAGAATTAGAGAAGCGATATCAAGGATGGAAGCATTTGTGACTTCTCTTCACTGCTCCTCTTCCCCTAAAGAGAAGTTTGGGAAGGAGAAAAGTACGATGCAGATTCAAGGAAGGTCACATCCATAGAGACAAATCGCTTCCCCGAGGGAGGATGATAACATTTATACCCTTTTTGAGTAGGTAAGTATTCTAAGAAAATGCATTTAAGAGCTTGGGGATCCAACTTACTGCGAGACTGGTTAAGAAAATGAACAAAGCAAACACACCCAAATACATGAGAAGGGACGATAAAAGAACTAGAGGAAGTGGAAGGAGACAAAAGATCAATCAATGCTTTGTGGTCAAGGACTCTAGAGGGCATCCGATTTATTAAATAAGTTGCAGTGAGCATTGCATCCCCCCTAAAAGGATTTAGCAACATGCATGGAGAACATTAATGCCCTAGCGATCTCAAGAAGATGATGGTTTTTTCTCTCAGCAACCCCATTCTGCTGAGGAGTATCCACACAAGAAGTTTGATGAATAATATCATGATCCTCAAAATAGGACCTAAGACCCCCAAAGATGTACTCACCCCCATTATTAGAATAAATAATTTTTATAGAGGTGTTAAATTGAGTGAGCACCATTCGATGGAAAGTCTGAAAACAATAGAAGACATCACTTTTTTCTTTTGGCAAATACACCCAAGTAGTTCTAGAGAAATCATCAATAAAAGTGACAAACCATCGACAACCAGATAATGTAGTAATTTGGGAAGGACCCCATACATCAATATGCACAATTATAAAGGGAGAATTACTTTTATTAAAATTAGGTGGAAAAGAAGTACGATGATATTTTGCAAGTTCATACACTTTACAATGAAATTGGGAAACATTTATTCCAGAAAACAAAGAAGAAAAAATGCGCTGAAGTAAAAAAAAAGATGAATGTCCCAGTCTTTGATGCCAAAGCCAAATCTTTTCCTCAGAAGCATCACATCTCTCAAATTGATGTGCATGTTTAATCTGATCATCCTCTGTAATAGCAGGATCCAGAAAGTAAAGATCATCCCTCAATCTACCACTGCCAGTCGTCTTCCTCGTAATAAGGTCCTGGAAAACACAATGAGAAGGGAAAAAGGTCACACTACAATTTAGATCAGTAGTAATGCGACTTATGGACAATAAATTTGTAGAAAAATTGAGAACATGCAAAACTGAGGAAAGAGAGATTTCAGGAGTGATAGAAATTGAACCTTTCCTTGACACAAATGATAAAGAACCATCAGCTACCCTAACCTTATCCTTGGCTGAACAAGTGTTATAAGAACGAAACAAGGAAGGTAAACCAGTCATATGGTCAGAAGCCCTAGAGTCAATGATCTAAGGACAAGAAGAAGATTTGCAGGATGCACTAAAAGAAGTAGCAAGATTACCTGAGTGAGCAAAGGAGGTGGATGCAGTGGGTGTCTCCATTTGAGACATAAGACATTGGAAAGACTCAACTCCTGCCTTAGTAAGTGTCATTGGTCTCTGAAGCTGGAGTCCCAGTAGTTGATGAAATGGGAGGAACATTCTCCATAGTTGTGGAGTAATGGGCACGAGATCGAGAGAAGCCACCAGTACGACCTCCCCGGCCCCTAGTAGGGAGACCATGAAGTCTCCAACAAGTCTCCCGTGTATGCCTCGGTTTTTTACAATAGTCACAGAATGACTTATCCTCTTCATTAGGTCTAGACTCTATTTTACTTCCATCACGACCTTGGTGAACTCCTTTGCTGTCGCTCTGAGAAGCAATAACAAGTGCAAATCTCTCTTTTGGAACAGGAGGAAGCATTATATTCCTTCTGTTCTCTTCACTCTGAACATATGCATATACCCCTAAGAGAAGGAAGAGGCTCCTTTTCCAAAATTTGTATATGAATCTGATCGTATTCTTGTCTCAATCCAAAAAGAAACTCAAATATCTGCTCCTGCTCAACAAGTTTATTGAACTTCAGAGTGTTAACGGGCACTCAGCTCGAAAATCTTGATAATAATCCAACTCCTGCCACAATGTGCGAAGTTTATGGAAGTAAGTAGATAAGGACATATCCTCCTCCTGAGTGGTCTCATGTATGCAATGCTTCAAGTCAAACATTTGAGCAATGTTACCTACTTTTGAATAAGTCTGAGCAACGGCATCCCAAATCTTCTTAGCAGTTCCCAAAAGTACATACCCATCACTAACTTTCGATGTCATCGAATGTAAAAGCCAAGACATTACCATGGAATTTTCTACATCCCATTTGCCATATAAAGGGTCATCTACTGAAGGTTCCATCACTGTACCATTCACATATCCCATCTTCCCTTTACTCTTTAAATATAGGGTTGCTGACTTTAACTAAGCTAGATAATTAAGCCCATCCAACTTTAACATTGTGATTTGAAGAGTAGGGTTGTCACTAATGGGTACACTCTGATCCATTCCCCCACTTTGTTGGCTTTCAGTGGTTTGAGTCATTTTAGACATCTTGTGAACAAACACTCAACCAACAAATATAGCTTCAACCACAACTACTACACCTCAGTCAATAACAAAGCAAGAATAAAGGGGAAAAAGAACACTTACCACACAAGCTGATTTTCTCAACTACAACTTAAACAGACCCTAAACAATGCTGTAACGTCAAATCAAGGCAAATAAGAGTCCCAAATACAACAACCAACTTCTGTTGTGGCTAGTTGCTTCAAGAAATCATTAAAAACATTAAAAAAAAAAAAAAAAAAAAAAAAAACTGATTGAAGATGGTAAGCAACATGAAAAAATTGATTGTAAGTGGCTGGTTTCGTCAAGAAATCATTCAAAAACATCAAAAAACCTGGTTGCAGTTCAAACCAACTCCAAAACACTATTGTCTCCTCCTAGTTTGTACCCTCTATGGTGATTTGAAAAAAAACCACTATTTTCCATAAATAAAGAAAAATTCAAAAACCACTGCAAATCTTGTCGGAATGGGCTGAAACTTCACTAGCATACTCCCCTAGGAATTTTGAGCACTGTAGCAGGGTCAAAAAACCTACTGACGTCATCTACTGCTGACGTCACAAAACAGTGATTTATGGCCTGGTGTGGTCTCTGGAATGTGAATCAAAGAAGAACATTGCTCTGATACCAAGTGGATTTGAATAGAAGAAGAAAAAGAAGAAGAAAGAAGAAGAAGAGAGGAAAAAATTGTAGTTTTTAATAATAGGAAGCTAGGGTATTCTTCTTTGTTGCATGGGTATTCTTCTTTGTTGCATGGGTATTCTTCTTTGTTGCATTGTGTTTATACTTATATGTGTACAAAGACAAAAGTACCCCTTTAGTTTATTACATAACAATAACATAAGAAATAGAGAGAAATAATAAACACTTTCCAACAGATTATCGGTTGCCTTGAGTTATGGTCTGGTTGGAGTTTAAACTACCGCGTTGCCTCGGTAATTGGTCTAATAGGACTATAAACTATCATGTTGCTTTGATTATTGGTTACCTCGATGGATTGTTTGGTAGGAACTTAAACTACCGCGTTGCCTCTCTATATAGTCTAGTTGGACAATGAACTATCATGTTACCTTGATTGTTGGTTGCCTCATTGGATGGTCTGCTAAGACCTTAAACTACTGCCTTGCCTTAGTAAACGGTCTTGAAGGATTATAAACTATCATGTTGCCTTGATTTTCGGTTGGGTCGATGGATGGTATTGTCGGACCTTATACTACCGCGTTGTCTCTATATATTGTCTAGTGGGACCATAAACTACCACGTTGCCTCGATGGTTGCCTCAATTGATGGTTTGGTAGGACTATAGTTGCTTCGATTATTAGTTACCTCTATGGATGGTATGGTAGGACCTTAAACTACTGCGTTGCCTTGATCGACAATATGGTAGGACTATAAATTATCATTTTTCCTCGACGGATGCTTTGGTTGGACCTTAAACTATTGTATTGCCTCGAACATGGGTTTGCCTTGAAGGAGGTTTGGGACCATAAACTATGGCTTTACCTCAATATACGCTTATACGGTTTGGTAGTATTAGATCTCTTCCTTCCATTGCTTACAATCTGAGAAAGCCATGGCCTTTTGCTTCACGCATTTAGTTTCTTGCCTCTCCGCTTTGCTTGCTTTGTGTGGATAGGATAGCCTAAGTCCCTTCACTCGCCTTTAGCCCCCTACTATTCACATCAGCCCATGCTCATTTTGCGCTCAATAGTTTGCCACCTAGAGCGAAGAGCACTTCTATTTGAGAGAATAGAACCACTTGGTCTAAAAGATTCTTTGGAGCCGCCACATTAATCAAAAGTCACATCTTCTGGTTTGCTTTGGGATCTAAAAGAATCTTTTGGCTAGCATCTCGAAGCGAGCAAGAAATTTTTTTAGGAAGATAGGCTAAGGAGGTAGACTGGAATTGCTCATAGAATAGATTGTATCATTGTGAACCTCTTAGTGTCTAAGAGGGGTTTGCTTCTCCACGATTCCAACTTGCCACAAATATTTTCCATATGCTTCTTAAACTGGAAACATAAAACTCGATTACCTACAATGGGCATTCCAATATAGTTCTACAAAGCATGCTACTCTTTTAGGCCAAGGATACTTCTCATTAATCTTGTGTCTATGATGGTAGGGAGAAATTGAAAGAATCTTTCCTTATCCATGTTCGTATTCTCCCCTAACCTGTCCATTTGCGATAATCCTGCAACATGTAGACTTTGACAAGACCTTTGAATGGGAAGTTCAGAATAGACTTTGACCCATCCATTTGCTATAGTACTTCTCATTAATCAGGATTGTTGCCAATGTCCTTTATCATAGACTTCGTGAGGTGCTCAATGAGACTATTACTGAAGCCCAGGGAGCCTTTGTGAAGAGTAGGCAAATCCTTGATTATGTGCTTGTGGCCGATGAGTTGGTTGAGGATTACAAGAAGAGGAGAAAGGAAGGCATCATTTTTAAACTTGATTTTGAAAAGGCTTATAACCATGTTGATTAGAGCTTTATAGATTATGTGCTTGAGATGAAAGATTTTGGGGATAGATGGAGGGGGTGGATTAGAGGGTTTATTAAGTCTATGAACTCTGCTATAATGGTTATTGGTAGAGCTAGAGGGAGGTTTAGGACTTCTAAGGTCTTAGACAGGAGGATCCCTTATCTCCTTTTCTTTTTTTCTCTTGTTGGTTGATACTTTGAGTAGGATGATGAGTAAGGCTGAACAGATGGATATCATTAAAGGCTTTGAAGTTGGTAGAGAGAGAATTAAGATTTCTCATCTCTAATTTGCTAATGACGCCATTCTTTTTCTTGATGCTGATGAGAGGAAGTTGGAGGATTTAATGGTTCTTGTGAAGAGTTTTGAATTACTGTCTGGTCTTAAGGTCAATTTATCCAAAAGTTCTATAGGAGGTATTAATGTGGAGTCTACTAAAATGGAGAGAATAGCAGCTTTGATTGGTTGTTCTATTAGTGAGTGGCCAATGAAGTATCTTGGAATGCTTCTTGGAGGTAATCCTTTAGCTGTTAGATTCTGGGATTGGGTGGTTGAGAAGATTGGTAAGAGGTGGGATGGTTAGAAGAAAGCGTATATTTGGAGAGGTGGTAGGTCAACTTTGGTTAGCTCTGTCCTTAGCAGTATCCCTATTTATTATCTTTCTTTGTTCAAAGTTCCTAAGAAAGTGACTTTTCTTAAAATTGAGAAAATGCAAAGGGACTTTTTGTGGGAAGGTAGTGGGGAAGGCAGGAAGGATCATTGGATTAAGTGGGAAGTGGTGCCTAGGTCTAAGGATAAAGGTGCCTTGGGGAAGTGGCTGTGGAGGTTTCCCATTGAATTAGATTCTCTTTGGCATTCTGTAATTAAAAGCAAGTGTGGCATTCAAAATAATGGGTGGGATTCTAATATTGTGGAAAAGGAGAGCTTTCGATGCCCTTGGGAATTTATCTTTCAAGGCCTTCCTTGTTTTCTGAACCATGTTAAATTTTTTGTTTATAATGGGGCTCTCATCTGTTTTTGGGTGGATGTGTGGTTGGGAGAAAGACCTTTAACTGTTTTATATCGTCGATTATATCACCTTTCTAGGGCTAGATTTGCTGTTATTGCTGACATGGTTTGTGTTAATTCTAATTCTTTGAATTGGAATTTTTCTTTGTCCCGCAATCTTAATGATAGAGAGTCTGAGGAGATGGTGGCTCCTTTGGCCTCTATTCTCCTTCTTGTTATGACAGAAGATTGTGGATTAGTCACTATTCTGATTTGTTTTTCTCTAAATCTTATTTTGAGTCTTTGAGAGATGATTCCTTTGTTCCAGTGTTTTATCCTTCTAGATTGATTTGGAAAGCTGTTGTGCCTTTAAAGGTCTTAATCTTGGCTTGGTCAGATGCTCTTCAAAGGATAAATACTAATGATTGGGTTCAAAGGAAGAGACCTTCTTATTGTCTTTCTCCTTAGTGGTGTGCTCTTTGTAGAAGAAAGGGTGAATCTGTGCATCACTTACTCCTTCACTGTGGGTTTGCTATTCAATTATGGCAGCGCCTTTTCATCCTTGTTGGCTTGAGTTGGGTGAGACCCGAGCTTCTTGTTGGGTTGCTTGAGGTTGTTTAAGAGGTTTAGGTTGTTCCATGAGAGCGAAGGTTTTATGGAGTAGTGCTATTTTGGCTATTTTGTGGATGATTTGGATCGAGCGAAATGCGAGGATCTTTAGAGACATTCATGAGGAGATTGATGGGTTATGGGATGGGGTGTGTTTTCTCACTTCTTTATGGGCTTCGATGGACAAATATTTTGATGGTATTCCTCTTTTCTTGATTGCGAGGAATTGGACTGAGATTTGTGCTTTGAAACCTATTAAGAGAAGTGCTGTTCGGGGCCATTTCTACCCCCACTAATCTGTTTTTTGGGCTTTTGCTGTTGTTTGCTTTGCTTTCGGTTTAGCATGTGAGGGCTTTGTTGCTTTTTTTGTTTTGTGCCTGGCTTCTAAGGGTTGGGCTTTGTTCTTTGTTTGTGTCTCTTTGGACTTCTTGTCCAATTTTGTATATCTCTCTTTTGATTATTACAAGTGTTTTTTATAAATTAAAAAAAAAATTTAGTACTTGACACTCTAGAAGGTTAGCTTTAATAAATGTTAAGGTCCCCCAAGAGCCTAAGCTATTAAGTGGACAGCCCAAACAGGTATATGAAGACATGGTTAATTGAATATTTAATTGATATGGGCCATGGGACTTCCTAATAGGAGAATTCATCAATCATCAGCAAAAAGAAGGTGGGCCAAAGCAAGAGCATTATTCCCCACCACATACCCTGCAAGATAACCAGTATTAATTTCTTGCGAATCAAATTAGAGAGGACGTCAGAACAATAGAAAGAGATACTGGGAGAAGAGTCACCTTGTTTGATTCCCTTATCAGGTTTGAACCTATTGTCTTGTGTAGGGCTCCCATTGATGAGAATAGTAATAGAGGTAGGTGGTGGACATGAAGGTATAAATAAATTTACACCAAGTTTCATTGAACCTTGGGCTTCTAAATATTTTTATAATGAGGTTCTATTCTATCCTATAATTTTCACTTTCCAAATCAAGTTTCATGGCAACCATTACCGTGGCATAGGGACTGCTGGTGCAAAATTTCAGCACAGTGCAATTACTATGAAGATTTACTTTCCTCTGTCATACAGGACTAGGGTACTATAACCTTTATCACTTACCATTTCAAGGACACCAACTTCATTTCCTTTTATCCCAAGGATGCAGGCATGCAGCCTACTGTGTCCTACAAAGGGGCTCATCCGCTCCTCCCAATAGATACCACTTTAGTAGTTCCTCGATTGTATCAGTTGCAACCACAATGGCGACAAAAGAATAATAAGAAAGCCGCTGCATTGCTTTCTCGATCTCTTTATTATACGAGGCAAGTACAGAGCACTAGCTTTAAGAGTAAGGGTGCTTCCAACTAAGTGGGGTTGTCCATGCCTTAGGAAAAGGAATGGGTGCTACATGATGAGGGCTTCCAACCTGCCCCGATTCCTTTCTTTATTAAGTACAGGGCTAGGTGGACCCTTCCTTCTAGCTAGTATCCTGGTTTCTTTGTCTTGTCCCTTGTTAGTGCACTAAATAAAAATGAGTTTGCTTACATCTTCTGCTAGCATTATAGGAAGCACTCTTTGTCAAAAACCTCTTTAGTAATGGAATCAGTTCTTTGTTCTCTATCCTATCTAATAGAGGGATTGAGTGGTTCATCTCCTTGTTCTAAGTAGGCCTTCCCTTCCTTTTAGTTTGAGTCTGCCTCTCTATTATGTATGTAGTAGTTTCCTAGCCTTCCATCTATCTTGACATTAAGGCAATCCTGCAAACCCAAACAAGTAAAATAGGAGGCTCATTTGTTTATCTCTTGGGTATTAGAGTATTATAAGAAGATGAATTTCTTCATTTCTTTGATGTTCAAGAATAGTATGATGTCCAAGACTCTCGAACTTATAACTAGACTATTCTCTGAAGACGATTATCTTATGAATTTCACGTGCAAGAATGGTCTTCTTCTCTTGGTGGGTATCCCACTTTCTTTTAAGGTTGGCCCAAAAGTCTTCCCTCTGGATCCCATTTGATAGCTAAGTGTGCAAACTCCGAAGTCGAGCATTCCTTCCGCAATAGGGAATTGGTCCAAGTGCTTTCCGAATCCTTTATCGAAGTCAATCTGCCTCGGGATCTAGTTTTTTCCAATTAAGAGGCAGGATCCGCTCATTATGCTCCTAGCTTAGAAGCTTGCCCTTTCGCTCCATTCCACAAGCCTAGTAGTGGGTTTGGCCTCTCCTAGTAGCATACTAGAATCTACCACTATTGTTTTTTTTTTTTTTTTTTTGGTAGGTTACCACTATTGTCCTTAAGGCAAGAGCAAGAACATAATATGCAAGATGAAAATAGAACAGAAAGTCTTGTACGAGACTAGTCTGCTCCCTTGTGACTGAACTACGAAGTCTTCCATTATTGCCTACACCTAAAGTGAGAACATCGACCCGCTTATCATTATCTGTATCAGTCTTTCCGAGCTAACTAGAAGAATATGGAAGATTGTCATAAGCTTTCTTCATTTTTATGAAAGTAAGGACAGTGCCTCGTTCTTCCTAATTTGGGAGTCTGTCTTCCCCCTAGGGAGCTCGGTATATCACTAAGCAGGATCCCTTAAGTGCCTTCTCAACTCTTCAAGGTAGTTTGCTTCCTTGCCCTCTCCACTATTAGGAAGCTATCTAAGTAGCGTCCTATCTTTCGCACCAAGATTGTTCTTTTTGAACCGTCAAAAGCACGGATCGTGATACTGCTCGGGCGGATAGTTGACTTGTCTATTCCCAGCTTTGTGAAAGTATCGGGAGTGATATCTGTAGGTACATGTGCCTCGTTCAGTATCTTGATCAGCGCTGACCGGTGAACTTCTGATGCCATTACAAGCCCTAGAATGGATATTTATGCAAGCATGCAGTTAAGCTATCTACCATTGCCACTGAATACTCACTCTTCTTGAGAACTTTCAGGAATTCCGCAATTTTTTCTTCCGTTACTGCTTTTTTGATAACCTCTCCTGAGACTGGAACTTCACTCACTTTTTCCTTGCCTTTCTTTCTTCTCTCTTTCTCTCTCTGTTTTTTTTTTTTTTTTTTTTTTTTTTTTTTTTTTTTTTTTTTTTTGAGGTATAAAGCTTTCTGGACCTTGTCATTCCCTTGATTTTTGCCACTTTAGGTTCAATGTTGTCTCCCATTCATACAACCACTTTAGGATCGTAGTTACAAGGGACCTGGTGTTTGGACTCATACTAGAAATTTTGTGGGATTTTGATGGTAATGGATTTCAGATTTCTTGGGTTGGAGATTAGGGTAGGAGATGGTAATGGGTGTAGTAGATTGAGGCATTGGTATAGTGATGATGAGTGGTTCTACTGGGAAACTTTGAGAATGGGCATTTGTGGAGTCATTTGATGGGTAGTTAACAGTGGAAGGTTGGAGTATGCTCTTTGGGATTGTTATGGTGAGTGCTGAAGGGTTTGGTAACTGTATTGAAGGAGTTTGTTCTCTACCGAGTTCAACCATCCGGGAGATGATATTATGAATATCTGGGCTGCTTAAGAGATGAGGTCTGATGGGCCTGGGATATATCATATAGCATTCTGGCAAGTCTTCTTCTTCTTGCGGATGGTGCTTGGTCCTCAAAGGAGTGACAAATAGAGATGGATTGCACTGATGCTTTGTTCCTTGCTTATTATAGTGTTGCTCAACATAAGCTTGGGAGTCCTAACCATTACAGTCCTGCTTGAATTCTCCCATTATTAGTTTCTCGATTGTAACCAGATCAAGTGATGCAGGACAACCTCAAGAACAATGAACAAGAGAAAAGAAGTAGAAAAAAGAAAAAGAAAGAAGCTAGAAAGAAGCAAGAACCCTAGGAATCGACACCTAGGGGTGTTTGGAGTCGACACCAAACGTTGGAAAAATCCAATTTTTAATTCATGATAAGCTGAAAATTAAATAGTTATTGGAACCTATATATAGGTCCCAATTACATTAAATAAGGTAAAACTTAACTGCTGAAGTCTAGAAATTTAAAAGGCAATTATTTAATTATTCTTAAAAATAAATATGCCTAAATAAATATGCTAAAGCCTTGGTCTTCAAGTTAATAGGCCGTATTGGAGCACCCTATTAAACTATGTGTCTACTGTCCCCATCAGCTCTCCCAGGGTGGGAGAAAAACTCGACCTCGAGTTTGGATTGGAGTAGAAATATTGAATACGACCTTTCCAGTGAAACAAATATTTAGAATAAATCAGTCGCTTCAAAACCTAGTGAAGAATAACAGCATCAAGATATGCAAGATATGGATCTCGGAATGACTCAAAGTTATCAACATCGATAGAATCGATCTTCTCTGTTTCGAGCAAAGAGTTTGGGGAAGTAAGAGAATTCACTGTAAGAGTAGCTTTTGGAGGAGAAACCACTTCAATCACAGTATCCAGGGATACCGAAATTGCCATATATGAGGATGTCCCTTCTGACTTGCTCGTATCAACCACAGGTTCATGGGATAAACCAACTTTTGGTTGCATGGGTTCAGGCTCGTCAACTATTGCTTTCTAATCTTGAATATCAGAGCATGTTATTGGAGAAATAGTATGCTCAACACAGGCATAAGGCGCTACATTCTCATAATTTGATTGAAGTCGGTAGTCATTGCAACCCAAAACATGAGGCTAAATGTGTTGAGTTAGGCATTTCTTCTTGCTAAACTTCAAATCAAGTTGTTGCAGCGCCTTATCTAACCTATCAAATCCGGTATTCAAATCACTGTAATACTGATCCATCTTTCAGTCAAGTTTAGCAGGCATATTTTGAAGGGCTTTGACTACTTTTTCAAATTGAGTAGGCTCTATTACAAGATACTCAAAATTTGCCTAAAATAGTCTTGGCCGTGTTGAGGATAAACCAAAATGCAAACTAGATAACTTAATCCGCAGATAACTCAAACCTAATCACGATCAGGATAATAAATATCCCTGTTGATGATAGCAAAATCCATAATGGAATATTTAATTAATTCACAGTTAGGATAGGTCAAACCTAGATTGGAATAGCTTGAGTAAACATGAGAAGAACCCTGTCAACAATTTGGTTCCAGTTAGAATAGCTTATGGCTGTCACTAAACGGTCTGAATCTGCCTTATCTTGAAATCCCAAATAGTTGATGTATCTTGAAGACTGTCGATACCAAGGGAGGGAGAGAGGTAGCAAGGGGTTCGACAGCGTGACCTTAATGGTGGCTCAATGGCAGTGCTCAACAGTGATTGATCGATGGGGATAATCTGACGGTTGAGGCTTCAGTTGATGTAAGAAGAGTTGTTGGCGCTTCGATGGCGCTAATGCAACTACTGTGGCCGCACGATGATGCCTTTACGGTGGGCTTGATGGCAGTTATTCGTGGTTGAGAGAAACATAACGGTGATGCAACTGAATTGTGTCGTTGATGGCGGACTAGTGTGGTCGACGATGACTGTGGGTTATGGTGTTGTTGGCTATGCGACCCTTTTTTTTTTTTTTTTTTTTTTTTTTTTTGGGTGGTGGTGGTGGTGGTTCGACTGAGTGATGACAAGGGCTTCGACACTGTGGTTGTGGTTATGGGTTTGTGCGATTGTGAGGGTGCGATTGGGTTAGGGTTTCAATGGTGATGGAGATGGCTCGACTGTTGTGCGATGGCGTTGGGGTGGATTTGAGATGGGTTAATGATTGATTTTTATTTTTATTTTTTGGTGGGTATGGTTGGATTACAATAAGAGAGAGATGGAAGAAGATGTGGAAGATGATGGTGATGGTAGTGGCTGTCAAGGGTGGTGAGGGTTTAATGGATCTTGACCACTGGCGTGAGTCGAAGCAAGATGGTGGTGCAACTTTGCCATGGCTTCACGAGTGATACGGCTTCACTTGATGGATCGAAGGTTTGCTTTGATACCAAGTTGATGTAGGACAACCTCAAGAAGTAGAGAAGAGAAAAGAAAGAAACTAGAAAGAAGCTTGAACCCTAGGAGTCAGCACATAGGGCTGTTTGGAGTCGACACCAAACGTTAGAAAAATCCAATTTTTAATTCATGATAAGCTGAAAATTAAAGAGTTATTGGAGCCTATATATAGGTCCCAATTACATCAAATAAGGTAAAACTTAACCCTAAAGTCTAGGAATTTAAAAGGCAATTATTTAATTATTCTTAAAAATAAATATGCCTAAATAAATATGCTAAAGCCTTGGTCTTCAAGTTAATAGGTCGTATCAGACCACCCTGTTAAACCATGTGTTTGCTGTCCCCATCATCAAGTCCTTTCGTCTCGTTAATACTTTCTAGTATTGGGTAACTTGGAATATCCGAGAATGACAGATCAACCATGAAAATTCGGATATTCAGACATATGGGGATGGTGGATTTGAGAAACTTATTTCAGAGAAATCGAAACACGAGGGTTTAAGCACAACAATGTCCCAGGATGGTGGATTTGGTTCCAGGTAATCTGTCCATGAAGGCTCGGGCATTGTGGTGTCTGAGGATAATGGTTTTGTCTTTGGATACAAAACATAATAGTCAAACTTCCCTGAAGGTTCGCCAAGGAGACCAACCTCGGGATCACCTGCTTGATATCTTTCGTGTAACTTTTGCTGAGAAGACTTCTTCTTTTCCTTGGGTTTCTCTAGCGTATTTCCTTCGAGGCACAGCACACAATTGCAAATACCCCTCCATTCATATCCCCCTTTATTGTCCCCTTGGTGTATAGGGGTACTATCTTGGTAGTAGGCGATAACAGGAAAGTCTTCTTTTATAGCTCTACACACTGTTCCTGTTTCACACAAGGGAGCTAAAGCAACAGGTGTGAAGATTTCTTGATGAACAGGGGAACCATCAAGATGGTATGCAATGACAAGAACTTAAATCTTTGGCAGGCAGAAGCAAACCTTGCTTTATCAGAAGAATAACTGCAATAGCAATGGGTTGATTTAACTAAAATTTTGGGGGATCCTCTTGACGAATCATATTGACTTCAGAGAAATCCTCTTCTGCCTCAAACTGTGGCCGTGTGATGACTCGAGAAGGGTCAAATACTGTACTCTTACTGAGAGTTTCATAGCTAGGTGGACTCCACACACCTTGGTCGAGAAGATCCTGGATCTTGTGTTTAAGATCCTTACAATCATAAGTCCAGTGTCCTGCTCCTTGAGCATGGTACTCACATCGGGCATTAGGATTATACCCTTTTGGCAGTGGACTTGGTGGAGGGTTGGCCGGTACAGGAGTAATGAGCCCTGCTTCAAGTAAATCTGGGAGCAATTGTGACTGAGGCAAAGGCAAGGAGTCGAACTTTCTTCGCCTTTCTATCCTTACTACTGATCGAACCCGGGGTGACCCCTTTCTGGTAGACCTGTCTGCCGTTATCATTGCAATTTCCGGCTGTCCCTGCTCTTTATCCAGCCATACCCGAACTACAGCCCCTGGAAGTGTGATGAGTTGAGAAGGGTCAAACCCTTTTTCCTGATCATTAATCGAATTGCTGGACGAATTGGGCTTGTCGTCTACATGAGTAGGAAGTGAATTCTGCATTACATTTGGCTTATCCTTCAGAGGTTTGGAATTTAAGAGTTCTTTGTCAATAAGGTCCTGAACTCTATGCCTTTGACATCGGACTGTCCAAGGTCCTTGGGCTCCTATGTGATAGTTGCACGTAACATTGAGATTGTGGTTTTGGGAAGAGATTTGTTAATAGCCTAGGGGGTATTGGGGTGATCATCTTAGCTGTTAACAGCTGAGGAAGCAATTGGGATAATGTCATTGGCAACATGCCCAATTTTCTAGGTACATTGGTGACTAGGAATGAGGTGCCATGTGTTCTTTCTCTAACTGGTGGTAGTCGCATCGTCTTTGTATTAGGAACTATGTGAGGTTGCTGTGAGATCATCAGATAATTCTGTTGTGTGACTTGCCTTAGAGGCCTTGCATAAGACTGAGACGTTGTTAGCTACATATATATTGCCTAGTTTTGTGGGAAATCCCTCTTTGGAGGCTGCTTTGTGGTAATCATCTGAATGTCCGCATT
Organism: Liquidambar formosana; assembly: GCA_039720395.1. Classification (NCBI taxonomy): domain Eukaryota; kingdom Viridiplantae; phylum Streptophyta; class Magnoliopsida; order Saxifragales; family Altingiaceae; genus Liquidambar; species Liquidambar formosana. The sequence continues at coordinate 16,174,750 of CM077824.1, forward strand.
TTTCTACCCTATATCATGTCCCTTGGCTATTGATTTCCTCGGACTTGTTCCTGTCCCAAACTACTGTTCAAATTTTGCAATAGGTGAATGTTTATCAAGCAATGAGACTTAACTCCATCTGCTACCTATTCTCCAACAATTACCAATTCAGAAAAACTGGATGTGGTGTGCCTAATAAGATGGGCATAATAGGGAACTTTCAGAGTGTTGAGAAAGGTGGTGAACATTTCTTTCTCTAACATAGGGGGTTTGACTTAAGCTGCTCTTTTCCTCCAACTTTGTGCGTACATTTTGAATGATTCGCTACTCTTCTTTTGCATCTTCTAAAACTCGTACCGATCTTGTGCCATCTTGGTATTAAAACGATACTAGGCTAGAAAAGCATTAGCGAGGTCACTCTAGGTCTTAATTTTATTGTGGTAAAATTGGAAAAACCATGTAAGAGCTAGGCCAGTGAGGCTCTTCTGAAACTGCTAGTTTTTATTCTTCTCATCATCACTGTACTAGCACATTTCGCCACAATAGATTCTGAGATTGGTAAACAAACACCTCTTTCCATTGTACTTGTTGAACTCAAGGGTCTTGAACTTAGAAGGAAGTTTCAAGTTAAGGAAGAAACACAAGTCAGCAAAACTCGTGCTTCTATAAGCACTAATTTCTTGAATAGTTTGCATCTTCCCTTTTAAGCTTTCTACTTTTCTAGTTTACTTGTCACGTTTCGGTCTTTTATAGCTTTCTTAAATTTGAAGTGATCAACCTTAGCCTCACATCAACTGGTTTCCTATGCATCAAGTATTGTCATGTGAATGGGATTTTGTACTAGTGGTGCTGGGCCTATTACAACCTGAGGAATCTCGCCCCCAACGAGCTGTTTCTAATCTGGTGCCATTGGTTGTTGGAAAAATACCTTTGGTTCCTGCAAGAATGAGGTGGATGAGGAAGAAAGGCATCAAGTTAGTGACCTTTACAGATTTGACGTTGTGGATAGCATGCATAAAGTGGGTTGCAATTGTATTGGTGATTAGAACATGATCGGGGAGCAACATTTGAGTGCTCTAAATGTGTAGTGATGTCTGAGTCGAATGAGTACTAAACTTGTAATGAGTTGAATGAGTACTAAACTTGTGCATACCAGAAGTTAAACTACCTTAAAAAATTGTAAGTGCATAAAAGGAGGTACCATTCAGGCCCCTAGTCGTCATAGGGGTCCCTTATGTCACAGGCTCGATGTTTCGACCCAACACCTGTGCAGCACTTAAGCTTCACGCCCTATCCGTGAACTCTTAAGTAAGCCTACTCGACACCTCTAAGCTTGGAAAGAAGGAAGTAACACTCGGACACTTGTGGAAAGTTTACTTGTATTGCACTAAGTAAGCTTTACAACACTCGAGAGCTAATTGCTTCCAGTTCTTCCAAGTCTTCCAGTTGGTTTGGCCAAATGGGGCCTCCTCCTATTTATAGGCTCCTAAAGACTATTCTAGAACATAATAAATGCATGGGAGAGTTCTAGAGCATTCTCTAGAAACTTCCCACCTCCTCAATGGATTTCTCTAGCTATAAAATATTCTAGAACCTATTCTAGAAATCTCTACATATATACAGGGCTAGAGTCTCCTAGAAAACTCTAGAATATTTCGCCTAAGTGGGAGAGTCAAGCGCTTCCCACTATAAAACCCCTCATTGGGTCATTTTCGCGTGCAGGCCGTGTTATTCTCCCCCACCCAATTCGGCGACGTCCTCGTCGCGCAATCGCACCTAGAATCGCTTGATGTGATCACTGTAACACCACAAAGACTCTTCTTGCTCCCAGGTTGCCTTGGACTCTGGTAGTCCCTTCCACTTCACCAAGTACTCCGTATACTCTGGCATTCCCTTCCTGTGCACCACGCCTTCTGCCAGAATATTGTCCACTTCCTTGGATTGACCTGGTGGTTTCTTTGACAGCTCTTTGGGTATGACTTGTGTCGACTCTTGGGAAGTTCCTTTTCCCTTCAAAGTCGCCAAGTACGACATATCCCCTTCCTTTAAGAGCTGCATGGCTGTTATCTTCTTTGACTTAGGCTTATCGAGTTAATGGCACCGTACACGACATTCCTTCTTCTGTTATGCACAAGCTATTGGCATAAGGAATAGGGAAGGCCTTTACTTTGTCAAAGAAGTCCATCCCAAGCACCATTGGGTAGTCATCAATATGCGCCACCGAGAAGTCGACCAACCCACTCCACACGCCGATGTATAGCTTTACCCCATAAGCTACACCCTCTGTCGACCTGGTGGTAGCTGAGTTAATTGTCTTCAGTAATCCCTTCTCCTTAGTGACTTCGAGGCCCAGCTTCTTAGCTTCCTTCACGTCTAGGAAGTTGTGTGTTGCCTTTGTATCAACCAAGGCATGAGACGTCTTCCCCTTCACCACTGTATCAACGTACGACAGTCTCTTGGTTGGGGCCTTAGGTTTCTCCACTTTGGCCTCCGCTGCATTGAGCAACTGAGGGGAACTCACCCTTGCCTCCTCAGTTGGCTCTTCCTCTTCCTCATACCGCTTGGCCAAAGCATTCAGGACTGCCCACTCAGGACAATCTCTTTGCAAGTGCGGTCCATCGCAAAAGTAGCACGCCTTGGGCTTGGATTGATCTTTGCCTTTATCTCCCCTCGAGTCCCTTCTTGGTGGAGACCTCTTCGATTTCACCTTTCCTTTGGCATCTTTGTCTCCCCTACCATTGCTATCAACATCTTCCCACCCCTTGGGTCTCCTATCACTCTTCTTAAACTCTATAAGTGACTCTGCAACCGCTATGGCCGAAGACAAGTTTTGCACCCCATGACGTTGCAGCTCTTGCCTTGCCCAAGGTTGGAGCCCACTTATAAAGAACACAAACTTATCTTCCTCACTAATGTTCGAAATTTCAAACAACGGATTGCTATATTCCGCAATATATTCTCGGACAGTGCCTATTTGTTTTAGCCACCATAGCTTCTCTTTTGCTTCAAAGCGGGCATTTTCGGGGTAGAAGTGTAACTTAATATCTTTCTTAAAATCATCCCAAGTCTCAAGGGTGAACATACCTTGGTCTATCTTGTAACTCCGTCGCCATTGCCACCACAAGAGAGCGTTGTCGGTGAGGAACAAGCTAGCCGTTGAGATCTTCCCTGCGTCGTCCTCCATACCCATTTGTCGGAGGTATCTCTCGATGTTCCACAAGAAGGTGTCTAGTTCCTTCGCATCCCTCCTGCCATCAAAGGCTTTGGGCCTTGGAGCCTCTATCTTTGGCACCCCACATACCACATGAGCTTGACTGACCACCGCCTCCTTGCAAAGTGCCCAATCTCCCTTTATTTCCTTCATCTCCTCGCGGAATGAGGCTAGCTCCGCAAACACTCAATCCAATTGGCCTTGGACCTCTTATCGAAGTTTGTCAACCATAGAATTCAAGGCTCCCAACATCTCACCCTTAAGGTCCTCCACCATACCTTCAAAGGTCGCCTGACTTGGGACATCCTCCTCGAGCCGCATCGCAATGTCGACCATAGCTGTCTCCATCTTGTATGGTTCGAAGTCTCGCTTGTCTCAGACGAGATCTTGCTGAGACGATTCGGTCTCGCCACTGGACGATCCAGAATCTCCCACCGATATAAATATATTGTGGCAATTACCCTTCTCGAATGAGATTCTCGTGATCTCGAACGAGACGTGCCGAGATGTACGAGATTTTGTTGATTCAATTGGATTCGAACGAGAAATCATTCGAATCGTACGAGCAATTGCTTTTGCCCATGTGAAGTTGTAGAACATGTTTGAATTTGAAAGAAAAAGATGCATCTACGCAGAGAAAAGCTTACGGCCCCTACCTCGACTCTTGAAAGCATCTCCAGCATCCATTCTCCCTCTATTCAGAAGCATTTCTCTCTCAGGTTCTCAGATCTAGTGAGTCGTGAGAGTGGTTGAGGCAATTAAGGGTGAGGTGAGGTGCGAATCAAGCTCCGAGAGCTTCACGCAGGTGGATATCCCGACGTCGACGGCAGACATTGCCTCTGTGTTCTCACGTTGGGTTGTTTCTGGTGGTCGGTAGCTGCATCGGACGTTGGGATTTCTCATTCCGGCGACAGATCAAGCCGAATATGGCGGTGGGTGGCCTCCAACGGCCAACGAAGCTCGTTGCCCTTTCTCAGCCTCTCTCAAGTTCTCGGTTGAAGTGGTTCAACTATGCAAGAATCGCAGAGGTAAGGGGTGTTATGTTTGGGGGAAAATTACAGAATAGTGGGGCTTGGGGAAAGTAATTAGCTTTAGCAATCATTGTTAGTTAAGTTAGTAGTCGTTTCTTAGAAAGTTAGTAGGAAATGAAGCTTAATTGTAATTATATTCCCATAGGCTGACTAATCCAAAGTAGAAATTCTGTTTTTTTTTTTTTTAAATTTATTTTAATTTTGTTTATTTATTGTTTTCTTAAAGTGTTTTAATAATTTCTTTTTTGGTAAACCCTTTTTAAAACCATTGTTGTATTTCATTGAATTCAACTGGGAACTTTTTTTTTTTCTTTTTCTTTCTTCTTTTAAATTGCAATTAATAACTTATATATTCATGGACCTACATTTTTTTTAAAAAAATACAAATAATCATGATGTGAGAATATATATTAATTTTTATTTTATAAATGATAAACTATTTTTAATAAATGATATTTTTTGCTTAATTTTGAAAATACTGATTTTTTTAATTAGAAATTTGTTAGAACATTTTTTTAATCATCATGAACTTATAAATATGCATAAATTATTTGCAAAATTATTTTTTCTAAGTCGTTGTTTTTAAAGTAGCATGTTCATGACTTTTTCTTTTACAGATTTGTTTTATAAAAAGCAAACACAGTGACACGTACACATACACATAAATGCATGATTATTTGGGCAACACAGTGACACGTACACAAATAATTTGAAATATTATTTAGAAATTTTTTAAAAATATATATATATGGCATGCAATTGTGCATGAGTGGTTGGGTAATATATGTGGATAATGTTTTTATTTATAAACGTTTATTTAATTATTTAATTAGTTATGGTTGTTTTTTTTTTTTTTTTTTTTTTTTTTGTAAAGGATGTCGAACAAGCCAACGGATATTGGTTAGGAGCACAGTGTAGCCGTTAGTGCAGATAGAAGGAAAGTCCAGTGCAGATATTGTAGTAAAGTTGTTAGTTCTGGCATTACACGATTAAAACAACACATTGCAGGGTTTCAGGGAGGTTGCTGCATGCACTAAATGCCCAAGGGATATTGTTCAATTGATGAGGAGTCATCTTGCTGAATGTGTAAAAGAAAGGGTAGATATGAAAAGGAAGAAAGAGCAACTACTTACATCTCTACAAGAAGATGCAGAATATGGGCATGTTCATATGCGTGGCCTTTCTGATTATGATGAGGATGATAATTAGGCTTATCCTCACATAGACATTTCAAGGCAAGAAGAGCTGTAACAACTGAGACATGCTATGAAGGAGAGTCGTAGGACTGCTCAAATGGAAGCAGAAAATCGCAGATTTTCCACACAACCAGTGGGAGGTTGTCTATATAGACCTTCCCAAGATGGTGCTGGTCCCTCTACAGCTGGTGAGCCTATTAGAAGGAACTTGTCTACAGCACGTGATCTTCATAAGTCTGCTACTGATTAGTTGAGGGGGATTAATCCCTTTACGTACTGGCTTGAGCCAGCCAAACAGAAAAGATTAAAGGATTTGTTTGGAAAAGAAAATGTAAAGAAAGTGGGAAAGGCGATTTCAAAATTTTTTCTGTTTAATGCAATACCTTTTAATGCAGTAGACAATGGCCTATACTTCCAAACGATGATTGATACAATTGTAGCGGTTGGACTAGGTGTGAAAGGTCCCTCTGGTTATCAGGAGGAACATACTTAAAAGAAGAGAAGGCGGAACTGGTTAATTACCTTAACATGCTAAGGAAAAAATGGCCAGAATATGGTTGCACAATCATGTGTGATGGGTGGTCGTCACGTAACAAACACCCCATCACCAACTTCATGGTGTATTGTGATCGGGAAATAATATTCCACAAATCAGTGGATAGCACCGGTGTGAGGTCTAGAACGGCTGAGTACTTGTTTACGCTGATGGACAAGGTTGTAGATGAGGTGGGGGAGGAAAATGTGGTCCAAATTGTTACAGATAATGAAGCTTCCTACAAGGCAACTGGGAGACTTCTTATGAATAAAAGAAGAGGGTTGTTTTGGTCTCTTTGTGCCGCCCACTGTATTGATTTGATTCTTGAAGACATTGATAAGTTGCCGACTGTCAAATCTGTGATTGATGATGCTCATAAGATCACAAGCTTTATTTACAATAGTGACCAGCTTGTGAATCTAATGAGGACTTACACAGATGGTAGAGATCTCCTTAGGCCAGGTATCACTCGTTTTGCCATAGAATTCATTTCCATTGAGAGCCCCTGAAGATATCAAGCAAATCTTAAGAATGTTTTCATCTGAGGAATGGCAACAACTCTCATACACCCGACAAGGTTCTCAATCGAGAAAAGCGACGGCTAGGGATGTATCTAATCTTATTCTTATGGATCAATTTTGGCGTAGAACGGAGGAGGTCCGCTCTTTAATGGAACCGTTGGTGCTAGTGTTGAAGATTGTGGACCAGGACCAAAAACCAACCTTGGCTGTAATATACGACTGCATGGATAGAGCCAAATTAAAAATCAAATCATCCTACCGGCTATGGAAGAAGATTTGGAGAATTATCGATAACAGATGGGATAATCAACTCCATGGCTACTTGCATGCAGTAGGTGAGCATAATTAAATTTTAATTTTTATTATATGAATGAATTTTCTTCTAAAACTTTTACATGTATTACATAACAGCTTACTTTCTAAACCCGGCATGCTAATATAGCCAGGAGTTCAATGATATCGAGGAGGTGTGGGTAGGTTTGAAAGAAGTAATTAAACGCCTAGAGCCAAATTTGGATAAACAAGCAAGGGCAATTAATGAAGTAAGTATATTAATAATTGTACGACTAATCATTAAAAACAATTATACCAATTACATTTTATTAATGTTAATAATATTTGAATTAAATCAATTTTTTATGCAAGTGTAGATAAAGATATTCAAGGAAAGGAAAGGAGTTTTTGGAGACTGACTCACAATTGTATCAATCAAAAGTACTCAGCCAGGTTAGAAAGACTTCATTACTGTTAGATGTATATTATTGTGTATGCAAATTTATATATGTAAAAGAAATATATAATCATTAAAATGTTTTAAACTTTGTTTTTGTAGCTCAATGGTGGTATAATTATGGAGAATCTGCTCCAAACCTCAGGAGGATTGCTATAAAGGTTCTCACCCAAGCATGTTCTTCCATAGGATGTGAGAGAAATTGGAGCACGTTTGCGTTGATTCATACAAAACTTTGCAATTGTCTTGCCATGTCAAAGTTGGAGGAACTTGTCTATGTGCATTACAATTTAAGGCTGCGAGCTCGTAATTTAACAAATAGATCTCATAATGATGAATACTACAATCCAATTGACTTGAATCACATCTTTGATGATGAGGACATCTTAAATGATTGGATTCGAGAGACTGAGTAGCCTACAATGGATGAGAATGCACTAGAGCAAGGTGTTAATGCACTGGCCAATGAGGAAGATCACATAGCTGAGCCCTACTACGATAGCAGCAGTCGTTCACATGGGGGTGATGCAAGTATTAAGGTTGGCAGTAGTAGTCGCTCACGGGGTGAGAGAAGAAGCCATCGGAAAGAAAAAAATGTGGTACATGATGTCACAGATACAGAGACATCCAGTGGTGGTTCCAGTTTTTTTGATAAGGGTACTAGTGGTGGTGGTGGTGGTTACAATTATAGTGACCCACCGCCAAGCCAAGAACAACAATAGGGTAGAGGGCACTGAAAGACATTATGGCACACAAGGTGATTATGATAGGCCTCAACAGGACATGAGCAATGAACAGATGAGGCACTCGAGACGACATGGTGAGTTTTCGAGTCAACAAGATTATGGTGTTTATGTAGGTGACCTGGCCATAATGCTCAATATTCATATGCGTGGCATGCAATTAGGGGGTGATGCATGCGGTCCACCATCATCACACCCACTCCAAAGATCTGTTAGCACTAGTGGTCATGTTTGTGGTCGTAGGGCCCGTCGAGTGCCTACTGTGCCTGAGGCTGATATTTATGCACCACCACCACGCGGTCCACCAGTCTTTGATAGATTTACAAGCACTAGTACCGGTGGGTACTATGATCGGGGTGATCACAGACAAGGGCATAGGTATGGAACATTTGCGAGTACTAGCACTGGTGGTGGCTATGGATATCTCGATCAGGGATCCAGCATTTTTAGTGGCGGTTATTTCAATGATGCATCAAGTAACAGCAGTACAGATCCCCTATCCCCAACCCCAACCGTATTATCAAGATCATGGGCAAAGTTCGAGTGGGGATGCTTCTCATGATCCAATTGCTACACTGACTTTTAATATATTTTACACCCCTCCTTCATATTACCCACAGGAAGATGATCAACACTTTCAGCCACATCGCCACTCTACATAGGAGTAACTTTTATATCGGTATGTTACTTACCAAAAAATTATTTGTCAATTTCTTTATGATATGTAATGTTATTTACCCATCATTGATATATAGGAAATTTATTTATGTTCTTTGGGTGTATATTTTAATCTAAAACATAAATATAGTGTTATTTCATTATATATTAGAGTGCTAGCGCCTATTTTTATGTTTTTTTTACCATATTATGTGCATTGAGTTCATTATTTTGTTTATTTGATGGTTTCCAATGTAATCATCATATTTTTTAGGAATTTTCTATGATTTTTTTGAATTTTTTTGAAATTTTTTTCATGTGTAAAGTTGCATCTCTGCCTGAGACGAGACGTGTTGGGCGAGACCGAGATGAACGAGATCGAAACAAGACGAGGACCGAGATCGAGATTTTGAACCATGCCATCTTGACCAACCGTGCCTCCATAGATAACACCCCGTCCTTCGACTTGTCCCTCCTGCCCTTGCCAGTGTTGCAAGGGTCCTCCCGTTCCTTGTTGAGAAGTTCCTCTGTCAGGTTAGAGGTGTTCGCCATCGCCGCCTTCGCTTAGTTACACGCTTTGTAACTTTGGCTCTGATACCAACTGTCACGGGCTCTATGTTTCGACCCAACACCCGTGCAGCACTTAAGCTTCACGCCCTATCAATGAACCCTTAAGTAAGCCTACTCGACACCTCTTAGCTTGGAAAGAAGGAAGTAACACTCGGACACTTGTGGAAAGTTTGCTTGTATTGCACTAAGTAAGCTTTACAACACTCGAGAGCTAACTGCTTCCAATTCTTCTAGGTCTTCCAGTTGGTTTGGCCAAATGGGGCCTCCTCCTATTTATAGGCTCCTAAAGACTATTCTGGGAGAGTTCTAGAGCATTCTCTAGAAACTTCCCACCTCCTTAATGGAATTCTCTAGCTATAGAATATTCTAGAACCTATTCTAGAAATCTCTACATATATACAAGGCTAGAGTCTCCTAGAAAACTCTAGAATCTTCTGCCAAGAGGAGAGTTAAGCACTTCCCACTATAAAACCCCTCATTGGGTCATTTTCACGTGCAGGCCGTGTCACTTAGTAAAGTATGAGTCCTAAAGACCGGAAAGATACATTTGTTATCCCTGCTTTGCCTTTCCCTGGCTTGCTTTAAGTAACAAGTAAGCTAGTAATTGATTACCAAACTCCCTTAGTCCCATCTTTGGTTCACATTCAATTGCAAAAAACAACAACGCAATCGATTCTCTTCAAAATGTCTTACATCAAAATTGCATAAGAGATGGCTGATAGCGCGAAAGCGGTTGGTCATCGCAATGCCCAATGACACCCATTTCTTTCTCGATTGAACCAACCTAACGGGCTAATTAAAAAATCAATCTTTAATGAAACTACAGGGATGAAATCAAAATTGCCTAGAATACTAAAAGCTTTGATTTTGTTTTTTAAGTTTTTTACAAAATTTATAACATTTCATCATAAAGGTAATCAAATTTTCTTCTCGCTTCTATTTTTATGGTTGGCTCTTTATATGATTTTTTGTTTCGATAAGTTAGTTATATGATTTCTTTGTTTCTTCTCTTCTATTCTATGTTATGTTGATAGATTTATCGGTATCCTTTATGGATATATAGTACTAACTTTGTGGGATGATACAAGAAGATTGTTTATCGATTTTTCAAATCAATGCCTTAAGTCCCACCGCATTAGCTCAGTGGTAGAGTGTGAAATTCCGGTTTTACCAAGCCTACAATACCTAGAAGGGGGGTTGAATAGGTATTATGTATAAATCTTACCCAAATTTGATTTCAAGTCAATTAATCTCTTAATTTTACCACAAATAAATCAATCGCACAGCAAGCATAAAAGCAATTAACAATGGCACAAGAGATTTTTACGTGGAAAACCCTAGATGGGAAAAACCACGGGACCTCGTCCAGTTGAAGCAAATCCACTATGAAATAAATGAGTACAAGACACACTTACAGACCACACAAGGACTCATGCAGTTGTCTTCACTCCCACGATCATACACGATCGATCTCCGTCATCACGGCTTTGGTCGCAACCAACCTCTTTCACAGCGATGCCTTCAATCACGAACTCGCAAACTCGATCACCATCGCAACGGTCTCACAATCATCCAAGGTTGTGAATGGTGTGTGGTTTGAAGGTCTCTAGAGCATATGAGTGAAAAACCTAGGTTAAAGTGCTCTAGAGAGGTTTTAAGAAGATGAACAATGAAAACCCTAATAGAGAGAGGCTTGCTTCCCTTCCTCTATCGTAATAGCCTCTATATATAGAGACTAAGAAACCCCAAAAGACTAGGATTCGTTTTAGGATCAAATAGGAAGGTTTTAAATACTTTAAAAACTGATTTTTACGATCCCGGATCGATCCGAGGTCATGCCGGATCGATCCGCGTTGATAGAATCAAAACCGCATTTCTAGAACAGTATGGATCGATCCACGAAAACCATGGATCGATCTACCTAGGTAGTAGCAAAATTTGCATTTTTAAAATACCATAGATCGATCCGCATAAGCCATGGATCGATCCACCTAGGAAGAAAAACCTCAGAAGTTAAAAATTCTTTTTCAAAACCATTTTTATAAATAAAGAAATATTGAAAATGATTTGAAATGATTTTTAAACATTAAAACTTAGGCTTCTACAGTCACTTACCTTTCCTAAGATTGTGAGTCGAAGCTTTAAACTCTACGCTTTGTCTCAACTTTGCAACTTCATCAATCTTCAATCAACCCAAGACTCAACCATCCTTTGGCACGGAATATGACAACATTAAAAACATGGTCTTTACAGAGTGGTCGGTTGTTAATTGACTGCTCATAGGTTCGAATCCTACTTGAGGAGATTTCATAAAGAACCCAAGCCATTGCAACTTCATAATTCCATATAGATGAAACTATGAGACTTTGCACATTGTGCAAGAAGCGATCGATCTGGAGGAGAAATCATAGTACATTGTGGATTGCTTCGATCATTTGTTCTACATGACTAAGGGAGGCATTAAAGAAGAGCGCACCCGCTTTTCTTAGACAATTAGTTCAATCAAACAAAAGGGTTGAACAAGATTTGAGGTTAAAGAATTCCATTCCTCATAAGGAAGACGCGAAGGCAAGAACTCACTTCTCTTCTGATAGGGGGTGCTTGGCTTGAAGTGGGACCTTGATTGGCATATTGGGATTCGAGAAAGCCTCAAATGAAAGGCTTGGGATTATTCTCCTTAGCTTGATCTCTCTTTTCCGTCCAATATGATCTATTGGAATTTCCGTGCTAGGCCCATTTTCAGCCTGCTTTAGGGCCTTTGATTATGACGAGTAGGAGAGAAAGGCTTTAGTGATATGGGCTAAGCTCAACTCCCAAAAAAGATGAAGAAGTTGATGTCCATAGGAATACAAAATAGATTCTATTGTGAGCTACTCTTGTGGAAAGACCATATTTAGTTCAATTCAACTTTTTGCCTTTCACACACTTCTTACTCAAAAGCCCTCATGTTGAAAACGATAAACGAAGTGCTACATGGCTTATTACCCGAAGGCAATCTCACCACCCTTTAGACACAAAATCATATTATTCAAGAAGAACTTGAGTTAGGCGCCTTACCTAGCTATTCCGTTAATCATTCGTTAGGGTAAAAGGAAAAAAAGGGAACCACTTTCTCCTCAAGCAACTTTCTATGAAATTGGATTTTCTTTTTATCTTCTATCTTCCATAATAGCATAATGGGAAGCATTTCATTGCTTGGGTGAGAACAGCAAATTGCACTTCCAAAAGAAGGGAACCACTCAATCCAAAGTCCGCTAAATGCCTCAAATAAAAAGTATTTGAAAAGCCCAATTCGAGACAGGATTCAAGAAGCACTTAGCCTAGTGAAAATCATCTCCCATAAAAGGATCGGTAGTGAAGAGAACATACGGTAATGGTTAAAGCTCAGCATCTCGCACTTTAGAATCGCCACTACGACTACCCTTTATTGTCATGTTGGTTTAGAGCTCATTAGCCATGGCAGTAACTTGTTGCTTTATTGAAGCATCACCTCCTATTAAGTATGGGAGCAATCCCACGCCTAAAATATACTGCTAAGCAACCTTCCTTAATGGGAAGTAATAAAACTAGGATCTCTTCTCTTTCCTCAACTCTTCACCTAGCAGCATTATTGGATTATAGGAACAACCAACTTGATTGATATAATTCTTCCAATCTATCCTTACACATTATAACCTTTAAAAGAGAAAACAAAATCGTTATGCGAGTCCTTCTTGCTAAGAGGTACTTTGCTGCACTAACCTTAGAGAACTCCCAACATAATAAGGAAATAAAGCCACAAGCTAATTCCAAAAGAAGAGATCTATGACAAACCTTCGAGTAAGAACATAAACAAAAAGAAAATAGGAAGTTGTGCTTATAATAAGGGAGACTACCTAACAGTGAATAAAGGAGTTACCTCCCCTCATCCAGTGAGGTAAGGGGATCCCTTACGTTCATTAGTTTAATATTAAACAAAATGGAAATCTAATCTCTTACTTCACTATGCTATTCGTCTAGAAGCCTAGAAAGACAGAACCATATTCTTAAAAATTGTTGATATCAATGATTTATCGTCGATATATCGCTATATCGACAAGCAGTGAAACGATATCATGCATCGGTATTATTTTGACAATATATCGTTAGATATATTGACATAGCATCGATATATCGACGAATATCGACAATATTGAGATATATTGAAAATATTGACATTTTTCCACCATTTATCGTCGAAATATCGATGGTATATCGAGGTATATCGAGAAATTTCGATCATATCGAGGTATATCGACCCATGTGACTAATTGACTAAAATTTGAGTGTGGTGACTACTGTCCCCTTTTTTCCCACACCTAATGTCCTCTTGTAGTAGTTTTCAAGGCTATTTTGGCCACTTCTCCAAGCTTCACAAGAACCCAATCCCCTTTCCCCTTTTACCCAGCTCCTTTACTCCTTTAGCACCTTTACAACTATTACCTATTAGGCTATTACTCTAGTATTATTAATTTTGTTAGTGTAGACCATGAATTACTTTATAGTATTATTAATTTGTTAGTATTGATATTAATTTATACATATTTGAAATTATTAGTATTACTCAAGGCTGGTTTGGCAGTTTCTCTAAGTTTCATGTGGTACTAATGTAAGTGTATATCATTAATTTATTGATGTATTGATTTATTATTGTATAAATGATATATATTTACATATTTTAATTTCATGTGACATTTAGATGTTGAATTTGCATAAATTTCTATTATTTATTTTCTCACCGCTTCACACCTTTTATACAATACACAACACAACACAACACATACTAATATTATATATATTTAAATTGCAATCTTTTGATTATGAATTGTGTATTAGAGTCTAAATCATCCTTTCCCAAAGTTTCAGTAAAAATATATGTGTTTAACTAAAAATATCCACCATATCTCTAAATCAATATCGATATTTTCGATATATCCATCGATATGTCCAATATATCTGTGTTTTTGAACTCTCGATATATCTATCAATATTGATATTTAAGTCTCCTTGGACAGAACTAAGGGGAGGCGTCCTCACTTTAGGTTTAGGATAGGAAGGAATGCCAGGTTGAAGAAGCCTTTCTCTTAGAAAGAGCTTTTTTGAAGCAAAAAATAATGATTTAAGCAATCCACATAGGCAAGGGAGGATACCGATAGAACCTACTCTATCAATTGATGACCTCCCAAAGCAATAAAAAAATAAAACTTTAAATGGGATTCAACAAAAAGGCGCCATAAGATCAACTCAACAAAGAGGAGACAAGCTACCTGAGGTGGGACTATCTTTGTATTGGAAGGGGGTCTGTACAACAACCTTGTAGCCTACCCTTTCTTAAGAGATCCCTGGGCTTAGGGGCACCTTTTTGCAACATCGAAGTACAAATAAGAAGAATCAAAAAGGTTTGAAACACGCTTGAATGTCTAATGAACCTGACCCATGTACCACTTGAATCGGAGAAAAACCGAACCTGATAGGATATTAAGTTGAGTTAAAAACTACAATCGCTTATGCTCGTATGCTTGGTCGCAGATAGGATAGAATCCCCCGCCTGGCTAGGTGCGATTGGTTCATGCTTTAATGGTAGAACTTGTCAAGATGAGGCAACTTTGCTCTAAAGGAAAGGAAAGGGAGATCCATTTTGGTACAAAAAAAGACCAACAACCGACTTTGTGAAAGAACTCCACAAGAAGGTGGACGTAGGAGATTCAAACCTAGCTTTTACTCCTCTTTTAATAGAGCTCATGAGAAAAGAAGCATAGTATATTTAAAGTAACGAGACCTTAGCCCAAGCCCAAGTTGTTGGGAACAAACCCAATACTTGAGGAAGAATTCCTCGATAGGAGAGGGAAGAAGATAAAAGAGAAGAAAGAGAAGAAACTATCATCTATTTGTCTAATTGTTTGCGTCTACTCAATACTGGTTGCTCAAAGGTACATAAGAAAAATGACAACTAATTAGCATACGCAAAGTTAGATAGTTGTCTAACTACTAGAGAGACCCACAGGCGGGAGGGAAGGGGAAGCCAACTCACTTAGCGAGCTACAAGACCAATAAAGGGAGAAGGCTCATTGCCTGGAACAAACAAAGCCCGTGGGGGAGGCAGGTTAACACAATCTTGAACCCCCAGAGAGGCAGGTTAACACTGACTCAAAGATAGGATTCAGAAAGCCTTTGGAAGAGGCCGAACTTGAGGAAGGTAACCACCCAACTTTTTGGAAAAATTCTGTCCAATAAATCACCAAGGTAAAAAATTAGCTCTCAATAGAGAGGCCGCCAATGGTGGGTTTTAGTTCTCATTCTTCCAAATGAAAGTCCCTTAAGCCTTTTGGCTTCTAGAACTCACCAAAAGCTTTAAGTCCCCATAATTTCCTTGACAAGCTCCATTTTTGCTACAAATCTTATTTGATAGAAGAACAATAGATATAAGGATGGAGAGGTCCTCCTCATTGTCTAAGATAAAACTTGGTTCTTCTGTAATGTTAACATCACCGCAACCCTTTCATCTATAGATTGATAAAAGGCCCGTTTTCATGTATATTGTGCAAATAGTAACAATGTGTCATATCTTGACCGTAACCCTTTGCCCTTCTTATGTCCTTTTACTCGTCCACTAATATGAGCACAGGAGAAATTTTGTGAGCGTTTTCCTTTTTTCCAAAGTCATGATCATATTCAGTCCCATAGATGAGAGCCGTCATTTGATGAATTCCGAATCACTCATCTTAACATGAATTTTGTGATCATGTAGCTCTAAAATAGGTTTTGTTATGTATAATTTACTAAAGGATCCAATTAATATATAAGATAAAAGGATCCATTAATATAAAAAGCCTTAATTATATATTGTTTTCGAGGTCATTTGGAGCTAACACCAACGTAGAAGTTTTGAGTTGAATTAAAAGGTACTTGAGGGAAGTATAGAGTCTATTAAAAGTAATTGTCGATTTAAATTCTGATATTTTATTAAAGCTTCCTTTATTGTTATAAGAAAATGCTATATCAATTGAATGATGCAAGGAAGGTGTCTTAATCCCTGCTGTGTGGATGAACTAGGGGAATAGGAAACACTCATCCACAACAATTGACTAGGTGAAAAAACCACTAGATGGTAATGGCTTGGATACAATTCATTCAGACTTATTTGATAAATACGATTTGAATGCCAGATAGATATGATTCAGACTCTCTAAAGAGAGAACTGACTATACAGTACGACCAACAGTTATTAGATGGAAAGAAGCTGAATTCTTTGAATAGATAGAATCTACACTAATCAAATAGTACTAATTCAATCACCCGAGAGGTATAATCCTAACGCAATGGACAAATGCTATGAAAATTTGCTAAAAATACATAATTGTAAGTTTGCTATCAATGAAAAATATTTGAGGACAGGACTTATTAGCCAGTGATATATGAAAAGTACCCAAGCATATCATCTTGCATAATGGACCTTGAAAAGGCACTACAAAGTACAAACTGTTGGAGTAGAAAGCTAAGCTTTTAAGGGAACGTATGCCATACAAAAAAGTTAAATAAAGGCCCGTTTTTTGGGATGGTGGATTTAGGGATGTGAACAAAACCGAAAAAACCGAAGGACCGGACCGGACCAGACCAAACCGGCTGGTTTCGGCCGGTTTTTTCTCATACTACGGTCGGTTCGGTATTATATTTTACAAAATATTAATTTTCAATTCAGTCAGCGATTCACCTCCCATTTACACCGAAGCCGACCGAACCAAACCGAGTTTTTATAAGTTGTTAGATTTGTACTTAAACCGACATCGTTTAAGGGGATGTATATAAGCAAAAAACCCTAAAACCTTATCATTTCCCTACTACCTCTCGAGACTCACCCTCTCCTTCCGCCGTCAGTCAAGAAACCCTAACCCTCTCTTGATCTCTTCTCCCCATCTCTCTCAATGGACGGTGGACGATGGCGCTTGATGGACAACGACGATCTCGCCGCTATTGCTCACCATTGTTATTGCTTGCTGCCGCTACCGTTGCTACTCACCGTTGTTGTTGTCGCCGTCGCTCATTGTCGCTGCTCATCGCCGCTACCTCACCATCGTTATCGCTACTCACCACCATTTTCATCGCCTCGATAACGGAATCAATCGCTGGATCTTCGAGTCCACAAATAGGTCAGTCCAAAGTGACTTTGGTTCAGATCTGATTCAAGCTATTCTCATCATCGACAATGGAATCGATCATGAGATCTTCACGTTTGAAATTGATGTTGACCCTTTTCATCTTCATCATCCCTGTTTGGTTGTTGAAAATTATCTCTGAACTTTGAAGAGCTGCTCTTGTATATATTTTCTTGATCTATAAATCTGTGAAAAAAATAAGGGTCAACTGGTTTTTCTTAATGTAATATCTGTTATTGTTTCTTTTATTTTCTCTATATTTTCTTTTATTGATCTGATTGTTATTGGGGAATTAACTGATTTTTTTCCCCTTTTATCTTCAATATGTGATCAGACTTTCTAGTTTTGTTTGGAGGTTTTGGCCAAAACCAACTAAACCGACTAAACCGCCGGAACCGAATTGAAACCGTTTGATGCAATTTTCATTCTTGCACGGTCGGTGTTGGTTGCCAATTTCCGAAACCGACAATCTCGGTTCGGTGCCAAATATCACTCAATACCAACCGAAACCAAACCGTGCACATCCCTAGGTGGATTTAAGAAGCTGTAGTCTAGGTCATGTTCAACATCTATGACACCCTCCAAGGCTCAACCACCACTGACATGGAAGGTCTCTTAGTAAAATCACTTTGTAAACACCATGCAGCAACCCTCATCATTTCCACAACCTCTACATTGCGTAACTGCATATCCTCATTGTACTTATCAACCATGTCCAACAATTGTTCCTCGTCTGCCTTCTTCTTGAGAAGACTTAGTAGATGTATGTATTCCTCAGGTTGAGACAAATCCAAATTTTTTCACCCACAGAGGACCATAGCTATAGACATCAACCTTTTCCATGATTCTTGAGCTCAACCACTCGAGCCAGATAACCAGGAGTTCCTCTCATGGTGGTCCTAACTTGGCTTTGGTCCTTATCAATCAACTTAGCTAGCCCAAAATGAGAAACTTTGCATTAAAGGTCTTATCTAAGAGGATGTTTTGAGGTTTAATATCTAAGTGGACTATTTTTTGCCTGCATTCTTCATGGAGATGGGCTAGTCCCTTAGCTATGTCCAGTATGATCTTTCTTCTGTGCTGCCAGTCAAGCGAATGCTCATTGTTTTTGCAGAAGATCTATCTATCCAAAGACCCATTACCCATGTACTCGTAAACTAAAAGCCTATGAGATTTCTCAGAACAAAATCCAATCATCCTTACCAAGTTAACATGATGAATGCTGCCAATTGTCTCAACCTCAGCTAAGTATGATTTTTAACATGATGTGAACCATCAGGTCGCTTTACTGCAACTTTTGTGCCATTACTTAGAATTCCTTCAAAAACTGAGCCAAATCCTCCCTCACCAAGTTTCTTACTAAAATTTTCTGCTGGGATATCTTTTCTTCCAAAAAAGGATGCCGATTATGCTAAACAGAGCAAAGAAAGTTCCTGGGATAGATGTCACTATGATTGCTACCCTGTCTGTCTGTCTTCTTTTCATGAGGAACCGTAGAAGAAATCTGTGATGAAGGAACCAGCGGCCTTGGGCCAATCTGCACTTTAACAAAGGCAAAAGATATATAACCAGTCGTCCCCTCATTGTTTATCAGTTAAGAGATTTGAGACAGCAAGTGGCAATTCCCGGCCGAAGAATTCACTTGATAACCAAATAGAGCAGCTTTGCAGGAACATTTTTTGAGACAGGCCTGTTTACAACTCTCCATATCATCCTTAAGGTCAAAGTCGTCAGACCCAACAGTGAAGTAAGTTTTTTCCTCGAGCTCTAAAAACTATGATTTTGTGACGCTTCACAAGACAAGGGAGTCATTCAGGTACACCCATCACTTCATAATCTCCAATCCTCAATCAATTCCAGGACTGAGCTAAACTTCCATTAAGAAATTGAGCATAACTTGATCCTTTACTCTCTTTGTCAATAAACCCAAAATAGGCTTGTGGAGTATTAGACACTACAAAAGAAACCAAACCTAGAGAAGTACTAGTGACAAAGTGAATACACACCTTGAGTCCATTTCGTTGCTGAAAGGTTAGCCATTAACTTCTGCCCTGACACCAACTTCTGTCCAAGAAGCAAACAGTGTTGGGTAATCAAAAGACTGCCACACCGTTTTGTTGTTTATGTCAAAGAGAACCAAATTACCCATTTCAGTCAAGTTTAAGCCCGCAACAGACTTGCCAGTAGTGTTTGTAGACCAAGCAATAGTTCCATCAACATCTCGTAACACTGAGTTGCCTTCTGATGTCAGCTGCAAGGTAGCGTTAATTCGAACCGGATGGTTTCAGTTAGCAGACCAGACTACCTGTGGCTCTGGGGAATGCTCGGGGAGGATCAGATAGGTAAGCACCATTGTAGGTTTGAATGAAAAATGGCAAAGAGCCAAAGAGGCTAGTGTCACAGTTTCCATTACAGATCCTTGGTGAACACATTGAATGGTGATCACTTCACAGTTTGGGAGACATCGGCATGGCCCCCAGGCATGTCGAACTTAGGCTCTTGGGTCACCTTTCGGGATATGTCATGTATGCGAGCTTCCTTATCATGCGTTTGTGTGTATTATATAGTTATATCTGTATGTTAGGTAAAAAGAAAAAGGTTTAGAGGTATAAGGTCCTACATCAGCTAACCAAGGGTATAAGGTTCTACCTCTTCTTCAAGAATTAGACCCTATTGAAGGTTGAGTGTGGGTTAACTTTATAGGCTATTTATTGGGTCTTCTTTTGGGCGACGTCGTTTATGTGGACTTCTTTATTGTGTTTTTGTGTGTTATCTGCTAGCAAAAATGTCTTATTACTGGCAGAAATCCACATGATACACAGGACGGTCTTTGCCATTTAATTTTAACCATTTGACTTCAAAATTAATCGAACAAATATGACTTATATGGGGCTGAAAATTTCCCCGATGGTTGAAGGAGAAAGGAAAAGACTTGATTCTTTATAACATTAGAACACCAAAACAAAGAGAAAGTGGTTGCGAACTTTGGATTGTCACTGGATTACACTATGATATTTAAAGCTAATCTGCCAGATAAAATTATAAGCTGCTGCAATATAACAGCTCCTCCTTGATGTGAACACACACCGCCCACTGTTATATACAAGTCTCTTTTTCTCCCACAGAAAGATGAGAGCAAAACGCACTGGCATTACGAGGAAAGCGCATAATGATATGGCCTTATTAGTTCTCTTTTAATTTCTTGACCTTAACTAAAGATTCATGGTTGAAGTGGTGAAAACATCCAATGGTGCGCCCCACACCTTGGAGGAGAATTGCCTCCTTACAATAACCCAAACCCCCACCCATTCTGCTATCACGACTAGACCATGAGGACCCATGGTGTGAGATACAAAATAAAGAAGAAAGGAAACAAGAATACACCCCCACCCCCCCCCCACCCCCAAAAAAAAAAAAAAAACATGTATTACTTGTTTGGCAAAACTCTACCTAGTTCATGGAGTCATTAGACTCACTATAACTTTCACTATATTCTTAAGAAAAATAGAAATACTCTATACAAAGTACTATAAATAGCTACTCCCCACCATTTATGTATAGAAACAATGGCGATAAGTGTGAAATTACCAAATACCTATGCAAGTTGGATATGTGGTATAGTACAATCAGGCTCCACACTATGTATAATTTGCATGAGCAATTAGAAGACGAAAACACAGACCAAGTCAACCATATGAGGTTAAGAAGGGTGTGGCTATTTACACCACTATTTTTGCTCTTCACACACATCATTTAATAAAAAAATTTATTACTATTCTACCTTAAACAAAATTACTATTAATGACAAAATGATTTAAATACAAATACAAATTTGCTTTTCACACCTACTAATACATACCCATGATCATGAACACTCCTTCACAAATCCTAACCACAAATCTATTACGTTTCTTAAACCTGAACTATTGTTCATGTTTCTTGTGTTTTTTAAACTATGGATGAGTAAATCAGCATTAGAAATTCTTTTAGCGAGAAAAAAAAGAATGTGTATTTTGCCATTAAATGTTGTTATCTTTTGATTTACAAAGTTTGTAGATCGCGTTTTGTTCAAACATGATATACTGAACAAACCTAAAATGTTCAAAACATTAGAACCAGGACATACCAACTGAATTTATTGTTCAAGCACAATATACTAAACAAATAAAATATGTTCACTTCATATATGTCGAGTATATTCTATATGTTTGAATGTTTTGTACTAAACAAAAAGAAGATGATTTTGGCTGCAGTGATATATGGAAAAGTGCCCAAGGATATCATCTAGCATATGGGCTTTGGAAAGGCAACACAATCAGTTGACAACATCAAGTGGAAAGCTAACCATTCAGGGTAAAAATACACTATTTCATATAGCTAAATGAAGATAAAATGTTTGTTCCTTTAAGTGTCACCTTGGTCCTGACAGAAGTGATGGCAATAGTGGAGTAGCAGCACCAAAATTAACCACATCGTGACCAACTCCAGCTATTGTTCTTGATAATGATGGATTTGTGAAATTATAATCCAAGTTATCTTCAACATTCACAGAACCCTCCAAGACCTTCACCACCACTGACATGGAAGGCCTCCTTGCAAAATCACTTTGCAAACACCAAGTAGCAAGCCTCATCATCTCCACAACTTCTGATCCATGTAACTGCATATCCTCACTGTACTTATCAACCATATCCAACAATTGTCCCCCCTCTGCCTTTTTCTCTAAAAGACTTAATAGATGCATGTGTTCCTCAGGCTGAGACGGGTCCAAATTTTTCCGCCCACACAAGATTTCCAAGACCACAACACCATAGCTGTAGACATCTACTTTTTCCGTGATTACTGAGTTCAACCACTCGGGAGCCAAATAGCCAGGAGTTCCTCTCATGGTGGTCACAACTTGGCTTTGATCCTTATCAATCAGCTTAGCCAGCCCGAAATCAGAAACTTTTGCATTAAAGTTTTCATCTAAAAGGATGTTTTGAGGTTTAATATCTAAGTGGACTATTTTTTGCCTACAATCTTCATGGAGATAGGCTAGTCCCTTAGCTATGTCAAGGATAATCTTCCTTCTGCAGTGCCAATCAAGCATAAGCTCATGGTTTTTGCAAAAGATCCATTTATCCAAAGACCCATTACAAATATACTCATACACTAAAAGCATATGAAATTTCTCGGCAGAAAATCCAATCAGTCTCAACAAGTTGACATGGTGAATGCTCCCAATCGTCTCAACCTCAGCTAAGAATGATTTTTTAATATGACCTAGACCCTCAAGTCTCTTCACGGCAACTACCGTGCCATTTCTTAGAGTTCCTTCAAAAACTGAGCCAAATCCTCCCTCACCAAGTTTCGTACTAAAATCCTTTGTTGCGGCCTTCAATTCTGCATAAGTGAATCTTGTGGGCATTCCTGGTACTTGGTCTAAATAATCCACTTCAGCTTCATTGGCATCTCTTTTCCTCCGGAGAATGAAAACCAAGATGCTGATTACAATAAATAGACCAAAGAAAGTTCCTACGCTGGATCCCACTATGATTACAACCTGGCCAGTTTTCTTTTCAAGAGGAACAAGAGCCGAAGCACTTGGGCCAATCTGCACCTTTAGGAATGCAACATTGTTAAAAGAATTAATCTTCGCCTCAATGCTTATCAGTGAAAAGATCCGAGACAGAGACAGAAAATAGCATCGCCCAAGGGAATAATCCGAACCATACTGAATCATTACAGCTTTACAAGAACAGCTTTTGAGGCAGGCCTGTTTACAGCTCTCCGTATCTGTAATATAACTGAGGTTGGCCCCAGGGGTGAAGTCAACTGTGTCCTTGAGCTCGAGAAATCTGTGATCCTGTGATGCTTCACAATTCAGGGGAGTACTTTCCAAACAGCCAAGTTCAGGCTTTTTGTCATTTATATGCTTAAAGAAGGTTGTCCCATTGTCTAATCGAGGACAAAGGCACTGCCCACCGGAGCAAATGCCATATTTCCCACAAACTAAAGGATAACCACATTCACCCACTGTCAAGAGATCGGCCACTTCTTTCCATCCGTCTACCTCCTGGAAGTCCTCCTCATAAACTCTCAGATGCCCATCATGTCCCAATCTCATGTACTGCACTGACAATGCCATAGGAACCGAAAACACCTTAACTGGATCACTTGATTCAGCATCAAGAAAGAAGAAAGATAAACTTCCATTTAAAAATTCAACGCTACTCACTGCATTGCCACTATGTTGATATTTAAAATAGGATTATGGGGGATTAGACTCTATGAAAGCAAACAAACCTTCACTTGTTACAGAGAGTGAGTACACATCTGCTTGAGTCCAATTTGTTGCTGAAACGCTAGCCGTTAGCTTCTTCCCTGACACTAACTTCTGCCCAAGAACCAAGGAGTCTGTTGGGTGATCAAAAGACTGCCAGACGGTTTTGTTGTTTATGTCGAAGAGAACCAGATTGCCCATTTCAGTCAAGTTTAAGCCTGCAACAGACTTGCCACTAGTGTTTGTCGACCAAGCTATAGTTCCATCAACATCTCGTAAAACCAAGTTGCCTTCTGATGTTAGCTGCAAGCTGGCATTAGTTCTAACTGGATAGTTTCGATTGGCTGACCAGACTACCTGTGGCTTTTGATTGGCTGACAAGCCTGCCCGTGGCTTCAAGACTCCTGTGGAAGGATCGTAAGAAAAATCCACATACAAAATGAAAATGGCAAAGAGGTAAGTATCACGATTGCCATTGCGGTAGAATCCACAGGCAAATTGGAGGCCCGAGCTTCCTCTAAGATGGTCGACTCTTCTAAGAAGGATGGCTCTCACTGTTGGTCCATCCGTGAAATTCGAAGAATAAGGAGCAGATGGGCTGTTGGTCCATGAAGTCGAAAGGTTTGCCATCGGAAAATCGAAAGGTTGGCTGTCCACTGTGTGAGGACCGTAAATTTGAATGAAGGTAAGAAGAAGAACCCAACATAGTTTCCAGCTTGACACCATCAGATTGAAGAATTCTTTATAGCAGTATAATTCCTCAACGTCGCAAACTTTGGATTACACTTTGATATCATAAGCTACCTACTAAATTAGGAGTATAATCTGCTGCAATATAAGATGAGAAGATCGACCTCCTCCTTAATTGAAGTGAACCTAGAGAGTCAACTTTTGAAGTCTTTCTTTCTCCCATAGAAAGATGAGAGGAAAGCGTGTAAATGGTGTCCACAAAACCAATTTTTAATAGTTGTCTCCTCATTATATTGACATCCGTTGGTTCATGGTAAATGCATCCAATAGTGAGCCCCACACACTGCATGTATCACTGGGCGAGTCCTTGCATGAGCAATCAGGAGACCCATAACAAGTCAATAATATAATTTTGGGACTTATATGTCTTATTATCAGCACAACCCAAAAAAAAAAAAAAAAAGGGGGGGGGGGAAATTAGCAATAACCCCTATTAGGAGAGTGCCTTTAACCAAAACCATACATTGGTTTTTTTAACTCCATAACCCCTGTTTTTTATGTTTCTTTTGTGATAAGGTAAGTAGCAATTTTAGAGTACCGGTTTTACCCTTTTTTTGACTTTTCAATATTTTGTATACCAGATTCTTAGGGAAGAGGCGGATTCCACGTAGAATGTCTAACGGTTTTGGAAGGGTTTCCTTTCATGGGAGAGAAATTTTTGGGAGATTGATTTTCTCTCTCATCAGATCAACATTGCTTCGTTGATTTCAAATTTGAATTTGAATGTTCTCTCTCCTATCGCCTACCCCAAGTCCATTCCACCATTTTTATTTCCTTTCTCGAAGGTAGACGGAAATCCAGTGCTGGTTTTGTTCTTACTGTTGAGTTTGGTAACAACAACGCAAGGGGTTGAAGTGTATTTTTTGAGCCTCGGCTGAGTGATTTGCAGAGTTCTGAAAATTTGATTGTCGATTGGCACATAGGTAAGATTTCTTTATGTTCTAACATGTTTTCACATTTTTTATGAGTGCAACAATCATATCATCGAGCTGGGTTTTAGTTTGATTTGGTTGCTTTATTTTTGGTTGATGATTGATACTTTTTCAATGAGTGGTTTGATCATTACTTGAACTATGGATGCATTTTTATGGGTTGTGGTCCGTAGGCTAGGGTTTGTTCCTTATGATGTAAGCAAGTGAAATATGATTTATGCTATTGACAGTAGCACGTTACTGTCAACAGTTTGTTGTATAACTTGTACAATATTGGATAGTAAAAGTACTTACATTGTAACGCGATATTGTTGTGTTTTTTATATTGATTTGTTGTAGTATGTTGTCAATTATTATATGTTTTTTCTGGGATGGGCAATCATATCAAAAGGTTTTGGATTTTTTTGCTTTGTGTTGTTTACATAGGTTTGGCTATTGTTGTTTTTTTCGATGTAAGTAAGATTAACTCTATTTATGTTGCTGACAATACCATGATACTGTCAACAGTTTATGCAATGACGTGAACAATAGTGCATAGTAAAATGATACTGTTGCGTTATGTGATATGTGCTGGTATTTCTTTAGGCATACATGTTGTGTGTGTTTATTTTATATGTACATAGTAACATGAAATTGTTTGCATTGTAATGCAGGGTCTTATACAGGTCAACAATGAATGACAACAATTGCTTGATGTGTAGTTTTGGTGAGAGCACGACTATTATGCACACAGATTCGTATACCTCTTTTGTTGATGTACAACGGTTTGTTGTTACGAAGTGGAGGAGTTTGAGGTTGGGGATGATCGGTCTTTTTTACTCTCATTCGAAGATTATGCTGGACAACGATGAAGATTTCAAGAACATGTTATGCATTAGGAGTCGTTACGGTATTCTTCAATTCAACATCGAGGCGGTATCATCATACTATTTAAACATAAACTATAACAATGTTTCCATTATCATTATTCTTTTTATGAATTGAAAATTAATTACAAAGTATACATATTAAAAACAGTGCTGCATGTAGTATATCTTTTTCTAGATGTACAAGGAAAACAACAAATACAATCAATGTGTTACGAATATAATGTGCAACAGTGTTAATATACTGCTCACTATTAAAGACACATAACTACATTCACATTTGTTACAAAGAAAGTGTGTAACAGCATCAACATACTGTTGAATGAATTAAAAAAAAGGTCAATAAATTATCACAAACAAATCATTTACCTTATCACTTGCTAATGTATGAAGCGAAATCTCCAAAACTTTGGTTAACTTACCAAGGTCCCATTTCATGAACCTTGGTATGTACTTCTTCTTGTAGGTTTCAACAATGAGCTATGTTCGCATAGCCAATACTGTAACATACACACAAGATAACATGTTAGTTACTTAGTTCATTGGGATATTTGTGTAGAAAATTTATTAAGTATTATGTAAATGCAGTTAGTCTATTGGCTTACCAACAATGCAATAATACATCTAATGACATTCTCATGTTTGTTGTGCAATTTTTGTATGGAAGCTTCCAAGTAACTTTTGATTGCTGAAGGGTAGTTGTAATTTTTCATGTCATCCTGGTTCTCCACATATGAAACATAGGTCTAGCTAAGTTATGTGCCTGATGTGGGGAAGAACACTGTGACAAAAGCATACAAACATAGCAATTTTGCAACATCCTCACTAGCTTCCTTCATAGTTCTTTGTAGTGACTACAAAATCAGCCTCTCTATGGCAGGTGGATTTAATCTCTTTTCACCCCCACACATCTGGTCAACTAGTTGTTGGTTGGGTTTTTTTACAACACCCAAAGTAATTTCCTCTGTGCCCGAATGAATGCCAAAAATGAGTGCGAAATCACTACACCTCAAACTGAGTAGTTTATCACTAATTTGGAAAGTCTTGTAGGTAGGTGTGTATGTTTTCAATATTTTTACAACATCTTCATCATATTTCTTCACACATTTTACTTTAACCTTCCCTTCGATAAAAGGCTGGAAGAAATCTCAAAAATGGGTTATTTCTAGCTCCTTTATATGTCTTTCTTGCAAGTTTAATTGCGATATTAATCACCCAATTCCCAGCAGGTTAGAACGCATTTGTTTTGCCTGTGTTTCCTTCATTGGTGGATCATCTTCTATTTTTTATTTTTTTGCTGATTTGGGTGTGTTTAAGGTTCCACCTTCTCAGTAGCTGTTCCCATGAACCAAGTTGATTTGGTCAATATTAATGTGGAGTTTGAAGCATAATGTTTTAAAGTATTACAGTTGACAGTAACAACATACTATTTACTATTAAAAAACATAAGTACAGTTGCATAGTTACAAATATAGTGTGAAAACAATATCAACATACTGTTCCAATGTAAATTCTAACAAAGATGATAGTACTAGATGAATGTTGTTACTGTTGCATAGTAACAGCATACTGTTTTATATAAAAAAAATAAAAAAAATTATTGAACTATTGCAAATAAAGTATGCCACAGTGATAACATACTGTTGAAATAATAAAGAAGGTGAAAATTTTCACAAACAAACCATACACAAACATTACACATGTTAAGCACCTCAATGTTACAAATAAAATGTGAAACAATATCAACTTATTGTTCACATATAAAGACAAGGAATCAAATTATTGCAATCAATTTGTAAGTGTATTACAAAAACAATACTATAATCAATTTCTTACAAACATAGTGTGCAATAGTATCAACAAACTTTTAATTCTTAAATTCCAACAATGGTGATAGTATTAGTTTAATGTTGTTAGTTGCACATTAACAGCATACTGTTTCATAAAATAAAAAATATAATAAAAAAATAAAAATAAAAAACCTAATTTAATTCGCATTGTTATAAGTGAAGCATGCTTCAATACTAACATACTGTTAAAATAATAAAGAATGTCAAAATTCTTCACAGACAAACCATACACAAACATTACACATGCTAAGCACCCTAAAAAATTATTAAATCTTCCCACACATAGATGAATGTTTGTGAGGATGAAATACCTAAAATTAAATGGAAATCATCAATTAAAAAAAATAGCAAACATCAATAGGATTGCTTTTTTGGAACTATTGCATTGATATTATAAAGCTCAAGAGGATCACTTTACTATTGGACATGTATAACCATATTATTCATATAAAATTTCAAAAACCACATAATACCCCAAATCACTTGGGGTTTTAGCGCGGTAAAATTCAAAATACAAACCCCAGAAACTAGTATCATGGTACTATGTAATGTACAAAATATTATAACATATGAAAAGGATTATTATTGTGTTAACAATTAATCATATTGTACACACCAAGAGTACCAATTTGCTGTTGCAACATGATTATATCGAAATTTACATTCTAAAATTTCAAAACCACACAATACCCAAAATCAATTGGGGTTTTCGCGCGCAAATATTTGCATTACAAACCCAACAAATAGTATCGTGTTACTATACACTAGAAAATGTAAATCGGCAAATAGTTCCAAGATAAACAGACTAAACGAAACAAATAATTTCTTGTAGGATTGATTTACTGTTGGGTTTTTATTTCAATGTATTCTTCACAAAATTTCAAAAAACAAGAACAAAATCATCTAAAAATACACCGATTTACAATTTCGGACATGAAAAAAAACAACAAAAACATATTCAAATGGTTCACTCACTTCTTTTCGGCATTGTTCTTCTTGAAACGCAATCCGCAAGTCTTTAAATGGTCTTCGAGTAGATATTTGGGATGCTCGAACGGGAGAAAAAAACCCTAGAATTGTCACAACGTTTATGCAAATGAGGGTTTTTGATGTTTGGAAAGTTTTTTTTTTTTTTTTTTTTTTTTTTTTTGATCTGGTATATGTTCTATATTTTTTCCGAAAACAATGGAGTAAAAACCTCTGATTTTCGTGTTGGGGAGTTAAATGGCACGGTTGTAAATTATTGGAAGTTTTAAAATCAGGGGATTTTTAGTCCATACAATGTTAAAATGGGGTTTCATAAAACCTATTTTATTTTGGGGTCTATTGTAAATAAAAAAAATAAAAAAAAACTTATACATAAGGGTTTTGACCAAAATTCCCAATAAAAAAAATAAAAAGAGCTTAGAAAATTTCTCAAAGGGTAAAAGTTAGCCCCCAACAACTCCACTGACTTTCCAGCAATCAGGAGACCCATAACAAGTCAATCACATGATTTTGGGAAACACGCGTGTTTCACTGGTTTGTTGGACTTATATGTCTCATTTTCAGCCAAAAAAAAAAAAAAAAAAAGAGCTTAGAAAATTACTCAAATGGTTAAAGTTGCCCCCCAACAACTCCACTAACTTCCCAGAAACTTTCTGTCCAATAAATCATCAGGGTTAGCAACCAGTTCTCCATAGTGGCTGGCCGCCAATGGTGTATTATAGTTCTCATATATTCTTTCAAAACCAAGTCCCCTAAACCTTTTGGCTTCCAAAACTCACCAAAACTTGGTTCTTCTGCGATGTTAATTATGCCATAACCTGCATCTTCAGATAAAATGCCTGGTTTCCAGAATTTCCAATGATGAGTATATTTTGCAAGTATTAACAGTACAGCATATCTTGGCCGTAACCCTTTACTCCTATCTCTTTTTACTCGTTCAATAATACAAGCACAGGAGAAATTCTATGAAAGTTTTTCTCCTTAACAAAGCTATGATGGTATTGTAAGAATTTTTATAAAATTCATGTGGGCTTCCATTGATTTAAATTACCTTGGTTTATTAAAATCTAGATTGATGAGAAATTGATCACGTGAATTATCAGACCCCCAATTAAGGTTGTGATTAATAAAGTTCGTACGGGTTAAGGTGTACCTTAGTTAGTCACGTGCTTACAAGATATGGATAGGATGTTTATAGTAGGGCCTTACAGACAAGATTCATGATTAAATCTATTAACCTTTAAAAAAGAAGGTTTCGTTCCATGGTTATCGTCCAAAACG
Source organism: Liquidambar formosana (assembly GCA_039720395.1). Taxonomy (NCBI): domain Eukaryota; kingdom Viridiplantae; phylum Streptophyta; class Magnoliopsida; order Saxifragales; family Altingiaceae; genus Liquidambar; species Liquidambar formosana. The sequence goes on from CM077824.1 coordinate 16,205,025, forward strand.
ACAGCCCAGTTCTACACCAAACAACGTCCCTTGTTTTAGTCCCTTCCCCCACACAGATGAGAGGCTCGTGCGTTCACACCCCATCTGCCAACGGGTGAAATGACTTCGTTTTGAGCCTCATTTTGATGCTCTAGTTGGTTCGCTCACGTGATGTTTTGTTCCACCGACCTGCTACAAGCACATGCCATCTGAAACACATCCCATCTGCTGCAAACACACTCTGCCCCATGCCCATGATGTCATTTTGCAGATGTTTTTGCCCTTTTCCCCTCCCATGTTTTGCTTTTTCCTTCAGATGGTTCAGATTCAGATTCACAAGGTGAACCTCAGAGAGCTTCGATCTGGAGATATCCCGCTGATACTGATTGTAAGAAAGTCCTTGGATCTGACCCACGATGGTGGTTCTATTGTCAATCTGACCAGAGACGAAAGTGCTACATAGCGCACTCTTAACGACGGTGAGAAAAACCTTGAATCTAAGCGGGAGTGAGAAAGATATGGCGTTCTTCGTCACTTTATCAAGCTCCTGATTGTCGAAGAAAGATAGCATAGTTTTCATCAGCCGATGAACGTTCTGATCCTCCATGGGTTCTCAACGCCTGAAGGATGGTAGTTCTGCAATGAATCTGGCCAGAAACGGATCTGTTAGATACCCCACTCTTATCGACTGTGAGAAAAACCTTGGATCTGAGCGGGGGTGAGAAAGATATGCCGTTCTTCGTCGCTTGAATCAAGCTTTTGATTGTCGAAGAAAGATACCACGATCTTCATCAGTTAGTTAACCTTCTCATCCTCGATGGGTTCTCAATAACCGAAGGGCGATGTTGTTCCCACCTATTTTTCTTCTTCTTCATGCTGTCCTTGTTAGATCTTCCCAACTACTACTGTTGTTGTACATGCTTAAAAAGTAAATACCTCATTCTTAGTTAAACAATTAGGAAAACAATTTTACAGTGTACCTGATGGTGTTTGGCGTTCAAATTAGCTCTTTGAAATAATTTTAGACTATGAATAGCCGTGAATCATGTTCTGGGAGTTCGGATTTACAGTAAAGAATTGGGATTCAGACTTAGGGTTTTGACATTATTGACAATATTATTATATTTCTAAGTCATGGTCTGGCAATTTACCTCTTTTTTTCCGGCACAATACCTTTGAGTTAGAGTGGAACCATTGTCGGGTCTTTGTCAGGTGGGGGTATTGATTATGTTCGCAAGGAACATTTGGGGGGGAAGCCACACAACTAAGTGTTTTCCAGAAAATCACAAAATAAGTTCGCTATATTTGCTTACTGATATGAGAAACATGTTGATATGAAAAAAATACATGGGAGGGTTGGAATTCGAAGTCAGATCTAACGTGTAAACAAAGAAAAGTGCAGAAAATATTCATATCGGTTAACACCTACAACCACGGCCGCTTTTGAATACTCAACTTCTATCTTTGTTTTAGCTCTGCTTGACATTCGGTCAAGTAATAATTAAAAAAAAATTAAACAATATAATAATAATAAAAATTTGTCACCAGTTCTAGATAGCCAAGTTTTGGGGTTCACATATTTGCTTTTATTGTTGGTTTCAGACTCTGATAAAATATCGTTTTGCTCACATTTTGTGCCTTACATTTTACTTTTAAACTAAAATTAAACCAGAGTCAATTATGCTATATTTTGCTTAGTATTTTCATGTTTTGTTTCTTCTGTTTTATTTCTAAGTTGAAATGGAACAAAAGTTATTTGTGCTATATTTTGCTTAATATTGATATTAATATACATGGTAATAAAAACCTAGATTACCCGTTTAAGAATAGATGCATGGATACAAAATGCTTATTATTATTCTTTAATCTGCAGATTATGTTTGGAGGATGTGTATTTTCCTCTTGCATTAGCTGTAGATTGGTGAATTTTTAATTTGTATTTTGGCATGCATTTATTCTTGAAATGTCCATTTGGACAGTTTAGGAATGCATATTTCTCAATCGTTGATTATATATGGACATTATATTTGTACAAATATTTTTGCTGATTTCCTTAATGTTCTCTGGGTATGAGTTAAGAGAGAATTTTATAGGTCTTATTACCTATTCTCTTAGCTATATATCTCGAGAACTAAGGGGAGGTGCTGGCAAAATTTTTGTACAACTATTTGTTTAACATTATAGGCAACGATTTAGAAATATGTAATTCTTGAATGGGATAGGACCACTACCCTTTGTAAGAAAAAATATTAAATCTATTTTCTCCACACTTTATCATAACGTTGTTAAGATCTCTTTCAAATATTACCTCATTCTTTTTTACTAATTTTCATTTGTCTTTTTCTTGCAGTTTTGCCATTGCTTCCCTGGATGGTATTCTATTATCCTGGCTTTGTTCTGCTTATTCTCTTTGATGTTGATTTCCAAGGCAAGTTTTGCTTTATTAATCTTTGCTCATTATCGTTATCATGTTGATTCTTTAAAATAACCAACTCTTTTCTTATATAATTGAGTATTTCTTATATAATCGAGGTTTGTTATTTTCTTACAGAGTTGAATTCTGCAATATTTTGTGCAACAAAGAATTAGTTTGTGTCTTTGTGTTGAGGTTAGTTTTTTTTTACGCTAGAGTTTTAGATATTAGATCTTTACACATCTAACTCTATACTCTAATTTGTTCTTGTTGCCTTTAGTTACACACACACACACACACACACACACATATATATATATCTTTTGCCTGCACTTGATAATTCTATTGTTTTGCCTATTGCCTTCTACTTGTTAAATTTTGTGCTACCTACAATTATATGAGGTCTAACTTTTGGTTTTTTAACCCTTATTATTGTTACCATTTTGATCCTTCGAAAAAATTGATTGTTTCTTTATAGAGTTCAATTCTGCAGGTTTTTGTCCAACAATTAATCAAATCGGGTTTTCATCTCAAGGTTAGTTCTTTTTATGCTACAGTTTTAGTTGTTAAATATTTAGCATCTAATTTTATATTCTAATTCCTTTTTCTTGTCTTTTGCTTGCATATATATACATTCTATGACTAACACGTTCATCCCAACGTTAGATATCAACTATAGATTAAAAGACATTGTTTTTCCCTCTTTTGCTCTGGAAAAAAATAAATGCAATATTTTTAGACATTACTTTGTTTGGCTTCTTCTACAATAAATTGTTATGTAGTTGTTTTTTATTGATATAATAACTCTATTTTTTTTTTCCCCTTTAGTCTTCTACTTGTTTAATTTTCTAGCACTTTGGATTATCATTTTTTAAGCAAATTTTAAACATTCATGTTCTTTATTTCAGTATTTTTTTGTTTGATTAGTAATTTGATTTCTAATTAGCTACTTTTTAATATAGGATACTAATTTTGCAGTTTCTACTATGTACATATTTTTTCCCACTTGTTATTTTGTTTAGTTTTAAGACTGCTTAGGGTTGAATTGTTCTTACGTTAATTCTCGAACATAATAATTTTTTGCCCAAATTGGTGCTCATTCTAAAGCTCCTATTTGAGCTAAATGAATAAATATCTAAATTTCACGTAAATATATTCCAAAATATATAACAATCATATTAATAGATTTAGTTTATAACACACCTTCATGTCAAGAGTCCCATCACCAATTTTCCTACTACTTTTCTTCTAGAACTCTATCCAAGGTCACTTCAATTTCCTTTCCATCACAAATGAAACAACATTATTTTGCTACCATTTATTTGCTTTACTATAGTGGCTGCTTCTTTTCACCTATCTACTGGGATCTTGAACAAACCCATGCCAATTACCTTACTTCATTAGCTACTTTTTGCATTTTTCCCATACATAAAATATATGTCTCATGCTTTCGCTTTTAAATTCAAAAAGAGGCTCAATCTAGAATACAACTAGCATTGAGCAATGATGCTATCGTCTTTTGATTCTAGATAGCACTGTTAGCAAGAATTAACTGAGTATCTTTGCTTTTAGTTTTCTTATGTTAATGAAATAGTAATAATATATTACTTTCATCTTGTAACTTAAGCAATAGTATTTGCTTTAACATACTCATCGTAGCTTAGATCTTTAGTGCCATTTTGATAATCACATTTCCTAAAGATCTCTTCTTTTTGTTTGCATTTTTAACGTGCTAATAAGATATAGCACAATGTGTGCAATAGTTAGTAAGTTCACATGTCTCATCATCTAGATTGCCAATATTTATTTCTTTCAAGAATTGTGATGTATATTTCTCAACAATTTGCTGAAAAAATTAAATACATCCTTTGAATCAAGAAATTTAACTATTTATATTCCTATGTATCATCAGTAACTACAAATTTATCTACTTATAATTTCAACAGTATCAGGAATCAAAAAATATATGAAGAACTGCACATAATTATATTTTGTCATAACTATTATTTCTTTAGTAAAGCAAATAGCTATTCATAAACAAAGCTTTCTCTCTATTTCACAATATTTTTTAGAATTCCTTTGATGATGAACTTTTGTTACATCTTTGCAACAATTAACTTCGCTTGTTGTCTTTTAGACAATCAATATTCTAAATAGCAATTGTTTTGTGATATCGCCGGCACATATAATTATTTACTTTCAATTAAACTTACCTTCTCTACCACAATCCAGGTGCATTTCTACCATAATTTATTCAACACAACAACTACCCCACCATCACAAATTGGTACTAATGGATACTCACTCTGTAATTGAACATAAAAGAAAAAGAGGTAGACCCTTATTTTTCAATCATTTGTCATCTTTCCAGTATCTTATATCACACTTTTATATTATCTCTCTTTATTAATTTCTCTTTCTTACACAACTCTCATTGAGAATGAATCTGATGCAATTCATGGTAGTGATTCATTTGGAAAATCTTGAACAAATATCTACCATAAATAACTCTTCGATCACATTGGATCTTCTTGATAACCACTCAACTGCTCCATCTTTGCACCAAATTTCTGGTGAGAAATAATTTAACCTATTCAACATCTCAAACTTGTTTCTAATCCTTATTACTCAACAGACTATGTCAACTCACTACGCACCTGTGTTGGAAATTATATTTCCTATATAAGATCTCACACACTACTTTGTAGATTCTCCACAAAGAGAAACACAACAAAAACAAAAAAGAATAAAGACCACAACAAATGCAAAGGTTCAGTGCTCTAAGAATAGTTCTACAAAACCTGGTGAGAAATCATTTAATCAAATATCTTTCTACACCAATTCGTCATTATAAAATCATAAAACTTCTTTGTAGAACAAGAGAAGCGAGAGTAAAAGTTAGCTCGTAGGAGAGAATTATATGCTGAAAAAAGGCGTTTGAAAAATGCTCAAAGAATTTATGGTAGTGCTTCGCCTAAAACCATGACTGCCGAAGTAAGCAATGTGCCCAAATCTTCTGACAGAGCGAACTTATTTGAAAACCTCCCAAATGATCTATGTTCAGAGCAAATATCTGGTAACACATAACTCATCTATTCTCTCTCTAACTATTGCACTATCCTTATTCGTACTCAACAAACATTAAGTCACTGATTATAAATATTCCTTACCACACTCAATTTATCATATGCGACACAATTTACCTTCTATACAATTTACTCTATATATAATAGAATTCCTCAGTATTACATCATAACACTTCTTCTTTGTAGAATCTAAGAAGTGAGAAGAAAAGTTATGTCACAGAAGAGAAATCTATGCTCAGAAAAAAAAGACTAATGTTCCAAGCATCTATATCAACATAAATCTCTTCCTTCCCATTTCTTATCGTTTTGTTTATAGCCCTTTATCTCTCATTTTGTAACAACTGCTCTCCTTTTTTTCCTTCTAGCTATTCCACACTCCAATCCCGATTCTATTCCTACACAATCGATTGTAGCAATTTCTCATAAAAGAAAACCAATTGTTGGCGATCAACAAATGAGTGCTGAAGTTGAAGGTTTCTTATCTAACACATTCCTACTTAAGTTCCAACTCTATTATCAATCAATGTAAAACTCTTACATATGTACTCTTCTTGTATTCTTTTGCATAAATCTTATATTCATTTCCTATTTCACAAGTTTTAGCCCATAGAAATAAGAGAACTCAATCTACAACTTCCACATGTTCCAAAATCCTCGATAGCACAAGAGCAGATACAATTCTTATAAATGAATCGATGGAAGTCCAAAATAGAGGTAGATAAAAAAATCCTATCTCTAGACTTAGAATTTTACCTCAATTGTTTATAGCACTTAAATCAAGAACTTTAAAATTAACTCTATTTGCTTGCTTCGAATGACTCTTCTACAGCTTCAACTTCGAGGAACGACCTGCAAAGACATACCCAAGCAAGTAATCTACAAAAAAGATTTCCTGTTGCACTTCCTTATTAAACAATGTCGATCCAAACTCAGGCATCGTTATTACCTTACGCTGAACGATGTTTATTTTTCCTTGCTAAACGCTTCCACAGAGAACCAAAAGGATTTTGTTGCTATGCAGGCAAAATTAAGTTGAGTTCACTACAACGACCTGAAGCATTAGTGCAACTGTTTGATGGTGATTCAGATGATGCAATTTCTTTTAGAACTTATGTTCGAACATATAATGATATATTTGCATTCACATCTCTTGGAGTACATTTTGACAGAGATTTATGTAGGAGAAACAATGGTATCTACACTTTTAGGGTTCAAGGACAGATGTATCATTATATTAATAGTTTGTTACCAGTTGATGGCTCACCAGGCTTATTTACAGCTTTATTTTTTTGATACTGAGCATGAGGTTCAAAATAGAATACATCGCTCTAGTAGAGTGAGATCCCCAATTATTCAAGTACTTATGAATCTTCTCCAAGCAAATCCATACTGTACATTCTTTCGAAGCTTATCAAACATTCCTGATCTAGAAGACTACCAAATTCTAATCAATGCTACTCCTGCCATTGACCAGCGAGTATACAATGCTCCTACTACATCCCAAGTTGCTGCTATATGGGTTGAAAGCAATGAATCTTCTTATTCTCGTGAAATTTTTGTTTACGGTCGACATCAGCAAAAGCATAAGATCAATTATTTTTATGGTTGTTATAACCCTCTTCAATATCCACTCTTGTTTCCATTCGGCGAGAGTGGTTGGCACAATGATATCAAAAGAATAAATCCAGCTCACACAAATTTTTTTTGTCCTGGTGAGCATTCAATGGATGCACATAATATGAGTTCTGTACAAAATCTCTTGACTACAGAATCTGAAGGTAACATTGTGCACAAAATATCTCACCTCCTCTTAACAAAACCATTTCCTATTTAAAAATTCTTAATTAAGTGTCCTCATTCTTTAACAGCTATACAAAATCTTCCAAAGAAGAAAGTCAATATCTCTGCTCGAGAATACTATTGCTACAAGCTACAGATAAGAGAACATGAGAACTTAATATTGCTATGTAGCGTCTGTTTGCTTCAATAATACGTTGTTGATATGTATATCAAAATAGAGACTTCTCGTTTAGATTACCTCCGTGATCACCAAGAAGATATTCGAGCAGAGCTCTATCAAGGTATTGTTGATAGCATCACTGCAGAAGAGACACATGGTCGAGCAATTGGCCGCAAAATAATTTTGCCTGCTACATTTATTGGAAGCTCAAGAGATATGCGAAGTAGATTTACCAAAGCAATAGCTTTAGTTCAAAAACTTGGGAAACCAGATTTGTTCATCACAATGACATGTAATCCTGCTTGGCCAGAGATAAAACAACATTTGCTAAGAAGAGAAGAAGCTCAAAACAGACAAGATTTAGTTGCTCGTGTGTTTAGAGCTAAATTAGAAGAACTCAAAGATGATATTTTCAAGAAGAATATTTTTGGTCCAGTTCTAGGTTACACATATGTCATTGAATTCCAAAAAAGAGGTCTTCCGCATATCCATTTTCTCATAATCGTAGAAAAGCATGCAAATATCACATCTCCTGAACAATATGATCAATATATGTCTGCAGAGATACCACCAAAAGATAATCCTCATTTGCGCACTGCAGTTATTAAACATATGATGCATGGTCCTTGTGGTATATTGAAGCCTAATAATGTGTGTATACAAAAAGGAAAATGCAAACATCATTATCCAAAGAAATTTTGTGAGAGAACAACCCAAGGTAAAAATTCTTATCCCATTTATCGGAGATATGATAACAAAGACATTGTAATGGTCAGGGGAAGTTTTTTAGATAATCGTTGGTTATTCTATACAATGCATATCTTCTAGCCAAATATGATTGTCACATCAATGTTGAGATTTGTTCTACAATTACAACAGTTAAGTACATCTATAAGTACATCTACAAAGGCCATAACCGGATCAGATTCCAACTTCATCAAGACCAGGAGATCAATGAAATTGATGAAATTGCAGATTACCAATTAGCCAGATGGGTAAGCCCTCCTGAAGCTATGTGGAGAATATATCAATTTGTCATGAATGACATCAGCCAAAATGTGGTCACTCTACAATTGCATCTTGAAGACAAACATTCTATTCCCTTTAAAGATTCAGACTCATTTGACTCCATAGCTCGTAACAAATTCTTATCTAAAACAATGCTCACCGAATTCTTTAAAACAAATCAATTTGACGTTGATGCGCGCAAATATCTCTATAAAGAATTCCCTTAGCACTATGTCTGGAGCAAACAAGATCGAATGTGGACCCCTCGGAAACAAGGAAAAGCAATTGGAAAAGTTGCAGCTGCTAACTCGTCTGAAGGTGATAGATATTACTTGAGATACTCCTTAATCACATAAAAGGTTCTACTTCTTTCCAACATCTAATGACAGTCAATGGTGTTTTGGCTTCCTTATTTCATGAAGCAGCACTTATACATGAACTATTGCATAGTGACACTGACACAATAGATTGCTTAACTGAAACTTCAGCTTCGCAAATGCCTGCAGCACTTCGCCGTTTATTTGCTACTATTCTTGTCTACTGCAATCCAAGCAATCTTAGACAACTTTGGACACAATTTGAGCTTCCTCTCTCAGAAGACTTCCATCAAAGATCAACATCTTCAGCAATTACCAACAGATTCCAAGTATTACAATCAATTGCTTCCACACTTGAGTCTATGGGCAAGAATATTGATGATTACAATCTTATTGAAACATCTGTTAATCTAACTGATGAGTAATCTACTTCAAAAGAAATGGCAAATGAACTAAACATCCCAATAATAGAAGATGATCTACATTGAGTTCAAAACTTAAATTTTGAACAAGGAGTTGCATACGATACTATACTTTCATCTATCCATGGCAACAAACCTGGTGCTTTTTTCATTGATGGACCTGGTGGCACTGGTAAGACCTATTTGTATCGAGCTCTTCTCTCAACAATTAGATCTACTGGAGATATTGCATTTGCAACTGCAACCTCTGGAGTTGCTGCATTAATTTTACCAGGTGGTCGCACTGCTCACTCACACTTCAAGATACCAATAGACCCAACTGAACAGCTTACTTGTAGCGTAAGCAAGCAAAGTAGCCTAGCACAATTACTTCGTGCAGCAAAGCTAATAGTATGGGATAAAGCTTCTATGGCTAGGCGTGAAGCAATTGAGACACTTGATCGTATGCTACAAGATTTGACAGGTTCTTTACTACTATTTGGAAGACAAGTTATTGTCTTTGGTGGAGATTTTTGACAAGTGCTACCAGTTGTTCCTGGTTCAATACAAGAGGAGACAAAACAAGCTAACTTTGTGCACTCAAGTTTATGGCCACAACTGAACGTCCTATCTTTGTCAACTAATATGCGTGCTCGACCTGATCCATCTTTTACAAACTTTTTGCTTCAAATTGGTGACGGAACTGAAGTTGTTGTCAATCACAATCTTGTTCGTTTACCTGACAGCATTTTACTTCCTTACAATCAAGACATTCAATCTTCACTGAATTCATTGATTGATGTTATTTTCCCAGATATTTATGCATATAATGCAACAAACTATTCCATTGTGGATCAAGCCATTTTAACACCTAAAAATGACTCAGTTGATGAAATTAATGAAATGTTAGTTGCTAAATTCCCAGGTGAAGCTAAAGTTTATACCAATCGTGATGAATGCACAGATTCTGCAAAATGCAATCCTGAAAAAGACTTCTTGAACACTTTAACACCAAACGGATATCCTCCTCATCGCTTGGTTTTAAAAATAGGTGCTCTAATCATTCTATTGCGCAACATAGATCCATCAAAAGGACTCTCAAATGGTACTAGGTTGATATGTCGAGGATTTGATAAAAATGTCATTGATGCAGAAATTGCAATTGGTCATCACAAGAACCACAGAATCTTTATTCCTCAAATTCCAATTCTGCCAAATAAAGTTGACAAATATCCTTTCCCTTTCAAACGATTTCAATTCCCAATTAGACTCTCTTTTGCATTGACAATCAACAAAACGCAAGGACAAACCTTAAAAAATATCGCTGTTTACCTTCCCTAACCAGTGTTCTCACATGGGTAATTGTATGTAGCACTTTCTAGAGCAATAGGTCAAGATAACATTAAAGTACTAATCAAACCTAGTTTTGATGATTTTGATACAAAGCACACCACAAATGTTGTTTACAAAGACATTTTGGAATTGACACACTTTCAATAAACAAACACAACACAAATAACTGGTACAACACACTTACTCTACTCACTTAAATTCAAACAATTATATTCCGCAATTTCTTTAAAAACATTTCTCTTTAGTTATGTTTGTCTTTACAAAGTCTTCTATACTTATTATATGCTCAAATACTATCTCACAAAAAATATACCATAAAAAACGTTTAAAGCAAAAGTTAAAAAATTAACAAAAGTTACTTACTAAAAACATTAAATTATTATAGCCAATCTATTCAAAGACTGGTTTCTAAGTTACAAAGCCTATCTCAAATTAATATACATCATCATAAATCAATAAATTTTCCACCACAAAATCTTTATGAATATCTCTTGAAACCAATCTATTGAAACACTGCTTTCTAAGTTATGAAGCATATCTCAATTTAATACACATCATCATAAATCAATAAATTTTCCACCACAAAATTTTCATGAATATCTCTTGAACACATTCACACCATATAACTATCCTACTCATTCCTTGCTCATAAACATAAATAAAAATTGTTCAACACAACAAAGAAAAAGTACTTATTGCAGATATCATAATTCTAGCAAATAAACTTTATAGATAACCTTTCTCTTTCAACATAACTCAATTTCCAAATGTTTTTTCTTTTGCAAAGCCATCAAGACCACACAAAGTAAATTTTTAAGAAACCTAGGAATATACTTACTCCAACCAATCTTATTCCATCAAGAATTCTATATACTACTTTGAAAGCAAATGAACAATAATAGCATTAATTTCTTTCCACAGAAATTTTAAAATTCTAACACCGTCAATACATAAACAAATAACATATGCTTCATAAACTTCTTTCAATGTATCTAATTATAATAAAACAATTATCTTTCACAATTTTCTTAGCAATAATGTTTGTTTTTGCTTATTCTTGCACATTCGAAATCTATAATAATCATTTTAACAACAAATACTATCCCACAACAGGTATAACATTATATGTTTTTCAGATATAATATTCCATGTATAGTTTTTATTTCACATTCTCAACATATACAATTCTTATTACCTCTACTATGAGCATACCATCAATTATTACCCTTCCTGCTGTGACTTTAATAATGCTCGCAAATGCAGGATGTCGCGAAGTAATAAATTCTCGGTGAGTCTGAGGTCGAACCACAAGGAAGGGGAATAATTAGCAGAGAAGATTGAGAAAAGATTTTAGAAATTTGGTTGCTTGATTGCAAAGAATTAATTTGATTGAAAACAATAAGTTAAAAGCACTAAGGTTCAGAGGTCCACTCACAACAAATATTAGATATTTGCTAACGACTCAATTTTATAACTCAACTGAGATTTATACGAAGGATGACCCTAGTCGGATGATGTAATAATTAATTTTATTCAAAACAATTCTAAAAATATGGATTCATAAGATTGATTGATTTAATGCATGAGAAAACTAGTAATTTAATTCGCAGGGAATTCTAAGCATTCACCGTACCCGGAGTTAACGATAAATAAAAGAATTATATATAATAAATACTTTACAAAATAATCAAAATCAATCAAAACTATAAAACCTTACATTAAATCCATGAAAGAGTCATTAAACAAATACCAAATAATTGTTGTGGCTTCACTCCTAACCTTAGCGAAAAGTTTAGCTACTCATGATAATTGAAAACTAAAGAGAGGTAGAAGAAGAGGAACAAGAGAGAAGTCCTCCTAGAAGAGAAGAGAGAAGTAATATATATAGGTACAGCCACCTTTTCCTTTCCATGTGCTCTTAGGGTTTCCAAGAAAAAGAGGAGAAAAATTAGGAAACAAATTGGGAATCCTGGTTTTTTTTAGCAGAGCTAATTTGTAACCCATTTTTGAACTACTAAATGTTGAAATCACGAAATATTCGTCAAATACAATATTGTAGGGCTTCAAATCAGATTTCTAGGGACACCAATTTCGCATCAATTGGATTTTGGAGTCAAAAGTTATGGCCAAAATACGGTAACTGCTCCAATCTTCCTTTTTAATCTTCTTTCGAACTTTGAGGTTGCCAATTTCTTTGCTAAAATCTTCTAAAATTAATGCATTTCAACCTTGCAAAGCTTTCATATATTTCCAAATAAATAAAGAATGCTTGACCATAGGGAATTGGCTTCCTACAAAAATAAAACACACATTAATACACCACTTTAAGTATAAAAGCATGTATCAAGAAAACTCATGTATAGTGTGTAAAATGCGGAATTAAGTGCCAAATAAATATGATAATGCCTACTAAAAGTATAGCATTAATGCAATTTTAAGCTATTATCACGTCCCTACTCAAACAAAGAATCAAGTATTATCTTTCCAATTTTCTTACCTTAGATCAATAACTTATTAACTGTCTAACAATTCTTGCTTATTACTTTCTATATTATCTTTGTCAATACCTTTCTCAACTCTAATTCTCCAAAACCTAATCTTCCTTACAAATACAAGGACCAAGGATTCAACAATGAATTATCAAAAAATGTACATTAAAGATATTAATCCTGGTACTTTACGTGGCTGGAAAGTTCGGGTTAAAGTTGAAGAAAAATACAGCATCAAAAGCTTTAAACAAAGTCCCACAAAATTGCAATCACTAATTGTCACAGATTCCAAGGTCTCAACTAAAACCAAAACCGCAACATTCAATTGCTTTTTACAAACAACAACAAAAAAAGCCCCTATAATATTCTCAATTTTCTTTTTTTGGAAACAGGGATCCCAAACTCAAGCAAGCATTTGAGGTGAGGACATTGGTCGACTAAATAGTAGGCTTAAAAGAACATAAAGAATACTACATCTCCAATGCAATCATCAAAGCAATACCACCACAATACCAATACTTAGGCCATCCATATGATTGGAGAATCAGCGCCTCCACAGTGATAGAAGAATGTCCTATGGATGATCAGAACACCATCACTACTGTATATGAGTTCACACCATTTTTGGACTTCTCTAAGTACCTTAGCAAAGGCACAGCGATTAGTAAGAAATAAAAACTCTCTATAGTCAACTACTATATGTGACAAAATCCTCTAAGTTTCTATCCTAACAAAAACTTATGCAGATGTCATAGGCATTCTCCTAGACATAAAACCACCTCGCCGAACATTTACTACCCAATCTACTGTCCAAGAGGCTATCATCATCAATCGTGAGTACGTATTTGTTCCCACATTACTTCATTATCATTATCTCATTTACAAGTTCTCAGCTTTTGCATTTGCTAAAACAACATTTACTCCATTCTTTATTTTCTATAAATCACAAATATTTATATCTTCTTGCATCATTAAAGAATGATACCCACTCTTATCTCTTTCTGGGACCACTTGGTAGAGCACGACTGCCTAATGATCTATGAAAAGCTCCATGAGAAACCTGTTATTGCAGTGCTAAGAGTTTACGTTGTTAGATACAATGGTAAAATTCAAATTTTGTGTTTAATATTTCATTACAACCCTTATATATCTCTACCAACAACCTAACATTAATTTCATCATACAATTGAATAAAGGTCAATCACTATCAACAAAAGCTCCAAGCTCTTTATTGTTGTCCCCTCCAATCCGCTACATTACTGAGTTAAAGTCCTGGTATCACACACCTAACTCAAGTAGGCATACAAATGTCACTTATATTTCAACTAACTTTCTCTCATCAAACAGGTACAATCAAGAAAGTCACAATATAGCAACCAGATTCAACACCACCCACAATATAGCAACCAGATTCAACACCACCAATTATTTCTCTACAACAAATACTGCAAAACCAACTTCCGCAGCAGCTGTAAAACAACTTCAAGAGGTTTCACTTATGCCACCAAATGTGAGAAACCTACTCACCTATATACTATCCACAAATATCTTCTTCCTTCACTTTCTTCCTGAAAAAAATATCTCATGCTTTGTTTCCCTCATATATCTAAACACACATTTATTTATACACAGACAACTTCGTGGACAAATGGAACCATCCAAGTTCACGATTTTTCTCAACCATTTTGCTACATATCATGCCACCGCTGTAACAAAAAAACTGATGCAATGGTTGACCAAATATTCACATGCACGGGCTGCAAGTCTTCTCAATGTACTGCTGTTTCAAGGTAATAATTACTTCAACAACTTCAGTACTTGATTGCACTAATGTCTAGATACAACAATACTTTATCTTCAATAAATTTATCTTATATCTCCAGTTATTGCCTCAACTTTTATTTATTAATAATACTACATATAGCAATTAAATCAATTTCAAACACAGGTGTCTTGTAAGGGTCTAAGTATTTGATTCAACAACAACAATCACAAGCTACCGTCTTTGGAGAAGTGGCTGAGACTATCTTACAAATGAAAGCAAGAGACTTGTATCAATACAAGAAAGAGGTAAAACACTCTTTAACAAATATTAGATATAAAAATACTAACAAACTAAAGTTGAATCACAACATTAATTTGTTTTAATACAGAGTAATGATTCTTACAAATTTAATATTTTGCATTACATTCTTTTATCACCCATAAACAGTTAAACATTGTTAAATATTATGCTTTTACTTAAGTACTTTAGTTATAACTTTGTGAACTCCTTATAAACATATTTATTATATTAAAACAATAAAAAACTAACAATTATAACAAATCATAACTTAAAAACTATAACATACTTTGTCAATACTTAAAAAGAATAATAACTTGAATAAAATTCATTAAAATTCCTTAAAAGGATTCGTATATGCAATCTTACATTTAAAACATTGCCATCATTAAGTTCAACACCATGCTATCTAAACCTTTTTAAAAAAAATATTCACAATTCCAATTACCACATGCCATTATCCATCAGTACCATTCTAACACTCTCTTATTACTCCTTTACCATTATTATTACAATACATTTACCTCATTTATAAAAACATGCATTATGCATGCCTCTCCCTATGTATATGTATATGTATGTATGTTTATATGTGTATATATATATATATACTCTTAAAAAAAACCAAAAAAAAGAAAAAAGTATCGAACTAACGCATTGCTCAAAACACCTAAAACTCAAGAGCATAAACCATAATCCAACATGAATACACCTTAATAGAAATCCAAAATAGTCATACGATTCTCAAACTTTTCATATATAAAACATTGAAATAAACTCAACAATTCTTTTCTTGTCCTACAGGATCCAACTAAGTTTAATGCCACTTTCTTTCAAAAATTTGGAAGCCAAGAATACCTACTACAGGTTAAGGCATTTGAAAAGTCATTTGGAGGAACAATCAGCAAAAGTTTCACAATTTCACTAAGCAATTGCTTCACAAGATTCCATTCCAGAGGCTAAACTACAATGGCTTACCTATCAACCTCTCTCACCCCAACAAAGCCCACTCCTAGAGGCCAAAGAAAGCAAAGGAAAAGCAATTTTGCAAGACGAAAAACCTGCTGAAATCGTTCCATTAGATACACAATCTTCCCAAAACAGCCCACCTCAAGATAGCCAACAAACTCAAGCAAAGGACATCATGGATGAAGCAAAAATCACTGAAGGAAATTCAGCACAGACCAAATCTGACGAGCCTATTCCAATCCCAAAGCCGAGGCAAAGTCGAGAAAAAAATATTGCACCTGAACCAACGACATCGGACAGCACTACATCAAGTTCAAACTCAGGAAAGTGAAAAAGAGGCAATTACAAGCTCAAATAATGAAGATGAGAATCTTACATTTGCTGACTGTCTTACCCCCCCTTAAGCACTAGAATGCAAACTCTTTTTGTCAATAGATAACCACTGACAAATCTTATCCTACCACTACTTTTGCAACCTCACACTATAGTGATAGAAATTCGCACCAGTCTTTGTCAAAAAATATTTAGGCTTATCTGCACTCAACTTTTTGTTCCACACTCTCCTACACATAGCTATCATAATGTAACTACTACTTTTAGTCAAACCGATCTAATCTTATAAATAGTATGTGAACACATCACACCCACTACTATTACTATTTTGTAATCTAAACAATGTAAGTATATCCAATCTAGCCAGGTCTTTGCCTAAAGCTCTATAAATTAACCCCCTTTTTACATTTCCTTTCCTTCTTTTTTCCCATAATACATTAGTTGTGATCACTGCATCATGAAATTCTTACACTTATTCACTACCTCTCTAATTATACAACTGTGCTGCATATATTTCTTTACCATTTCAATGATTCATTTTTTTACTCTGTCTTTATCCATATATATATATATATACGTATAATTGATATTCATAATGTTCGGTTTAATTATTTCCCTCTTTATAGATTTAAATTTACCCTATAATTAGTTTTTATTACGCCCTTTACTTACTTTTACGTTCTAAATAATTACTTCTCTTGACGCTCTCTTTTATCAATTTTGTATATAACACTTTATTCCTTGCCGACACAACCTTGTTTTTTCCTTGTTTAACCCATGTGCTTTCTTACTTCAGCTGCCACCTCTCAGAGAAAAAGAACTAACCATCTGCCTGTTCTTTACCCGCGGCCCCCTACCTCCTTCCCCCTAACACCTGCTCTGACTTCAAGCGACTGCACAATGAAATACAATTTTAACCCATGTGCTTTCTTACTTCAGCTGCCACTTCTCAAAGAAAAGGAACTAACCATATGCCTCTTCTTTACCCGCGGCCCCCCCTCCCTCCCTCCCCCTAACACCTGTTCTGACTTGAAGTGACAGCACAATGAAATACAATTGAGAAACCTCCTCCCTCTCATCAGAATACCCCACCTTTCACGCCACACCCCTTACCCAATATGTCAGCCTCTCAAGAACACCAAAGACAAAACCCTCACTTCACACCAAAGAATCTACTTTAACCCATTCTCCAAGGCCACACATCTTCCAAGCACAACATCTTGCTCTTTTGGTAGAAAAGCAGTCAAAACAAAAGCATTATTATATGTTATAAATGCACTATATATAACACAAAATTCGTATAATATAATATATCTATATATATATATATATATTGATATATATAATACACAATTTTCTATTCTGCAATACAGCTAGCAATTCTACAAACACTTCCCTAACACCCTCTCCCTCTTCACGTGAAATCTGCAGCACTCTGTCCAAGAGAATCTAACAAGCTCTCTCACCCTTTGTCTTTTTTCTACTCCCCTCAAAACTTCTCTCTATTTATTTCCTTTTTCTCTATATCTTTTTTCTACACTTTCTCTCAGTTCTTCCATTCTTTTCTACCCCCTTTTCTAACAAATATTTTTCAAACTCCTTTTTTTTCAACCATCTCCATTCACCCATTATTCATAATCAACCTTCTTAACCTTCGTGCGTTTAATTATCTACCATTACTCCATTCTGATAGTAAGTGCTTAAATCAGTCATCATTTATTTTTCCTTTAGTTCCTCAATATGAACTCAAACTTTTCATTCTCTGTTTAATGCTAGATAGAATATTACTCGAATTCATTAACTGGTTTAAGATTTTCTTATGAACATAGAGGACCTATCTGAGCTAATAGAAAATTAAAGTCTTCCCATTTTTACAACCTTAATATTGAAGTATAATGAATTTACATACATGTATGTTTTTCTCTCTTACTTCCTATGAATTAAGTGTAGTCTTTCTTCTTGAAATAAAGTTTTATATTAGTACTTTTTCATTAATTTTCTTTCTCGATTTTAGCCACCCATTTTACCTCTATCTCTACTAAATTCTTCTCACGGGATTCCTTGCTTCCTCTATTTCCTTCTTTACATTTTATATTTTATTTATTCCCAAAAGAATTTGAACTATTATTTAACTGTATCATGTACATCACCTCAACCTAACATGAATTAGTTTCTCAAGTATACACCTGGTCATTAAAATACACTTTATATGATTCTTTCTAAAACAATTATATATGCATAAAATTTTTAAAGATATTGCTATTACTCTTTCACTTTCAAACAATAATGTCATATTCTATTGTGTCAAACACTCTTTTGGCTCTCCAATTGCATACTACTACTTTGAACCATATTCGCGACCTTCCAAAAGGGGAGGAGATGCATAAACGCATAACATTATTACTCAAAGTATTGTCCTCATGCTGTCTCTTCTACATTTCCTGTCCCCACATAGTGTGCAATCAATCACTATATCTGGGAAACAACCCAAGCCTTATGAAAATCCGTCAGTTGAAGACAAACTTTTTTCTCAATTGCCAATGTATTCTGCTTCTCAGAACAATTACGTGTTACAATGACAGTAGCAAATCAACCAGCACTTCAACCTGCTTTATAAAAACCCACACCTCACTGAACAATCTTCGCACCAGAATAGTGACAAATTGATGTTATATCTTAAATTGGAATTATGCATTCTAACCTATCTCAATATACAATAGCATAGCTACTGATATGAAATTATTCTAACACCAACACTATGTTGGCACAACAAATTAAAATATGTAGAGCCAAATCTTATTGAAGAATAAACTCAATCCCAAAAATGATTAAACGTCTTAGAAATCTAACTTTCTCCTGCTGACTAGCCCAAATAAGTAGCTTCAACTCAGGCAACCCCAATACCAACAATTAATGTATTCCATTTAACTTCGATCACTACAACGATCTAGAACTGAAACAACATTCGTACTTTAGAGTTTACAATTTTTATATTATTTTTAACACTTTTAATATCTTTAATTTCTTTTGAATTAATCACATTTGCGTATTCTTTTGCTTTTTGGAAAATCCATAGCTTTCGACTATGCCATGGCTCTAAAAAAAACTTGTAGGCAATGTCTCACTCATTACACTTCTTAATGCAATGTTCTCCCGCACCAACCTCATTTCATCTCACTTTAATCCTTACGTCACAAATACAACTTCACTTTTGGCACAATTAGGTGTTATTACTGTCCACATAATTTTTAAGAAGTAATATGACTTACTTTGCTTCAATAAATTTCAAAGAACAAATGTACCTTACCATTGTACCTTTATTTATTTATTTTCTTTGCCTGAATCTTTTTTGTAGGATACAAGCAGCAACAATGAAACCACCACAAAAAAAAAAGAAAAAACTATATTTCTATCATTGTTAATCTTTACCTAGAAGCAAGTACCTTAACCATTATCTATAAAAGTACTTTCTATATGAAAGTATTTTTAACAACGTTACTACAGGTAATTATTCATCACTCATAACTTATTATCACAGAAATTTCTTTCAATTACAACAATATCAATTATCATTTAATTAATCTTCTTTAAGCCTTATTTATAATAACTTACATTTTGATACTGTTCCAAGTATTTTCCTTGCATATTTCAGCCACTCGATTGGGATTATGGAAAAACATACCTCTATCATTGTCATGTTTTTTCACAAACATTCAAGGTTCGTATACTAACTCTTTTAAAACAAACACAATTTATAATATTCACAAATATTTCCACAATTACACTTTTTCCTCACCATCAACAATTCATTTTACTAATCACTAAATATATCATAATGGAAATATTTTTCAATGCACTATATAACGAATACGCGTATAAAAGAGCTAATGCAACAAACTTGTACCAAAAAACCAGTGGAACGCCATAGAGAGTTGCATTAGCTCCAATATCTGCATCAATATTATACAAGCAACTCTCTGAAACAACAAAGAGAATTATCTCATCTCCCAAACATACAAAAGGTAATCATATTTTACCCTTCTTATTCTAATATTTCAATCTATCTAATTACTTCTTTTAACAAATTATCACAAATTTATCTTATTCAACATCATTTAGCATTACCTAACACAACTGACATTTCTTCATATACAGATTCGATTGAGGAGGGTGCATATATTGATAAATAATATGTTGATTTGGTTGAAGACAAAGATATAAAGTAACTACTACTCTTCAAACTCCCACAAGGAGTATGAAGAGCTCATGCGAAAAACTTCAGCCATTTTCCTTAACCAATATTTATACACACACCTACTTATAAAATCATATTAAAAAAAAAAAAATCTCTCCACTATATAGCAAGCAAGGAAAACTCAAATCAATACCAAAAAATACAACAAAAACCATATAAGGAAAAATCAAATTGTAGAAGACTACAAGAAAGAAACAACATGCTTAGATCTAGTAATTTGCCATGATACAAAATCAAAATAAGTAATTTCCCTCGTACTTTCCCTTTATTTTTTATCCAAATATAATTTCCAATTCATAATGGCTACTTTTGCAAAGCAATACATTACCCTAACTGCATAACTTGTATTTGTTTAGGCACATCAAAACTCAAGAACCTGCCAAAGAAAAAGCTCTACATAACAACTACAAATCAGCTATTACAAAAATAGCACCAAACGTATCAACAATCGCAGCTGCAAAATCACTGAAGAAATCTGCAAAATAAAATTCCTATTACAATTACTTTGTAACATTTGGCATGTATATATAATTAAATTTCATTTATCTCTAAATTAAAAAATCTCTTTATACTGTTTGTTCTTTATCCAATTTTTCAAGTTTCTGCACTTAATCAATTTCTTTTAGTACTTTTTTAACATATGTTATTAACAAAATTCTTTTATCTACACATTCAATCACATGCAAATACCAAAACGCCATAAAATCACATCAACAGCAACCCTTCAAACAATACCAAGCACGCGCCCTGCGCGTGCATTGCCTACTAGTAAGCATTAAAAAAGGTGGCTTTTGGCAGCGGACCATGGGGTTATTGTGAGGCTTACCACATGGGATTATACCCCATGTTATGTCAACACACCTTATCTTATTCTCTTCCCCGCTTCTGTCTCTTTCTCCTTTTCTTCTTTTTCTTGTTGCCCCTCACCGTTTTGTCTGCCCATTTTCAATGCTGCAGGACTTTGTGTGGTTTTTGCCATATCCTATTAATGCATATAGAGGGTTGATGAGTTCGTTATGGAGAACTCATCAACCTCCCCATCTATATATATGGCCTTTGTTCCCATCCTCACATAACCCAGTTTAATAAGGTTTAATCTTGCCTCATTGAAAAGACATTTTACATAGATATTATTCAAAGAATTTTCGGCCAGATTCTGGCACTGCATACCTTCATCTTCTCTAGCTTATTGTGAGCACAACCTCACTATGATGTTTCTTGTAGGAACCCATCATAGCTCATAGTAATTTCATTTGAAATAGAGAGAGTCAAAATATACGGGATAAAAGCATAATGCCCAAACTCAACGAAATGGTTGAACTTTGATTTCTTAGAACATGGTTGTTGAAGGTATGAAACAGATAATTGTAGATCGGGATACCAAAGTTCGTCTCCTTGAATTTTACAAGAATCAGACTTTATATTAATATGCCTCCGCTCTTGGGCCCTCTTCTTTGTGAGTGAGATGTTCTGCAGAGTTACACAGAAAAAGGAGAGTGAGACAGAAGGAGAAAAAGTGAATAGGAAAGAGTGGGAGACAACTTCAGCCTCTTTCCATGACTTTCCACTTTTTGTATGATTATTTTATTATTTCTTTCTTTTCAAATCTGAACGTGTCCTCCACTTTATTTTATATACAAAATTATATTCCCTTATGGTGTGAAACGAAGAAGTTCCTATTTGTTGTCACTTATCACACATGTATGGGTAGAATGAAAAGGTCAGGCTGTGATCTTATGTGGGCACGTGCATACACACCTCATTTGTACTCATAGTTTTGGCCCTTTTGGGTCTTGTATGTTTAGATTTATAATCTGTTTTGGAACAATCAAGATTCAAGACTTACTCACCCAGCCCAATCGGGTGGACCCAATTTTGGGTTTTTCCATAATGGTTTAAAACTCTATTTTGAAATTTAAAAAAAAAAAAAAAAATTATAGTATCTCGTGTGCCTCACGTTCTACTTTTTCTGGTTTGACAAAGCCTCACCACCTTTCCCTTTACCCCGATATGGAGTATTATGGTCAGCCAGTTTACGAGGGAGCCTATCTTCTCCTTTTTGCACCGGCAAATTTCTATTTATTTATTGTTGCAACCTTTCTTCACTATTGAATATAATAAGCATAATAGGATTCAAAAGGAAGGAAAAGGGTGTGTGTTCTCTTTATTAGGGTCCTCAGCACCTCCAAAAGTCGTTTACACTTTCTCCAAAAGTCGTGTACACTATGGTGTATAGTTTCTCTGATATTAAAAAAAAAAAAAAAAAAAAAAAAAAAAAGAAGAAGAAGAAGAAGAAGAAGAAGAAGGAAAAGGAGATAGACGGTCGACATCTTTGAATGTGGTGAAGAAGAAGAAGAAGAAGAAGGAAAAGGAGATAGACGGCCGACATTCAAAAGGAAAAGGAGATAGACGGCCGACATCTTTGAATGTGGTGAAAGAAGAAGAAGAAGAAGAAGAAGGAAAAGGAGATAGACGGCCGACATCTTTGAATGTGGTGAAAGAAGAAGAAGAAGACATCTTTGAATATGGTGAAAGAAGAAGAAGAAGAAGAAGAAGGAAAAGGAGATAGACGGCCGACATCTTTGAATGTGGTGAAAGAAGAAGAAGTATGGTGAAAGAAGAAGAAGAAGAAGAAGAAGGAAAAGGAGATAGACGGCCGACATCTTTGAATGTGGTGAAAGAAGAAGAAGGAAAAGGAGATAGACGGCCGACATCTTTGAATGTGGTGAAAGAAGAAGAAGGAAAAGGAAATAGACGGCCGACATCTTTGAATGTGGTGAAGAAACTTTCTAACAAAAGTTTAACCTATATACATTATATATTATAATATTTCGTTAACATCTGAATTCAAGTCTAGACCATCACGTGTGAAGACTTTGATTTTTGAGTTTATATCTCTTTACAGTGGTGTAAAGATTGCATGAAATTATTGTGGAATAATAATATTTTATTTTGAATATGTACAAACACATCAAGCCATTATTTTCAACCCGTTATTTTCAACAAAGAAAGGGCTAAGGTACTACATGAGCACACCTACATATATATTATTATATGTATTTATGCATTTGGACCTATAAACTAAAGTTTTGTATCGAAGTTGGGCCTCGTCGATTTAAATTTTGATATCTTATTAAAGCATACCTCATCGTTATAAGAAAATGCTATTTCAGTTGAATGATGCGATGCGAGGAAGGAGTTTTAATTCTTGTTGCGTGGCTAAATTAGGGACATAGCTAGGCAACATTCAACCACAATAGTTGGATATGTAACAAAACCACTGGATTGATCTGGTTTGGACTTTGCAGACACATCAATCTGATCATCAAACAGATACAATTGAGGCACTTTAGATAAATTCATTCAGATTTATCCAATAAATATAATTTTAATACCAGATAGATATGATCCAAACTTTCCAAGAGAGAACCAATAGATCCAGCACACCTCAGGCATATTAGATGGAAACAAGCTGAATTATTTGAAAAGATGCAATCTACACTTATCGAGCAGAATAGATTCAATCACCAGAGAAGTACAATCCTAATGCAATCGACAAATACGATTCAAATTTGCCAAAATAGATAATTCCAAGTGTCCTCAGGTATGCCTGTCTCACTGAAGCATATTGATCGATGAATGATATTTGAGGACAGGACTGCTGAGCACACATTAAATAGAAAGCTAACCTTTTGGAGGGAACATACGCGATACAACAAAATTAAATAAAGACAATGTTTAATCCTATAAAGTGTCACCTTGGTCCCGACAGAATTGATGGCAATAATGGAGTAGCAGCACCAAACTTAACCTCTTTGTGACCAAAATCTGCAATTGTTTTTGGCAATGGTGGATTTGAGAAGCTGTAGTCTAGGTCATGTTCAACATCCATGACACCCTCCAAGACCTTAACCACCACTGACATGGACGGTTCTTAGTAAAATCACTTTGTAAACACCATGCAGCAACCCTCATCATTTCCACAACCTCTGCTCCGTGTAACTGCATATCCTCGCTGTATTGGTCAACCATATCCAACAATTTTTCCTCCTCTGCCTTTTTCTTGGAAATACTTAATAGATGCATGCATTCCTCAGGCTGAGACCGACCCAAATTTTTTCGCCCACAAGATTTCCAAGACCACGAGACCATAGCCATAGATATCTAGCTACCTTTTCCGTGATTATTGAGCTCAATCACTCAGGAGCTAGATAGCCCGGAGTTCCTCTCATGGTGGTCATAACTTGGCTTTGGTCCCTATCAATCAGCTTAACTAGCCCGAAATCAGAAACTTTTGCATTAAAGGTCTCATCCAAAAGGATGTTTTGAGGTTTAATATCTAAGTGGACTACTTTTTGCCTGCGTTCTTCATGCAGATAGGCTAGTCCCTTAGCTATCTCAAGGATGATCGTTCTTCTGTGATGCCAATCAAGTGAAGGCTCATGGTTCTTGTGGAAGATCCATTTATCCAAAGACCCATTACACATGTACTCATAAACTAAAAGCCCATGAGATTTCTCAGCACAAAATCCAATCAGTCTTACCAAGTTAACATGGTGAATGCTCCCAATTGTCTCAACCTCATCTAAAAATGATTTTTTAATATGACCAAAACCATCAAGTCGCTTTACTGCAACTTTTGTGCCATTACTTAGAGTTCCTTCAAAAACTGAGCCGAATCCTCCTTCACCAAGTTTCTCACTAAAATCCTGTGTCGTGGCCTTCAATTCTTCGTAAGAGAATCTTGTGGGCATTCCTGGTACTTGGTCTAAAGAATCCTCTTCAGCTTCATTGGCGTTTCTCTTCTTCCAAAGAAGGAATATTCAGATGCCAGTTGTGATGAACAGATAGAGAAAGCTCCAAGGCTGAGTCCCACTATGATCGCAACCTGGCGTACGTGTCCCACTTGAGCGAATCTGCACCTTTACAAATGTAGAATAGTTAGAGTAAGTCTTCCCGTCGTTGGTCATCAATGAAAAGATTTGGGAAGGTAAATAGCAACTCCCGTTGGAAGAACTCCAATCATCGTTGTGAAACAGAGCAGCTTTGCAGGAACGGTTTTTGAGACAGGCCTGTCTACAACTCTCCATATCTGTATCCGTAAGGTTTGGCCTAAAGGTGAAGTAGTAATGCCCTTCAGCTCTCATAAAATGTGATACTGTGAAGCTTCGCAAGTCAAGAGAGTAATTTCGGAATATTCAAACTCAGGGTGGCTGTCATTTTTTGGCGTAAAATATCTTGTCCCATCATTTGATACGGGCCCCCGTTGGAGCTGCAAATGCCATATTCCCCACAAACCGTAGGATACTTACATTCACTACTAGGCTCTGTCAAGAGATCGGCCACTTCCCCCCTACGAGTTGCGCCACTCATAAACTCTCAAATGCCCGTCAGGTCCCAATCTCATGTACTGTACCGACGAAGCCAGAGGAATCGGAATCAGCGCAGTTGACTCAGTCTCAGTAAAGAAGACAGTTAAATTTCCATTTTGAAATTTCACATAACTACAATACTGGGAAAAAATAATAAGAAGCGCTATAATGGGATTGTGGCGGATTAGACTCTATGAAAGCAGACAACCCTCTACTAGTGACAGAGAGTGAATACAAACATCCAGTCCAATTTGTCTCTGAAATGATAGCCCTTAGATTCTGCACTGACACCAACTTCTGACCAAGAAGCAAAGTGTCTGATGGGTGATCAGAAGACTTGCCAGCAGTTTTTGTGGACCAAGCTATAGTTCCATCAGCATCCCGTAAGACCAAATTGCCTTCTAATGTGAGCTGCAAGGTAGCGTTAATTCTAACTGGATGGTTTCCGTTCGCAAACCAGACTACCCTGGGCTCTGAGAATTCTTTGAAAGGTCTAGATAAAGGAACAGCTCCGTAGGTTTGAATGAAAATGGCAAAGAGGTAAGTGTCACAGTTTCCATTGCAGTAGAAACCACAGGCAAACTTGGGGATGGAACTTCCTCTGACAAGTATTTCTCTTACTCTTGATCCGTCTGTGAATTCTATAGAATTGGGATCAGATGGGCTGTTGGTCCATGAAGTCGAAAGGTTTGCAATTGGAAAATCGAAAGGTTGGCTGTTCACTGAGTGAGGACCGTAAATTTGAATGAAGTTAAGAAGAACAACCCAACATAGTTTCCAGCTTGACACCATCAAAGAAAGCGGAGGAAGGCGAACAATAACAAGAAATTTGAGGGATTGAAGAAATTCTTTATAGCAGTATAATTCCTTAACATCACAAACATGATTATTTTAATATTATTTCATACTTTTGCTACTTTGAACATATTTAAGTCGGAGTATTATTTATTTTTGTTTTATTTTTCTAATAAGTGAAACTGATCCCTCAAAATATGGTTTGTTTTTTAGAAGAGCCAGACATCGGGATATGGGCTTCCTGCTTGGCACCATGGAGCAGTGCCATATTCAGAGAAGGATTCTTCCCCCGCCCTTCCTTCCTTTTTTACTTTCCTTTTTTTTTTCTTTTTTTTTTTTTTTTTTTTTTTTTTGTGGTGACGAAGGGAGAAGGATTCTTCTTTACTAGTCACATACAACATGAATAAACTTCTCACGATCTCAAGAAAAAAATCACTAAATTGTAAGAATTTTTTAGGACCATAGCTTATATTTTATTTAGATTAAATTTTGAATTGATTGTGATAATCTTATAAAAGTGGAACTCATGGATCAAGCGGTTTTTTGTCAACTGCAGTGAATATGTTTGGTCGTTTGATTGAATATAATTCGGTAATATTAGTAGAGTTTTAATGAGTGTGGAGATTTGATTCCATGTGTCTAGGACTTATGATAGATTAAGTCCTAATTGAATTTGGAAACTTAGGGTTAGTGGTCGTCACCCAACCGCCTATATATTTCATTATGTATTATGGAATCCTATCATCCTGAAATTAGGAAGACTGGATGTAACATCACAGCCGTCATTAGGATTTTCTATTCTTGCAGGTGGAAGCATCTCCATAGCGACTATGGCTGGTATGTATTAATTATTTATTCCATTATGATTTGCCATGCCATATAGATCCGATCCATCTTATTTTCGTTTCTGCTTAGTTTAATATTATTTGTTTTAATATTTTCTATCATAAATAAATAAATATAGCATGGCACCAAAAAAAGAAATAGGGCAAAATGAATAAATAAATAAAAATAAAGAGGAAAATGCGTAAGGCTTGCTGGGGACAGCTAGCACCTAATGGAATCTAGGGGTGCAACTTGGTTCAGGAAATTCCGAGGACCAGACCGTTCCAAGCAATTCAGTTCGGGAAGGGACGAGCCAAACAGTGTTCTATCCGGGACTCGAGACCATTTTTAAAAACCGAATTTTTTTGGGACGGGACTTGGTTTAGGGGTGTTTAGAATCATCCCATACCGAATTCCCGAACCGAATTCCTAGACCGAGTACTGATGATATATAATATTATATATATGTATTTATATGTATAATATAATATATGATATATAATATTTGTATTGTACTATCACTACTATTAGTAGTTAATACTATGAATGGATGAATGAATGCATTATAATTAATGATTATGTATTTATGATTTTATGATTTTATGTAACCCATTTTGTGGAAGAGCAGGTACATGTATCATGTAAATCCTTGATGGCCAAGTGTAAATGTGCAATGAAGCAGTCCATTTTTGTGGCTAATCAAGCTGACAATATTTGATTGGAAATAGTTATTTTTAATTTTTTACTCAGGGAAAACAAACTAATAAATACTGAGAACCGGACCATTCCGGACCGGTATTTTTTCGGGATGAGACGAGATGGGACAATATACAATTCGGTTCGGTTCCGATACCAATTTTCAAGTCTCAAATTACTTCAAGACGGGACTGAAATACCCTTGTCCCGGACTGTCTCGTACCAACTTACACCCTAATGGAATCCATGTGACCAACGGTTTTTCTTTCTACAAATTGGGCTGTTCACTAGCGTCGTATGTGATTAGTTATTTTAATAAAATCTTTAATAAAGTTGGTCGCTCGTGCTCTCAAAATTTTCCTTTCTTTAATAAACTGCTCACAATCTCGAGACAAATCACTAAATAAACAATATATATAGCATGGCCAAAAAAAAAAAAAAAAAAAAAAAAGAGAAAAAAATAAATTAATAAATAAAAATAAAGAGGAAAACACATAAGGCTTTTCGAGGACAACTACTAGCGCTTAAAAGCATCTTTAGTGATGTGAGATAAATTACTTGTGTTATTACTATTTTAACACATGTTATAGTGCCAAATGTTATAATTTGGTACAAGATATATGCTCCAATAGTGCAAATGGCATAGTGTGCTATTTTGTGCCACAACCTCCATTCTCTTCATTTTTTATAAACCACCATGTGATCACGGTTTCTCAATATTAATTTCAAATCTCATTCCATTCTATACTAATTCAAATATGGAATAAGATTTCATTCTCAGTCATTCCACTTCAGCCAAACAACCATGGCCTAATAGGCTAATATTAGAGTCTTCTCATCTTACAATGGATTAAATTACCTTCCACGAGAGAGGATCCTCTCCGTCTCCATGCGCTCTTTACACCTCCTCCTGTCAGTTTTGTCGAGAGACCACCGATGTTCACAGGGTGAATAAAATAACACGAGTACCCTTCAATGTCAAATGCAAAGTTTAGCTTACAATTACAAAACGGTGCACGTACCACTCACCAATCCCATCGAAGCCCCTTATTCCCGTTGCACTACTCAATACTCAGACCATGGCGGGGAGTGGGTGAAACCCAAAGTCACTCTCCATTCAGACTCCCACTCACTCTAACAACCACCACCGTCCGATAATGCTTTTGAAGGGGAATTGTTGCTCCCACCAACTTCCGTCCTCGTAAGTATATGTTTCCTCCACCCCAATCCGTGTGGGTACTGCTTATTTTTTTATTTTACTTCTCCATTTTTTTGTTTTTTATTTTGAAGGTTGGGGAGTGGGCTATGGATTGGAGTGGTTGCAGAATCATTTCAATGGGCAAGTGGGAGATGAGAGGCTTATAAAAATAAAATAAAAAGGTTGATGAGAGACTTACAGCAGTAGTTTGTGACTTTGTGGGTTCCCCATCAAGGAGGTTTTACACTGCAGCAGCTAATGGTTAGATGTCAAAGTAGAATCATTCAACATTGGCAACTACTATAAAGAATCCTTCAATCTCTCTCATTTTCTTTCCTCCAATTCCCCTTCGTCTGCCTTCTCTGAATTATGGCATCTGCAATGGTGTTATGCTGGGAACCATGTTGGTTTCTTATTCTCCTTACGTTTGTTCAGATTCATTGTCCTCACTTAGTGAACGGCCAACCTTTCGATTATCCAATGGCAAACCTTTCTACTTCATGGACCAACAGCCCATCCGCTCCCCATTCTGTGCCTTTCACGGATGGATCAACGGTGAGAGCCATCCTTCTCAGAGGAACCTTTGGCCCAAGGTTTGCCTGTGGCTTCTTCTGCAATGGGAATTGTGATACTTACCTCTTTGCCATTTTCATTGTACAAACCAACAGTGCTTCTTTAATCACTTCTCCATCCATAGGATTCCCACAGGTGGTTTGGTCAGCTAACAGAAACTATCCAGTTAAAATTAACGCTACCTTGCAGCTCACATCGGAAGGCGATTTGGTCTTACGAGATATTGACGGAAATTTAGCTTGGTCAACAAACACCGCTGGTAAGTCCGTTACAGGCTTAAACTTGACAGAAACGGGCAATCTGCTTCTCTTTGATATAAACAACGCAACAATTTGGCAGTCTTTTGATCACCCAACAGACTCTCTAGTTCCTGAGCAGAAGTTGGTGTCAGGGCAGAAGCTAACGGCCAGCATTTCAGCAACAAATTGGACTCAAGGAGGTTTGTATTCACTTTCTGTCACTAGTCAAGGCTTGTTTGCTTTCATAGAGTCTAATCCTCCACAAGCCTATTATCAGTCTCTAGTTAGTGGCACAAAAGAGAATAAAGAACCCAGTTATATCAAATTTCTAAATGGAAGTTTAGCTTTGTTCATTCTAACGGCTGAGCCAAACGGGACAAGTGATTCGATTCCAGTTTCCTCTGGCATCTTCGGCGCAGTACATGAGATTGGGACCTGATGGTCATCTGAAAGTTTATGAGTGGGCCGCCAACGGGTGGAAGGAAGTGGCAGATCTCTTGACAGGGTATCTTGGTGAATGTGACTATCCTATGGTTTGTGGGGAATATGGCGTTTGCTCCAGCGGGCAGTGCAGTTGCCCCGGATCAAACAATGGGACAATCTATTTTAAGCAAATAAATGATAGGCAGCCTAATCTTGGGTGTTCTGAAACTAATTCCTTGACTTGTGAAGCTTCACAGTATCACCGTCTATTAGAGCTCAATGACATTACTTACTTCACCTTTGAGTCTGACCTTACAGATACAGATATGGAGAGTTGTCAACAGGCCTGTCTTAAAAATTGTTCCTGCAAAGCTGCTCTATTTCAGTACGGTTCGAATTCTTCCGGTGGGAATTGCTATTTACCATCTCAAATATTTTCACTTATGAACAATGAGAAGGTGTTGACTCATTACAACTCCTCTGCATTCATAAAGGTGCAGATTAGCCCAAGTATGCTGGCTCCTTCATCAGAGATTTCTCCTACTCCTGTTCCTCTAGAAAAGAAGACTGGCCGGGTTGCGATCATAGTGGGACTCAGCCTTGGAGCTTTCTTTTGTCTGCTCATCATAACTGGCATCTTAATATTCCCTTGGAAGAAAAGACAGGCCAACGAAGCTGAAGAGGATTATTTAGACCAAGTACCAGGAATGCCCAAAAGATTCTCTTATGAAGAATTGAAGGCCACAACAGATGATTTTAGTAAGAAACTTGGTGAGGGAGGATTTGGCTCAGTTTTTGAAGGAACTCCAAGTGAGGGCATGAAAATTGCGGTGAAGCGACTCGAGGGTTTAGGTCATATTAAGAAATCATTCTTGGCTGAGGTTGAAACGATTGGGAGCATTCACCATGTCAACTTGGTAAGACTGATTGGATTTTGTGCTGAGAAATTTCATCGGCTTTTGGTGTATGAGTATATGTGTAATGGGTCTTTGGATAAGTGGATCTTCCACAAAAACCATGAGCCTGTGCTTGATTGGCAGCACAGAAGAAAGATTATTCTTGACATAGCCAAGGGACTAGCCTATCTCCATGAAGATTGCAGGCAAAAAATAGTCCACTTAGATATTAAACCTCAAAACATCCTTCTAGATGAAAACTTTAATGCAAAAGTTTCTGATTTCGGGTTGTCTAAGTTAATTGATAAGGACAAAAGCCAAGTTATGACTACCATGAGAGGAACTCCGGGCTATCTGGCTCCTGAGTGGTTAAGCTCGGTAATCACGGAAAAAGTAGATGTCTATAGCTATGGTGTTGTGGTCTTGGAAATCTTGTGTGGGCGGAAAAATTTGAACCGGTTTCTGCCCGAGGAACACATGCATCTATTAAGTCTTTTTAAGAAAAAGGCAGAGGAAGGACAATTGTTGGATATGGTTGATAAGTACAGTGAGGATATGCAGTTACATGGAGCAGAAGTTGTCGAGATGATGAGGCTTGCTACATGGTGTTTACAAAGTGACTTTGCAAGGAGGCCTTCCATGTCCATGGTGGTGAAGGTCTTGGAAGGTTCATTGGAAGTTGAACATAACTTGGATTATAATTTCACAAATGCACCATTATCAAAAGCAATAGCTGAAGCTGGTCACAAAGAGGTTAATTTTGAAGACGCTACTCCATTATTGCCATCACTTCTGTCAGGACCAAGGTGACACTTGATAGGAATAAACATAATATCTTCATTTAACTTCATTATATGTTGTATTTTACCCTGAGTAGTTAGCTTTCCATTTGATGTTGTCAACTGATTGTATTGCCTTTTCGAAGTCTATTTGCGAGATGATATGCTTGGGCACTTCTCATATATAATTGCATCCTAAGCTGTCCTTTCAGCTACTGTTCGATTTCTATAGATTGCGACTGTAAGGTCTCTTTCTAGAGACAGAGAGTTTGGATCATATCTAACAGGTAGTCATATATTATTTGTCGGATAAGTCTGAATAATTTTTTCTTGACAGTCTCAATCGTTTGTATTGTATGATCAGGTTGATCTGTATAAATAGTCGAAATTGTTTCTAATATCCTATGATCAGATTGAATGTTTCCTACACCCTTAATTCAAACACGCATCAAAAATTAAGACACCCTCCTTGCATCATTCAATTGAAATAGCAATTTCTTATTATAGACGTGGGATACTTCAGCACATAATCAAAATTTGAATCAAATATTGCGTCTAACATACTCTGATGTTTTCGTCAAGTGCTGTTTGATTTAAGACTCATGCATATGTCGGTTCCAAATGACCATGAAGCAATACAATTTTAAGGCTTATACACTAGTGGGATCCTTTTAGTTATACATTAATTGAATCCTTTAGTTAATTATAAATTATATATAACAAACTGATTTAAATCTACCTTACACAAAGTCAGTGTATATGGAAAAATAATGAGTGATATGGAATTCATCAAATGATGGATCTCACTAATCACTATGGGACTGAAAATCATTATAACCTTGACAAGAAGAAAAATGTTCTCGGAATATTTTTGAACAAATAAAAAGAGATGAAGAGGAGTAGAGGGTTGCATCCAAGATATGATTGCAACCCATCAAAGGAAAAAATAAAGAAAAATTAAAAAAATAATAATAAAAATGATCTGACTGTTACTACTGTGCAACAACTAGGTGTATTTTATTTTTTATTATTTTTTTTGCCAAAAAAAAAGATATCTCAAGCCATTGGATCCAGGACTAGTCTTCTTTGAGGTGTAACTTGGTTAGATTGGGTAGATTGAGAGGTCAACATGGGCTCAACCTGATATGTTAGAAATTTTTGCCCAAACCCAACCTAACCCAAGGACAACCGAGGTTAATTGCCCGGACCAAGCCCATCCTGAGTTCAATTTTTCATTTTTTATTTTTATTTTTTGTATTCGGTTTGGGTAGTTAGGAATGGGCAGGGCGGGTAGGGTTCAAATATTTTATCACTTTTGAACATGTCTTCATGCTCATGCCCCCTTTACACTTTAAAATTTCATTTATTTGAAGCACCCTTAAATCGTAAGTATGTAAGTTTAAGTTACGCTAAATTTAATGTGAGTTCTGCCGTTTTGAAGTATTAGATTTCATATGCAACAAGCTCTAGCTCAGTTTAGGTGATCTGAAGATGAATTCTCAACTGTAGAATATTTGAAAGGGCAGCTCATGAATAGGCATAATTTGCACTTGGTTTTTTCCGATTAGGTTTTTCGAGTGCTTGGTCAGGGTTGCTTGATGTGGCTTTCGAGGCCCTTGTTGGGATTGTTCGTGATTGCAAGTGTCTAATGGACATGTTCGAGTAAGTGTCTAATGCAGATGATATCCTTAGATAGGCTTATAAGACGGTGCTGGACACCCTCTTAGAGAAGCGTCTTTTGGGCATAAGGTCCATAAGGACAACCCCGTGAGGCTGGCTAGTGGGTTGGGTCAGAGCAAACAATACCTCGAGGTGAGAGGCTGGGCTGCGCATCTAACAATGATATCAGAGTTAGGATCGTGCCGGTGCCAAGGTAGGGATGTTAGTGTCCCACATTGGTTGCGAATGATGCCTTAGATAGGCTTATAAAACGGCGCTAGATACCTTCTTAGAGAAGCATCTTTTGGCCATATGGCCCATAAAGACAAACCCGTGAGGCTGGCTAGTGGGCTGGGGCAGAGCAAACAATACCTCAAGGTGAAAGGCTAGGCCGCGCGTCTAACAATGGTATCAGAGTTAAAGTCATGCCGGCACTGAGGTGGAGATGTTAGTGTCCCACATTGGTTGCAAACGATGCCTTAGATAGGCTTATAAGATGGTGCTGGACACCTTCTTAGGGAGGTCCCTTTTGGGCATAAGGCCCATAAGGACAAACCCATAAGGCTAGCTGGTGGGCTGCGCCAGAGCATACAATACCTTCGAGGCGAAGGGTTGGGCCGCGCCTCTAACAGAGGGGAAAATGAAGAAAGTGAACTTGTGATTCGTCATATAACCCGAAGAAAAATGCTGCACCTTGTTTTCATTAACCCTCAATTTGGTTCTTGGATTCTACCAAGGAAAAAAAAGGGTAGGGAAAAAAATGAGAATGAAAGAAAATAAAAGGAAAAGATAAAATTATATCAAGCCAAAATTATTCTAATTCTTTTTTTTCCTCCAATTTTCCATTGCAACCAAATAAGGAAAAGTACAATTCCTTATATATTTTTTCTTTTTCCTTGATAAAATCGGGGAACCGAATAGAGCTTAAGGGTTATTTAATATGTAGAGGGAAAATTTGATTCAAAAGCGGAATGCATCTACATACTCATGCTTCCTCTATGTTGGTAACAATAGCATCAGAGTAAAAGCAAGTGCACGGTGTAGATATCAATATAATATTAACACGTGTTGATGAGATCAAATCTAAGAATATTTCACAAACAAAACAAAT
This sequence comes from Liquidambar formosana, assembly GCA_039720395.1. Classification (NCBI taxonomy): domain Eukaryota; kingdom Viridiplantae; phylum Streptophyta; class Magnoliopsida; order Saxifragales; family Altingiaceae; genus Liquidambar; species Liquidambar formosana. The sequence continues at coordinate 16,240,216 of CM077824.1, forward strand.
ATGTATAGATATTTATGTATAATTAACAGAGAATATTTCACGAAACCTTCATCGGTCCTTCTCTATATGTTTGGTGTGTGAAACATTCAAACATAGCACATTTCTTGGGATAGGAAGAAGGAACATGTTGATGGATCAGAACCTTTCCTCATTTGAATGGGCTTTCTATGACCCAAGGAATCCACTTACTTTCTCTTACCAACAATTAAAAAATCCTTTTCATTTTTGTATTTTTTATCCCCAAAAAATAAATAAATAAATTTTTTGTTACCAATAATGGGTACACTCCAAGTCTCCAAGCCACCTAGGAGATGATGAAAAATTTATTTATTTTATTACCAATGGGCACTACTCCAAGCCACCTACAAAGATGAATGATGAGAGCAGTGAAGAATAACGACGAGGCCCACACCAGCTCTGCCTCATATGAACACAATAAAATCAATGGTCCAACATAATCAAATTCTTTGTATCCCAGTAATAATCTGCTTGAGGGTCCAAACACCTGCCCGAGCCAAGAAATTACTCCCTCCATTCTTAAATTATTAGCCTCCTTTCTTTTTTTGCGATGTTTCAAAATTGTTGTTACATTTTTCAAAAATAAATGATTCTTTTTATTTCATTTCCTAAAATACTCATAAAGGGTATTCTCTCTTTTTCCCAAAATTTTGTACACTTGAGGGAAAAATTGGAACGTACGTCAAAACATATATATTGATTGAAAGTATTTAATAAGGTTTCCTAAAAAAAATGTGTTTTTTTTCTAAAAGGGTAAATTGCACTTAAGGGTCCAAAGTTTGGGCCAAGTTTCATTTTAGGGTCCAAAATTTAAATCATGTCAATTCAGTACCCGAATTATTAGTTGAATTGCAATTTGAGCTTGCCATCAGAATTTTTAATATTATCCCTATTTTGCCCTTTTTGTGGGTTTGAAAACCCTATTTTACCCCTATCAACATTTAATAAACCTTTATATTTTAACTATATCTGAATTACTCCACCGTCAGATTTGTGTTTTGTAAATGGAAAATATAAAGGTTTATTAAATGTTGATAAAGGTAATATATAGAGAAAAATAAGATAAGATTTATTCAGTTCTGGTTAAAATAAAAAAATTTATTAGTTGTTGATAGAAGTAAAATAGGGTTTTCAAACCCATAAAAGGGGCAAAGTAAGGATAATATAGAAAATTTTGATAACAAACCCCAAATTGCAACTCATTTAATAATTTGGGTACTGAATTGATGCAATTTAAAGTACAATTTACCCTTTTTCAAAATGATCAGTCAATTAAGAACAAAAAGAGTAGTATTGAAGGGTTAAGAGTTAAGAGTACTAATGATAACTATATTTTTTATAAATAAAAAAAAAAAATTCTAATATTAAGTAATAAAAAGGGGGAAAAAACATTTAATTTTTAATTTTTGGTAGGGTAAAAATAAATTTTCAATTAAATAGAGGGTCAAACTAAGGGTTAAAATAATTTTTTTCAAGAGTCAAATTATTTTGAAGGGTCAAATATATAAATGCTCAAAACTTGGTAAAAAAATAAATAGGGGAAAGGAAAGGATGAAAGGGTCATTTAACCCTTTATCCTTACTCCTGGCCACCTCCTTCCACCCCCGTCTAGGATTGGGATTTGGTGAAGCTTGGGGCTTTAACTGCATGGTGAAGTTACCGCTAGATTGACACCACGTGGCAAGAGAGAAAAAGGATTCGCTGGTAGCAAAGCAGTTCTCAGAATTTGTGGTCTCAACTACTTTACTACCAACGAATCTAAACCGTTCCTCCTTCTCTCTTGCCATGTGGCGTCAATCTAACTATAACTTCACCATGCAGTTAAAGCCCCAAACTTCACCAAATCCAAATCCGTACCGACACCCATTTTCTTCACGAATGATTATGTCTTACTCGTTTTCTTGACCTTCATTTAGATTCTTCTTTAACCATTAATTAAATGTTCAAAGGTAAAGATTAATGGTAAACACATTGAATGATGAGCCCCACTCCCATCATGGTGTGCCCGATTCACCGAATGGCTCCACCTGGCTGATCTTTTTTGATGGTTAGAAGGCATTTTTTAGCTTAAGCTTTAGTGTTTGCATTATTGAATGACATGATTTTATCAGTATGACATATAACAAAATTGAATAATATCTCACGCTGCATGAGTCTGGGAGACAATGGCATGGCTAGTAAGTATGTTAACGAAAATAAAGCTCAATTAGTGCACCAATTAAATATTAAAAATAATACTCCGGTTATGATTTCCCAAAGAACTGACCAAGACAAAGCAGAATGTCATCATAACTAGAATTAGATACTGGCATAGTTTAACATAGGTGTGTGTCTAAACAAGAACAGCAGCAGTGATGCGTGTGCTTCCCTCACATTCCATCAGCCTTTAAAACAAAGAAAACTAAACTTCCATTTTTATAAATTAAATTACAGATTGGTCCGGCTACGGACAAATGATTACAATTCAATACAAATGACTACTAATTAACTTAGTAAATAACGACTAACTTAACTAAGAACGACTACTAACTATAATTATTTACCCATAGCATGACCAATTACACCCGTTGCTATAAAGTGAAATCAGGAATGGACATTTGTGGACGATTAGACTATGAAAGCAATCAACCCTTTACTAGTGACTGAGTGAATACAAACCTCCTTGAATAGTTGAGTCCAATTCTTTGCTTAAACAGTAGCCGTTAGCTTCTCCCTTGGCACCAACTTAGGGTATCCTACGCCTACTTCTACCAGGGTTTGCACTAGTCGCTAGGGATATACGAGATCGCCCACAAACCTTGCTCGTCCAATAGTTAAGGTGCTAAGATTTAGGAAGATTCAATCCTAAGACCTCTGGTTCATGCCATGCAGTATATTAGCAACAAGACAGCTCTATACGTCAATCAGATATTAAAATGGTTTAAATCGCACCCCAATGTAATTACTCAGCAGACTGGCTATTATCCCAAAAAATTTATCCAGATAGAGCTCATGACATGAGATTCAGCAAAAATACTTTCACTATTATGTTTACAGACGGAATTTCAAATTATAATCTCTGATATTCACTGTTAAAAAAGAATTTGAGGGAAAAATTACTATGTATCTGCTGTACCATGCAGAAAAAGAAGCAAACATAGTATTGTTAAAACGTCCACTAGAAAACATCATTTTGAACAACTTTGTATAAAAAAGTTTTTCTAAAATTTGTAATTTAAGCTCAACTTGATTTGTAAACTCCACTTTCTTTCTTCTTCTTCTTCTTCTTCTTCTTCTTCTTTTTGGTTGTTCGTTTTTTTTTTTTTTTTTTTTTTTTTTTTTTTTAAGGTTTTAAGAAAACTATAAAAAGTTTTTATTAAAACTTAGACATTATTTTGAACAAATTTTGTAGAAATATTTTATTTTCCACAATCTGTCGTTTTGGAAGACTTTTTGGATATTTATAGTCTATTTCATTCTTTTCATTTTTACAGAAATGAAAATTTTAGTAAAAAATTCTACTTAAATTACAAATTTTAGAAAAACTTTCTTGTACAAAGTTGTTCAAAATGATATTTTCTAGTAGACATTACAATCAGTTTTCATGAAAACTTTTCATATTTTTCATAAAATCTTGAAAAGTAAAAAGAAGTGTGGTTTACAAATAAAGTTCGGGGGTCCTCGTAATAGTCCTAAAAAAAAAACAGAGAGAGAAACGTTAAGAATGTTTTTCTTGCATCCGAGAGGCCAACCTGCCCAACGCTGCCTAAGCCGAGCCCAATCTGAATTCAAAATTTTGAACTCAAGATGGGCTTGGGTTGGGCAACCTCAGGCTGGATTGGGCTTGGGCAAGAAGCTCAATACCTTTGGTTGTGCCTATGTTGACCTCCCAACTGACCCAATCTGCCCCAGTTTCACCTCTATACTGCACAGGTAGTAACAATCATGTCTTTTTTTCTTTTTCCGTTTTTTTTTTTTTTTTTTTTTTTTTTTTTCTTTTTTTTGGTTTTGACGGGTTGCAGTCATATACCGGATGTAACCCTTTACTCCTCTTTTATCTCTTTCAACTCCTTCAAGAATAACTACTCAGGAGAAATTCCAAGAACATTTTTCTTCGTGCCAAAGTTACAATGATATTCAGTTCGCGGCCCCTATGTGATTTCCATCATTTGATGAATCCCGAATCACTCATCGATTTCCCATATACACCGATTTTGTGCTCAGCTAGGTAGCTTTAAAAGGGGTTTTATTATATATAATTTACTAAAGGATAGAACTAATATATGAATTTAAAGGATCCCATTAATATGTAAAGCCCTAATGTTAAATTGTTTTAAAGGTCATTTGGAACTGACGCATGCATGAAAGTTTTTACTTAAACTAAACAGCACTTGAGGAAAACATCATAGCATGTTAAAATGCAATCATCAATTCAAATTTTGATTATGTACTAAATAAAGTATCCCACTTTATTATAAGAAATTTCTATTTCAATTGAATGATGCAAGGAGGGTTTCTTGATTCTTGATGCACGCCTGAATGAAGGGATTCAATCTGATCATAGGATAGATCAATCTGATCATGCGATAAAAACGATTAAGGCTCTCAAGACAAATTCATTCATTCAACAAATAAAATTTGACTACCTAGGTAGATGTTGTCCAGACTCTCTGGAAAGATAACCAGACAACTCTCAGTGTGCTCAGGTATGTCAATCTTACTGATCGAAGCATATCTATGAATTACATCTAAGCACTGCTTAGGATGCAGTGATATATGGAAAAGTGCCCAAGGATATCATCTAGCATATGGGCTTTGGAAAGGCAATACAATCAGTTGGCAACATCAAATGGAAAGCTAACCATTCAGGGTAAAAATACACTATTTCATATAGTTAAATGAAGATATAATGTTTGTTCCTTTGAAGTGTCACCTTGGTCCTGACAGAAGTGATGGCAATAGTGGAGTAGCAGCACCAAAATTAACCACATCGTGAGCAACTCTAGCTATTGTTCTTGATAATGGTGGATTTGTGAAATTATAATCCAAGTTATCTTCAACATCCACAGAACCCTCCAAGACCTTCACCACCACTGACATGGAAGGCCTCCTTGCAAAATCACTTTGCAAACACCAAGTAGCAAGCCTCATCATCTCCACAACTTCTGATCCATGTAACTGCATATCCTCACTGTACTTATCAACCATATCCAGCAATTGTCCCTCCTCTGCCTTTTTCTTAAAAAGACTTAATAGATGCATGTATTCCTCAGGCTGAGACCGGTCCAAATTTTTCCGCCCACACAGGATTTCCAAGACCACAACACCATAGCTGTAGACATCTACTTTTTCCGTGATTACTGAGCTCAACCACTCAGGAGCCAGATAGCCAATAGTTCCTCTCATGGTGGTCATAACTTGGCTTTGGTTCCTATCAATCAGCTTAGCCAGCCCGAAATCAGAAACTTTTGCATTAAAGTTTTCATCTAAGAGGATGTTTTGAGGTTTTATATCTAAGTGGACTATTTTTTGCCTGCAATCTTCATGGAGATAGGCTAGTCCCTTAGCTATGTCAAGGATAATCTTCCTTCTGCGCTGCCAATCAAGCGCAAGCTCATGGTTTTTGTGAAAGATCCATTTATCCAAAGACCCATTACAAATATACTCATACGCTAAAAGCATATGAAATTTCTCAGCAGAAAATCCAATCAGTCTCAACAAGTTGACATGGTGAATGCTCCCAATCGTCTCAACCTCAGCTAAGAATGATTTTTTAATATGACCTAAACCCTCAAGTCTCTTAACGGCAACTACCGTGCCATTTCTTAGAGTTCCTTCAAAAACTGAGCCAAATCCTCCCTCCCCAAGTTTTGTACTAAAATCCTTTGTTGCGGCCTTCAATTCTGCATAAGAGAATCTTGTGGGCATTCCTGGTACTTGGTCTAAATAATCCGCTTCAGCTTCATTGGCATCTCTTTTCCTCCGGAGAATGAAAACCAAGATGCTGATTACAATAAATAGACCAAAGAAAGTTCCTACGCTGGATCCCACTATGATTACAACCCGGCCAGCCAGAGCACTTGGGCCAATCTGCACCTTTAGGAATAAAACATTGTTAAATATATAATTATTCTTCCCCTCAATGTTTTTGAGTGAAAAAATCTGATGCCGTAAATAGCAGCTTCCAAAGGAAAACTGCGAATCATAACGAAACATTGCAGCTTTACAAGAACAGTTTTTGAGGCAGGCCTGTTTACAGCTCTCCATATCTGTAATATTAGTGAGGTCAACCCCAGAGGTGAAGTCAATTGTGTCCTTGAGCTCGAGAAATCTGTGATACTGTGATGCTTCACAAGTCAGGGGAGTACTTTCCAAACAGCCAAGTCTAGGCTGCCTGTCATTTATATAGTCAAAGTAGTTTGTCCCATTGTTTGATGCAGGACAAATACACTGCCCACTGGAGCAAATGCCATATTTCCCACAAGCCATAGGATAATCACATTCACCCAGACTCAAGAGATCGGTCACTTCTTGCCATGCGGCTCCCCCCTGGATGTTCTCATAAACTCTCAGATGCCCGTCATGTCCCAATCTCATGTACTGCACTGACAATGCCATAGCAACCGAAACCACCTCATCTGGATCATTTGGTTCAGCTTCAAGAATGAACAAGGATAAAGTTCCATTTGAAAATTTGATGTAACTTGGTTCTCTACTCCTTTTTGTGCCTCCAATTTTATACTGATAATAGACTCGTGGAGGATCAGACTCTATGAAAGCAAACAAACCTTCACTTGTTACAGAGAGTGAGTGCACACCTTGAGTCCAATTTGTTGCTGAAACGCTAGCCGTCAGCTTCTTCCCTGACACCAACTTCTGCCCAAGAACCAACGAGTCTGTTGGGTGATCAAAAGACTGCCAGACGGTTTCGCTGTTTATGTTGAAGAGAACCAGATTGCCCATTTCAGTCAAGTTTAAACCTGCAACAGACTTGCCACCAGTGTTTGTCGACCAAGCTATAGTTCCATCAACATCTCGTAAGACCAAGTTGCCTTCAGATGTTAGCTGCAAGATGGCATTAGTTCTAACTGGATAGTTTCGATTGGCTGACCAGACTACCTGTGGCTTTGGATTGGCTGACCAGTCTGCCTGTTGCTTCCAGACTCCTGTGGAAGGATCGTAAGAAAAATCCACATTCGTTCGAACAAAGAAAATGGCAAAGAGGTAAGTATCACAATTTCCATTGCAGTAGAATCCACAGGCAAATTCACTAACGAAACTTTCTCTAGGACGGTCGGCTCTTCCACTAAGAAGGATGGCTCTCACTGTTGATCCATCCGTGGAATTGAAAGAATAAGGAGCAGATGGGCTGTTGGTCCATGTAGTCGAAAGGTTTGCAATCGGAAAATCGAAAGGTTTGCTGTTCACTGTGTGAGGACCGTAAATTTGAATGAAGGTAGGAAGAAGAACCCAACATAGTTTCCAGCTTGACACCATCAGAGAAAGCGGAGGAAGGGGAACAATAACCAGAAATTGGAGAGATTGAAGAATTCTTTATAGCAGTATAATTCCTCAACGTCGCAAACTTTGGATTACACTTTGATATCATACGCTACCTACTAAATTAGGAGTATAATCTGCTGCAATATAAGCAGGGCCGGCCCTGGCTTTTTGGAGGCCCCAAGTAAACTCAAAAAATGGGGCCTCTTATACTTATTCACACACAAAAAAAAAATATTTTTTTACACACTCAAATTTTTTTTTTTTCCTAGTATCAACTCAAAGTTTTCTTGCCTATATAGTTACTAATATTTGCTTATATAAATGAAGGTAACAAAAAATCATTACAAAAACTTCAAAAGCTATAATTCATACTTCTTATTTGATAACTTACCAAAATTCATTGTTACAATAAAAAAAATACACAAAACAAAATCTAAAGTTATAATACCCAAAAACAAAAAACCCAATGCATTAAAGTATCACTTAAATATTTGTAATGTCTTTTAGTTTTTGTTTGAGTAGTTGGGTTTTAGATTTATTCTTTGGTTGGACTTGGGCCCTTAGATTTGTTTTTGGAGTCTCATTCACAATCATTACATGTGTTTTTTTTTCTCTTAGACTAAGCCAATCACAAGTATTGCATTTGCTATTGGGTCCCTTTTTTCACCCAAAAAGGTGATCCCTAAGCCACTACATTGAAAAATTATAATCAGGGCCGGCCTTGAATATAAGAAAAGAAGATCGACCTCCTCCTTAATTGACGTGAACATGCAGAGTCAACTGTGAACTTTTAAAGTCTTTCTTTCTCCCATAGAAAGATGAGAGGAAAGCGTGTAAATGGTGGCCACAAACCAATTTTTAATAGCTGTGTCTCATTATATTGACATCTGTTGGTTCATGGTAAATGCATTCAATGGTGAGCCCCACACACTCCATGTGCACTATTGGCTATAAGAGGTTGATCCCTTTTTCTAACTTGTATCACCGGGCGAGTCCTTGCATGAGCAATCAGGAGACCCATAACAAGTCAATCACATGATTTTGGGAAACACGCCACTGGTCTGTCGGGCTTCTATGTCTTATTATCTACCAATCTCGAGACAAAATCACTAAATAAACTTCTCACAATCTCGAGACAAAGTCACTAAATAAACAATATAGAGGAGTGCTAGCAACAGCCGCTCCAACAGTCGCGCAACACCCTTCACTCTGATAAATTGACAAGTGTATAGTATTTTGAAATAATGAACCTGCAACCGGAATAAAACCTGATCTTGAAAAAAGTATTGGAAAAAACAAAGGGAATAAGGGTTTTTTTGGTAAATTAGGAAAAAGGAGAAAGAGGAGAGACAGGGGGAAGAGACTTCAGACCTCCATGCCGATACCGACTACTACCGACGGCACTCCCAAGCCGACCACCGCCGAAGGGTACTCCCTTGCCGGCGATCATCTTCCATCCACTCGACCACCGCCGATTCCGTTCTCTCGTGAGCCATTACTACCCATCCACTCAAAATCCATTTTTTTCTGAGTCACCACCATTGCTTAAGCTTCTTTTCAACACCATGAACTAAAACCAGCACCCATAGCTCCTTAGGCCACCCGCAACTCTGCAAATCTGCAACTCCCATCATCGGCGCAACACAACAGCCCCATGTTTCCAACATTTATCAAACAACAAACCCTTTCGAAGCTTGCAATCATGATCACCCGTCCTCAGGGGCGGATCCAGAAATTTTTCTCAGTGGTTGCACTGTTTAAATTTTTTTTTAATATATATATATTTTCGGTTTTTAAGAATTAGATAGGGAAAAGAGAAAAGTAGAATCATACATCGGCCTGATTAACTAAAAGTGGTGAAATGACAAAACAATAGGCATTCTATACTTTAAAATGTATAGGCGATTTTTAAAAACACGAAATCTTATATACTACTCCTAACACTCCCATCCTGATCAACTTTATGTGGGATAAGGTCTCAACAAGATGGGAAAAAAGGGAAAATCACATGACCACACATTGACATAAATGAATAATAAGCATACCATAATTCAAAAACTTAAGCAACTTTTAGAGATGCAGAATCTTACTTATATACCACCCCTAACACTCCCTACTTGATGTGGGATAAGGTATTTCTCAATGGTTGCACTTAAGAACCAATTCACAAATTAAACCCAACTTTATATAATCTACAAAAATGGTATACATCAATAAATTTAACCAAAAATTAACAAAATTTAATCAAAATTTAATCAAAATTAACCATTTTTTTTTTCAATGGGGTCTAAAGCACTTAAATAAATTTAAATATAATTACTAATAATTTTTTTAAAAAAAAAATTTGAGTGGTTGCACGTGCGCACGGATGCACCTTAGTACATCCGCCCCTGCCCGTCCTGGCCTTCTTCCAATCTCCTTCATTTAAAATCATTCAACCATCTTCTAATTTTCCTTCTTCATTCAACCATATTCCAATTTCCCTCATTTAAAATAATTTTTTATTCTATTATTTGTTGTTTTGCTTTTTTATAAGAAAAAGAAAAGTAACGAAAGAAAAATGTGAAATTTGGAGGTTTTGTGTGAACTGATCTATGGTGAAACTGTGGAGAGAGATTAAGGCCTTTTATGGGTTTAAAAATCCTATTTTACTCCTATCAATAACTAATAAATTTTTGTATTTTAACCAAATCTGAATCAATATTATCTTCTTTTTTTTCTCTATATTACCTCTATCAACATCTAATAAACATTTATATTTTTCATTTACAAAACACAAATCTAACGATAGAATAATTCAGATATGGTTAAAATATAAAGGTTTATTAAATATTAATAGGGGTAAAATAAGGTTTTCAAACCCATAAAAAAGGCACAATAGGAATAAAATTGAAAATTCTAACGACAAGTCTCAAATTGTAACTCAACTAATAATTCGGGTACTGAATTGACGCGATTTAAATTTTGGATCTTAAAGTAAAACTTAATCCAAACTTTGGATCCTTAACTACAATTTACCCTTTTGGAAAAAAAAAAAATTTTTTTTTAAAAAACCTTATTAAACGCTTTCACATTAATATATATGTTTTGACGTACATTTCAATTTTTCCCTCAAGTGTACAAAATTTTAGAAAAAGAGAAAATACCTTTTATGAGTATTTTAGAAAATGAAATAAAAAGAATTATTTATTTTTAAAAAATATAACAATAATTTTGAAACATTAAAAAAAAAAAGAAAAAAAAAAGAGAGGCTAATAATTTAATATCGGAGGTATTAATTTCTTTGCTCGGGCAGTGTTTGGACCTCTCATACTCAATCATTAATGCAGCACAACAGAACCTGAAAAGCAAGCCGAAAGAGTTCCATGTTTCTCGTTCACCATCTCTCAATTCGTCCATTTTAATTGTTTTCTTTTTTTTGAGCTTGGTTGACTTTTGAAATGTACTCTTTCTTTGGTCTTTTTAAAAGCAAACATGTCACACCGGCCGGACACCTGATCGTCAACCAAAAAATAAAAAGAATTTGACAATGTTGGACCATAGATTTTATTGTGTTCATATGAGGTAGAGTTGGGCCTCGTCGTTATCCTTCATTGCTCTTATCATTCATCTTTGTAGGTGGCTTGGAGTGTGCCCATTGGTAATAAAATAAATAAATTTTTCATCGTCTCCTTAGGTGGCTTGGAGACTTGGAGACTCGGAGTGTACCCATTATTGGTAATAAAAAATTATTTATTTATTTTTTGGGGATAAAAAATACAAAAATGGAAAGGATTTTTTAATTGTTGGTAACAGAAAGTAAGTGGATTCCTTGGGTCATAGAAAGCCCATTCAAATGAGGAAAGGTTCTCATGCATCAACATGTTCCCTCTTCCCATCCCAAGACATGTGCTATATTTGAATGTTTCACACACCACACACATAGAGAAGGACCGATGAAGGTTTCGTGAAATACCGTCTGTTATGACGGATCACAAGTTCACTTTCTTCATTTTCTCTTCTATTAGAGGCGTGACCCAGCTCCTCACCTGTATTGTTTCAGCTCCTCACCTGTATTGTCTGCTCTGGCCTAGTCCACCAGCCAACTTCACAAATTTATTCTTATGGGCCTTATGTCCAAAAAGCACTTCTCTAATAGGATGTCCAGCGCTGTTTTATAAGCCTATTTAAGGCATCGTTTGCAAGCAATGTGGAACACTAACATCCCCACTTTGGCACTGGTACGACCCTAGCTTTGATACCATTGTTAGATACACAGCCTAGCCTCTCACCTTGAGGTATTGTTTGCTCTGGCTCAACCGACCAACCAACCTCACGAGTTTGTCCTTATGGGTCCTATGCCCAAAAGGCGCATCTCTAAGAGGGTGTCCAGCACCGTCTTATAAGCCTATCTAAGGCATCATCTGCATTAGACACTTCCTCGAACTTGTCCATTAGACATTTGCAATCACAAACAATCCCACTAAGGGCCTCGAAAACCTGACCAAGCACTCAGAAAACCTAATTGGAAAAAACCAAGTGCAAATTATGCCTATTCATGAGCTGCCCTTTCAAGTATTCTACAAAAATAAATAAAATACACCTCTTTGTTGCACAGTATTACCAGTCAGATCATTTTTATTATTTTTTTTTAATTTTTCTTTATTTTTTCCTTTGATGGGTTGCAATCATATCTTGGATGCAACACTCTACTCCTCTTCATCTCTTTTTATTTGTTCAAAAATATTCCGAGAACATTTTTCTTGTCAAGGTTACAATGATTTTCAGTCCCATAGTGATTAGTGAGACCCATCATTTGATGAATTCCATATCACTCATTATTTTTCCATATACACCAACTTTGTGTAAGGTAGATTTAAATTAGTTTGTTATATATAATTTATAATTAACTAAAGTATTCAATTAATGTATAACTAAAAGGATCCCACTAGTGTATAAGCCTTAAAATTATATTGCTTTCATGGTCATTTGGAACCGACATATGCATGAGAGTCTTAAATGAAACAGCACTTGACGAAAACATCAGAGTATGTTAGACGCAATATTCAATTCAAATTTTGATTATGTGCTAAAGTATCCCACGTTTATTATAAGAAATTCCTATTCCAATTGAATGATGCAAGGAAGGTGTCTTAATTTTTGATGCGTGTTTGAATTAAGGGTGTAGGAAACATTCAATCTGATCATACAATACAAACGTTTGAGACTATCAAGAAAAAAATTATTCAGACTTGTACGATAAATAATATATGACTACCTGATAGACATGATCAAAACTCTCTAGAAAGAGAACCGACAGGTGCAATCTAGATTTATTGAACATAATCTATTCAATCACTAGACAGATGAATCCTAATGCAATGGACAAATACGATACAAGTCAAAGTGTCCTCAGTGTAGATAACACTATTTTTCCAACAATAATTATTTGCCTTCCTATACTTGCACTTGGGAGCATGGTATCCTGGTTTGAAGCTTTAAAGAAAATCACATATTTTCTAACAATTATGACATCACTGGATCTTTGAAGATTATTAGTACATTAAATTACATCATTGGAAATTTATTATAGATGGAATATTTTTATTGATCACATGATTGGTTGGGATATAAATGTTTAGTTGCGCCTTTAGACTCGATCATTTGGGTTTGGGGTGTGACACAACCCAACATTAATTTCTGTGTCAAAATCATAAACTCAGGGCTTGTTTGGTTGTCCAATTCGAAATTAAATTATTTGAGAAATTTTACATAGTATTGAAGATACACTCCATCATCTTGAATTAACAAATTCAAAAAAATCATGATTATCATTACAAATAAGAGTGACAATTCAAATAATACCATTTCATGAATTTCTTAAAATCAATTTTACAACACTAACTATAGTGATAACTCCAATATTTTAAAATACTCTAATTCAAGGTGATGGATTTATGCCTTCAACCATATGTAAAATTTCTTGAATTGTTTAATTTCGAATTAGACAACCAAACAGATCCTTAATTATTGTACAAGCCTTTATTTTATTTTTTTGTCACAAGCTAGAGCCCTAAACTATCATAGGGTTCAAAATTTAAAAATTAAAAAAGAAAAAGAAAAGGGATTCGACAAACTTTCCAGCAACTTTTTGTCCAACAAATCATCAGGGTTAGCAACCAGTTCTCAACAGAGGCTGGCTGCCAATGGTGTATTTTAGTTCTCATTCTTCCAAAATCAAGTCACCTAAACCTTTTGGCTTCCAAAACTCACCAACAGCCACAGTCCCCAAAATTTCCTTGTCAAGCATCATTTGCTACAAATCTTCTTCGATAGAAGTATGAATATAATCATGGAGAGGTTCTCCTCGGTGTCTGAGATAAAACTTGGTTCTTCTATTTTGTTAATTTTCACGGGAAATGCTACATACAACAACCAATTGCAGCAACTAATTACAGCAATTAATGTGGCATGCTAAGTTAGTATATCATGATATCAAAGAGAGTACTAACGGCTGTCTGTTAGAGAATACCATATCAGTTGTTATCTTTTGTTGTTGTATTTGGTTGCTACCTATAGCACTACCCTAATTTCACCACAACCCTGCATCTTCAGATAAAATGCTTGATTTTCAGAATTTCCAAGTACATTGTGCAAGTAGGAACAATACGGCATATCTTGGCCGTAACCCTTTACTCCCATTTATTTCTACTCGTTCAATAATACAAGAACAAGAGAAATTCCGTGAATGTTTTTCTCCTTAATTCCTTATAAAATCTATGATCGTCTTCGCTCAGGTAGATCAGAGCCATCATTTGATAAATTCCAAATCACTCATCGTATACACCAATTTTGTGCCTTCTTTCTTATAAGCGTGCTTGGGTAGTTTTAAAAGAGGTTTTGTTATATGTAATTTACCAAAGGATCCGATTAACATATGAGGTAAAAGGATCCATTAATATAAAAGCCTTAAAATTGCATATTGTTTTCAAGATCATTTGGAGCCAACACCTACATAAAAGTTTCGAGTTCAATTAAAAGATACTGAGGAAAATATAGAATCAATTAAAAGCAGTCGTCGATTTAAATTTTGATATCTTACTAAAGCATACATCATCGTTATGAGAAAATACTATTTCAGTTGAATGATGCCAGGAAGGTGTTTTAATTCTTGTTCCATGGCTAAATTAGGGACATAGGCAACATTCATACACAACAGTTGAATAGGTGACAAAACCACTGGATAGGTATAGTTTGGACTTTGAAGACAGATCAATCTGATAATCAGACATATGCAATTAACGCTCTGTAGAGAAATTCATTCAGATTTATCCGGGAAATACAAATTGAATAACAGATGGAAACAAGCAGAATTTTTTGAAAAGATACAAATCACCAGACAGGTACAATCCTAATGCAAGTATGCAATGGACAAATTCGATACAAATTTGCCCAAAAGACATTATTCTAAATGTGCTCAGGTATGTCAGCCTCACCGAACCATATCGATGAACGATATTTGGGGACAGGACTCCTGATGCAGTGGTATATGCAAACTGCCCAGGCATACCATCTCTCAAAATGGACGCTGAAAAGCCACTACAAAGTACAAACAGTTTATTACATTAAATAGAATATACAATGTTTATTCCTATAAAGGCTCTGTTCCAATTAAAGTGTCACCTTGGTCCTGACAGAATTGATGGCAATAATGGAGTAGCAGCACCAAACTTAACCTCTTTTTGACCAAAATCTGCAATTGTTTTTGGCAATGGTGGATTTGAGAAGCTGTAGTCTAGGTCATGTTCAACATCCATGACACCCTCCAAGACCTTAACCACCACTGACATGGAAGGTCTCTTAGTAAAATCACTTTGTAACACCATGCCGCAACCCTCATCATTTCCACAACCTCTGCTCCTTGTAACTGCATATCCTCGCTGTATTGGTCAACCATATCCAACAATTTTTCCTCCTCTGCCTTTTTCTTGAAAAGACTTAATAGATACATGCATTCCTCAGGTTGAGACCGATCCAAATTTTTTCGCCCACACAAGATTTCCAAGACCACGAACACCATAGCTATAGACATCTACCTTTTCCGTGATTATTGAGCTCAACCACTCAGGAGCTAGATAGCCCGGAGTTCCTCTCATGGTGGTCATAACTTGGCTTTGGTCCCTATCAATCAGCTTAGCTAGCCCAAAATCAGAAACTCTTGCATTAAAGGTCTCATCCAAAAGAATGTTTTGAGGTTTAATATCTGAGTGGACTATTTTTTGCCTGCATTCTTCATGCAGATAGGCTAGTCCCTTAGCTATCTCAAGGATGATCGTTCTTCTGTGATGCCAATCAAGTGAAAGCTCATGGTTCTTGTGGAAGATCCATTTATCCAAAGACCCATTACACATGTACTCATAAACTAAAAGCCTTTGAGATTTCTCAGCACAAAATCCAATCAGTCTTACCAAGTTAACATGGTGAATGCTCCCAATTGTCTCAACCTCAGCTAAGAATGATTTTTTAATATGACCAAAACCATCAAGTCGCTTTACTGCAACTTTTGTGCCATTACTTAGAGTTCCTTCAAAAACTGAGCCGAATCCTCCTTCACCAAGTTTCTCACTAAAATCCTGTGTTGTGGCCTTCAATTCTTCGTGAGAGAATCTTCTGGGCATTCCTGGTACTTGGTCTAAAGAATCCTCTTCGGCTTCATCGGCATTTCTTTTCTTCCAAAGAAGGAATATTAAGATGCCAGTTGTGATGAATAGACAAAAGAAAGCTCCAAGGCTGAGCCCCACTATGATCGCAACCTGGCGTGTCCCACTTGAGCGAATCTGCACCTTTACAAATGTAGAATAGTTATAATCAGTCTTCCCGTCATTGGTCATCAATGAAAAGATTTGGGAAGGTAAATAGCAACTCCCGTTGGAAGAACTCCCATCATGGCGAAACAGAGCAGCTTTGCAGGAACAGTTTTTGAGACAGGCCTGTCTACAAACTCTCCATATCTGTATCCGTAAGGTCTGGCCTAAAGGTGAAGTAAGCAATGCTGTTCAGCTCTAATAAAATGTTATACTGTGGAGCTTCGCAAGTCGAGGGAGTAATTTTGGAACACCCAAATTCAGGGTGGCTGTCATTTTTTAGCGTAAAATATCTTGTCCCATCATTTGATACGGGACAGCTACACTGCCCGTTGGAGCCGCAAATGCCATATTCCCCACAAGAGATCAGCCACTTCCCCCCACGAGTTGCCCCACTCATAAACTCTCAGATGCCCGTCAGGTTCCAATCTCATGTACTGTACCGACGAAGCCAGAGGAACCGGAATCAGCACACTTGACTGAGCCTCAGAACCGAAGTAAGTTAAACTTTCCATTTTGAAATTTCACATAACTATATTCCTGGTAATAATAACTAGGATCCCTATAATAGGATTCTGGCGGATTAGACCCTATGAAAGCAGACAACCCTGTACTAGTGAGAGAGAGTGAATACAAACCTCCAGTCCAATTTGTTTCTGAAACGATAGCCCTTAGATTCTGCCCTGGCACCAACTTCTGACCAAGAAGCAAAGTGTCTGATGGGTGATCAAAAGACTGCCAGACCGCTGCTTTGTTAACTGTCAAAGAGAACCAGATTGCCCGTTTCAGTCAAGTTTAAGCCAGCAATAGACTTGCCAGCAGTTTTTGTGGACCAAGCTATAGTTCCATCAGCATCCCGTAAGGACCAAATTGCCTTCTAATGTGAGCTGCAAGGTAGCGTTAATTCTAACTGGATGGTTTCCATTCGCAAACCAGACTACCCTGGGCTCTGAGAATGCTTTGAGAGGTGTGGATAAAGTAACAGCTCCAGTAGGTTTGAACTGAAAATGGCAAAGAGGTAAGTGTCACAGTTTCCATTGCAGTAGAAACCACTAGGCAAATTTGGGGATGGAACTTCCTCTGACAAGTATTTCTCTTACTCTTGATCCATCTGTGAAATCTACAGAATTAGGATCAGATGGGCTGTTGGTCCATGAAGTCGAAAGGTTTGCAATTGGAAAGTCGAAAGGTTGGCTGTTCACTGAGTGAGGACCGTAAATTTGAATGAAGGTAAGAAGAAGAACCCAACATAGTTTCCAGCTTGACACCATCAGAGAAAGCGGAGGAAAGGGAACAAGAAGAAGAAATTGGAGAGATTGAAGAATTCTTTATAGCAGTATAATTCCTTAACGTCGCAAACTTTGGATTACGCTTTGATATCATAAGCTACCTACTAAATTACGAGTATAATCTGCTGCAATATAAGATAAGAAGATCGACCTCCTCCTTAATTGAAGTGAACCTGCAGAGTCAACTGTGAACTTTTAAAGTCTTTCTTTCTCCTATAGAAAGAAGAGTGGAAAGCGTGTAAATGGTGTCCACGAAACCACTAATAGTTGTGTCTCATCATATTGACATCCGTTGGTTCATGGTAAATGCATCCAGTGGTGTGCCCTAGACACTGCATGTGCACTATGGCTATAAGAGGTTAATCCCCTTTTCTAACTTTTATCACCGGGGGAGTCCTTGCTTGAGCAATCAGGAGACCCATAACAAGTCAATCACATGATTTTGGGAAACACGCCACTGGTCTGTTGGAGTCATATGTCTTATTATCAGCCCAAAAAAAAAAAAAAAAAAAAAAAAAGAAGGGAGCTTAGAAAATTACTCAAATGGTTAAAGTTGCCCCCAACAACTCCACCGACTTTCCAGAAACTTTCTGTCCAACAAATCATCAGGGTTAGCAACCAGTTCTCAACAGAGGCTGGCCGCCAATGGTGTATTGTGGTTCTCATTCTTTCAAAACCGAGTCCCCTAAACCTTTTGGCTTCCAAAACTCACCAAAACTTGGTTTTTGGCTTCCAAAACTCACCAAAACTTGGTTATTCTGCGATGTTAATCATGCCACAACCCCGCATCTTCAGATAAAATGCCTGGTTTTCAGAATTTCCAATGATGAGTATATTTTGCAAGTATTAACAGTGCAGCATATCTTGGCCGTAACCCTTTACTCCTGTCTCCTTTTACTCGTTCAATAATACAAGCACTGGAGAAATTCCATGTATATTTTTCTCCTTAACAAAGCTATGATGGCATTCAGTCCCGTAGATGAGAGCCATCATTCGTATACACCAATTTTGTGCCTTAAAACAGGTTCTGTTATATATACTTAACTAAAGGATCCGACTAATATATAAGGTAAAAGGATCCATTCTTAATATAAAAGCCCTGAAATTACATATTGTTTTCAAGATCATTTGGAGCCAACACCTACATAAAGGTTTTTGAGTTGAATTAAAAGATACTTGAGGAAAATATATATATATATAGAATTAATCTATTAAAGCATAAGGTTTCGCTTTAAGTAA
Source organism: Liquidambar formosana (assembly GCA_039720395.1). NCBI lineage: Eukaryota > Viridiplantae > Streptophyta > Magnoliopsida > Saxifragales > Altingiaceae > Liquidambar > Liquidambar formosana. The sequence goes on from CM077824.1 coordinate 16,259,087, forward strand.
AGTGTTTAATTCATACGGTATAAAAGGTTTCTCACCTATGAGTTACTCATATGGTATAAATATTTTTCACCTATGAGTATAAAGATTATTACCTTAAGACATTATCGGTCTTAAGAGCTTCCATGAGACATAAAGGATTTTTGGGAAAACCATAAAGGTTGCATCATGTTAGAAGCATAAAGGAGGACTAAATTGGATATAGCATAAATTAATCACTTTTTGTGTGCTATCTTCCTTACTACATAATCCATATCCATATTTGTTGGCGATTCATGCGGACAAGTATCCTAATATTTGTGACCATATTTGATAGTATGCTATACAGAGGTGTATTTATCTCTATGATCCAATATTGGTGTTCTTGTTTGACCGAATCATGATACTAAAGTGTCATTCACATTTCAATTTCTATGGCCACTAAAGATATCCAATCCTGACAAAATGCTTTCATATGTTTTTAAAGTCAATGTTGCCCTAAGTGGGAGAATGTAAGAATTTTTAGAAAATTCATATGGGCTTCCATTGATTTAAATTACCTTGATTTATGAAAACCAGATCAATGAGAAATTGATCACATAAATTACTGGACTTCCCGATTATGGTCGTGATTAATAAAGTTCATACAGGTTAAGGTGCACCTTAGTCACATGTCAGTCACATGCTTACGAGATATGGATAGGATGTGTATAGTAGCTAGGGCCTTATAGACAAGATTCATGATTAAAGGAGCATTAAAAGATGACTTTTAGCAGCAGACCATGGGGTTATTGTGGGGCTAACCACATGGGACTTATACCCAGGCTATGCCAACACACCTTATCTTATTCTCTTCCCTACTTCTATCTCTTTCTGTTTTTCTTCTTTTTCTTCTTGCCCCTCACCTTTTTGTTGCCCATTTTCAACTGCTACATGACTTTGTGTGCTTTTTGCCATTACCTCATTAATGCATATAGAGGGTTTTTGAATACAAAATCACTAAATAAACAATATATATAGCATGGCGCCAAAAAAATGAAAAGAGACAAAATGAATGAATAAATAAATATAAATAAATAGGAAAACACATAAGGGTTTTCGAGGACAGATAGCGCCTAATGGCGTCCATGTGAGCACGGGCACACGGCTTGAAGGGGAAACCCTGATAGGCTAATATTGGGGTCTTCTCATTTTACAATTGATTAAATTACCTTCCACCAGAGAGGATCCTCGTTCATGAATTTTAGGTTAAAATTGAGAATTGAATCCAACCAAATCAAACCAATCAGCTTGGTTTAGATTTTTTTTTCCCTAGGTTTGGTTTTGATTCTAATTTTAGAAAATTGAATTAAATTGGCTTGATTTTCATTTTCATTTTTTAAAAAACCAAACCAAACCGAAAAACCAAAAAAATATAGTATGTATATATATAGGGGATGGATCAATTTATACCTGGTGTAAAAATTTTTACTCTTACACCCATCAATATTTTTTTATGGGTATAATATTTCATCAATCCAACTGTAGATTACATATTCTTATCATGCACGTCATGCGGCGTGCCAAATTTCAAATTAATCAGATATTAGGAAATGTTTGATTCATAAACTTGCATTTCTTTTAATGAATATAACTTTAAATTCGAATACTTTATGGATAACATAGCTCATAATCTCCAATTAACTTAAAATTTAGCATGTAGAACGTACATGACAAGAATATGTAATCTAATGGTTGGATATTATGAAAAGATATTGACGGGTGTAAGTATATAAAGTTTTACATTAAATGTTAACGAAAGGGTGGCAATATTGCCAGAGAGCAAATGTCTCCTTCCACGCCTATTAAATTTATAATGCTTCAAATGGACTGTTTTACCCTTAGGAGTCAAAAGGACGAGTTGATGACCAAATTTCTTTTCGTCCCTGTCTTTGTGTTCTCTCTCTCCTCTCTTTCTCCTCTCTCTCTCTCTCTCTCTCTCTCTCTCTCTCTACCTACCATCATCGCAAGTATGAACCTCAACTTCTTTCCCCATTTATATTCTCTACTTGTTATGAATTTTTCTTCACCCGAGTCCAAAAAGATTTCATTCCACAACAAACCCTTCTTTATTCCTTTTACTTCGACCTAGATTCTTTGTTCGACAAATTCCATTAATTAAAAAAAAAAACAAAGTTATAGATACTTGTCAATAACCACAATCGTCATAAGGTATGGAAATAAGTATCAATCTTAGCAATTCTTCCAATTCCCCCCTAGGCACAGAACCAGACCCCATAAAAACCTCCCTATAATGCACTTTCATCTAATTTATGAGTGAAATCAGGGATGAAGTCTAGACATGGTCCCATATAGCAGCTTTAGGGGTAAATTTTGAAGGGTCAGAGTTCCCAAAAAGAAAAAAAAATGATTCCATGAAAATGTTTTTCAGATAATATAGTCATTATCACAAAAACCTTGATTTAACGAAAAATAAAAACGTGGTAATTGCTATTGTAAGTCCCTATTTTCTTAGCATTCACAGTAGCCACTTCCTCTTCTTCTACCCCTATTTTTCTCATCTCAGCGAGTAATCCTTGGGGCGACTTCTCTAAACTCATTTTTGCAAATTACAACAGCAACCACATGTGAAGATTTCCTTCAGCAGGTCTTCATCATCTACTAAACCAAGCTTCACCCTGTTTTATGGACGGCTCTCGCAACCAATTTCTTCAGTCATCCCCAACCTCGCCCTCAAATCTACCATCCTCAACATTTGCGACAAATGTTATGTAGACACTCCCAAATCTCTTGATTTCGCCTTGGCCGAGATGCTTGTCCGTACATAAGGAGATAGAGGGAAAAAACACGATTGTTTCAGAGGAGAAAGAGTTTATCAACGGGGTTTGTCGAGGTTCGATTGGGGTTGTAGGCATCAGTGTGATTGTGTGAGAGAGGAAAGTTGTTGGTGTAGATGATGAGAGAAGAGGTTGGGGACAGCTACTGTCTCTTTGCCTAAGACGTAACAGGGGTTTTTGTATTTTTGACTTCAAAAGGGCAAAGTAGGCAATATACTATGCAGGACCATGGAAGTAAACTATTGTTCTCGGGCAATATCGTCACCCTCAACGAAACCCTCTCTACATATATATATATATATACCCACAACGAAACCCTCTCTACATATATATATATATATATATATATATATATATATATATATATATAATTATTTATTATATATTGAAGTTTAGTTTGTAAATTTTCTATTTAAACGAGGGTAAAAGAGGTAGTATTATAGTGGCATACAAAACCATACAAAACCTACTAAGTTAATTGTCAAAATAAATTTTGCTACTCTGCTCTCAACCTCTTACTTTTTGTTTCTATTTTGATACAATGTTTAATACTTTTTTTAGTTGCTAATGTAATGCTTTTATTGAAACTATTTTTACTTGGAGTTTGGATTGTCATTGTTTTCTATTTTGTTAGGGGTAAACAATTATCCATGATGATTTGTTATTACTTAATAGGTTAAAACCAAAACCAAACCGGAATTTTTTTGTTTGGTTTTTTTATAGTATAGTTTGGTTTTGGTTTGATAATAACAAAACCGAAATATAATGATTTGGTTTTGAAATCTATTTTAAAATCAAGCCAAACCGAATCACAAACACTCCTAACCCTCTCCATGTCCGTGACGGGAGAGGATCCATGCTCTCTTTACACCTCCTGTCAGTTTTGTCGTGAAACCACCGATGTTAATAGAGAATAAAATAACACAAATACCTTTCACTGTCAAATGCAGCGTTTAGCTAACAATTACAAAACGCTACACGTACCACTCACCAATCCCATCGAAGCCCCTTATTCCTGCTGCGCTACTCATACCATTGTTAACAACCATGGCGAGGAAGGGGTGAAACCCAAAGCCACTGTCCATTCAGACTCCCACTCACTCTAAATCTACATCAAATAACCACTACCGTCCGATAATGCTTCTTGAAGGGCAATTGTTGCTCCCACCAACTTCCGTCCTCTTAGGGATATGTTTTCTCCATCTGAGTAACAATTCTTTCCATTGCAATAGACAGTCCATTGAAATCTGAACCATTCATATTATATGGTTCTACATATTTTTGTACATCTCACATGGTATAAATGGTTTAGATTTAACTGAACTGTCTATTTAATAGAGAGAATCTCTTCCCCATCCACACTTAGACGGGTGTGGAGGGAGGTGGCCAAGGTAAGGGGTCAAATAACCCTTTCTTTCTTTCTTTCTTTATTTCTTTCTTGTTTTTTTTTTTTTTTTTTTTTTTTTTTTTCTATACCAAGTTTTTTTTTTTTTTTTTTTTAGATTGAGAGTGATCATACAATCAAAAAGAGCATTGAGACAATTCGGACAAATATTGATCCCTAACAACGCAAGGAACTTTCTTAATCCATCCCATCAATCCCATCACATTCTTAGCACTCCTTGCAAGACCATGAGCCACCTTATTCCCTTCTCTTCAGGTATGCCCAAAAGTAATGGTGCCGAAGTGCCCGATCATTGCATCTTGGACATCATCAAGTATTAAACCTAAGGCTGTCAAGTTGATCTCCTAGGAATTAATTGCATTGATAACCTCCAAATTATCCCCTTCTACCATAACGGATTGAAGCCCCAATTCTCCAACATACAAACTGCATAGCGAAGCGAACTCCCAAAGCCTCCATGACATTAGCTGGAAAATCCCCATAGATATGTTTAGATGCTATAGCAATAACTCGCCCGCACTATCTCTTACTATCACTCCAATCCCCGCACTCCTAGACTCCATAAAAGTGGCTCCGTCACCGTTCACCTTAAATGACCCGAGGGGTAGAGGGTGCCACTTAATCTGCATAGAGTCTATTGAAGGCTTGTGATCTTGGAGAGCATTTGTATAGTCCGTGAAAAGACAACCTACCATAGCCACAATTTCTCTTGCCCCCCTCCATATCCCTTCAAACACGAGCATATTCCTACTTAACCAAATTGCCCATGGATTCATAAAGAATATTGCCACACCCTCGTTGTCTACTCTATGCACCACATCCAGAACCCAAGAAAGTATATCAATAGCTGGCGAAGCCTCCACTACAGCACCCATCAAAAAAAAATCCCAAACCTCCTTAACAGCCTAACATTCTCTAAAACAATAGACCGTAGTTTCCGCTTTCTTACCACATCGAGGGCATATCATATCAGTGAAAACTTTCTTTCATATGAGATTATTTTGAGTTGACAATATGTCTTTACCCAATTTCCAGACAAAGACACTTCTGGTGGGGTTTTAAATCTGGTAAACACAATGGTTTGTGTATTAAATCGTAGAAAGCTATTTGTCGGCCTAAAAGTGTGGGAAATCTGGGTTTTCGTTCAAGCTCTGCGATGAACAAGGCTGTGATTGCCGAATTGGGATGGGCCATGCTTACTGATGCTGATAAGCTATGGGTACAGCTCTTAAAAGCCAAATATTGCAAAGGTAGGCCTTTCTCTTATGTTCCACTTTCTGATTCGTGGCTTTGGCAAGGCATTCCTAATAGTAGAACTCTGCTTTGTAAAGGCTCCTATTTTTTGGTTGGGGATGGTAGCAATATCGACTTGTGGAAAGACCCTTGAGTGCCTAATGTTCAAAGTTTCTGTCCAAAGCCCATGGGCATTCGTAGAGATGGGGTTAATTTTGTGGCTAACCTTATTGTTGCTTGTACTGGCCAATGGAATGAGCATAAAGTGAGGTCAATCTATGACCTAGGTATTGTTGGTTGTATTTTAAGCATCCAACTTCACCCTCCATCACTAACCCTCCCTACTGATAAATTAGCTTGGATTCCAAATAAGAAAGGTAACTTTTCAATGAAATCAGCATACTTAACTGATAATTTTGATGATTTTCGAGCATCTGGCTCATTTTCTCAGAAAGAATGGCTCCTTCTTTGGAATGCCCCTATGCATGAAAGATTCAAGCATTTTCTTTGGAAGCCTATATGGATGTATGTCCTGTGCGATCTGTCTTAAGCATCAGATTTACCATTGATGATCTTTCCTGCCCTCTATGTAACCACCCTTTAGAAACAACTAAACATCTCTTCATGGAGTGTGACATTATCAAGATCCTATGGGCAAGCTCTCAATGGGCATTTCGGATTTACTCAGTCAGCAATTTGAGTTTAAATGAGTGGATTTTGGCATGCCTGTCTAGTGATTCAAGTCTTAATCTCGAACCAGCGGAAGCCTCCTCTTTTCTTATTTTTATGGTTGTTACGATAGAACATGTTTGGCATATTAGGAATAAAGTAATCTTTGAGGGTGCTACAGTGAATCCTTTGGAGCTGCTCAAGCCCATTAGTTCTGTTGCAAATGAGCATTTAGCAATACTAAGGAAGCCTAATCTCCACTCCCAGGTGCTTGCTAGGTGGAATCCCCCTCCAGCCAATTGGCTTAAACTGAATTTTGATGTCACGGTTTGCCCTACCTTCTCTATGCTTGCTGCTGTGGTGCGCGCGGGACTCACATGGATATTTTCTCCATGCATGGACTACCAAAGATGTGTGCTTAGAGCCCTTGGTTGCTAATGCTAGGACTACTACTCTTGTTCTTGAAAAGTCTTTCTACAACTTGGAATCTCTAATAATATTTTACTTGAGGGTGATTTAGCTGATGTTATCAAGCCAATTTTGGACCAGCACGCCCCGGCCCACTGGTCCATCGTTCCTGTGATATGCAAAATCAGAAGTTTGCTTGCTGAATTTAATTTTTGGGTTATTAGACATGTTTATAGGTCAACTAACAACGTTGCTCATGAGGTAGCCCAATGAGCTGCATTTTGTAATCTTTTTGGAAACATTCCCATTTCTGACCTCTCCCAATCTATTGTAGAGGAGGTCGATCACGGAATGATTCTGTCTTTTCTTCTATATAATATCATTTGCTTATTAAAAAAAAAAAAAAAAAAGCGCTTAGCATTTATATATCTGACCCTTCAAAATAATTTGACTCCTAAAAAAAATTATTTTAACCCTTAGTTTGACCCTCTATTTAATTAAAATTTATTTTTACCCTACCAAAAGTTAAAAATTAGATGTTTTTTCCGCCTTTTTTTCCTCATCTATTAGAAAAATTTTTTAAAAATATATATAATTATCATTAGTCTTAAGATAAGTTCAAAAGTGTGAAAATATTTGAACCCCATCCGCCCTGCCCATGCCTAACCACCCAAACCGAATACAAACAAAAATAAAAATAAAAAAATAATGATAATTTGAACTCAGGATGGGCTTGGTTCAGGCAATTAACCTCGGTTGTCCTTGGGTCAGGTTGGGTTTGGGCAAAATTTCAACATCTCAAGTTGAGCCCATGTTGACCTCTCAACCCACCCAATTTAACCAAGTTACACCTCAGAGGACTAGTATGGGTCCAATGAGATACCTTTCGTTTGGTAAAAAAATAATAATGAATAAAATACACCTCTTTGTTGCATAGTAGTAACAGTCATATCAGTTTTAATTTTTTAATTATTTATTTATTTTATTTTATTTTTTCCTTTGATGGGTTGCAGTCATATCTTGGACGCAACCCTCTACGCCCCTTCATCTCTTTTTATTTGTTCAAAAATATTCCGAGAACATTTTTCTTCTAGTCAAGGTTACAATGATTTTCAGTCCCATGGTGATTAGTGAGATCCATCATTTGATGAATTCCATACCACTCATTATTTTTGCATATACACCGACTTTGTGTAAGGTAGAATTAAATCAGTTTGTTATACATAATTTACTAAAGGATTCAATTAATGTATAACTAAAAGGATCCCACTAGTGTATAAGCCTTGAAATTATATTGCTTTCATGGTCATTTGGAACCGACATATGCATGAGAGTCTTAAATGAAACAGCACTTGACGAAAACATCAGAGTATGTTAGACGCAATATTATAAGAAATTGCTATTTCAATTGAATGATGCAAGGAGGGTGTCTTAATTTTTGATGCGTGTTTGAATTAAGGGTGTAGGAAACATTCAATCTGATCATAGGATATAGAAACAATTTCGACTATTTATACAGATCAACCTGATCATACTATACAAACGATTGAGACTGTCAAGAAAAAATTATTCAGACTTATCCGACAAATAATATATGACTACCTGTTAAATATGACCCAAACTCTCTAGAAAGAGAACTGACAGTTGCAATCTATAGAAATCGAACAGAATCTATCTAATTACCAGACAAACGAATCCTAATGCAATGGACGAATACAATACAAGTAAAAAGTGTCCTAAGGTATGTCAATCTCACTAAATCACATCGATGAAATAGTACTTAAGACAACAGTAGCTGAAAGGACCGCTTAGGATGCAATGATATATGAAAAGTGCCCAAGCATATCATCTCACAAATGGACTTCGAGAAGGCAATACAATCAGTTGACAACATCAAATGGAAAGCTAACCATTCAGGGTAAAATACACCATATAATAAAGTTAAATGGAGATAAAATGTTATTCCTACGAGGTGTCACCTTGGTCCTGACAGAAGTGATGGCAATAATGGAGTAGCGTCTTCAAAATTAACCTCTTTGTGACCAGCTTCAGCTATTGCTTTTGATAATGGTGCATTTGTGAAATTATAATCCAAGTTATGTTCAACATCCAATGAACCCTCCAAGACCTTCACCACCATGGACATGGAAGGCCTCCTTGCAAAGTCACTTTGTAAACACCATGTAGCAAGCCTCATCATCTCCACAACTTCTGCTCCATGTAACTGCATATCCTCACTGTACTGATCAACCATATCCAGCAATCGTCCCTCCTCTGCCTTTTTCTTAAAAAGACTTAATAGATGCATGTGTTCCTCGGGCTGAAACCGGTCCAAATTTTTCCGCCCGCACAATATTTCCAAGACCACAACACCATAGCTATAGACATCTACTTTTTCCGTGATTACTGAGCTCAACCACTCAGGAGCCAGATAGCCAATAGTTCCTTTCATGGTGGTCATAACTTGGCTTTGGTCCCTGTCAATCAGCTTAGCCAGCCCGAAATCAGAAACTTTTGCATTAAAGTTATCATCTAAAAGGATGTTTTGAGGTTTAATATCTAAGTGGACTATTTTTTGCCTGCATTCTTCATGGAGATAGGTTAGTCCCTTAGCTATCTCAAGGATGATCTTCCGTCTCTGCTGCCAATCAAGCGAAAGCTCGTTGTTTTTGTGGAAGATCCACTTATCCAAAGACCCATTACACATGTACTCATACACTAAAAGCCGATGAAATTTCTCAGCACAAAATCCAATCAGTCTTACCAAGTTGACTTGATGAATGCTCCCAATCGTCTCAACCTCAGCCAAGAATGATCTTTTAATATGGTCTAAACCCTCAAGTTGCTTCACCGCAACTTTCATGCCATTACTAAGAGTTCCTTCAAAAACTGAGCCAAATCCTCCAGCACCAAGTTTCTTACAAAAATCCTCTGTCGCGGCCTTCAATTCTTCGTAAGAGAATCTTGTGGGCATTCCTGGTAATGGGTCCATATAATCCTCTTCAGCTTCATTAGCATCTCTCTTCTTCCGAAGAAGGAAAACCAAGATTCCAATTATGATAAACAGACCAAAGAAAGCTCCTAGGCTGGATCCCACTATGATTGCAACCCGGCCAGTCTTCTTTTCTAGAGGAACAGGGGTAGGAGAAATCTCTGATGAAGGAGCCAGCATACTTGGGCCAATCTGCACCTTTATGAATGCAGAGGAGTTGTAATGAGTCAACACCTTCTCATTGTTCATAAATGAAAATATTTGAGATGGTAAATAGCAATTCCCACTGGAAGAATTCGAACCATACCGAAATAGGGCAGCTTTGCAGGAACAATTTTGAAGACAGGCCTGTTGACAACTCTCCATATCTGTATCTGTAAGGTCAGACCCAAAGGTGAAGTAAGTAATGTCCTTGAGCTCTAATAGACGGTGATACTGCGAAGCTTCACAAGTCAAGGAATTAGTTTCAGAACACCCAAGATTAGGCTGCCTATCATTTATTTGCTTAAAATAGATTGTCCCATTGTTTGATCTGGGGCAACTGCACTGCCCGCTGGAGCAAACGCCATATTCCCCACAAACCATAGGATAGTTACATTCACCAAAATACCCTGTCAAGAGATCTGCCACTTCGTTCCACCCATTGGCGGCCCACGCATAAACTTTCAGATGACCATCAGGTCCCAATCTCATGTACTGCGCCGAAGATGCCAGAGGAACCGGAATCGAATCACTTGGCTCGTTTGGCTCAGCCTTTAGAATGAACAAAGCTAAACTTCCATTTAGAAGTTTGATATAACTGGGTTCTTTACTCTCTTTTGTGCCACTAACTAGAGACTCATAATAGGCTTGTGGAGGATTAGACTCTATGAAAGCAAACAAGCCTTGACTAGTGACAGAAAGTGAATACAAACCTCCTTGAGTCCAATTTGTTGCTGAAATGCTTGCCGTCAGCTTCTGCCCCGAAACCAACTTCTGCCCAGGAACTAGAGAGTCTGTTGGGTGAGCAAAAGACTGCCAAATCGTTGCATTGTTTACATCAAAGAGAAGCAGATTGCCTGTGTCTGTCAAGTTTAAGCCTGCAACGGACTTACCAGCCGTGTTCGTCGACCAAGCTATAGTTCCATCAACATCTCGTAAGACCAAATCGCCTTCCGATGTGAGCTGCAAGGTAGCGTTCATTTTAACTGGATAGTTTCTGTTAGCCGACCAGACCACCTGTGGGTATGTTGTGGATGAAGAAGTGATATAAGAAACACTGTTGGTTTGTACAATGAAAATGGCAAAGAGGTAAGTGTCACAATTCCCATTGCAGAAGAAGCCACAGGCAAACCTTGGGCCAAAGGTTCCTCTGAGAAGGATGGCTCTCACTGTTGATCCATCCATGAAAGGCACAGAATGGGGAGCGGATGGGCTGTTGGTCCATGAAATAGAAAGGTTTGCCATTGGATAATCGAAAGGTTGGCTGTTCACTAAGTGAGGACAATAAATCTGAACAAAGGTAAGGAGAAAAAGAAACCAACAAGGTTCCCAGCGTAACACCATTGCAGATGCCATGATTCAGAGAAGACAGCGAAGGGGAATTGGAAGGAAGAAACCCACAAAGTCTACTGCTGTAAGTCTCTCATCAACCATTTTTTTATTTTTGTTTATTTTTTTATAAGCCTCTTGTCTCCCACTTGCCCATTGAAATGATTCTGCAACCACTCCAAACCATAGCCCACTCCCTAGCCTTCAAAATAAAAAATAAAAAATAAAAAAATGGAAGTAAAATAAAAAAATAAGCAGTACCCACACCCATTTTCTTGACCAATGATTGTGTCGTAACTCGTTTATTTAGATTCTTGTTTAACTGTTAATTAATGCTATATTTGGTAGGGAGAATGGAAAGGAAGAAGGAAGGAAATATGGAAAGAATAGACTTTCCATCCAAGGGGAAGGAAACCTTTTTTTCCTTCCTATGTGTTTAGTTTGATGGATGAAAAATGGAAGAAAAGATAATTTTCTTTCTTCCTATGTGTTTAGTATAGAGGAAGGAATGGAAAGAATAGATACTAATTTTATTATTTTACCCTTAAATATGTAGTAGTAATAATAAATTATAATAAGCATAAGGGCGAATGTGTCTTTTAAGACCAATTCTCCTTTTTTCCCTCTTTTGGGAGGACTTCCAAAAATTTGAAAATGAAGAATTTGCCCCTTCCCTCCCCTTTTCCTTCTTTCCCCCATTCCCCTCAACGAAACACACACAACTATCCCTATCTCTCCCCTTTTCCTTCCTTCCCTCCTCTTTTCCCCCCCAACCAAACGCAGGGTAAATGTTCAAAGGTAAAGATTATGGTTAACACATTGAATGATGAGCCCCACTCCCATCATGGTGTGCTCGATTCACTGAATTGCTCCACCTGGCTAATCTTTTTTTGGTGGTTAGAGCATCTCCAGTGATGTGAGCTATATTACCTATGCTATTGCTATTTTAGCACATGCTACAATGCCAAATGCTATAATTTAGCACAGGGTGCTCCAATAGTGCAAATGACATAGTGTACTATTTTTTGCCACAACTTCAATCCCTCCTTTATTTTTTATAAATTACCAACTACCATCTTCCAACCTCCATTGTTCCGACCAAAAAAAAATTTTTTTTTTTTTAAAAAAAGGGGGTATGTTTTCTGCTCTCCTTTTTTTATTATATATATATATATATAAGATTTCAGTATTATTTTTTTAAAATACTGTATTTATTTACAAGTTGTTTAGTTACTGAGAAAATTTTGGAAGAGAAATGGAGGAAGAAAAATATTATATTTTTCACAATTGCTGGTGTGTTTGGTTGTTGAGAAATGGAGGGATAGCTGGCATAGCAAATATAGCAATAGCTCACCCTTGTGCTACAATTGGCACAAGGGTGAACTATTATTATTTTTAGCATTGGTTTTTAGCACACCATTGGAGCAGCCCAACTTGTGCTAAATGCTATAATATAACAATAGCACAAGTTATAGCTCGCCACTGGAGATGCTCTTAGAAGGCAGTTTTTTAGCTTAAGCTTCAGTGTTTGCATTATTATATGACATGATTTTATCTGACATATCACAAAATCGAATAATATCTCACGCTGCATGGGTCTGGGAGACAATGGCATGGCTAGCAAGTATGTTAACCAAAATAAAGCTCAATTAGTGCACCAATTAAATGTTAAAAATAATACTCACAGTTATGATTTCTCAAAGAATGACCAAGACAAAGCAGAATGTCATCATAACTAGAATTAGATACTGGCATGGTTTAACATAGGTGTGTCTAAACAAGAGCTGCAACAGTGATGCGTGAGCTTCCTTCACATTCCATCAGCCTTTAAAACAAAGAAAACTGAACTTCCATTTTTATAAATTGAATTACAGATTGGTCCGGCTACGGGTAAATGATTACAGTTCAATACAATTGACTACTAACTTCTTAGTAAATGACAACTAGCTTAACTAAGAATGACTACTAACCATAATTATTTACAAATAGCTGGACCAATTACACCCGTCACTATAAAGTGAAATCAGGAATGGAGATTTGTGGACGATTAGACTATGAAAGCAATCAACCCTTTAGTAGTGACTGAGTGAATGCAAACCTCCTTAAGTAGTTGAGTCCAATTCTTTGCTGAAACGCTGGCCCTTAGCTTCTCCCTCGGCACCAACTTAGGGTATCCTACGCCTAATTCCAGCAGGGTTTGCACTAGTCCCTAGGGATATATGAGATTACCCACAAACCCTGCTTGTCTAATAGTTAACGTAGTTAAGGTGCTAAGATTTAGGAAGATTCAATCCTAGGTCCTCTGGTTCATGAGCCATGATCCATGCATATAAACAAGACAGCTCTATACATCAATCAAATATTAAAATGGTTTAAATTGCACCCCAATGTAATTACTCAACAGACCGGCTATTATCAAAAAAATTATCCAGATAGAGCTCATGACATGAGATTCAGCAAAAATATTTTCACAATTATGTTTTCAGACGGAATTTCAAATTATAATCTCTGATATTCACTGTAAAAAAAGAATTTGAAGGAAAAATTACTATGTACCTGCTGCACCATGCAGAAAAAGAAGCAAACATAGTATTATTAAAACGTGTTGATTAGACAATCAGTAAAATAGGCTGATTTTCCTTCATTAAAGTCCCATCCCATTCCACTGGGCTGGCCCAATTTTGCATTAAGATTTTTTATTTTATTTTTTTATAATTAAAATAACAAAAAATTGCATTACATATCACCACTGAATATTCTCCTGAGAAATACTTTCCATACAAATAAAATGGCGTCAATACATTTATTATGTACATCCAAGACAATTCCAGAACCCATCTAAAAAGATGGAAATATTATAATTTTGAAAAAGCAAAAAAGAACACTCAACCCATTACAGCTTGCTGTGACCATCTATATCCTCAATATCATAATAACAATGATTAAAAATAATGACAAAATTTGAATCAATTTTAAATTTGGCATTCACAGGCATGCATCTTATGGATAAATACGCATTCCATCAACCGAAACCATCATGAAACTTTCCGTACCAAATGGGCTGTTCTGCTTATCAGGGTCAATTTACTAGATGTTAACCATTAAGAAATTGTTTGCTCAACCCTTTTAATCTATGACAACTTCCTGCTCTCACCACCAAGCAGAAGGAACTTGAGAAATACAAGGACAAAACTGGAAGAGCATAGGAACCAGTAAATGCAGCAATTCTGAGACTAAACACATCTGGTAATTGTCACAAGCTTCTCCTGCAAGGAAATCTAAGAATCAACCCTCCCTGAATAAATCTTACCACATGTGGTCATATTGAGTGAAATTATCAAGAGGCAGGCACATCCAATTAGTTAAATATTCAGTATTGATTGATTGATTGATTGATTTCTTGCGCTTTTTTTCTTTTCTTTTGGGGGGGGGGGGGGGGGGGGGGGTTGTCTTTAGAAGTAAATTCTAAGAAGAGCAGGCACCAGAATCCAGAATACAATTTCATTGGAGATCATTAAAGAGCTTCCTATGCCATTTACTAGAACATCACTGTTGAAGTAAATTCTCCGTGAAAAACCCCTGATTAGGAAAATGTTTAATGACCAACGAAAGAAGCAGTTTTATGATATTTTGACATAAAATGGACTTTAAGGAGAATGGTTCATGACACCTGTATACAAACAGAAAATAAATACGTCCATCAAAATTTTAAGTAATCAAAAGAATACGGTTTATTTTCTCACCAACTACCAAACACACACTCTATGTGCCCCCTATGGACATGCTAAACCAGTAACCATCTTAAAAATGAATTTTAATTTTGAACCATCAATCAGATACTTGTAACAATCCCAGATACAGCCCTATCTATTTCTTCATTATTTTTATCTTTCTTCCTCTCTTTTTTGGGTACAATAAAGAAGGCCCAAACCTTTACTGCGTTTTTCGATCAGTTCTTCATAAATCTACTGTGTGCCTTTCCTCTTTCTCTTCGATCCCCTCCCATGGAGGGGACTGGATCTCCCTATTCCATACGGTTCTAAGGTATGATCGACTGTCAGTGAGTATCGCGATCTTGGGTATGAGGATGATTGAAGATTTCAGTTCCGAAAATACAAGTACAAGTGCGTCTTCTGCATTCACGGTCGAAGAAAGCTAGGTCGCAAAAATCTGTAAATAAAAATGGGTAAGATTTTCCAGATTGAAGAGAACTTTCGAGATCTCAGTGGCTGATGAAAGTAAGGGTAGATACATCAGAATCAACGAGCGGGGCAGAGGTTTTTCTAGAAACGTATTTCTAGAAAGAATTTTCGTCAAAAAATTTGCTGATTTTGTGGATGGTATTCTCTGCAATGGTTCAAATGCGAAACTATACTGGAAGGATATGGGAATTTATAGAGAAGTGGTGGCGATGGTTAGGTCCAACCACAGAGGTAGGGCTCTGTTTATCTCTGAAATTCCATTCAACCATAAGAAGAGCTTGGTTATCTTTCCTGAAGGAAGGGATGCAATCGAGTGGAGATCTTTACTCATCTCATTGAAGGAATGCCTCGATTCCGTAAGCCACCGAAGAAAGATTCAAACTTTACCTCTCGACTCTCCCCTTTCTTACCTACAAATGGCAAAGCTACCACTGCTACCATTGTTGGGGATATGCGATGTTAAGGCGGTGGACAACAATGTGTTATTTCAGATGCGTGATTTAGAGGTGAGAAATAGAATTGATTTATTAAAATCATGCATTGTGGGTCGATTCTGTGGAGAAGGAGGATCGAATACGGAAATCGAGAAATGGGCTACCAAAGCATGGAGGATTTCTGCAGGTGTCACAGTGCATCGATTATGCGATGATCTATTCCTTTTCTGTCTACCTTCTGAAGCGGAAGCCACTCGAATTCTTAATGAAGGTATTCGTGTTAAAGGGGATGTTAGAATACACCTCGATCGATGGGGTTTCAAAGTAGGCTGTACAGGAAATCTGAAGGGTAATGGCAAGAGATGGTTACAAGTTATGGGGTTACCTCTTCATGCATGGTGTCTGGATGTGTTCAAAACGATAGGGGATTTTTGTGGAGGATATATAGCTATGGAACCAGAATGGGAAAAGAGATGGGACAGAGTTCGTGTGCTGGTAAAAGACTCTGGTACCATTCCGCTGTTTGTTGATATAGTTGTGCTAAATATCTGCTATAAGATCCAACTTATTGAAGAAATTCAGCCACAGATAGTGCCGCCTCGCAAAGTGAATGGTAATTATAGAAACCTCAGTTCGAGATCGAAAGGGAGTCAATCCAATCAATTCTCTTACGCAGCTCATGAGAAGAACGATGGTGATTTCAGAGAAGCCGATCATCGGACAAGAGGTAGAAGATGGATGTGAGGCCACGCGCGTTGGAAGAGAGTGGAAGTGCCTGGCTCTAAGAACTCACGTGGCAACAAGGGGTTGGATGTCAGTATAGTGGTAGGTGATAAGGGTTTGAATTTTGAAAACAGGAAGAAGATTATGGGGGGTGGTCTAGCATGTGACAGCAAAGGGAAAGAAGTGCTTTTGGGAGGGGAATTGGGCCTTCCTAAACACATTTGCAATGTTGGGCCAGTGACCCAAACATCTGATCTAAGCATGGCCCCTTCCTCTTCTGGTAAAGACACAGATTCTAGGTTAATTGGGTTAAATAGCAAGCCTCAGTCCAGTGGGGTGCAAAGTGGCCTTTCCTTCTCTCACAATACACCCCATTTTAATTCCATTCTGGATGGTACGAAGGGAGGATCAACGGGGCTGGTTTTTTAGGGCAGTCATATTCATGATGATGGTGAATCGGTTCGAGGAGAACATGGGTTGGATGGTGATTGTGTTGGTGGTGACGTTGGAGGAGGTGTAATCAATGAGAATGGCATGGCTCATTCTGGTGAATATCTACCGATTATTGTGGTGAGGGATACTGCCAAAGGAGATTTCGGAGGTGATGCTTGTGATGTTGGATGGTATGCGTATCCTGAAGAAGACCAGGCGGACTGCAACACCAGCCATGATGATTTTGGCAGTGTATCTGAAGTTAAGACCAGAATTTCTTCAGGTACTGACTTTTCAGAACCTATTGATTGCCTTCCTATTGTTTCTTTGGAACCTGGGTTTGAGACTCTTAATAGAGCAGAGGTTGAAAATTGTTTTCTTCTTGAGAATGGGGTATCGAATGATGTGGAAATTTCAGATTGGGTTAAAACGAAAGTTAAAGGGTTGAGCAGATTTCTGGGAACCACGTATGGGGGACATGAAAAAGAAGTGATTTCATTATTTTCCTCTATCGAGAAGAGTTGGAGATCGAGGTCTTCTATATCTCCAAGGAAGAAATCAATTACTTCGTTAGAGAGGAGGAATAGGGAACTAAAAAAATTGGAGTGGTCAATTAATTATGAAGGTAGAGACTGTCTAGTAGATAGGGCAGGAGCAGAGGGGGTGAATCCAATTCTTGATATAGTTTCTATATGAAGCTACGTATCGTATCATCTGTTGGAATGTTAGGGGTTTGAATAGTAGGGAGAGAAGACGGAGGATTAAATCTGCGTTAAAGAAATGAAAAGGGGATGTAGTGGTTTTCCAGGAAACAAAAATTGAGGTTATGGATAGAAACATTATCAGAGAATTATGGGCTGGCAATCATGTGAATTGGATTGAATTAGGTGCTTGGGGTACAGCAGGGGGAGTGTTAATCATGTGGGATAATAGAGTTTTTTCTAAGATTGATGAAGGCATAGGAGTGTTTTCTGCCTCTTGTGTTTTCAAGAATCTGGATGATGGATTCCAATGGATTATATCAGGAGTATATGGCCCTAATGAAGATTCATTGAGAGCATCTTGTTGGCTTGAATTGGAAGGGTATTATAAAAGATGGAATTTACCATGGTGTGTGGCAGGGGATTTCAATGTTGTGCGATATCCTAATGAAAAAAGAGGTGGTGAGCATCTTACATCGGCTATGCGGTTATTCTCAGAATTTGTGGAATCTAATGAATTAATTGACCCTCCTTTAATAGGGGGGTGGTTTACTTGGTCAAATAACCGTGAAATCCCTAGTCTATCAAGATTGGATAGATTTCTTTTTTCTCCTTCATGGGAAGAACATTTTCCTAGAGTTATACAATCGGCCCTCCCAAGACCTTTATCCGATCATGTTCCACTACTTCTTGATAGTGAAGGTATGAGAGTGGCAAGAGGTCCTTTTCGTTTTGAGAATATGTGGCTAGAGGAGGATGGTTTTGTTGATCTAGTGCATGATTGGTGGGGTTCCTACGCATTTTTCGGTTCTCCTAGTTTTGTGTTTGCTAAAAAGATAAAGGCTCTGAAGGAAAGTTTGAAGATATGGAACAAGGAAGTGTTTGGCAATATTAGAGAATCCAAAGATAGGGTTTTGGATGTGATACATTTTTTTGATGAGAAAGAAGGAAGATTGGAATTGTCTAATGAAGAGAAAGCTAGTAGAATGGAAGCTAAAGCGGAATTTGCTAGATTAGCTCGTTTGGAAGAGATTAGTTGGCGCCAAAAATCTAGAGTTTCGTGGCTTAAGGAAGGAGACAAAAATACTAAGTTCTTCCATAGAATGGCTAATGCTCACAAAAGGGGTAATTATATTGGGAAGTTGATGGTGAATGGAGCATTGGAGGATGATGAGGAGGTTTTTTCTAAAGAAATTGTTGATTATTATGAGAATCTTTTTTATGAGGAGGAGGATTGGAGGCCTCTCACCGATGATATGCTTTTTAGTTCTATTGGGTTGGAGGAAGCAAATGAGTTGGAAAGGGATTTTGATGAAAAAGAAATTTTGGAAGCACTTAACTCTTTAAGTGGAGATAAAGCACCCGGTCCGGATGGTTTTACTATTGCTTTCTTTCAAAAGTGTTGGAGGATTATCAAAGATGACTTGATGAAAGTTTTCGACGAATTTTTCTCTAGAGCAAAGATTGAAAATAGCCTCAACGCCACGTTTATTGCTCTTATTCCTAAGAAGGGGGAAGTGGTAGATGTGCGTGATTTTCGCCCTATTGCTTTAATTGGTAGTGTGTACAAAATTCTTGCTAAGGTGTTGGCTTTGAGACTTTCTAAAGTTATTGGGAAAATCATTTCTCCTTCACAATTTGCATTTATTAATGGGAGACAAATAGTTGATGCGGCTCTAGTGGCAAATGAATGTGTTGATTCTAGACTAAAAAGCGGGAATCCGGGTATATTGGCAAAGATTGACTTGGAGAAAGCATATGATCACGTCAATTGGAATTTTCTTATTTACTTACTTGGTAAAATGGGCTTTGGGGTGAGATGGCGTAAGTGGATTGCTTGGTGCATATCTACCCCTTCTTTTTCTATCTTAGTAAATGGCTCTCCCTATGGTTTTTTTCAAGGTTCTAGAGGGGTACGTCAGGGGACCCTCTTTCTCCATTTTTATTTATCTTGGTGATGGAGGTGTTGAGCAAATTTATTTCTAAAGCCGTGGAGGGCAATTTATTGGGAGGTTTTGAGGTGGGTGATGGTCGGTTTGGGTTGGGTAAGGTTTCACACTTACTTTTTGCGGATGATGCTTTGATTTTTTGCAGATTGGAGGAAGAACATATGTTAAATTTGAGGGCTATTCTTCTCTCTTTTGAAGCCGTGTCGGGGCTAAGAGTTAATCTTGGCAAAACCAATATCTTCCCGGTGGGGGATGTGGACAATGTGGAGAATCTAGCTACTATTTTGAGTTGTCAAGTGGGGAATTTACCGACATCATACCTTGGTCTTCCTTTGGGGGCTCGCTTCAAAGACCCTAAAGTTTGGGACCCCATCATTGAGAAGATAGAAAAAAGACTTGGTGGTTGGAAAAAAGGGTATCTTTCTAAAGGCGGCAAGTTGACACTTATTCATAGTGTATTATCTTCCATCCCCATTTATTTTTTGTCCATTCATAAAATTCCTAGGTCCGTGGCTTCTAAGATTGAAAAACTAGAAAGGGACTTTTTATGGGATAGAGTGGGTGGTGAAAGGAAATTTCATCTTATGGAATGGCGCACCGTTTGCCTTCCTAAACATATGGGAGGACTAGGGGTTAGGTCCATTGTGTGCACTAACCAAGCTCTCATAGGAAAGTGGCTATGGAGATTTGGAAGGGGTGTCCAAGGACTATGGCGGGATGTTATTCTATGGAAATATGGTTTATCTAGAGAGGGTTGGTGGTCCAATGAAGTGAACGGTTCGCATGGGGTGGGTCTTTGGAAAGCAATAATGCAAGGTTGTAGTGATTTTGTTAAAGAAATTGGTTTTAAAGTAGGTGGTGGTAGTAGGGTGAAATTTTGGAAAGATGTATGGTGTTCCAATGCACCTCTTATGGTGGAATTCCCTACTTTATTTTCTATTGCTTCTAACAAAGAAGCATTGATTTCGGAGTGTTTGGTAGTGGAAGGGGAAGCCGGAGCTCATCATTGGAATGTCCTTTTTATTCGTCATTTTAATGATTGGGAAGTGGAGGAAGCATTGGTATTCTTTCAAGTTCTCTACAAAAGTAAGATTTTGGTGGGTGAGAATGATTCCTTGGTTTGGCATAAGGATTCTAAAGGGTTATTCTCCATAAAATCTTATTATAATTGTGTAAGGCCTTTAGGGAATTCCTTTTCGCCGGCTAAAGTTATATGGGTTTCCTCAGTTCCTACTAAAGTTACCTTTTTTTGTTGGCTAGTGGGAAGTGATAAGTGTTTGACTTTGGATAATCTTGCAAAAAGGGGGTGGTATGTGCCGAATAGATGTATTCTTTGTAAACGAAATGCGGAGTCGGTAGACCATCTTTTTGTGCATTGTGATGTGGCTAGAAGCCTTTGGATGCTTGTGTTTAATATGTTTGGAGTTCATTGGGTGCTTCCATCCTCTGCTTATGCCCTACTAGTGGGTTGGTGGTTTAAGGGAGGAGGTAAAAAGGCCAAAGTCATATGGTATATGGCTCTGCATGCTATTTTATGGTGTATTTGGAAGGAGAGGAATGCTAAAAATTTTGATGGGGCGGAGAAGTCTATCATTGAACTTAAGTCATCGCTTCTTAAGCTATTGTTTTTGTGGTATTCTAGTCATACTAATACTTGTAATCTTTCTTTTTTAAATTTTGTGGATTCATTCAAACTTGTTAGGGTTTAGTGCTTACTCTTTGTATATGGCTTATGTACATGGGCCAAGCCCTTTTTGATCATCAATACATATTTACCTTATCAAAAAAAAAAAAAAAAAAAAAGAAGGCCCGCTTAATTAGATTGAAAAGATGTACATTGAATATACAGATTAACTTGTGGTGACAAATAAGAATTATTACGTTATGGCACTTTAAAGATTTCCATCTTTTACGAGCTTTCTCCACACTGGATATATACTCCACAGCTATGGCACGTTAAATTTTTTGGTATAACTGGCCAAGGTAAGAATAGGTAAAAACAGATGCAGCATTTAAATAAAGCTCTTCATGAGTTCCACAAATTTGGTTGGGAATAATTGAGTGAACCAAAGTAAAACTATGACTTCAGCATGCATTTTCTGCCATGTCTGACAGAGTCAACCGTGTTCAAAAGAATTTTTTTTTTTTTTTTTTTATTATTATTATTAACGATTGTGGTATCCTAGGCCTTACTCCCGCCAAGGTTTGAGCCCAAACTAATCCCCAAAGGCCTATGTGAGATGCCTCATACCCACACAGGCAGCGATAGCTGTAGAGAGTTGAAACAATGACCTCTGGGAGCATCATACTCAAGGCTTGACTGCTAGACCAACCCCGTAGGGCCACCGTGTGCATAAGAATTTGAAAGTTGAAATGCATACAAACTGTATACAAATCAACTTATATGCTATAACATTCATTCAAAGAGGATATAGTCAGAGGCTTACTCAATTTTATCAAATTCATATGATGAAATCACTGGAACTTTCAAGTGCCATCATCTTGATCATCCATCTCCTCAAGAATAACATATTTTGCGTCAACATTCGTTGTGAGCGACCCTGTCATGTCATCTTCACTTGTCTTGCCCTTTTGTAGTTTATTATATCTGGAAAAGGAATTAATAAACAAGTTTAAAATATAAATAAAAATATAAACATAAATATAAACAAAAACAAAAACAGATCAACAACATAGCACATTAAGACAACTTTTCTTTTCGGTAGAAGTTACAAACAAAAGAACAAAAAAATCCAGTATGAATTGTTAAAAAACTACATGGTCAAATGATAATTTTAAATCATTTAAAATATTGTACTGCAACTAAGTGATTCAGGTGTAGGGTTTATGGAGCTATGAATCAAGTTCTGTATTTTATGCTTCAAAATTATACGATTTAATAAGGAATTGGACCTGTCACCTGTTGGTATGGTTTATAGAACATAAATTATAGCAACAAACCAAAGATTCTTAGTGATTTTGATAGTTCAATCATTTAATTTTAGAATGCTAAGTGCACAAGGATTTGAAAAATAAGAAACAAAAATACCAATGAATAACCCAGCAAGAATAATAAGTCAACAGAATACGTGAAGAGCTAATAAACTACAAAATTAGGTGGCTAAGCCCTATCAAAATTTATACATTATTGCTAAACTGACACAATTTCCAGGTGACATTTCATGGTTAAACATGCTACTGCTAACTTTTTAACTGTAGGTTCCTGTGGAAAATTGCACCTTTAAAAGAACAGGAGATTAGAAGAAAAATAAGAAACTAAGAAAACCACCTTTTGATTTATTAAATTTTCAGAAATAGTTAAAGGAGGCATTAACAAACAAGCCGTATATAAACTCCCCAATGCCAACAGCATCTTGGTGCTACACCCAAGACTATGCTTTCTACCAAGCTTTTAGATTATAACAATGATAACATTCTTACTGAGATTAGTTTATCACATCACAATGTCTAAATAGCACTTCAGAAATCTTAGAGTTGGCCAGAAAATATTCATGCTATTCCAGTTGAATTAAACTACTTTAATAAAAAGCCAGTAATGGTTTACTAAGACAATCTCAGATTTGAATGAAATGTTGTATTTTTGTGGGTGGGAATTATACACACTGCCATTCACTTTTTTGACCACCCAAACTCCGACCACATGAGAAATTTTGGCTTAGTGATAGATATATTACATGCAGATTTCATTGTTTCTTTTCTACTTTTTTCCATTTCTTCATGTATGTTTCTTCTTTCGCAGAGAAAAAGGAATTTTGACAGATACCATTCATGAGTAAACAGAGCCATGTGTGCAGCTAAGGGAAGCATTAACAGGGTACCATTGCACAGAGCCATGATATGGAGATTCATCACTTACATAAATGGCAAGTTTCCCTATAAAGGTATAGGTTATATATGGAAATTTACTTGACAATGTGTGAGTCTTAGAAATCCAAATGAATAGCTCAATTCACAAGACCAAGATAAGATCAACAAAGCTTCATCCATCAATTTCAAGCTTTGCACACAAAATGAGGAAGATAAAGATGCTTCAAGGACTAAAAGAAGAGTGAAAGCATGTACAAGACTAATCGATTGACTGGACCTAAAAGGGTTGACCGAGTTCAGTGCGGGCGACTGACAGAAGCTGGTTGAAGTTGAAGACAGCTTGAAGAAACCTTTGGTGGTCAATTGGACCCAAAAAGCGTTGCAAGGTACATCAAGGCACCACCAAGCCACCATCGGGTGACTGGATTCCTAAACAGAACGACCAATTTTCTCTCAATCATAGATTCTACAGCTAATTTAAGATACAAATTAGAGATTTGATTAAAGCTGTTAAAGACCATTTTTGGAAAATATGGAAAAACAAATTATGAAGAAAAGAAACCATTTTTTGGAGAGTGAGATGTGTTCCCCTACCTACATGGGAGACATGATTGAATGGTTCAAGTGATGGGGACATCGAACCTAGACAGAATATCCCTTGCTTGGTGTTCAAGGCTCCCAATTAATTTTCCAATTTTAATTTAGCTTATTTAAGGAATAAAAACAATTTACCTTTCTAAATTTTAGGGTTAAGTACCAGATTTTGATGTAATGAGAGTCTATATAATGGCTCCTTATTTTTTTAATATCATCAGATTTTAATAGAATAAAATTACAGTGTGAAAGCTTTTCTTAGGTTTGGTGCCGACTCCAAACCCCACCTTCCTAGGGGTTCACTTCTCTTCCCCCAACTTTTTCTTCTTCTTCTCTCTTCTACTGCACTACGTGTGTTGTTCTACATCATCAAGGGACTGCTTCCTAAAATTTGAAATTCAAGCGTTCAATATTCTAGAGAGAATAAAAGCTGAATTTTTCTCATTTTGCAGCAACTTTTTGAATCATCTAGTGACAAGAAAAGAGATTCAAGCCTTGAGAGAGATAGTTATATTTCTATGAGAGCTTGACAAGAGCCGAATAGTTAAATCCATTAAATAGAGCTTCAAAGATTCATAAAAGCTTCAAACAGATGGTCAAATCCAAGGAGAAGCTTTTGCATTCCGATCATTTCAAGCCGTGCTACAACGATCAAAGAAAGCATTGAAGTAGAGAACAACCAAGATTCGTTCGGAATGTGGTCTACACCAAATGGTTGTTGATATTTTTAATTCTACCTTTTCGAAAGGTTAACTGTTACTTTTCCGAAGCCACAAGAGAGGGCCCTTGTGTGTAGAGGAGAGGACTACTCCCAGTTGTGTATGTGCTAAGGAATGCCTTAGTCTGTATAGAAGGCTCCTCGAGGGTTTGTAGGTGAACCTGTAAAACCAGGATTTGGTGGTGTACGTGCAAACACCCCATATTGAAAGCCCGAAGTTTTCTATGTTCACTCCTTCCAGGAGTGAATGTAGGCCACAGATCAAACCACCTAAATCTTCTGTACTCAGTTCCCAACACAGAAATGAGGTGTCTGCCGGAGCAGCCTCCACAATCTAAAATGCCATACATTGGTGGACATAATAAAACAAGTTTCAACGTAGAACACATGGTATTTGGCATAGTGAAATGACAAAAATAGGAGTGCCCTTGGTATGTAGCTAGAGATGAGATTAGGCCAATCTTTGAAACTTGTGGAGCCTAAAAATTTTTCGACTAGTTGTCACAAAAAAGAACAGGTATTCCTGAATCTGCACTCCAAGCTTCAGCCACTACACACTAAAGAATTAACCGAGACACTATTGGCACTCCCCAAAGAGCCTCCCGCATTCATCAACAGTGAGCAAGCAAGGGGAGTGTGGGAGGCTTATTTGGGACTGCCAATATCATTTCCTAAATTGTACAAAATAAAAGACATAAAATATTTTCTTGGTAGACCTGCAGAGTATTAATTTCATTTACCAACATGATAAAGGAAAGACATAACAAGACAGTGAAGTATCTTGCTTGAAAACTATATTGACTGATGACTTACTTGTACCAGTTGAATAAACCAACACCAACCATGATAGTGAAGGAGACCAACCCCTTTCAACCAGGTAAACTGATCATGGAAGTACAAGACTGCAACCTGAACATGAATTACATAAGATCAGAAAATACTTTGAAAGCAAATGGTATCAGAAACCTTGGAATGAATGAGAAAATTCATCCAGTACAGAAAAGTAATCAACATCATGAATTTAAGGACACCACACTCATGAGCATCAGTTCAATGCCAATTTATACTTTAAGAAATTATAACTGAAAGGCTTCTTGAATTGAGCTCAGACTGCAAATCAACAGGATCACACAGCATCAGCAGGAAAATAATGATTAAGAAAAAAGAGGCTATGAACTAGCATAACAGCAAAGTTAGACACTCACTAGGCCATCAGCTAAGTGGGCCACAGTTGCACCACAAGATACATAATTTAAGCTAGCTAAGATAGAAATGAGGATTTTTGACATAACAAGTTAAAATTTGAGCATGTTGGGTGGGCTTGATGCACACAGTTCAATAAATAATGTACTGAAATCAAAAGACAGAAGAATGTGATTATAAGAAACCAAATTAACACATATGCTTACCAAGTACACTAAAACAACTGTTTTAACTCATCTGCAGCCTATATCAAAGGGCTTGTTCCTATTTTACATCATATAATTGTTCATAGAGCCTTATATTCTATAGAAGAAGCTGGTGCAAGTGCAATATTATCAAAAATAAAATCAAACATTATCATTCCAATTCTTATGATGTCTCTAAAAAGATATCTTCATTCCAATTCAAAAATTACAATCCTCTCCTTCAATTTTTCCATGTGGTTACTGGACCCTGTGATGACTTCAAATCCAAAATTTAGAGTTTTATGAATTTATTATTAATATTGTGATATAATTATATTATTATTTGTTTAATAATATTTGTGGTGCTAATTAATGTTATTGGGTGTTGTATTATTACTATTATTATGGTCGATTATTATAAATTTATATATATATATATATATCTATATATATATATATACGGTTATGTTCCCATCAGCACGTGTTGATATAAGTTATATCAGTACCATGCATTGGGGGTTGTACCCCTTGCATTGGTCCAATGTACTTCATATCCCACTAATGCACAAGGTACAACTCCTAATGCGTGTGTTGATATAAGTTATATCAGCATGTGCTTACCTAATCATCATCCTATATCTATCTATCTATCTATCTAGATATATATATATATATAAATTAATTATGTGAGACATTATATGTTTATTATAATTCTCAGTATTACTATTATTATTATTAATGAATACATGCATAATTATTATTAATATATAGGTGTAACTAGGGGAAATTAATTAGATTATTAGAGATTGATTAAACTAAATAATTTGATGATGTGAAGATGAGGCTGCCATTCTAGTTTAAGTTTTATTTAGTTACAAAAAATTCGATTAATTATTCCAGTATAAGTCTTAATCTAAAAGGGTAAGTCCTATATTGATTAGTCGGACAATTTAGCAAATAGGTCTTATGGTTCTCTACTACTCGATATGCTTGGAGACACAATTTTAACAATTAATGAGAATTTTCTATAGCTTTTGTCTTCAATTAATCATGAGATTCCATTGATATTCTTATAGCCTTATAAGTGAGACCCTTAGAAAATCTAGTGAGACAATGAAAATTTAGGGTTTATCTTCTTCTTCTTCTTCTTCTTCTTCTTCCTCTAACTTACAGCACTGTTGTACACTTTTAAAATTCACAACCAACTCTTTCTTTAGCTTCAAAATTAACCATAAAATTCCTACTTCTCAACATAAATCATAAACCTACCTTTATATACAATTTAACCTTGAAAAACCTAAAAAATATCATTCTTTCTAGAAATTAAAGCAAGTTTTTTCTTTCAATCTCTTTCTATATATATATATATATATAGTGACAGGAAACAAATTTATATTAATACAAGAAGAAAATGCATACAATTAGAAGGAACAGATTTCCCCCTACATATATATCATATGTCAAACAATACCAAAGAGAAAACCTATATCGCTGTAAAATAAATAATCATAATAATAATGAAGCTATACAAGCCTATAAAAAAACCAACAAAAATAATCTCAAAGAGGAAGAAAGGGCCTCTAAACATGGTTCAAAGTCACGGTCACAAATGCCGTCATGTAATGGTCATGGTCATCACGGTCGCAGCTATCTCGTCATGTCTCAGGTGAGACGTAATATTACATATAAAAGAAGGCCAAAAAAAAATCCAAAAAAATCATGGAAAAATCTATAAAAAAAATAGAGTAATCACATTGGAAGCATAAAACAAGTAGAATAAATAACCTAAAACATATAAAATGGTTAAAAGCATCAAAACAAGTAGCAGTGCGCTTTGTAAGTAATAAGAAACTCAATATTTATGTTCTTAGATATAGAAGATAAGTTATACAAATCAAAATCATCCCCCAAAAAAAAAAAAAAAAAAAAAATTTACACTATTTCAACAATACCTATTAATTTTGTTTATATTTTTTTTCTAGAAAAAAAAATTAGAAAAAATTGTTATTTTCAACCAAAATTAAAAATGAAATTTACTCCTTTAAGTCTTTACCATAAATGAGTTTAATTAAGTTTTGATAAAAAATGAAATATGTTGTTTATTTTCTTCCATTTGTCTAATTAGAACAAAAATAAAATTGCAAAAACTAAATATAAAATTTACATATTTTAAAAACCTTTACCACATAGTACAAATAAAATAAACAAAACAAAACAAAGCAAAGGGAAAAAGAAAAAGAAATAAAAACCAGTTTGACTTAAGTAAGAAAGACTTAAGTCTTTACTAAATCATTTAAGTCCTCACACAACTCACTCAGAGGAGTCGACTGCTCGAGCTTGAGAGAGGGAGGCCAGACCAAAGGCAAAACTGGATCGGCGACGGCACACGGCAGGGGCTTCAATCAGCAACGACATGGGCTTCGATCGGCGATAGTAGAGGCTTCGATTAGCAATGGCAGGGGCTTTGATCAGGCAACGGCAGGGGCTGGTTGAGTGGCTGAGAGCTTCAGACTCACTCAAGGAGGCTGAGATGGCCAGACCAAGCTATTACAGACTCGATCCACGACGGTAGGACTTGATCAGCGAGATCAAGCTTCGATGGGCAATAGCGAGACTCAAGATGGCTCACTCCCGACTCCATGGACCACCACAGCTCCACTTCTCCAGGTATGTTAGGGTTTGGTGGGTTTTTTTCCTACTCAATCAGTCTTCAATTTTGGGGTTCTTTTTGTCTCAAACTGTCACAGCGAGATAACGGCGAAATCTCGACGAGACATTGGTGTCACAGATGCGACGAGAAATTGGCGAGATTATGTTGTACCGCTATAACGTCTCATACCAGAAGGCTTCGAAGACCGTTACGTCTTGGGCGAGATGTCACGGTTTCAACCGTTACTTTGAACCATGCCTCTAAAAGACTAAGAGTAGTAGCTCCCCTCCTAGCCAGCTCACCAGCCTTCCCATTAGTAGACATAGCAACCCAATGCGTTCTCAGTCACTATTTATAACTAAATCAAAAATCTGCCAGGTAATGGAAGCAAACCTCCACGCACGCAACCTTCTATGCGTCACATAACCAATAACTGAAGAAGAGTCACCTTCCACGCAAATCTAAGACAAACCAAAGAGGATCTCTTACCATATTCTTCCTCAACAATCCCCAAATTAACCCTTAATTTATCTACAAAACCTAAGGCCACCATCCCTTTCACAAACTCTAATGAAAATAAGGTTCTAGGCCACCTATGCTTGAATGTAGACTTATTCTCTACTTTAAGAGCTGTCCTACATCAATGCGTGTGTGTGCATGTTGCGAGAGAGAGAGAGAGAGAGAGAATAAAAAGACCAACAGTATGTAGCTAAAGAAACTGCAGTGACAAATAAAAAGTCAAAAAGGTTCGACGAACCATAGAATTTATAGGAAGGGCCAAAGCACTGCGTATTCATTTAATTAGGGAACAATAATCTGGACTTTGGAGAACATGCTCATACCATAATAGTGACTGCCTCCTTGACAACTCCTGCTATTGTCACTGTTACTGCACTAGTTACGGAAATAAGAATGTACTCCGTCAATACCTGCAACAAGAGGAACAGGTTAATATCATTGAGAGCAGAAACTTAAACCAATATGGGTATGACTTAAGTTGTGGATTTATAGGACAGCAGCATGAAAAGCATGTGAAGTATAAAAATTGTTCTTCAATTTTTTGTAACAGATATCCCCAACCCCTCCACCCACCCACCCACCCCACACACACACACACACAAAAACAACAAGAAAAATTATCCCAACTAAAACAACCCTGCCAAAAAATAATAATAATAATAATAAAATAAGGAAACTATTACTAAATCAAATGGAGCGGGAAAAAGAGAGAGAAAGAGAGACTCAACCCAGATTCCTACCATAAAAAAAGCCAGAGTTCCACCAAAAAGCATCAGCAAGCAACTACGAGTGACATGCCATGAACTGTTGAAATAATTGTTTGTTCTGAATTCATGCCATGGATCCAAAATGAGAGAGAGTAGAGCAGTTGCCACCGCCATTACTGGAGTCACATAGCTCATCAAGGTAAGGGGATTTTTTAAACCTGAAAACACCCAATTAGAAGCATCTTAGAATAAAATTTTTGAATCAAGTATATAGAATTACTTCAAAATCCTACAAAGACGATCTAAAATAGATAGACTTTCTCATCAAAAAATTCAGGACTTGATCAAATCTGGAAGAATCAGACTTGACTTAGTTGTGTCACCAAGTTGACCAGGCCAGCTCCTGGTTAAAAAAAAAGGCTAGGGAAAAACTTTTTAAAGAAAAGAAAGGAAAAAAAAAATGCCATTGTCAAGATGAATTTTTCCAAGACAACAAATTGACTATGTAACTCATGTAGTTTAAACACTAAGCAATATGAGGGCATCATTTTCAACTTAGAAAACTGAATAAAACCATCTGTCCAAAGAAAACTTCACGCTTTCTAAGTTTTAGACTGCAAACAAGCTGCAACAGTCTCTGAGTCTTGCAGCAACCCAACTCTGTCTCTGGAGTCTGGACCTTGCTATTTCTCAACACAAACAATACACAAAAGGATTTCATATTTTTTTTCCCATTTTCATTTTTTATCATTCCTCTTTCACCTTTAGTCCTGTTAACAAAAGGGACAAAGATGATAAAGTGTAGATTTCCCAAGTGATAAGCCTTCATTTATTTACATGTTAAGAACTTAAGATAAACAATTTTGTTCCATTTACAGCATGGTCAAAATGATTGTAGTATGTGATTTAGGTTGAAATTATTCAAGCTAGAAGAAGCAAAAAGTAGATTGATTGTTTATTCAAAAAGCCACTAAAATCACAGTTCAACTAGGCTGATGCAAAATGCTGAGGCCAGGTTGACCACACCAAAACCTTTTAGTGGTCAACAAACAATACAGGATTAATAACTGTTGCAATTTGTGTTTTCTCTTTTACAAGAAGATTCCAATTAGATGATTTCACATCAAGGTGCTGAGACTTTTCTGCCTTCCCATTGATCAAGTTTAGAGTATCTCAAGGCTTCAAATGCTGTTTTGTTTTGTTTTGTTTTTTTTTCTTTTTATCAACAACAAAAGAAGTATTATTAATGATAAAAAGAAAATTACAAGGGGGGGACAAGGAATCCACCTAAAACCAGACTAAGATTGAACATAAAACATAAACAGCACCCAATACTAACTACATATAGCCTTCCAATCAAGGCTTCAAATGCTGTTGTCGCATGAAATATTGCAACACTAAGAAAAGGGATAATAGAATCAACTCAACCCAACAAAGCCTAAATCCCAGCTACCAGGTCATTAAGATTTAAAAATAACAATTTTTTTTTATCCTAAAAGGAAAAACCCGCTTCTTGATCAATGTAAGACCATTTTAGGAACTAAATTCTTACGTTTCCACGAATACATGTTGTAGTAACATTCAAATAATAAATGCATATTGTTCTCAATGTTCAAACAAGTAGAATAAATTTCAATCATATGCAGTTTCCAGTCATCTTGAACTGTCCAGATCTTAGGAGAGACAGTGAAGCAACTATATAGTTGTTGCATGTATCTACACTACTACTGCCAGCTCACGGTATGGTACTACATATACATATAGTCAAAATATATATATATATATATATCAAATTAATTATATTTGATTACTATTATAAGATGGTCTTTTAATATAATTATATTTCATTATTGCTGCATAAAATATATAGCTATATCTCAAACAGGTATAAACCTTAAACTCTTTTAAATGCAAAGCTCCAACTAGAGCTATAACGTGAAATCACATGTCCACGTAACAAGATAGTTTAAGCCATAGATTTTACAAATTCAATAGCTTTCTTCAACGTATGCTTGGTTGTGAACTTTGTGCTCTTTCATCAATGAACATACGAAAATGTTTAGTATTTATAATAGGTCAATAGTTCATGGATGAAATCAGAGTTCTTATTCTAGCTAGGGTCAATCCGAGTTCTGGGTTTTTTTACAATGGTTCTAATAATGGTATAAAAGGTGAGAACCGAGGATTCTACAGATTGCAGACATTTTTTTTTTTTAGAAAAAAGGTTTCTTTTCTTTCTCCAAGCCAATGCACACAGCCTAGTCCATCCTTCACCCAAATAAAAGTATATAAATGACATGAACAGCATGAAAGTCATAACATAAGTTACAGTAACATACACGCCTTTCTCTAATCCAGGTTGCTTGGTCCTTAAAAAATTAACACCCCCAACTCCACCAGAAAACCAAAATATAACAAAATGTAATTTGTACACATGTTTATGTAATTTGTACAGATTGCAGACATATGTACACATGTTTATGAATGTAATTAGCTTCAAGACTTGCTAGCAATTAGCATATGAAGAGCTTAGTACAGTGCTTACCATAGGCTTCTTTCTTTACGTAGGTTTTTGTATCAGCGCGCACCAACAGAACAAGAATTCAGGTTCCAAGAGAACAAAGATATAGTAAGAACACATAATAACAATGTAAAATTCAAACTCCAGAAATCATGTAGATAGAAAGTAAATCACAAAATGCCATACCTGCAGAAGAATCTGAGTCATGGTCCAGCGAAAACCAGACATAACAGCAGCCAGCATAACAAAAATGAAACCCCAAAAGTCAAATTCAGTCTCCTTTGCAACTGCGATAGACAGATAAAAGTCAGGATAGCAGTCAGAAAATTTTAACATTGGAAACATTGAAATACATGAGAAGTGCACTAATATTAATTTAGCAAAAATATTAACAATGAGGGTGGTAGTCATCCACTTAAAGAGAGAGGTGAAATATATATATATATATATATATATATATATATATATATATATATACAGAAGTGTTCAGGTGAGCACACGCTGATATAGGCTTATATCAGCCCGTGCTCAGCCAGCTGTTGAATCCCTTTAATGTTCATCCTGCGGTTGAGATTGTTGAGGCACTTAAAAGACCCAGTTGGGTATTCAAATCCACCCCCCTCATGCTTTACCATCTTCCTTTAGTAAATTTCACGATTCCCTCTCCATCAAGCACGAAGAGGGAAACCTAGATCTGAGCACCATCCATTCCCATCATCCCTATCCATCCTTAGGCACCACTGAATAGATTCCAGAGGTGTACAGTCTAGCAACGACGAGGTAAGTCAAGCTTTTTTCTTCTTTCTGTTTTTATTTCGTTTTTTTTTTTTATTCTCTCTCTCCAAAATCTCACCTATGCTTCCCCTCTCCCTTGACGTAGCCAATGTTGTTAAAGGCAAAAGTGTTAGGCGAGGCGTTTTACTCCTTGCAAAGCAAGGCGCAAGCCTCAAGGCAGCTTAAAGCCTTTCAATTAGTAATTTTCATCTTAAAAAAGAGATGAAAAAAAAAATGTAGTAGCATTTTGAAAATTAATAAATACCACATTACCACAAAGATTAAAAAAAGTATATAGGCATTTTTGGGACATTTAAAATCATAGTAGTATAGTTATTTAAAGATAAAGGTTCATATTGCATCATGGACTAAGTTATACAAAAATTGTACATAAACATGTAAAAAAGTCTTGAACATAATTCTAAAAATAGATAGATATAAAATGTATAAAAATAAATTAAACATGGTTGAAACTTATTCAATGCAGTCAAATAAAAATAAAAAATTAAAAAAAAATTAAATTAAATCAAAAGGTTTAACATAAGGTCACATAAGGCGTATGCCTGATGTGCTAAGGCGAAAGAAGCGCACCTTTGACTATGCCTCAACTGGTCAGGTGTATGCCTAATGAGAGCCTTGCTTAATTTTTTTAAGCCTTAAACACTTTTTTGAACAACCTTGCCCCAAGGCAAGCCTCAAAAGAGCCTTTTAAAACAATGGGCGTAGCAACTGACTTCCCCTCTTCCCCTCCTCGGCGAGATTCCAACAACAAGGAGCTGACTTTAAACCACTGGCAAAACAGGTACCTACTTGTTTTTTTTTTTTCATAGTTTTTTTTTTCTTTTCTCTGAACATCAAAGCCTAACGCAAACATATATATATATATATATATAGATAGATAGATAGATAGATATAGATATTATTCTTAAATCAGATATTTGAAACCCTAATTTCTGTCTTGTTGATTCATCCCATCAAAATTCAAACTGGGCAAAGCCAATGTTTGAGAAACTAAACTTGGTTTTAGGGCTTCCATTGATTTTTAAAAAATCAGGTACTTAGGGAAGCTACATTGATTGAAGCTGTGTCTTTAGTTGAACCATTCTTATTATGATGTTTTAACTTACATCATTAAATCAGGGCCTATTTGGTTGCCTCCATTGAAATTGATTGTTTCATTAGGTTCTCCATATAATTTTGTGAAATTCTTCATATAACCTTTGTTTATTTGCTGCCTTTTTTTTCAATCATTTTTTTTTTTTTTTTAAAAAGGGAGACTAGTGCAGCAACCCACTGCCATGGTCCCCCACTTAAATCTCGGGTTGTCCTAGCGGGGAATCAAACCCGTAATTGTGCACCTAACCACACAATCACAAGTTCGCCCTTACCAACTAGGCTACCTAAGGGTGGGTATAATTTGGGAATTGTTTGCACACACAATATTCATGTATGTTGAAATCATGCACAGCACATTGGGTAGTTGAAGTTTTAAAAAATATAACTTCAAACTATGTTCTTGGGACTATACTTTTATGGCGTTCTCTAATTTGTTTCTGTTTTTGTTTTCTTTTTGGGTCAGTGTTTGTTTCTTTATTACACCACCAATCTGTGTGTTCAAATGATATGTGAAATACTATTGAGTAATTTTTATTTTCATTCCAGTCAACTTACCCATGAAAGCTAGGAAATCATTCCAATCATTTTTTTGTCCTGGTTTCCAGCAACTTACCCATGAAAGCCTGTAAACAATGCATTTTTATGACTATTCATTATTATGATTTTTTTGTTTATAAAGATCAATGAGGACTTTGAGTTTGAATTAGAGGATAATTTGGAAGACCCACAAACACAAACCCTTGAGTCATCCTTAACCAATTCGAAAATCTGTTACATTCCCACAGTAATGCATGAACACAAACCCTTCATTGAACAAGAGTTTGACTCTTTGGATAACACTCATAACTTACACAACAATTATGCGAGGCAAGCCGGGTTTAGTGTTCAAATTGGGGGTAGCCATAAGAATAAGGGGAATGAAATAGTAAGAGAGGTGTATCTATGTTCAAAAGAAGGTGAGAAAGTAACCCAAAATAGTAAACAACCAAAAAGGCGTGGAGGGCTAACACCAAAGTGTTGCAGGGAAAAACTCGCCATTGTGAAGTCAAGTTTAGAATTCAAAGTGTCTTGCTTTGTTGAGGCGCACAACCACAGTTTTGCATCCCCTGGGAAAATTCAGCTTTTGCCATCTCATCGGCATGCCTCATTGGCCCAAAGGTCATTGGCACAATCCCTCGCTGATCCAAATATCCCTACATATCCCTCAAACACCCTGGATGGATTAATTACCAGTTTATACCTTTGCATGGGTAAGTTAAGCAACTCTTAGCTATAACGTTGTTGGACCCTTGCTCTAATTGTTCTTAACGATGAAATATTTACAAATTAGTGTAAAAGATAATAAATGCACATAAAAATAAATCAATAGCAAGCAAATGCAAATGATGAAGCTTCCAACCTGTGAGTAAAATTCCAACCGATATGATTAACATAATACCAAGAAGTTTTATGCTTGGAGATTCCAACCTTCAAAAAAAAAAAAAAAATCACATTAATAGCCATAAAAGCACCTAGAACAACATAAATAAATATATAAGTAAATAATTTTTAAAAAAAAAAAAAAAAACTTGATGTTCATGTCATAAAATAAACCAATCCTAATTAGAATGATATTGAATTTGTCTAAACTTAGGAGAAAGCATCCAACACAATAATCATACAATGAATTTTTTTTTTATTGATGAGATTGTATAACAAAAGTTAGCGTAAAATTTACATAATTATTTATAAAGCAACTACATGTAAAATGCGATATGAAGCATCGCAAGAGATTCACCTGAATGCAAAAGCAAATACAAGGAGAAATATAGGAGACGCAGATTTACACTGCAAAAACCAAACAGTAAAAAGGTTTTTAAAAAATTACTACAAACTGGTAAATATACAAGAAACAAATCATAATATCATTTTCCATCAAGGATTCAAAATAAAGTAGGGAGCATAAAAAGGAAGTTCATTCAAAAGGGACTATATCAGCACAATATTAAGTACAGAGAGAAGAATAACCCACCATAGTGGCAAATGTAACAGAGATGAAAACTAAGGACGCATTGCTCAAGTTAATATCCAGAGCTGTTCCAAGAGCCGTTGGTACAACTGTGAAAGGCAAAGGCCATCTGTAGCATTAGTTGTCAGAAAAGTTAAATAAGTGGTAGAGAAATTTAGTTGAAGTCTAAGAAGAACAGAAGACTAATATCCAAAGAACACTGCAATGTAGGCCAACAAGAGAAGATAAGATGTAATGATCACAATGAATATCCTTTTACATTACAGATCTCTCTTTCGAAGTGTTTTATACATGTAGTCCATAGCATCTCCCAGTTAACACGCATTAAATCACAAATGCAGGACTATTCATCTTCTGTTATGACTTTTTAAAAACCTCTTTCTAGATCCACAATTCATGTGGGAGCAGGGTTGTCCATCTAAAATAAGTATCTGATAAAATGCGACATCCGTTGGCCACAAGAAATAACAGAACTTTCTGCTTGAGTCCATGGTTTCACTTTATAGGAACATCCAGTGTCTCACAAATATGGGAATCATTGAACACAGTATTCCTGATAGGCAGGATTTTCAACCACTATTTTCGAAAACTGTACAAAATCCTAATATGATCCTAAATACCACAAGTTGCATCATTAGGTTACATGAAGTTTGGGGACTGAAGTAAAATCCATTTGTGGACCGATCAACCATTTTAAACATGCATACGTCTTCACAAAAACAACTTGAGGACGTCAAACCAATGCAGATGAGAATATAAGCCCTATTCAATAAGGCATCTGACCCATATCAGACATATGTGTGAGGGAGTCCTGGCCAGAATGCCTTTTTCATTTTTCTTTTTTGGATAAGGGCCAGAATGCTTTTTTTATAATAATAGCAATAATAAAGTTTTTGTTAATCAAACGATACAAAAAAGGTTCTATACATACATACATACATATATATATATATATATATATATATATATATAGAAATCAGAAAAATCTCTGTCCTTGCAAGAGTCACTAAAGGAGTACCAAAATAATCCTTGAAGAAAATAACGAATAAAATGAAAATGAAAATGAATCTGCACTCCAAGACAACTCAAGTCAACCAAACCTTAACCCCAAGTCCCAACTACATGACCCGACTACATGAATCCTTTTACACCATTAAATTGTATCAAGTGCATATCTTCTATTAAATCCTTAACAAACAAGGCATTTATCACCAATTCTAATCACGTTATTTTGAGCCTTCCTCTTTTCCTTTAAAGGTTCAACTTGAATCAAGTCACCCTTATGTATGGGTGCATTCCTAGGTCTTCGTTGCACTTAACCAAACCACCTTAGACAATTTTCCCTCATCTTCTCCTCTAGTGGTGCCACTCCTACATTCTCACAAATGCATTCATTTCTTATTTTATCTTTCCTTGAATTACCACTTATCCATCTTCACATCCTCATCTCTGCTATACTCATTTTCTACACATGTTGTTTCCTAATTGCCCAGCATTCAGTACATAAAGCATAGCCTATTATTTCTTCATCAAAAAAAAGAAAAGCATAGCCTATTATTTCTTCAAAAAAAAAAAATAAATAAAGCAAAGCATAACCGATCTTATAACTATATCGTAAAATTTTCTTTTTAACTTGATAAGTATTCTTTTGTCATGTAGTACCTCAAATGCACTTCTCCACTTCATCCAACCTGCTCTAATTCTATGGGCAACATCCTCCCCAATCTCTCCATCTTTATGGATAATTAGTCCAACCTATTGAAAGTAATCACTTTTAGGTATCTCCCAGCCACCACTTTGTGCTATACCCTCATTTCTATCCCTAGTTTGGCTAAATTTACATTCATACACTCTAGCTATATATAATAACTAAAACTAAAATGTACAGCAATTTCTCTCCTTCAAAATAACCTAAAAATACTTTATGGGTAATAGTTTGAAATTTTGTTTTTGGGAAGAATTGTGTTGTGGGAAAAATCACCTTATTTATCTTGTTCCCTTGGCTTTTTCACCTTTCCAGATCCGAAGCGTCTTAAATGTTGAGATGGTCGCCTCTCTTTTAATTCCAAATACCTGGAATTTTAACTTTTTTAGAAATCTTAATGATTGAGAAACTAAGGAGCTCTTTTCCTTTCTCCTTATCCTGAATGGGATCTCTCTGTCTCATTTAGAGACAAATAAGAAGTGTTGGTCTCTTTATCCTTCAGGTTCTTTTAATAGCAAGTTTTTCTTTTTGTCTTCAATTGAGAATCCTTTGCTTCCTAAATTTCCTCCTAAGAGTATTTGGATTAGTCAAGTGTCTCCTAAGTCAAAGTTTTATCATGGATTGTGACACATAAGAAGACTAACACTAATGGCTTTCTTCAAAAAGGAAAACCTACAACCTTTCTTCTCCTAACAGATGTGTTTTACGAAGAGCATGTACACACTATGGACATGTCACAAATATGCTGGTTATTGAGTTTCAGCGTCTCAGTAGAAGCAATAGACGCAAATTTCTTTGGGGGGAGATATGTTGGTAGTGATTTGGGTGGTGTGGTTGGAAAGGAATGAATCTTCCAAGATTAAAAATAATAAAATAAAAAAAGGAGGATGTTGGGAAGTGTAGAACAAGCTCATTTTCTTGCTTCTCTATGGGTGTCAATTGGTGAGGATTTAAACGGTCTGAATCGTCTGACCTTAGGATGGAGTCAAAGTGACTGGAAATCTATTGCCTCTTCACATGAAACCAGGAACATGCATTTTGTTGTTTGGAAGCCACTTCCTGTTGGTTTGTTTAAGGTAAATTTTGATATTCTTGCCCTTCAAGAATACAACTTTTAATTTAATATAATATCCGATTCTTTTACTTCAAACAAACTTCAAGTTATGGTCGATTTAAACTTGTATCTTTTTTCTTTAAATACCTATTACAATTTGATGATTGGAAAAAATAAATAATAAAAAATAGCAACAAAAGATGATTGTTCGCATTCACGTTTTGCAGCTACATAACAAAGAATAACAGAAGAAATGGAAATCCCAAAACTAAATAATTATCAAATCCAAAAGAAATTAGCAACTTGGTTGGCAATAATTGTGCAAAAGAAAATTCAAATTAACTTGCATATACTAAACTGATGGAGTAATAAACATCAAGATGATGATGTTACCTCTCATAAAATAGTCCCTCCAGGACATAGAAACACTAGGTTGAAATCTTTGAGACCAATACCATGTGATGGCCTTTGATAATACAGCTTGCATTGCAAAATGTATAGTGTTCATTAACAAGGGAGCCGGGAACTTTCCCAAATCATCTCCTAGCAGTGTTTTATTATACCTACCCAAACCAAAACATTACATAAAAAACAAAACAACATTTTCAGCAGCAATAAGAAAGTATAATTGAACTGGAACATAAATAATGATTTATCGAGCAGAGAAGGAACTTACAGAGTCAGAAATGTGCTAAAAGTATACCACACTAGTATGAAAAACAATGTCTTCAGCACATTCGCAACAGAAAAAGGGCCCTGGGATTTTGATGGTGATGCTTCATGGTTTTCCATAGAATTAGAGCCATCAACACCAATATTTGAGAAGCTAATTTCCCTCTCAGGCCCATTTTCAATATCAAAAGGCACATACTTCCCATTCCCATTTCCCCCAACATGAGCAGAAACACCATCCATGTTGCTACCACCATTCAACTGCATGCTCTGCCGAACCTTACTATATTGGTCTATCTCCCTGTCTAAAAACCCGTTTTCTAGCCCGCCTTGTTGGAGCAAAGGCAACTCAAAATCAGAGTCTTCTACAGTTTCATCTGCATTTTCTAATTGACGACTTAAATTGACTATCCCATCTTCATCGCACCAACCCGAGAATGAGGGCTCCCTGCGAAGACCCGACCCTTGGCTTCCACTCTGAATGTGGTTGACTCCTGTGTACTCAACTTTTTCTGTTTCCGAATCACTCTCTACCATCTCCTTCCCTATTCTATACTAAAGCCATCAATACTCCAACTCCACCCAATCCAACCAATGGCCAATGATTACATTCAGTTTCCATTAAATCAGACAACAGCCATATATTGCTTGAGTGCATAATACAAACCTAGCACATAAAAAACATTTCAAGAATGGAATTCTTGATTCATCAAAGCTTATCCAAACGAACTAAGAATCAACCAAGTTATATCATCTAATATAATAAAGTGATTACAAAGCAAATGATCTCCCACTAATAATCCAAGTTCATGAGAAAAAAAAAAAGACTTAATGTCACAGAATGCCAATCCAGGATCTATCCGAAGGCTCCAATGCTACCTGTTCAGATCCAAAATTCCATCAAAAGCAGCTAAAACCCTCCAAATTTAAGTGTCAAATAATCCAATAAATGATTTGTTTGGTGCTTAGAAACTGAACGTAAAAAAGATTGAGGAAAAAAAAATGGAAATGGAAACCTTATAATCATCAGTGTTCCCAATAGAACGAAAACATAGAAAGTTCAACTCAAGTACTGTACATTTATTTGGTTGACCTACATTAAGGTTTTCATTTTTTTCTTTTAAAGAACCTCGCAACAAGAAATCGACAACAAGTAAACTGTCCTTTCCTTTCCCTCACTTTTCCCGGCAACCAAACAGAACCCAATTCAAAATTACAAATGATCCAGGTGAAACACGTTGTAAAGCACGCGAATTGACTAAAACTCACATCAGAAACAAAATTAAAAACAAAAGACTGAAAACAACTGCAAACCTCTCAAATTGCTTCTGTATTACAATTAAGACCAATCCGAACACACCTATTTTGACCAGAGAAAAAAAAACTCAATCTCAAGTAGCTAAGAACTCAACCAAATTCAAATTCAATGAGAAATCATCAATGTAGAAGAACAAACGATTCATATGATTAGTGTCAGACAGTAAAATTCTGTACACATATATACATACAGATGTGATTGAAACAGCTATAATGAAGGCGAAGAGAGCATTGATGGACCTGAAATCGTTGCAGAGATTGGTGCGGAGAGAGAGATCTATGTAGCTGTGAGGAAATGGCGAGATGTTTTGATGAGAGATCTGATTCGGAATGGTTTTGGTTTGGGTGTTATTGTCCGTTGCTGTTGTGGTTGGTTTGTCAAAGCTTTAATGGGAAGGGAGGTTGGGTTGGGTCACTATAAAAAGCTGAAAGACCGCTGTGGGTTTTTTCATTCGTTTTAGAAGAAGTTCTTTGTGCCCCGTGGAGGAAAAAATGTAGGACGTAGATCTTGGTAATTTTTTATTCCTAAGGTAGAAATTTATACTATTATAAAAAGGATTGCACTTATGGTTGGATGTCGTAACTAAAGTACTGGAAAATCCTCATATGATTTTAAGGAATAATCAAATTTTATGGCTAAAATAGTCATTTTCATAACCACTCCTAAACTCTCTCCACTTTCTTAGGGACTCCAAAAAGTATATCTACTCTCTACAGCAGTTATTAGTAACTACCCCAATTGCCCAACTCTTATATTTTCTCATCTTTTAAAAATTGTTTTCTTTTTTCTACTATCTTTAATCTTTTTTTCAAATGAGGGTTATTTTTTGCACACACAACGCGTATACGCTGACATCTAACATGATAGAATGAGGCTAATTTTTCGCTTATTTTTTATTCTTTTTTATTTTTTTCTATTTGACGATTAGGGTGTCAAGACCATCTTGCACGCACCTCGACTAAATCCTTCCCCGGGCGATTTTAGGAGCGCACTCTCCTACATCAGCCTAGTGCATTCAAGAATTAATTCCTAGAGTGCTCTTTAGAGGAATCGAACCCAGGTCGATAGAATAGAGGAGCTCTCCTCCTACCAATTGGACTAACTCTCTTGGGTGATTTTTTCGATTATTTTGGATAGATGATCCAGGATATGCAGCACATCATTAAATTGATCACATTGAATTCATACAAATGGAAAAAATTTAAATAGTTTTGAAAGGTATATTGGTTGGCAAAGAATTACGCCTTAAGAAATAGAGGTCCTAAATTCAATTCTTACTAAATCTTTTGAGGTTACCTACACAAATTTTCATAGTTCTCATGAGTTTTGAATTTATCAAGTCCATATGAGTTGTGGGATCTTAAATGAGCTCGGGTTTGCTCAAAGGTTCCCTCCCAATCATATGCATCATAGTTCAAATATTATTAATAAAAGAATATAAGAAGATATATAAAGGAAATGAAAGAAAATAAAAATCTAGTATTCATAACTTATTAATATCACAATCCAACCCACAAGAAAATAGAGAATCAAATCAAAACAAAAGCCACTTACCTAATATATATAATCTATATCTATATATATAAAACGAAAGAATGCCTCCCTGTTGATGTCACGTGTCAATTTATGAATTTTTTTTTTTTCAAATCACATTTTGAATCCTATGAACGGTTAGAGAAAAAGGTAAAATTACCTTTTAGTGACCACTTTCCAATCTAATACCAAAAAAAGATAATATCTGTCAACTTGCTACAAATTAACTATATACTTACATCAAAATAACTATCAGTTTTCCTTTTTTCGTATTAAGTGACTTTTGGAGAAATTACTTTTTAGTAATCA
This sequence comes from Liquidambar formosana, assembly GCA_039720395.1. Classification (NCBI taxonomy): domain Eukaryota; kingdom Viridiplantae; phylum Streptophyta; class Magnoliopsida; order Saxifragales; family Altingiaceae; genus Liquidambar; species Liquidambar formosana. The sequence continues at coordinate 16,301,992 of CM077824.1, forward strand.
ATTTCCAACTTAATACCAAAGAAAAAATATTCTCTGCCAGCTTGCTACAAATTGACTGTATACATGCTTCAAAAGGACTATTAATGTTTCATGTTTGGTATTAAGTTGAGAAGTTATCACCAAAAGTTAAATTCTCTAACTTTTTTTTTTTTGGTTTTCACTGCTCTTTTCACGTAGTATAAATAGGTTGACGCTTGGTGTACACTGCATATCTCTTTGTTTTTATGTGGAAGAATCGGAAAACCTACATTGTATAATGTTCAACCTAAATTTAGTAGATTGTACCATATATCTTCGTTTTCTTTATGTTTATTTATCTTCTCCCCAAAAAATTAAACGTGTAAAATTATAAATCAGAAAAGGAAACAAATAGAGCAATGATGATTAAAAAAGAAAATACAACACACCGGAATATATATTAACATATCAAATTGCTTAAAAAACTATAAAAATGTTTAAAAATTGTACAAATGCACTTTTGCCAAACGAGATGTATCTCAAACCGTTAGGTCCAAACTAATCCCCATGATACACAAATCATCTTCAAGTCCATACGTTTGATAATGAAGGAGTAAAGACACGAACTCAAGATCTATGATTCTTGAGCCGTAGTTCTTTGCCATTTGAACTACCATCACGGGTTTATATTAATTATATATATATAATTTATATTTTTCACAATATTTATTTTTACGAACCTCACCCGTGTGCATTGCACGGGTTATAAACCAGTCTAATTCTATATTTAGGCCTTATAACCTTTTTATTTTATTTTATTTTCTTCTTTTTCTTTTCTTTTTTTTTGGTTAAAATTATACAAACCTTTTTCAATGTAATATAAAATTGCCTTTCTGTATAGAATATTACAAAACGGCCCCTCCCCAGGGTCCTTTTGTCGATGGATGGTGTGTATACTCATGGACTCCCTTCCAATATACGTGGGCCTGTTTGGTTTCCAAATAAAAATTTAATAATTACAATATAGTTTACACATAATATTGAAGACACCGGCATTTTAAGTAAAAAGGTACAAAATAAGAAAATAAAAATAAAATAATTATGAACGGATGATCATTGTTACAAAAAAAAAAAAAAAAGCGTGAAAATTCAAAATAATTACATTTTATGAATTCTTAAAAATGATTATATAACATCAATTATAGTGATGACCGATTTTTTTTTAAAAATAGTCTCACAATAATATTTTTGTACCTTTAATACTATGTAAATTATATTATATTTGTATAATTATCATCTCACAACCAAACGAGCCCTTAATCTCTCAAATTTTCAGGTGGAGTCTATGAATGCGTGACCCGTCAACAAAGTCGGCAATTGATGACTAGACATGGTGCCATGGTGGGGCATGGCCACCCCAGTTGTTAGGTTTGTGATTGTGCTCTGTGGTGGGACTGGTGTGCAGGTGAGAGTCCCCACGACGTGGGATCTCTCATTGATTGGATTTTGCCATTTGGAAAGAATGACTAAAACGATGAGGAAGAAAAGGAAAGGAAAAAAACTGAGAAGTGATTGAAAAATGAATTTTTAAAATTTTGCCCATTTGCTTTTTCTTTTAACTCTTTTCTTTTCAAGATTCAAAGAGAGGTACTAATCCAATCTGGTTGCTTATTCAGTTTTTTGGTATGGTAATTATACCAAGTGATATCAGTTGAATGATAGCTTCGAATGCTATAGTAAAACTGTGGCAAGAGGAGAGGTAATGAATGTAGGATTAAACCACAATTGCACTCAAACTTGCCAAACTGCATAATGGACCAAAAAACATGTTTGGGGCATGACTCCTCTCCTTTGAATCCTCTTCATTATTATGTGGAAAATGCTAAACCTCCCATAATGTTTCCCCTCCGCATTATTTGAATGAGTACACTCACATGGGTCCCACTCCATATGAGTGGACAGCGACCATCACGAATAATATTTAGGGGATGAGTAACAATCCTCCATAATCATTATGTTAGGTAAGGATAAAAAATGATATTGACCCACAATCTAGTGGTTTTCATTTAAATGTTATCTAAAGTGAACAAAACCAACTTGATGTGATGGTTTCAACAGTTTGATTCCTACTTTTAAACAGTGCAAAGAGTTGAGAATGTTATGACACAAATGCACATAAATAAGATGGTTGCAACTTATCCAATAATATTAATTATCTTACACTTAAATGGAGTGAGATTTCTGCCTTTTTGTTTTTTTTTTTTTCTTTTTTTTGTACAATTAGAGGGCTTCGAACTCTTATTCTATCTTAATCTAATTCTTTACTCTACTTTCTCTCACCACTAGACTAGCCCTAGTAACTTAATGAAGTGAGATTTGTAAAAAAAATACCACAATTTTTTTTTTCTCTTTTTCCCATGTTTTTACTAAAATGAAGTGAGATTTTATTGGTCGCTCAATTCAACCACACCATATGCTCAAGGGGCCAATCCTGTTTGTTAAAATGATCCCTCTTCTAATGTAACAATAATGATAATAATACAAATAATCAACGCATTTGGGCAAATGAATTCGAGCTCTTTATATATAAGTCACTTTGTAGAGAGAAGCTGCATAGGATGAGTCAATCATTTCCAAATTTTTGAAACATTTGCTTCATCGTTATTGTTAGAATGCTTGAATAGAACTCACCCCAAAAGCTAGCTATTGAAGTAAGGGTGCCCTTATACTTATATATTACACATCACATCAAACAAGTCCAATATCGCTTGGGAGTTGATATAATGTGCAATATATAAATGTAAGGGCACCCTTACCTTAATAGCTAGCTTTTGGAGTGAGTTCTACCCAAGCATTCTAATATGGTATCAAAGCATGGACTCCTAGGGATGGGTAGGGTGCATGTCTTTGGCCTGCACGTGGCAAGTGCTAGTCGAGTGAACATGCTAGGTGTGAGGGAGGGTGTGAAACGAAGTCCCACATCGCTTGGAAGTTAAAGTAATGTGCAATATATAAGTGTAAGGACACCCTTTCCTCAATAGCTAGCTTTTGGGGTAAGTTCTACCCGAGCAAAACAAGGGCTCCTAGGGATGGGTAAGGGGTGTGTCCCTGGCCTGCACGTGGCAAAGTGCTGCCAAGTGAGCACATTGCATGTGAGGGAGGGTGTAAAGCGAAGTCCCACATCGCTTGAGAGTTGATGTAATGTACAATATATAAATGTAAGGGCACCCTTACCTTAATAACTAGCTTTTGGGATGAGTTATATCCAAGTATTCTAATGGGCTTGCACGTGACAAGGTGCTGCTGAGTGAACATGTTGGGCGTGAGAGAGAGTGTGAAGCGAAGTCCCACAACCCAAACATTCTAACAATTATATGAGTACGCGCCCTCTCTGAAGTCGATGAAGAACATTGAGATTTTCGATTTTCGATTGCGGATAATTGTCAAGCTTTCTTATTGGCTAATCCCGATTTTACAGAGAGAAATATGGACACCAGTGGGCCCAGTGTTTGTTCATCCAAGCACTTTAATAATGAGCAGGCCACACTACTCTTTTTCTTTGATAGAAAGGTATCACTTCATTGTAACTTCATTAACACATAAAGAGTAGCGTAGTACAAAACACCAAGAGGAAGTTTACCACAACACTACTACAAAAACAGAAAAAAGCACCAGCACAGAATATCACCCTATACAAAATGCTGCAAAGATCACCTGCCAAGAGAGAGAGAAACCAAGATTTGAGGATACAAACTAAGAAGACTGAAACTAAAACAAATCAACATAGCTGGAGCAAGCAAACGGTGCATTAGCATGAGCCTCCTAGACACTATCGCGGGCGTGCAAACCATCTTACACAGAAGGAAATGAGTAGCCAAAAAGGCGATGTCCTTTGAGATCTTTAATCTGCATGTTGACTTTCCTATTTCCTGCAAGGTGATGCTAGATAGGATGATTCACTCCTTCCAACCTTATCCAGCGAGCATGAATTCAAATCCATTCCCAATCTCACTCGCCATGCATTAAGGAATCTTGATCATCTCTCACGGAGTGCGCTGGGTCAGTGGGAAGAAAGGCTTTACTAGGGCATCTGAAGATTCGAGTTCCTTCGATATCTAAAATTCAAGAGGGACTTCTAGAAACAAAGTCTGTTTACCACAGAAGCATGGTTCATGACCCGAATTAGGTCAAGCAGTAGCAACATTGAACTGTACATGTTGCACTGTACCAACCGCCACGCAAGAAATAAAGAATTATTATGTTCAGCACTTGCATATCCATCTTTTAGTGAATTAAGTTTAGAGTGCTTAAAACTAGCCATGGAACAATACATCTGAGTTGATATAGGGTTGGGGAATCGAATTATTATGTTCTATAGAGATTTTTAAAAATAAAATTATTACTTTCTAAAGATACTATCATCTAAGGGTGTGGTTTTTCTCTTCCTTGATATTTTTTTTCTCATTGGGTATGCCTTTACATCACTGTTTTTGCTAAAGGAGCCTTGGCTCAGTTGGCGTCACGGTGGTGATGGTTCTGCGTAGGTTTATGGCTCGACTCACCAAGAAGTTGTTCTGGGCATGTAATTAAGACTTTCCAGATCCAGCAAGGTCGATAGATATTAACTAATACTCTGTAATAGATATTAAAATTGATGGAAAAAGAGGGCTGATAATTCAAGAGCATGACATCATCTCGATGAAACCTTCACTCAAATGATGACCTCAAAACATGCACGGGCTATGGGCAAAAAGTCATGCGTCCAACAATAAAGTTCTTCTAGATGTTAGACATTTAAACCATGTTAATTATGAATTTGCAGGATTCCTCCATAGAGCTCAGGTAATTGACTAGGTTTTGGTCAAAAAGGAAAACAAAGGAAAGAAAGATCTTGCTCATATACAAGTCAACTCTAAAATTCATAGGTACAAATGAACACCCACCAAGCTTCTTTTCAACACAATAATATCAAAAGTCATACAACCTAAACAATTATTGCACCAGGGATTGTGACAGATAGGGTGAAAAATTAAGTAAATAAATAACAACCAAAATTTAGACAAGCAACTCTGGAAAATCTAGGACTGAACCTGAAAATCAAACCACCAAAATAATGCATAGAACTCAAGTATGTTTATGGATTGTCAAAAAACTATTTCAGAAAGAGGGTTTCTTTTATATTTAGGAAAATGAGGAGTCTAAAGATGTAGACACCACAAAATACAAGACAAATGGTGTTTGTCCTCTATACTAAATATTGTTAAAAATACAAGACAAATGAGATCCACATATGATAGCTGCACCTGGAATGTCAAAACCTTATGACATGATTTGGAAACCAAGCTACCTCAACTTCTTATATATAAAATTTAAATAAAAACAAAAACAAAAAACAAAAAACACACACAATGTACAACACAAAATCATAGTAAAACTTGCAAAACAGTTTCCAATCCCCTTGATAAATGATGGCTACTATCGTATGGAAAACTTACAAATGCAAGCAAAGAGAGCTATTCACTTGACAGATAAACCAACTAATAATAATAAAAAGATGTACAACATGAAATCTAAGTAAAACTTGCATAACAGCTATCCCCTTGATAATGAAGGCTACTATCGTATGGCAAACAAAAAACTGCAAGCAAATAGAGCCATTCACTTGAAAGATAAACAAAATTCACATGAAAGCACTAGCAACAGAAGTCAATAGGTTTTACTCAAAGAAAATGTAATACCGCATGTCAGTTGTGCAGATCCAGTTCCTGTTGCGTTTTGTAACACCAAAAGGACAAGAAAATGATATAAGATGGCCCAAATTTACATTTTTTCTTTAAAATAAATAACTATATTTTAAATTTTAAGTAGAAGAAGAAAAGAGGCCATTGGATTCATAAATAGTGTAGGGAAATTTAGAAAGTGTTCTATTTAGAAGATTACTCTCAAGTCTCAACTTAACAAAACTTCAATTCCACCAACAAGGTGAGCTACTTGAACCCTTTTACGCCATTTAGTTCCATCAAGGGCTGTACCCTTTGTTAAATCCTTAGCACACATGTCCTTTCTCCCTAACTCTAACCACACTATTTTGGGTTTTTCTCTTGTCCTTTTGAGGCCTTTGAGTTGAAGTTACCTTCAATACAGGGTGCATTTCTAGGTCTTTGTTGCACATGACCAAAACACATTAAAAGATTTTTCCCCATCTTGTCCTCAATTGGTACCACTCCTACCTTCTTACAAATACACCCATTTCCTTTTTCCCTTCTTTTTATTATCTGTCCTCATATTTATGGTCATCCATCTTAACATCCTCATTCTACTGCACTCATTTTTTTGAACAAGTTGATCACCACCTAGAGTCAGAACAACCACGTAACAACAGTTGGTAAAGTCTCAACCAATGAATTTGAAAAAATTACTCAACTACAAATACTTCAGCTTCCATATAAAAAGTAATAAATAAAATTGCTATGAAGGGGAAAAAAATTCCTACGTGGATATCAATTTTGACCCCCAACTTAGTATGTAACATGGATTTCTTATTTGACTAAACTAAAATCTCTAAAACCTTCTAGAACAGAAACATGTCTAACTATAGTTTTATATTGGACCAATAAAGACTTTTTTACAACCAAGGAGAAATTCTTCCACTTAAATTACCCACGTAACATTTTTTAATTCTAACTCCAAGTTCTAAATAAAAAAAGGAACCTAAAAAAATACTCCAAAAGACTTTGCCTAATAAACACACCTAAAGGAGTTACTCCTAAGGGAAAATAACATACACAATAAATTTTGGAAAAAAATAAACAAAAAGATAAGTAATCAGGAATTTGTGAGACAAAACCATATCCCATGGTTAATTAAAGCGCTGTAAGCTAAGGGTGGGGCTTTTGATCCTCATTCTTTGAGTCATAAAACTTATAATAAAGCCATTCACACCATTCAGTCTTAGTTGGAAAAAACTTGACCACTAGTGCCTTTTCATTCAATGATAAGATTTGAACCCCTGAACACCCCCACCCAACCCTTTAGATAACTGCTTGCACCAATGTGCTACAACAGCTTTGGCAACTCAACCTCCAAGTTTAAAGTGCAAGATTGATAGAATGAAAGTGCAGCCTTTCAAACAAATCAACTGAAATTTCACAAAATTATCCCATTCGTCATTACTTAGTGGCCAAGTCATCTAGATAAATCGTTAGATGTTCGAAGATGCCATTTCTGGATATCAGTCCAAGACTTTAGTTCAAGTCTCCTCAGTAGCCTTAACACTACTTCACTGGGTGAAGTGAGGACACTACCGCAGTTAAGTCTCAGTTGAGTCTTCTATATAAACTGTTAAATGTTCGAAGATGCCATTCTTGGATGTCAGTCCAAGACTTTAGTTCATGTCTCCTCAGGAGCCTTAACACTGCTTCACTGGGTGGGGTTGGGACAGGTAGCATCCCCCAGTCCTTTTATCTCTTACCACAAATAGGATTTAACTACCGTCTATTGGCAAAAAATCACACACAACATCAGTTTTCAAGATATCTGCTCAACAAAATCTTCCATGTTCCTTTAATGTGCTATTCAAAGGAACTATAAGGGGGATGTCTTTAATGGATTTATCACTGGTGGGGTTTCAATTAAAACCCTCCGTCTTTCTGTATGCTTGTCTGTTTCCCCTGTATACTCTGTATATGTTAAATTGTCATTAACAAAAGTATTATGATTGTCTATTAAATAAAAATAATAAATTAATAATATTGATTACCAGAGTCAAGGCGCACTCAACCCATGCTAACTAGTACAAACGTGCATACTTCTCCAATTTGCATCCTAACTAATGAATAGTCGTTTGACAATTATGATGCATCTCCTAAAGAAAACCAGAATGTCGAAGATATTTGAACATCATGAATCCTTTTTGTTACTCCCCTCCAATATGGCCAACATAGGTGGCATAGACAATGTCTTCTGTGCATGTTATCTGAATTATACGATGATCTTCCTCTAACTGCTCCTCCACTTGTTCTATATTATCATTCTCTTCTATTTTTTTGATAACGAGGAAACCCTTCGGGCAAACCCCAGGCCCATATAAGACCCCACAACCCATATGGACCAAGTAAGTCCAAGGCCCATGAGAACCATGAAACCTTGTATGGGTAGCCCCAAGGATTTTAGCAAGAGCAGAACTCAGGACCTCCGCTTCATGAGGAGGAATCCCTTGGGGTTCAGAATTCTCTTCTCTTTAGCTTCTGACATTTCAGGATCATACAATATTATACATCATGCAAGCATGTGTGCACACTGATATTATGTTATTTAAAATACCTCAATCTGAAACCGAAATTGATCTAGGATATCTAGATTTTGCAGTTCTATTCAAGAAATTTAAGCGAACTCAGAATCAAATCTAATATAAGATAGTATTAAAACTTTTAGGGCAAAAACAAAATTTTAAATCTTATGTTACATGTTATCTGGTTTCTAAAAAAGGAAACAAAAAATGAAAAGACTCAACTCAATTAACCAAGTAATTGTACTAAAGGTTCAAAAGAGTGCAAATTCAGTTTTCTTGGGTCCTAAGCAATGAATATCTAAGATCCAAATTTTTACTCTCTATTCTTTTCAACCTTTTCTGAGTAACCAAGATCTATACACCATATACTCTGCTTTAGTTGTACATAAGAGTATAAGACCTTGTGATCCAAAACAATCACTCTAAAGTTCTACATTCAAACAAGAAATTCAGAAACTCCCTGACCTTGCAACCACGTGTGTAAATCACTAACAACAGCAGACACTAGAGTACCTCACTACCTCCTATATATGCCAAGCCAATTCATCCAAAACCAACACAAGATGATGAGCAAAATGGATCTCGCCCTAGGGGCAGGAGGGGGGAATCACTAGGACTATACCAGGTCCATAGTTCAACATAAAAATAACTAAAAAATTCTAAACAGTAAAAAATTACAACCATAAATAGATACACAAAGAAAATGGACTTGGAAAAGACATCGGAAAAAACTAGGAAAAATATCATCTGATATTACTAATCTGATAAAAAGGTTTGCACTATATTCAACCACAGTGAAATTCCTTACTCATTACCCAAGAAACAGTTGCCTAGAGAAATTTTTTCTTATAATAGGGTCATCTTATACACATGTAGTCCAAAAAGTCAAAAATCCTCCGTAAGTAGCAACTTTTTCAATTATATATTCAAGAAAAACATGACAAAAATTTATGCATCAAATCTCCAATAGTATGGCATCTCCTAACATGGAAAATGAAGATATATCCTAAAATGGGAAAGTAAATAGAATGAAAAGCTTCAGCATAAAGTAAAGTTTCTAGTATATATATCAAAAGAAGGAAAGGTAGATGAACAAAGGCACAAACCCTCTGACCTTTATCAAATAAATACAAAATTAATGAACATAGGTAATCTCTCGCAACATCAGAGACATATGAGCATGCATCTGGTGTGCACCACAACAATGAGCTCCAATGAGGAAAACTACATGGCCAAAATAATCATACCTCTACTTTGTTAATATACAACAAGCCATCAGGTCAAGTGCTGTGAGAATCAAACAACATTATGTTCTTTCAGCTGGAGTAAGGTGCCCCATCTGTTCTGTAAGGTTATCTACATTATTCATTTTCCACCAAGATTTTTTGGGATCAGCTGCCGGCTTCTTATCAATCTTTCTGCCATCAAAATCCCTTCTTTCTGACTGGACTTCCTGTGTTTCAGCTGAACCAGGAGTCTCTGTCAGGAACTGTTCCCAAAAGACATCATTCACCCCAGTGGCCACAGCAGGAATGGTTATCCCTGGTACCCGTTCTTTGGAGGCCTCAATTCCAGGAGCATTAGCAGGTTTTGAATTTACATCTATCCCTGAAGATTTAGGCCGACTATCTATATTGAGATAAATTGAACAATTAGCAGGACTGTCCACATGACTCGTAGACCCAACCAATTCCAGAGATGAATGATTATCCCTTGAATGAGTTGGAGATGCATGGAATGTAGGTGAGCAAGGTTCGACATTTGTTTCAGGGTCTCCAGATGATTCATGCATTTCTGTAAGAACAACAGGAGAAGGCACTGAAAGTACACCAAAATCATAGATATTTTCACTGGAGGCCTGAGCAACCCCATGGATAAAATTCTCCCAAAAATTTAAGGACAACTCCAACTTCTCAACTAACTCCAAAGATAATGCCGGAGTAGAAAGTGCATCTGTGTTTTCTTTCTGGAAAGTCAACATCCAGTTCTCTTTAATACTGGCTTCATCATAGAAGTCATCAGTCTTCAACAACCTTCTCTTTTTGTTATGAATTTTTGACTGTTGCATGAGACTAGAGGCGAACTCCGGTTTCTGCACTAGTTGAGCCAAGAAGGCCATCATTCGTCTGTGTTGGTATTCCATACTTTGCACACGCTCCCCCAAAGACTGTATTTGAAACTCAAATTCCTTCTTCTCCTTATTATTCCTCTGTACCTCTAATAACAGCAAGCTATTATCATGTTTCAGCCTCTCAATTTCTTCCTCAAATTCCTGTTTCTCTGATTCGGTCAATGGATTTGAATTCCCTTGACTCTGTGAGGAATGGCTATGGATTGGCTTGCGTCGGTGAATGTTCTTTAAAAGGTGCCTTTGTCCTCTTATAAATTCCTCATTTGCAAACTCCCACTGATCAGGATCTATTTTTCTAAAACCCTGATTAAAGACAAAAGAAAGCTTGAATATGAGCAAGAAAATCTCAACAAAAAAAAAAAAAAAGAACTCAAACATCACATTAATAGATAAATAATAAGATAATTGAGTTCAAATTAAATGGAGACTAATATTCTGACATACGTATTTCAAAATTGAGGAAGATCTATCCCATATCTGGTACTCCATGGTTTTATTTTCTTACACACAATAGCAATTACACAAGAAGTTTCAAATACAATACCTAAAAATATCATAATGTGAGAAATTATATCAACCCCATTATCAAATTTTTAAGAAATTAAATGAAACTCCAAATTAAGCAAACACTGAGGGCCTATTTGGTTGTATACGAAGATTGAATGGTAGCATTCACATTTTGCAGAACAGCATTGAAAGTACAAATTTATAATTTTGAATGGGCCATCTAAAAAGGTTAGAGCCAAAGCCATAACTGACTATACACAATCAAATTTAGGAATTCCAAAAAAAAAAAAAAAAAAAAAAAAATCTTTTTTCCCTCAGAGTTTTCACTGTCATCGCAATGATGGCTGCATTTTCTTGAATGGCCCCATTCACAATGATGGATTTGTTCACAAAATTATACAGAAACACAATAAAAGTTCATTTCCAAATTAAAACTAACGCGATTAGACAAGTATATGAATTTAAGCAATAATCATCAAATAGAACACATAAAAACAGACAAAAAAAATTGTGAATAAAACAAATCATTTCCATTTTGAAGAAACATTAAGAACTTACATATGTATTGAGCTGCCTAACGAAGCTCGAGAAATTGTTGTGCTTGAAATACTTAGGAAGCAAGTCTCTAGCAAATTCAGGTGGATTCCACACAACGAAACTCCGGCCATTCGGACTCCACGCGACGATGGAATCCGTCGACGAATCATCCACCATCTCATAAGTTTTGGTAAGGAAAGGCGGCGGCGCATTCGAATTTCCCTGAGACCCATCCATCACGAAAACCCTGCCTTCAAAAACTCAACTCCAGAAGACCAAATCACAAGAAATGAAGAGCATCTTCAATCATATCTAATTCAAAATCAAGAAATTGGTCAACTTCTATCAAATTTCAATGAAATGAGAAGATGGGTCGCATTCGAATTGCCCTGAAAGTCGACCCAAAAGACCAAACCACGAGAAATTGAGAAGCGGATCGAATCTAAGCAAAATCCAATCAATTGGAGAGATGGGTTTTGAATCAGATTAGGCAGAGATTGATTAAAACGGCACAAATCTTGCGAAACTAAGGATTCGAGGAAAATTGAAATTATGCAGTAGGCTTTTATCAATCTTCTTCTGGAAGATTCGATCAATATAAGAGGAGTGGTGATTTGAATACAAAACTTGGAGGAGAAGCAAGAGACAGAGGAGAGAGGAGACTTGAAATTCTTTTTAACGGTGTTGAAGGAGAGGAGCTGTAGAATTTTCAGAGGAGCTTTCAAGGGATCGCAAATTCTTCGTCAAATTTCAGCATAGCGTGTGTATATATATAAAATATGTATAGTATAGATGCATGTATATGGGAAGGGGTTTGAAGAGAGAGGTCGTGGAATAGTCCTGAGAAAGGAGACTACGACGGGAGAGAGAGTAAAACCCAGCGTTGTGGAAAAACCATTGACTGCAGCCATGGCGTTCAAATGTGGAGGAGAATCAGTCCAATGTTCGTTTTTTTTTTTTTTTCTTTTTTCTTTTTTTTTTTTCACTCTACATTTTTTTTTCTCCTCCCTCTATTCCTTTCACTTTTCTTATACTCCGTATAATTTTGCTTTTATGGCATTTTGATACTCCGATAAGATTTCATGGGAGTTTTATGTTTTTTTCATTGTATTTTATAGTTATTATGAATAAGATGGAGATGAGAAAAAATTCATACTTACTTATGGTTATGGACAAGAGTGAATAACTAACTAATTATAATATAGTGGCATTTTTTTTAATTGTTGAGTAGGATTCAAACTTGTGAAAAAAAAAATAAAAAATTGATACTTATTTATTGATATTAGAGTTTAAAGATATAAATAAATTCTATTGATTGTTAATAAAATAAAATTTAAAAAAATTTAAAAAATAAGACCAAATAATTTATACTTACTATATAAAAAGAAATATCTTTGTAGTTGGATTACACCTAAATTTACTAACAAAACTCTTAGTCTCTTACAACTTTCTAAAACAAATATATAATTTGGTAATTTCAGTAAGGAAGGGGTAATTTCCACAACCTTTCTGGCTTCATCCATAACCCTCTTAATGTTTTAGTTGACTTTTGGGTCGTTTTCCATTATTAAAAAAAAAAAAAAAAAAACCTCAAATAATGCTAGAATACCTAATTTTCCTTTATTACATCTCCCCTCTATCCATTTTCATACGATGTAGTATTTCTTTTTCTTTTTTTTTTCCTAAATTCCCATATTGCTACTTTCTTTTCATAGAGCAATCCTCTTAACACACTGATTATATATACTACTTTAACGAACAAACTAGTGAACAAAAATCTTATACACATTAATCCTTAATACATATGTGCTTTAATGAATTGGAAATCTCTCCTTTGAAACATCTCCCTCCCCCCCCCCTTCCCTAAAACCCCCTTCTATTATTACCCATTTTGCAGGATATCCCCTCTAATAAAAAACTCACCAAAAAACCTCCTATAATGTCTCGGGGGTACGTCGTTAACAGAAGATTGAAAAGTCCATTTTGCCCTTCTTCCTTTTTTTGAATAAATAGTTGATTTTGAATTGATAATATTGTTATATTATGAAACGGTGTCGTTTTTATAAGAAATAAAAATAAAATAAAAATTTTGCTCCTCTATTCCTCTGGCATACCAATCCAGGAAACAAAGAAGAGGAGAACCATGGCAGCCCTCTACCCACCACGGCAACCCTTCTACTTAATCATCCAACTCACTCCAACATATAGGCATGAATCTGTAGTTAAAGCAAAGGGGGGAGAAGAAAGAAAGAGGGGTTAATAACGATTTAATAACTTCAACTTTGGGGGTAGTTTCAATTTGGTCCATAAACTTAGAATTGTCTCAATTTAGTGACAACATTTGAACTTTTGTTGCAATGTGGTCCAGGGACCAACGGCCGTTACGTTTATAGACGGAAAAGACCACGTGAGCGCCACGTGAGGCTGAGGTGGATCCAAGCTGGCGTCCACGTGTACATTCTGCCCAAAATCAGACCACGTGCAAAGCACGTGATATGAAAACCAGCCATTTTGAGGGTTTTCACCGAAAAGGAAAGCGGGATTAGCAAGCCCCAAATCAGCTCCGGCACCTTCACGATCTCGCAAGCCCCAAATCAGCTCTCCAAATTCCCGGAGCTGGAGCATCTACACCCGCCGCGAAATCACCCAAAAATACCAAATCCTCGAGCGCGTCGGCTCCGGCACCTACGCCGACATATACAAAGCCCACCGCCTCTCCGACAACCTCATCGTGATACTCAACAACTCACCAAGCGAAGATGAAGACTTCGTGCTGGTTCTCGGTTTTTGAGGTTCAATTTGGTGGCAGTGATTAAGGAGGCGAAGAGGGAGTGGAAGGGCAGAATGAGTGTCGGTGAGATTAAGCGGTGGATGATTCAGATTTTGTATGGGGTGGATGCTTGTCACCAGAGTTCGATTGTGCATAGGGATTTGAAGCCGTCGAATTTGTTGGTTTCGGATAATGGGGTTTTGAAATTGGCGGATTTCGAACAGGTATTGATGGGAATTTGCAGAGTTGGCTAGAGCACAGGTGGCAGCAGTAGTTGCATTTGAGCCGATTGACCGAGTCTAAGAAGCACCTCGCCTTGATCCATAGCCACCAGTCGCAGATCCACTTGATCTAGTCGTTGAGACTTAATCGGTTCACCCAGAACCAGAACGCTATAGTTGCGTATGTATGTATTGTTGCTTAGCGAGTCGAAGTCCCGGCTTTTCTGCCATCACCTTGTCCGGATCGAAACCCAGAGCCAGTACTGTAGCGGGGTAGTCATTCAAGGGTTTCACCTGGTATAGGTCATTGAGTTTCGGGTCTGCTCCAGTGAGCGGTTAAGGCTGCTAGTAGGGAGACGTCGGACTGATGCTAGGGGGGCTTTGGCTTACATTTTTATGTTTGGTTGATGAGAAAATTGAGGGAAAAGAAAATGACATTTTGATTATTGGGCTTTTAAATTGGCGGGTTTGAAGAAAAATACCTAAATTGGTTCTTTTTTTTCATGAATCTGTTGAATCTCATTTCTTCATATTGGTTGATTTCGTTCTTAATTTGGAGAATTTGGGGCTTTGCGAGATCCTGAAGAAGAGGAGAGCTGATCTCGCTTTCCTTTTCGGTGAAAACCCTCAAAAATGGCTGGTTTTCATATCATGTGCTTTGCACGTGGTCTGATTTTGGGCGGGATGCACACGTGGACGCCAGCTTGGATCCACCTCAGCCTCACGTGGCGCTCACGTGGTCTTTTCCGTCCATAAACGTAACGACTGTTGGTCCCTGGACCACATTGCAACAAAAGTTCAAATGTTGTCACTAAATTGAGACAATTCTAAGTTTATGGACCAAATTGAAACTACCCCCAAAGTTGAAGGTATTAAACCGTTATTAACCCAAGAAAAAGCTACAGGAGGAGAGAAAAATGGAGGAAGACCGAAGAAGAAAAAGGCAAATTTTCCGGTTATCTTTAATAGCGACCCAATATACCAGAATCAACTAATTTCCATTAACTTCATGCCCAACCACACATATACACCACTATTAATCAACCACTATAATCCAATCCCATTCTCAATTAAACCCATAAACCGATTCCACCCCATCGACCATTAGAACCCTAATTGCCCATAACTCATGGACAGAGATGAAGATAAAAGAAGCTAATTGTAGTGGTTTTGGTAACGATAGGTGGAAGTGAAGGAGAAAGGTTCAGATCTGGACCAACCCACGACCGCTGATCATCCCGTCCTTTGATCTGTCTTTGATCTCCAAATACTCATCTGGAACTGCAACGGCAACAAAGGCCCACTAGAATTGGCAGCTTACAGCCATAGCTGACAGATGGGGGGAACTCCATGTTTGAAACCCACGTGTGGATAACGGCGATGATGGATGGTGTGGAGGGTTAGGGTTTTAAAGATGAGAGCTAATTGTCGGTGGGGAGGGTTTGGGGATATCCATAATTGGATCGATTCATGCTGGTGGAACAGAAGAAGGGGAAGATTTCAGACCTAGAGCAATCAACCTTCAACTGCAAAATACCCACTGTTAGTGGTCTTAGGCGGCACCATTATCTTCACCGGACACCACAATAGACTGGTACGATTGGCTTCCATCTCCATTTCTCTAAAGCAACCCACTCTTGCCAGCTGCAAAATCTCCACCTGTCGTTGATATTTCCATGGCGGCACCATGATTTCTCCAGTCGTCGGAGCAAACCATGACCCCCGGTGAGGTAGCCATGCCACGACAAGAGAGAGGAAGAGATAGAGTGTGTAAATAAAATCACTAAGGGCAAAAACGTCACTTTAGTATAGATAGGGTATTTTTGTCTTTAAAGTAATAAATAGTGTCACATGCTAAGCACGTGACACTAAACTGTTAGTTTTCTTAATGGCAGATGGACGGCAAGGGGAAAATTGTCAATCCCTAGTAAATATAAGGGGTGTTTTGGTGGGTTTTTTATTAGAGGGGGCTTTTTTGCAATTTTACCCTTCTTTTTCTTTTTCTTTTTTTCGCTCTACATTTTTTTTTTCTCCTTCCTCTATTTCCTTTCACTTTTCTTATACTCCTTATAATTTTGCTTTTATGGCATTTTGATACTCCGATAAGATTTCATGGGAGTTTTATTTTTTTTCATTGTATTTTATAGTTATTATGAATAAGATGGAGATGAGAAAAAATTCGTACTTACTTATGGTTATGGACAAGAGTGAATAACCAACTAATTATAATATAGTGGCATTTTTTTTAATTGTTGAGTAAGATTCAAACTTGTGGAAAAAAATTGATACTCATTTGTTGATATTAGAGCTTAAAGATATAAATAAATTCTATTGATTGTTAATAAAATAAAAAAAACAAAAAAAAAAACCAAATAATCTATACTACTATAAAAAGAGAAATATCTTTGTAGTTGGATTGCACCTAAATTTACTAACAAAACTTTTACAACTTCCTAAAATTAAAATATAATTTGGTAATTTCAGTAAGGAAGGGGTTATTTCCACAACCTTTTTGGCTTCATCCACAACCCTCTTAATGTTTTAGTTGACTTTTGGGTCATTTTTCATTATAAAAAAAAAAAAAAAATTCAAATAATGCTAGAATACCTAATTTTCCTTTATTACATCTCCCCCCCCCCCATCCATTTTCATACAATGTAGTATTTCTTTTTCTTTTTTTTCCTAAATTCCCATATTGCTACTTTCTTTTAATAGAGCAATCCTCTTAACTTAGCACACTCATTATATATACTACTTCAACGAACAAGCTAGTGAACAAAAATCTTATACACATTGATCCTTAATACATATGTGCTTTAATGAATCGGAAATCTCTCCTTTGAAACACCCCCCCAAAAAAAAAAATAAAAAATAAGAGAGAGAGATTATGAGGCCACATGGTAACACCCGAAAAAATTCCAACATTGTAACACTTGCAACCTGTTGATCAGCCAAGTAGGCCACACAAGCTTCCCCATTGATTGATTATTAATAGCAATAACAACAGCATGCTCATAGATTTCAATAATAACCACAAGCATTTTTTGTTGCCTAGAAAATATTGCCATCGTCATCATTCAAATAAATAGATAATAATATTAGGATAAACTCTAGTTCCATTCAAATCAAATATGGTTCATGAGCATTTTTGATTGTCCAAAAAAATATACATATAACCTCAAGCATTTAATCCCTCAAGCATTTAAACTATTAGGTTCACAATGCAGCCAAAAAAATAAAAACCATTTCAATATTCGTCTTTCGATTGTAGGGTCACGTCTTCCTTCAATAGCTTCAAATAGTTTCTTGTATAAATTGGTATCCTTCTTCTATATTTCCCTTATATTCTGTTGTTAAGAGAAGGGGGTAGTATGGGAAATTAGGTAAAAAAAGAAAAAGATTGCATTGTGTGAAAGTGAATGGAGGAGAGATATAATAAAGGTAAATTGGGCATTATGGCATTATTTGAGTTTTTTATGCACAAGCAATTCAAAAGTCAATCAAAACATTAAGAGGGCTGTGAATGAAGTCAAAAAAGTTGTGGAAATAGCCCATTCCCTTTCAATAACTTGAAAACAGTTACTTACACCAGCAAGATTCTTTCTCTCTCTCCTCTCCATCTCTGACATGATAAGTTCTTAGTTTTGTTCTTCTATATATATATATTTTTACATATTATTATAATTATTGTGTTGTGCACGTATCCCGTGTGCCCAATTACTAATTATAGTAAAAAAGCGTCAAGAATGGTAACAGGAGAATGGGATGGGGCGGGATCGGTGGGATGGGGTCTGTAGTATACTAGCCCCCCAACCCTAACTATGAAACCCTAGCTCCAACCCCCCCTAACCCCAATGGATCCTATACAGGCAAAACCATCTCTACCCCTATTAACCATTTGAGATACTTGCTTCGCCCCACTACCTTTTTCCTTTTTTTTTTTTTTCTTTTTTTTTTATTATTATTATTTAATTTTTGGTTATTATTTACCGATTGTCATTTTATATATTAATGCTTCACAAGTCTATAAATTAGGAATTAAAACTCCATACATTAAAAGTCTTAATTTCCAACTTTCCATTAAAATGGTAAAGTTATATATATATATATATATATATATATAGAGAGAGAGAGAGAGAGAGAGAGAGAGAGAGGAGACGATGAAGTGAACACTTACTAATATAAATTATATTAGCTCCGCATTAAAGATTGTACCTTGTGCATTAGTAAGTTATAAAGTACATAGGATGAACATTGGGCTAATGCACATGATACAATCTCTAATGTATGGTGCTAATATAAGTTAGGTGTACGCATAATCATTTGATCAAGACTATATAAGTTAGGTGAATACATAATCACTTGATCAGGGTTATATATATACACACATGATTATATTTGGGTATATAGGTAATGATATAATGATAATAAAATTAAAAGTTATAACCAGAGCGGGACGGTCTTCAAGATAGGATAAAGTAATGCTAGAACGACCTCGGACCGGCTTAAAATTTTAAAATTCGCTCTTATCTCGATCCGAACTCCCAAAAAAAATCTGCTTAAACGGTGACTAGGCGCAGGACGGGGTTAGTACCTAGTGGGATGAGTCAATTTTGTCTATCTCTAAGTGGCATTTTCGCAATACTATAGGTTATGTCAACATGATGGTCGTCTACTTATCCGGAAAAAAAAAAAAAGGATAAAAGAAAAAAAAATAAAAATAATGGTGGTCGTCTTACATGCTATGCTGTGATTACATACGTATGGCTAAGTATCATTTGAACACGTAATCTCAAAGTACAACCACGACAAACATGAATTCCTCAACATTTCCAACCCCACCAAAATCTCAGAAAAATCCGGTCAGAAGCCGCCAAGTCTCCAAAGTATCTCAACTGAGATTTTTTCTTACTCCACTCGCATCCGTGGCGTCCAATTTGCCCACTAGCCAAAACCAGAGATATTTCAAGCCAAAAAAAAAAAAAAAAAAAAAAAATCTCACTCCCCACTCTTCACTTCACAGACATACACCGCTACATATACCTCCGCTAAATCTTTCTCCACTTCCGCTGAACTTAGCAGAGATTTCTACTGTCTGACATAGAGATGGAGACTGAAGTTGCTAGACGAAGAATCAACTTGATCGCCGGTCATTTCGCTGCTACCGATGATTTAGCTGCAACCCATGTCTTCCCAATGGTAATCCTTCATTTTCTCTTTCGCCTTTCTCCCCTGTTTGGTTCCCGAGAAACCGTAAGAAAAAGAAAAGAAAATTTTCAATTAGTTGGGACCTGAGGACTCTTGTGGTCTAAACTCAACTGTACGTAATAGGCTCATTCACAATTTTGTTTTTCTGCTTCTTTTCCTCAGCTTTCTCGGCAACCAAACGGAGTGTAACTCAATTTGAAATTTTGAACCTCTTGGATTACTTTTTAATCATTTGCAAAGTGAAACTGGCGGTTATCCGAAGATAGATTGTTGAATTTCAGCCATTTGGGTCTGTTGGTTCTGTTAAGTGGATATGTTCATGTTTTGTGTGAATGTCTGTTACTTTAGGAATGTTCTTGATCAAGCTTAACACAACTAAGAGTAGAGTTTTTCATTTTGTTTTTGGACACTAATGGCCAAAAGAAAAGAAAAGAAAAAAAACCCTCAACTCAACTCAGAAAAGCCTTAATTCCAACTAGATGGGATTGGCTGCATGAATCCTTTCTTTCCATTTAAGCTCTATTAAGGGCTGTATCCTCTGTTAAGCCTCTAACACACATGGCCTTTCTCATGACCTCTAATCATGTTGTTTCGGACATTCCTCGTCCTTTTGGGGCCTTCAATTTGTATCAAATTGCCCTTCCATATTGGTGCGTTTTTAGGTCTTTGTTACACATGAGCCAGACCACCTTACACGATTTTTCCTTATCTTGTCCTCACTTTGTACGACTCCTACCTCGTTCGATACCTCGTTCTTAGGATTATCCTTCTATACCTTCTTCTTTCCCTTCAATTTGTACAATTTTTGCTCATATTGGTGCGTTTCTAGGATTATCCTTCCATACCATCTTTCCGTGAACCAAACAATGCCTTGCACTGTTAACTATGCGCAAGATGGTTGAACAAGTATGAAGTTGTGGCCCATTAAAGCTGATTCTATCAAGAATTGATTAAAAAAATCAAAAGTAATGCATGCTATTTATCTCGTACGAGTCATGCAGAGATTTGTGAACGGTCTTCAATCTTTAGATCTATTCTTGAGCGCGTGCTATTCCAGTGTTTTATGTCATCTACATACAGTTTGTTGTAAAACCTTTTAAAAGGAGGTGTGCATAGTGTTCTGATGGTACAGTATTACTCTGCACTTAGGACTACAATCATCATTTTTTTTTTCTTAATACTAGCTACTGACTACATGATAAAGCATCTGCTCACAACTCCAATTAGTTTGGCTAGAAAATATCCGATTACATTATATCAATTCCATTTCTTTGCCATGAACATTAGATTAATCTTATTGGTTCACAATTTGTATGACCACACACAACTATGCATGTCCACTTGATCAGTTGGAAGATAAAACTACCGTCAGATGTTTCATTTGAACAGCCGTCTTTGACAATTTATAATAGAAGGATAATCCTGTATCCATGCGGATCAAATCCATTGTGTAGCATGAGTCAAACCAAACTTACACCATTAGTCATTGAACACCTAATTTATCCATCACATGAAAATACTTAGTGTGCTTCATTCTGGTTTTTGTTTCTTTCTTTTTTATTTTGAGGAATGTATATGCTGACTTAACAGTATCTTTCTTCTTTCCCAATTTTTGGATGCACTTACTTGACTGATTCATTTGATTTTCTTGCCTCAGAACTGCAGTAGCAGTTTAAACTCTCTGATCCGACGGCGTGATAATAGAATGTATTTTGCGCGTCAAGGGTCTAGCTCTCAAGCTTGTTTCATGAGGCAGGTGTCAATTGAACAGGTGCTTAAATCTTTTGCTACACCCATGGGTTTCATTTTATTTATTTAGTGGAGCTGATTCTCTGTTGGTCTTCTGTGTATTTAAAAATTTTGTCAGGGTATTTCAGCTCAGCCTGGCATGCCTCCTAAATGTTCTAGTTCTGCAAATGAGCGCTCTTCTATTGCTTCTGAAGTGCCCTTGTTTTCTCGACCTGCTAGGATGGAACCCAAGTTCCCAAAATTTGGAGTAGTTCCACCCATGATGCAAGATTGCAAATTATCTGCTCCTGACCCTCCTAAATTTTCCAGGCCAAACAGAAGAATAGGTGGACAAAAGCAGTTTCGCTCCAAGAAGAAAATGCATGCCCCTGAATCTGATGGTAAATAGTTCTGAATCATCTGAAGTCTGAACACGTGAATTTGTGGTGCATATTGTCCAAATCTTGTACTTTTATTTATTTATTTATTTTTAATTCTCGTCTTTTCTTGTCTTGTTAATGTAGACTCCCATTTAGATGTAGTGAAGACGTGAAAAATGTCGGACTTATTGTTAAAGAAAGTATATGTGTCGTTATCTTTCTATGGTTTAGGATTTGATAATAGCTAATAAGCAAAGTAAATGATCTTGTCTAAAGTGTAGCATCACTTGATTTAATATTAGTAGTATGCTGAGTTATATTTTAAAGGTGAAAGAGAATATGCTTTCTTTTGTATGGTTTCAGCTTGAGGTTTTTATAGACATTTAATTTAATTTAAATTAAAAAAAAAAAAAAGTCAATGCAGGAATGAAGAGGTCCCCAAGGATGGATGTTGCAGAATCTAGATGCAACTATGTTGTGACAGTCGAACTTCCAGGTGTTGGTATCAATGACATTAGAGTGGAAGTCCATGACCAAAAGTAAGATTTGGTTTTAATTAATCACATTTATATTTTAATTTCAATTTTGTTTCATATTTAACTTTGTACTGAGCATTACAAGAAATCAAAAAAAAAGGAAAAAAAGAAAAAAAAGAAAAGAATGAATCTCATTATCTATCTTCAGACTTCAATCTGTGTTGGCTGTCTTTCCATCCCCCCTTTTTAGGGGTTTTTGACATGCATGAGATGATTGTGACTCACCCCTAATGTATATTTAAGCGTGAAGACGGTATTTTTTCTGATAAATGCCATTTATGACAGCTTGATTGTGATGGGTAAAAGCTCAAACCAGTGGTGGAAAGTGGCAAGTTATTCAAATGACTCGGTCTCGGCATATCACAAGAGGGAGATTTTTCGAGGCCCATACCATGTTGTTTGGCCACTCCCTGCTGGTGTGAACAAGGACTGTGTCTCGGCCGAGTTTGTGTAAGTCATATCTTTGAGTCATTACTTTCCTTCTTCTTCCTTTAGTTTTGGAATGGGTTACACTGATTAGTCTTTATAAGGTAATGTTTCCTTACTGTCCATTTCTCACAAGTTTTGGCCTTTTGGCATATTGGGAAAACTCTCATGTATTGTTGATAATTTGTATCGATTACATTTTGTTCACCTTTTTGAGCAGTGATCTCTAATATGATTATTTCAACTAATTCACTCAAACATTACTTCCAAACATCTCTATTTTATTATACATACATACATATATATATATATTTGGGGGGTGGGGGGTGTGGGTGAGGGTGGAGGGGTGGGTTGGGGGGAGTTTGGGGGTTATAAATTACTTTGCTGCTTTAAAGTTTGAGAGTATCATGATGCCCCTAGACTTTGTATAAATTTTTTGCCTTATGAACCACCAGTCGTAATACCAAGTAAATAACTTAAATATTTGTTATTGTTAATGTGAACCGTGTGGCATATTGATAATATCTACGAATAATGACAATGAGAGGTTTGCAATTGAAATAGTGCTGTAGAAGTAAACCAAACAAGAACTCAGAACAAGATATCTAACTCACCCATGAGCTGAAACATTTCCACTGGCTATTTATTTATTTTTATTTTTAATGAGAAATGGAATAATACATTAGAGTAGAAATAGAGAGACATAGAGTAAAAAACCCACTCACCAAAGAATACTCCTCTGAGAATGTAAGGTCTCGCAAACAAAGTGGTCTAACACCCTTTTAGCCAAATAGTCTGACTTCGTATTTGACAATCAAGGCACCCATGCAAATGAAAATTAAGGAAATCTCCACCAATTGCAATTGTTGTGAGTTTAGAATCTCTTTTAATAAACTCATTATGCATGCAATTTCTTTCATAAGTTTACCACTGATTTTCCTATGTGTTCATTTATGCTACTTCTTAGTTTTGAAAACATGTACACCAGGGATGCCTGCTAATATATGGTAGATAGTGGTGTTATTTATCTATTTTTTCACATTTTCTTTTCTGGTAGAGAGAAGGCATCTTTTTTTTTTTTTTTTTTTTTTTTTGGGGGGGGGGGGGGGGTGAAATTAATGTTGTGTATCCTCATATGTTATGTAAATCAACAACCCAAACTCTGAGAACCAATATATGAAGTGCTTTATATGAGTCCCTCGATCCTATCTCTCTATATATATATATATATATACATCTACATCTACAGCAGTGGCATGTTTTCAGCATGTAGAAATGATTTCTTTCAATCTTACAAGTTTGTTGTGTTAACATATATTATTTTATTTTTCGCACAATGCACTGATTTGATGGATATTATTGGTGCAGGAATGGAGTCCTACAAATTACCATTCCTAAGCTGTGAGTCTGTGGTGGTGGCTGCATTCCTATCTATCTATCTATCTATCTATCTATATATATATATATATATATATTTGTAAATTGTAACAAGGGATAATTATCTTATATAAATGTGTTCTTATATATTTACCCATTGAACACCCAATATATCCATTGTTAGCATTATTCATGAATCATGAATAAATAATTATTTGGTTATGAGCTGCTCAGAATATTCTTCTATTACTAGTGTAGTTGTTTGGCCTGATTTCTACTAGTGTAGTTGGCATGCTTGGCCTGATTTCAGACATACTGGAAATCTTGAATATGAATACTCAAACCCTTTATTAAGCATCTTGTCTCTGTATTGGTGGATAACAAGTGGTAGAGCAGGATCCAACAGGAAATGCATTCCACACACAATCTAACTGGTGAATATTAGGATTATCACATGATTTGGGCCTATATGATATTTGCAGTTGATGATGATGAAAGAAAATGTCGAAGCACTAATGTTTATTTTGGTCAGATGGTTTGCTTCGCATTCTAGTTATTGTTGGCATTGGCAGTCTTCTTTCTGGAGTTCACCTAGTGGTCTATGATCATCATATGTAGGTTGCTTCAGAATTGGAATTCTAGGTCAAATATTTGCTCAAACTGAGTTATCCTAGTAGAGACTAGGAATGATTTTTCTTTCCATATCAACTTCTAGGTTCTGACAATGTATTTGGAAATGGGGTGCGAGAAATTGCCAAGGGCCCTTTGGGCTTTCTTTTGAACAAGTGGATGCGAGATCTTAAATAGACTGTCCTTTCCAATATCTGTTATTTAATATTTAATTAAGAATAGTATTGTAGTATTTAGTTTGAAAGGGGGGGAGGGGGGAATTAGAAAATCTCCCTTGGCGCGCAGAAACGAGCCCTAAATGCTTTTGCCTTAGCCTTAGGCCATGTTTGTTTAACTAGAATGAAATGGATGTGAATAGAATTTGATTTCATACTTGAAGTAATATGGAATGAAAAGAGATATGAATGGTTGTCTAAACACGCTGTTTGATTCTATTTCTATTCAAATTACCACATCCAAACATGCTACTTGGAATGTGATTCCATTCCATTTTAGCTAGACAAACATGGTCAGTTGCTTTTGCTTTGATACCAAAATAAGTGAACCCAGGACATAAATATACGGGAAATAAAAATATACTAAAACACATTAAAACATATAGTAAATGATCACAACTGGAGATAGAATATATAAATATATTATACAAGCTTTATTATATAAACTTTAAAATACAAAAGTAGAAATACTGAAATACTTACAAAAGTAGGAGAAGGAGATAGAAGGCTTATAGTAAGAAAAAGGGGGTTGTGGATACAAAACTGGAGAAAGGTTACAAGATAGAAGAGAGATTACAAAAGATAGGATGATGAACCAACTAGTTTGGTTCGTATATATAACCTAGGCTTGGGCGGATTTCAAATACACCCGTGAATGTGTAGTTTTGTCATCTTTTTCCTGATTGTCCTTTAGTGCTTATGAATCAGACTGAATAGATTTTGATGAACTGGAATGAAGATATGTGGCAGACATTGGCATGCTGGTAATAGTGAAAAGTGAGCAATAATGTTTTGGAGCACTTCTCTGGAATCTTGAAAAGTGAGCAATAATGTTCTGGAGCGTAATAATGTCCTGGAGCAATAATGTCCTGGAACACTTTTCTGGAATCTATACTTTTTTTTTTTTTTTACAAGAATATGTACTAATATTGTTGGATGGTACAGAAAGCTGTCATATAGAATGATGCTGTTGGATGATTGTAGAATCACGAGGAAAATGGAATCCAGAGGTTGGGCTAATGGATTTGAGTGTCGGTGCTTAAACCATGGAAGCTGGACTGGCTTAAAACTTGTACTGTGCAAATTAAAAGCTGGAATGTTAGATGCTTTACATCTGAGAAAATAACTCTATACCATAGCAATCATCTTCATTTTGATAGAATGGATGTGAAGAAGCTTCATCCGAATGTTCTTCGTCTGAATCAACCTGTGATAGAGCTTCACGCAAATGTTGTTTATATTCTGCTTTGGATCTGGCAGATGCTATCTTTGCCTGTTGTTTGGACTTAACAACTAAAAATTCACTGCTTGAGTCTGTTTGAACTAGGGTCTTACAGACAGATGGATTTTTATGGAGATATAAAATAATGTTGGGGACATAAGCTTTCTGAGCAACAGCTTTATCCCACCATTTAAATGAGAATCTTCGGCATAGATGAGGAGTTGGAGGATTACTTCCAATGGGAGAAATTACATAATCCCATTTAGAAATCCAAGAGAGTTGGAAAAGCGTAAGGAAAATGAGTAATGGAGGACTATGTTCTTGTCTTGGGAACAAATAGTGGTTAAAGAAATGTTCAAATCCTTCTAGGACACGAGGAGGAAGCATTCTGTTATCTGGACCATACCATGAAAACCATTGGTTAAACCAAGCTGGATATTTTGGAATGGTGCTATGGCAAAAATGGAAGAACCAAGAATGGTTCCTATTGGAATTTTGAAAAGAAAAGGTCTTATACCAGGCATCAATATAATCAAAGTAAGTATAGGTTGAAGGATAATGTTCTTGTGAAAATCTTTTTGGAGTATGAAGAACTTGGTTCCAGTCAGAATAAGAGAGGATCTTAAGGATTCTACACTTAGAATGGTTTGCAACATCTTTATTTGGAACATGAGTGATGACAACAGAGTCAGTATCCACAAGGATAAATTCATAATAGTTTTGGGATTTGTCTCCAATAGGAGAAAGCCAATGTCTTTCGGGAAGGAATATTTGTTGGGAGATTTGTAAAGTAGTTGCTGACTTGAATTCGAGTTCAATGGCAAGAATGGGCAAAAGGCTTTTATTATAAATGTATGAAGAAGGGTTAATATTTCCTGGTTCATCAAATTGGGCTGGATTGGAAATTGTTTGGGATGAAGAAGGATTGGCTGCAGAAGGACTGGCTATCATTTTGGCATAGGTTGGGGGTTTTGATAAAGGAAGTTCTGGATAATCTAATGGTGCAAATGGATTGGGAGTAGTTAGAATTGAATAAGATTGTTTCCCAGAAGGGGACAATGGAGGCCAAATGCCTGGAGGCCGAAGGCCTTGGACGCCATGTTGTTGTGCATAATGTACTAGAGAACTGGAAGTTTTGGAAGAAGGGGATTCTATCTTATGCATCGCATAATCTGTTTTACTGGTTGGTTTGGGTTTGTCACCCATGGGAACCTACAAGAATTCTCGTGAGAGAAAATCAGGAAGGCTATTGTTTTCTCCTTTGATGAATTCGATTTCAAAATAAAAAACACTTAAAATGACTTGCCATCTGGCAAATATTTGTTTTGAAGCAATATTTTTGACATCTTTTTCTAAAACTGTTTTGGCACTTTTACAATCAACACAAATAAAAAATTGCTGATTTAAAAGATCAGATTGAAATTTGGAAACACATAAAACAATACTTAAAATCTCTTTTTTAATAGTACTGTAATTCTTTTGAGAAGAATTCCAAACACCTGAAGTAAAACATACTAATTGTTCTCTTTCTAATCTTTGCTTGAGAATACCACCATATCCTATATCTGAAGCATCTGTTTCAACTATTTTAAAAGCTTGAGGATTAACAATGTGTAATAATGATAAATGGGTTATTCTTGATTTTATTAGTTTGACAATGTCAGTATGGTGTTGAGACCATGCTGGAGGATTTTTCTTAAGTCTGTCATATAATGGTTTACACAATCTGTGTAGATCTTGGTAAAAATTTCCAATATAATTGAGACTTCCCAAAAATTTTTGTAGTTGGTGTTTATCCTTAATTTCATATGGAAATTTACTTGAGAATTCAAGGCTTCTTTCAATG
This sequence comes from Liquidambar formosana, assembly GCA_039720395.1. NCBI lineage: Eukaryota > Viridiplantae > Streptophyta > Magnoliopsida > Saxifragales > Altingiaceae > Liquidambar > Liquidambar formosana. Next base: position 16,329,974 of record CM077824.1, read on the forward strand.
AGAATTATTGTTCTATTATGAATATTGTGGCCTAAGAATCTAACTTTTGTTTGGAATAATTTTATTTTTGATTCTGAAAGAACTAAACTATTATTTTTAATAATTTTTAGAAATGTCTACAAATGTCTCCAATGTTGTTCAATATTTTCAGAATATATTAAAACATCATCTATATAAACTATAGACCATGCTGAATATGGATTAAAAATGTCATTCATAATATTTTGAAATTCTGATGGAGCATTTTTTAGTCCAAATGGCATAACATTTCATTCATATTGACCAAATGGTATATTAAATGCATTTTTGTACCTATCTTCCTCTTTGAGCTGAATCTGCCAAAAGCCAGATTTCATGTCAAATTTGGAAAATATTTTTGCATTGTATAATTTGTTTAATAGATCTTGTTTATTAGGAATGGGATATCTGATCCATTGTAAAACTTTGTTTAACGGTTTGTAATTAATGACTAATCTTGGAGCTCCTCTTTCTATTTCGGTAGGTTTATTAACATAGAAAGCTGAGCAACTCCATGGAGATTTGCTTTTCTTGATTAAGTTTTTCTTCAATAATCCCTGAATTTCTTTTTTACAATATTCTAAAAGTTGTTGATTTATCTGAATTGGTCTAGCCTTTGTGGGAATTTGAGATTTTTTAAAATCTGGTTCATAAGGTAAACTAACTGTATGTTTTTTCCTGTTCCAAAAGGCATTGGGTAAATCAGAGCAAACCGTATTTTTTAATAGAGTATGAAATTGTTTAATTTTTGTTTTTAATTCTTGAGTTTGTAAGGCTTGTTTGATTTTTAAGGATTGGATTTCATAATGTAAGTATTTATGATGTTGTTCTTTTTTGGAGATAAGATTTAATGTTGTAATTAATTTAACTTTTAATAAATCAAAGGTATGAAGTTCTCTTTGTTGAGGAGGCTTGAGGAATTTATAAATTATCTTTTGTCCAGCTAATTTTGTATGGATACCATCATTTTTTGCACTAAATGGAGTGATAAGTCTTAGAAAAGGAGTTCCCAAAATTACTGGCTTGGTTAAATCTTTTAAAAGTATAAATGAGGTTTCAACACAAATTCCTTGGTTACACACTTGTACTTTTTCAAGTTTATAATCAATATACATTTTAGTGCCATCAGCAGTAGTTCATGGTTCTTCTGTTGTTTGTTGGCAATATTTTGTTGGAACTAGACCTTGGGCTATACAATTCATATCTGCTCCGGTGTCTACTAAAGCAAATGTATTTATTGTTAATGTTTTATTAATAACAAGATTAATATCTATATGCCATTTTTGATAATCAATTAATGTTGCTATTTGTATTGCATCTAAATCTTGATTTTGCTCAGATGTAATGTCTTCTTCAGGAATGTTTTCTGGAAAGGAGGTTGATGTTGAAGAAAGCAGTTGTTGTGCCAAATAATTTTGTTTTCTTTGTAAATCTTCTACTTGTGTTCTGAGTTGTTCTAAAAATTTACTTGTTCTTTTAAATGTCTAATTTCTATTTTTCCTTGATTTATTTCATATTGTAAATCTTGAATAGTTGTAAGTCTAGTTTTTGTTTTATCAAATCTATTTAGAATGGATTTTAAATTATAATTAGAAGGTATATCCTGGCTTGTTTTCATGGATTGGCTAATTGTATTAGAAAGGTTCTATAAATATGTTCTTTTAAGGTCTGGATCCGTAATTGTATCAGTGAAGTCTAATAATTGTCTTTCTTCTTTTGTTAAGGGCATTAAGGATTTTTCTGGAGGTTTATTGCAACAGGTTGAAGATGTACAATTTTTTATAGGAGAAGTATCTTCTTGTTCAGATTCAGAATAAGAGGAAGAAGAAGATGAAGATGTTTCTGGAATATCATCTTGTTTGATTTCATTAATGTCTTTAGTAGATTGTATGTCAGATTTTGTATCAGAATGTTCTTTTAATAAATTATACAACTGTAATTTAAGTTCATCAGGAATTTCTAAAGAGTCAGTATTATCTTTTAATTTGCAATTATTTTTATAATGACCTAATTTTCCACATTTTCAGCACTTAGGAGTTTTTCTGAAAGATTGA